>CM059274.1:7517763-7572763 GCA_030347295.1 Setipinna tenuifilis
TACATTAGCTGAAGCTATTTAGGCATTATGCTAACAATGCTAACTATGCTAAAATGGAAAGTAATTAACTGGGTTAACAGTGTTACTTGGTTAACTCAGCTAGTATTTGGTAGCAGTTATGCTAACAATGTTAAAATGCTAATAATGCTAACTATGCTAAAAATGTAAAGTAATTAACTGTGCTTACAGTGTTGTGTAGCTATATTGGCCGAAGCTATTTAGCTATTTAGCTATTGCTAACAATGCTAAAATGCAAGCACACTTTTTGCATTTTCTGCGGGAATGCAGTCTAGTTAAGTGTGCTTGCAAAAAGCACACTTATTGTTATCTCCCCGTTTATTAAGTGTGCTTGCAAAAAGCACACTTATTGTTATCTCCCCGTTTATTCTTCCCGCTTCTCCTGAACCAGATCTTGAAGACGTTACTATTCCTCAGGCTTTCGAGATAGAGACACCGTTCCAACTCTAAAACGACTGGCCCGGTTTGGACAAGACCGCCCACATTTCTGTATACCGTACCTCTTGTCGTTCGTCCGTTATTGTCGTTTTTCTGCAACTTTTCCGCCATTGAAAATGAATGGCGGAATGTTCAGGCTGATGATGTCACAGTACACTGCTCTACTCTAGCAGCTAGAGTGAGGTCTGCCCTCACTCTAACCTCCACTCGGTTTTTTAATGATTAAAACTCAACCGCTTAACCTATAAACTTGATTTAAAGTTTGTAAGAGAGGTCTGGGATCTGACTGTGACCTGTGTAAAATTCATGTGGCAACTACTTGAACTGTTTGAGGCAGGACAGTTTAAAAATGGTGTCAGACAGTCTATGGGATTTTGCCATACATTTCATCATCTTACTGTAAACAGGTCAAGGTGCATGTCTGAAGTTTTAAATGATCAAAACTCAACCGTTTAACCTATAAACTTGATTTAAACTTTGTAAGAGAGGTCTGGGATCTGACTGTGAGCTGTGAAATTTTGATGTGGCAACTACTTAAACTTTTTGAAACAGGACAGTTTAAAAATGGTGAAAGAGAGGCAGACAATACTGTGGCAGTTGCACCTGGACCAACTGCCATTTTTTAAATGTGGAATGTTCAGGAATAGAACTCTCGTGATGTCATAATACCCATGCCATGGCCTGCATAATGTTCTGCCATGGGAGTGTATTGCAGCCTATAGTGCCAATTGGTAAAAACTAAATAATTCCCACATATATTTGCTCTGATGATCACAAACCTTGGCACATGCAAGCACACTTTTTGCATTTTCTGCGGGAATGCAGTCTAGTTAAGTGTGCTTGCAAAAAGCACACTTATTGTTATCTCCCCGTTTATTAAGTGTGCTTGCAGAGCACACTTATTGTTATCTCCCCGTTTATTAAGTGTGCTTGCAAAAAGCACACTTATTGTTATCTCCCCGTTTATTATTCTTCTTCTCCTGAACCAGATCTTGAAGACGCTACTAGTCCTCAGGCTTTGGAGATAGAGACACCGTTCCAACTCTAAAACGACCGGCCCGGTTTGGACATGACCGCCTACATTTCGGTATACCGTACCTCTTGTCGTTCGTCCGTTATTGTCGTTTTTCTGCAACTTCTTGGCCCATTGAAAATGAATGGCAGAATGTTGGCACGCATATTTGCAAGCACACTTTTTGCATTTTCTGCGGGAATGCAGTCTAGTTAAGTGTGCTTGCAGAGCACACTTATTGTTATCTCCCCGTTTATTATTCTTCTTCTCCTGAACCAGATCTTGAAGACGCTACTAGTCCTCAGGCTTTGGAGATAGAGACACCGTTCCAACTCTAAAACGACCAGCCCGGTTTGGACATGACCGCCTACATTTCGGTATACCGTACCTCTTGTCGTTTGTCCGTTATTGTTGTTTTTCTGCAACTTTTTGGCCCATTGAAAATGAATGGCGGAATGTTGGCACGCATATTTGCAAGCACACTTTTTGCATTTTCTGCGGGAATGCAGTCTAGTTAAGTGTGCTTGCAGAGCACACTTATTGTTATCTCCCCGTTTATTATTCTTCTTCTCCTGAACCAGATCTTGAAGACGCTACTAGTCCTCAGGCTTTGGAGATAGAGACACCGTTCCAACTCTAAAACGACCGGCCCGGTTTGGACATGACCGCCTACATTTCGGTATACCGTACCTCTTGTCGTTCGTCCGTTATTGTCGTTTTTCTGCAACTTCTTGGCCCATTGAAAATGAATGGCAGAATGTTGGCACGCATATTTGCAAGCACACTTTTTGCATTTTCTGCGGGAATGCAGTCTAGTTATTATTCTTCTCCTGAACCAGATCTTGAAGACGTTACTAGTCCTCAGGCTTTTGAGATAGAGACACCGTTCCAACTCTAAAACGACCGGCCCGGTTTGGACATGACCGCCTACATTTCGGTATACCGTACCTCTTGTCGTTCGTCCGTTATTGTCGTTTTTCTGCAACTTTTTGGCCCATTGAAAATGAATGGCGGAATGTTGGCACACATATTTGCAAGCACACTTTTTGCATTTTCTGCGGGAATGCAGTCTAGTTATTATTAAGTGTGCTTCCAAAAAGCACACTTATTGTTATCTCCCCGTTTATTATTATTAAGTGTGCTTGCAGAGCACACTTATTGTTATCTCCCCGTTTATTAAGTGTGCTTGCAGAGCACACTTATTGTTATCTCCCCGTTTATTAAGTGTGCTTGCAGAGCACACTTATTGTTATCTCCCCGTTTATTATTCTTCTTCTCCTGAACCAGATCTTGAAGACGCTACTAGTCCTCAGGCTTTGGAGATAGAGACACCGTTCCAACTCTAAAACGACCAGCCCGGTTTGGACATGACCGCCTACATTTCGGTATACCGTACCTCTTGTCGTTCGTCCGTTATTGTCGTTTTTCTGCAACTTCTTGGCCCATTGAAAATGAATGGCGGAATGTTGGCACGCATATTTGCAAGCACACTTTTTGCATTTTCTGCGGGAATGCAGTCTAGTTATTCTTCTTCTCCTGAACCAGATCTTGAAGACGCTACTAGTCCTCAGGCTTTGGAGATAGAGACACCGTTCCAACTCTAAAACGACCGGCCCGGTTTGGACATGACCGCCTACATTTCAGTATACCGTACCTCTTGTCGTTCGTCCGTTATTGTCGTTTTTCTGCAACTTCTTGGCCCATTGAAAATGAATGGCGGAATGTTGGCACGCATATTTGCAAGCACACTTTTTGCATTTTCTGCGGGAATGCAGTCTAGTTATTCTTCTTCTCCTGAACCAGATCTTGAAGACGTTACTAGTCCTCAGGCTTTTGAGATAGAGACACCGTTCCAACTCTAAAACGACCGGCCCGGTTTGGACATGACCGCCTACATTTCGGTATACCGTACCTCTTGTCGTTCGTCCGTTATTGTCGTTTTTCTGCAACTTTTTGGCCCATTGAAAATGAATGGCGGAATGTTGGCACACATATTTGCAAGCACACTTTTTGCATTTTCTGTGGGAATGCAGTCTAGTTAAGTGTGCTTGCAGAGCACACTTATTGTTATCTCCCCGTTTATTAAGTGTGCTTGCAGAGCACACTTATTGTTATCTCCCCGTTTATTATTCTTCTTCTCCTGAACCAGATCTTGAAGACGTTACTAGTCCTCAGGCTTTTGAGATAGAGACACCGTTCCAACTCTAAAACGACCGGCCCGGTTTGGACATGACCGCCTACATTTCGGTATAGCGTACCTCTTGTCGTTCGTCCGTTATTGTCGTTTTTCTGCAACTTTTTGGCCCATTGAAAATGAATGGCGGAATGTTGGCACGCATATTTGCAAGCACACTTTTTGCATTTTCTGCGGGAATGCAGTCTAGTTATTCTTCTTCTCCTGAACCAGATCTTGAAGACGCTACTAGTCCTCAGGCTTTGGAGATAGAGACACCGTTCCAACTCTAAAACGACCGGCCCGGTTTGGACATGACCGCCTACATTTCGGTATACCGTACCTCTTGTCGTTCGTCCGTTATTGTCGTTTTTCTGCAACTTCTTGGCCCATTGAAAATGAATGGCGGAATGTTGGCACGCATATTTGCAAGCACACTTTTTGCATTTTCTGCGGGAATGCAGTCTAGTTAAGTGTGCTTGCAAAAAGCACACTTATTGTTATCTCCCCGTTTATTCTTCTTCTTCCCGCTTCTCCTGAACCAGATCTTGAAGACGTTACTATTCCTCAGGCTTTCGAGATAGAGACACCGTTCCAACTCTAAAACGACCGGCCCGGTTTGGACCAGACCGCCTACAATTCTGTATACCGTACCTCTTGTCGTTCGTCCGTTATTGTCGTTTTTCTGCAACTTTTTGGCCCATTGAAAATGAATGGCGGAATGTTCAGGCTGATGATGTCACAGTACACTGGTCCACGGTAGCAGTCAGAGTGACCTCTGCCCTCACTCTAACCTCCACTCGGTTTTTTAATGATTAAAACTCAACCGCTTAACCTATAAACTTGATTTAAACTTTGTAAGAGAGGTCTGGGATCTGACTGTGACCTGTGTAAAATTCATGTGGCAACTACTTAAACTGTTTGAGGCAGGACAGTTTAAAAATGGTGTCAGACAGTCTATGGGATTTTGCCATACATTTCATCATCTTACTGTAAACAGGTCCGGGTGCATGTCTGAAGTTTTAAATGATCAAAACTCAACCGTTTAACCTATAAACTTGATTTAAACTTTGTAAGAGAGGTCTGGGATCTGACTGTGAGCTGTGAAATTTTGATGCGGCAACTACTTAAACTGTTTGAAACAGGACAGTTTAAAAATGGTGAAAGAGAGGCAGACAATACTGTGGCAGTTGCACCTGGACCAACTGCCATTTTTTAAATGTGGAATGTTCAGGAATAGAACTCTTGAGTGATGTCATAATCCCCATGCCATGGCCTGCATACTGTTCTGCCATGGGAGTGTATTGCAGCCTATAGTAGTTATCTGTAGTAGTTATCTATGTAGTCAGTGCTGCTCTGTTAACCTAGCAAACGTTTGTTAGCCGTTATGTTAACAATGCTAGCTATGCTAACTATGCTAAAATGCAAAATAATTAACTGGGTTAAAAGTGTTACTCGGTTGACTCAGCTTGTACTTGTTAGCAGTTATGCTAATAATGCTAACAATGCTAATTATGCTAACTATGTTAAAATGTGAAGTAAGTAACTGTGATAACATTGTTGTGTAGCTATATTAGCTGAGGCTATTTAGCCATTATGCTAACTATGCTAACTATGCTAACTATGCTAAAATGCAAAGTAATTAACTGGGTTAACAGTGTTACTTGGTTAACTCAGCTAGTATTCGTTAACAGTTGTGCTAATAACGCTAATTATGCTAAAAATGTTAATTATGCTAACTATGCTAAAATGTGAAGTAATTAACTGTGCTTACAGTGTTGTGTAGCTATATTAGTTGAAGCTATTTAGCAGTTATGCTAACATTACTGGCAATGCTAACTTTGCTAAAATGCAAGCACACTTTTTGCATTTTCTGCGGGAATGCAGTCTAGTTAATCACTGTCACTGGGCAAACCCCAGCATCTACTAGTGACCACACAGCCCACCCGCCACACACATACACACACACACGCACTGGTCACCCCCCCCCCCCACACACACACACACACACACACTCACACTAGTCACACACACTGGTCCCCACTCACACACATACACACACACACACACACACACACACACACACACACACACATACACACGCACTGGTCACACACACACACACACACACTGGTCACCCCTCCACTCCTCGCCGCCCCAGCCAATCCCAGCCCAGCGCTGTTTGTTTGTTTCTGAAAGCAGCTCATGTCATGTGTGTGTGTGTGTATGTTACTCTGACGGACAAACGTTGCATTTCTCTGATTTACTGAATGTTTTACATTCCAAACATTGTTTCCCAAAGAAGAGCAAAGTTCTGTCTGTCGATCTGTCTGTCTGCCTGTCTGTCTGTCGATCTGTCTGTCTGCCTGTCTGTGGTGGACGTGGTGTTGATGTTGGGAGATTATGTACATATTTTGCATAAAGTGTAAAAAAATATTAAATGTGTATTATTTTATTATTAAGTCATTTTTAGTTGAAACTGTAGCGAGGCTTGTGGAAAAGTATATGGAGTTCAGTGCACCCTTGACTGTGAGTTTGAGGACCTCTGTTGTAAGTGCAGAAAAACGAATTAAAAAGAAAAAAAATGTTTTTTAAACTTAAGAAAGGAAATGCAACTAGGTTAATAAATAAAGAGAATCTGACCCAATGTTTTAATTGTAAATTAAAGTTAATTTAAGAATATTTGTGCATTGCCCAAGTAAATGTAAAAGAGAAATAGCATTGACAAAATGCGTTTAATGCTAAGATACTATAAGTTCAAATGTATGATACTGTATGAGTGTACTATGTACATTACAGACGCAACATATTGAGAACCACACGGACTCGTAAGTTTTTTAAACTCTAACCATCTACAAATAAGGTCAAAGATGTTTCCTAGGGGTTTCTGGTCCCTGCACTATGTTTAGCTAATGCTCTTATCCAGAGCAACTTACAGTTGTTTAGGCACAGTGTTTCAGTTACAGTCCCTGGAGCAATGTGGGGTTGGATGCCATGCTCAAGGGCACCTCAGCCATGAATGAGGGTGCAGGAGAGCACTAGTTGCTTACTCCCCCATCTCCACTCTTCCTACTGGAAAGGGATGCAAACCTGTGACCCTCTGAGCCCAAGACCAACTCGGTAACCACTAGGCCACAGCTGCCCCATAGATGACCACTACACTACGGAGAGCTACCACTGCTCAAAGCATGCAGATGGGAACAAACTTATTCTACAACGGCAAAATGTAGACACCACCCTCTCATATTTTGTCTGTATAATGCATCATCATCAGTCTGCACAGGCCATTGATGCTGTAAATTGTAAACTTACTTTTTTTTCTTTTCTGTAAATGACAAAACACAGCGAGTGACAAACACGTGATGTAGAAGATCTAAAAAAACATCTCAGCCTTTTATGCTGCAGCAGGCTGCAGCGATGATTCGGAAATAAATGTGTAGAAATACACAATTCTACTTTCTGAAATATGGCTCTGGTCTGTGAAATGCAGTGTAGGCATTTACTTTTAGTCTGTGAAGTACAGGCTTCAGACGAGGCTGAAGGTTGCGAGGGAAGGGAAAGGAAAGGAGTGTTTTGAGCGAGTCCGTGTGTCTGGGTGCTGTAGCCTCTGCAAAGTAATATATTGTTTGGGTGAATAGCTGACAGCCTCAACCACTAATTGGGCCATTTCAGGAGCAGACATATTGCTGAGCACATCTATCGGTTCCCCTTCACGCGGGTGTGTGTGTGTGTGTGTGTGTGTGTGTGTGTGTGTGTGTGTGTGTGTGCACAGGCAGGACAGTGTCTCTGTGTCTGCGTGTGTGTGTGTACACTGCCTCTGTCACAAGTTGTTTTTCCTCTTTGTTTATTTGTTTATTAAGTGTGCTTGCAAAAAGCACACTTATTGTTATCTCCCCGTTTATTCTTCTTCTTCCCGCTTCTCCTGAACCAGATCTTGAAGACGTTACTATTCCTCAGGCTTTCGAGATAGAGACACCGTTCCAACTCTAAAACGACCGGCCCGGTTTGGACCAGACCGCCTACAATTCTGTATACCGTACCTCTTGTCGTTCGTCCGTTATTGTCGTTTTTCTGCAACTTTTTGGCCCATTGAAAATGAATGGCGGAATGTTCAGGCTGATGATGTCACAGTACACTGGTCCACGGTAGCAGTCAGAGTGACCTCTGCCCTCACTCTAACCTCCACTCGGTTTTTTAATGATTAAAACTCAACCGCTTAACCTATAAACTTGATTTAAAGTTTGTAAGAGAGGTCTGGGATCTGACTGTGACCTGTGTAAAATTCATGTGGCAACTACTTAAACTGTTTGAGGCAGGACAGTTTAAAAATGGTGTCAGACAGTCTATGGGATTTTGCCATACATTTCATCATCTTACTGTAAACAGGTCCGGGTGCATGTCTGAAGTTTTAAATGATCAAAACTCAACCGTTTAACCTATAAACTTGATTTAAACTTTGTAAGAGAGGTCTGGGATCTGACTGTGAGCTGTGAAATTTTGATGCGGCAACTACTTAAACTGTTTGAAACAGGACAGTTTAAAAATGGTGAAAGAGAGGCAGACAATACTGTGGCAGTTGCACCTGGACCAACTGCCATTTTTTAAATGTGGAATGTTCAGGAATAGAACTCTTGAGTGATGTCATAATCCCCATGCCATGGCCTGCATACTGTTCTGCCATGGGAGTGTATTGCAGCCTATAGTAGTTATCTGTAGTAGTTATCTATGTAGTCAGTGCTGCTCTGTTAACCTAGCAAACGTTTGTTAGCCGTTATGTTAACAATGCTAGCTATGCTAACTATGCTAAAATGCAAAATAATTAACTGGGTTAAAAGTGTTACTCGGTTGACTCAGCTTGTACTTGTTAGCAGTTATGCTAATAATGCTAACAATGCTAATTATGCTAACTATGTTAAAATGTGAAGTAAGTAACTGTGATAACATTGTTGTGTAGCTATATTAGCTGAGGCTATTTAGCCATTATGCTAACTATGCTAACTATGCTAACTATGCTAAAATGCAAAGTAATTAACTGGGTTAACAGTGTTACTTGGTTAACTCAGCTAGTATTCGTTAACAGTTGTGCTAATAACGCTAATTATGCTAAAAATGTTAATTATGCTAACTATGCTAAAATGTGAAGTAATTAACTGTGCTTACAGTGTTGTGTAGCTATATTAGTTGAAGCTATTTAGCAGTTATGCTAACATTACTGGCAATGCTAACTTTGCTAAAATGCAAGCACACTTTTTGCATTTTCTGCGGGAATGCAGTCTAGTTATTATTATTCTCCTAGACCAGATCTTGAAGACGTTACTATTCCTCAGGCTTTCGAGATAGAGACACCGTTCCAACTCTAAAATGACCGGCCAGGTTTGGACCAGACCGCCTACAATTCTGTATACCGTACCTCTTGTCGTTCGTCTGTTATTGTCGTTTTTCTGCAACTTTTCCGCCATTGAAAATGAATGGCGGAATGTTCAGGCTGATGATGTCACAGTACACTGCTCTACTCTAGCAGCTACAGTGAGCTCTGCCCTCACTCTAACCTCCACTTCTTTTTTTAATGATTAAAACTTAACCACTTAACCTATAAACTTGATTTAAAGTTTGTAAGAGAGGTCTGGGATCTGACTGTGACCTGTGTAAAATTCATGTGGCAACTACTTAAACTGTTTGAGGCAGGACAGTTTAAAAATGGTGTCAGACAGTCTATGGGATTTTGCCATACATTTCATCATCTTACTGTAAACAGGTCAGGGTGCATGTCTGAAGTTTTAAATGATCAAAACTCAACCGTTTAACCTATAAACTTGATTTAAACTTTGTAAGAGAGGTCTGGGATCTGACTGTGAGCTGTGAAATTTTGATGTGGCAACTACTTAAACTTTTTGAAACAGGACAGTTTAAAAATGGTGAAAGAGAGGCAGACAATACTGTGGCAGTTGCACCTGGACCAACTGCCATTTTTTAAATGTGGAATGTTCAGGAATAGAACTCTTGAGTGATGTCATAATCCCCATGCCATGGCCTGCATAATGTTCTGCCATGGGAGTGTATTGCAGCCTATAGTAGTTATCTCTAGTAGTTATCTATGTAGTCAGTGCTGCTCTGTTAACCTAGCAAACGTTTGTTAGCCATGATGTTAACAATGCTAGCAATGCTAACTATGCTAAAATGCAAAATAATTAACTGGGTTAAAAGTGTTACTCGGTTGACTCAGCTTGTACTTGTTAGCAGTTATGCTAATAATGCTAACAATGCTAATAATGCTAACTATGCTAAAATGTGAAGTAAGTAACTGTGATAACATTGTTGTGTAGCTATATTAGCTGAGGCTATTTAGCCATTATGCTAACAATGGTAACAATGCTAACTATGCTAAAATGCAAAGTAATTAACTGGGTTAACAGTGTTACTTGGTTAACTCAGCTAGTATTCGTTAACAGGTGTGCTAATAATGCTAATTATGCTAATAATGTTAATTATGCTAACTATGCTAAAATGTGAAGTAATTAACTGTGCTTACAGTGTTGTGTAGCTATATTAGTTGAAGCTATTTAGCAGCTATGCTAACATTGCTAACAATGCTAAAATGCAAGCACACTTTTTGCATTTTCTGCGGGAATGCAGTCTAGTTAAGTGTGCTTGCAGAGCACACTTATTGTTATCTCCCCGTTTATTATTCTTCTTCTCCTGAACCAGATCTTGAAGACGCTACTAGTCCTCAGGCTTTGAAGATAGAGACACCGTTCCAACTCTAAAACGACCGGCCCGGTTTGGACATGACCGCCTACATTTCGGTACACCGTACCTCTTGTCGTTCGTCCGTTATTGTCGTTTTTCTGCAACTTTTTGGCCCATTGAAAATGAATGGCGGAATGTTGGCACGCATATTTGCAAGCACACTTTTTGCATTTTCTGCGGGAATGCAGTCTAGTTATTATTATTCACCGCAACACAAATTTTTTCACCCAGATCTTGAAGACGTTACAATTCCTCAGGCTTTCAAGATAGAGACACCGTTCCAACTCTAAAACGACCGGCCCGGTTTGGACCAGACCGCCTACAATTCTGTATACCGTACCTCTTGTCGTTCGTCCGTTATTGTCGTTTTTCTGCAACTTTTTGGCCCATTGAAAATGAATGGCGGAATGTTCAGGCTGATGATGTCACAGTGCACTGCTTCACTCTAGCAGCTACAGTGAGCTCTGCCCTCACTCTAACCTCCACTCGGTTTTTTAATGATTAAAACTCAACCGCTTAACCTATAAACTTGATTTAAACTTTGTAAGAGAGGTCTGGGATCTGACTGTGACCTGTGTAAAATTCATGCGGCAACTCCTTAAACTGTTTGAGGCAGGACAGTTTAAAAATGGTGTCAGACAGTCTATGGGATTTTGCCATACATTTCATCATCTTACTGTAAACAGGTCAGGGTGCATGTCTGAAGTTTTAAATGATCAAAACTCAACCGTTTCACCTAGAAACTTGATTTAAACTTTGTAAGAGAGGTCTGGGATGTGTCTGTGAAGTGTGAAATTTTGATGCGGCAACTACTTAAACTGTTTGAAACAGGACGGTTTAAAAATGGTGAAAGAGAGGCAGACAATACTGTGGCAGTTGCACCTGGACCAACTGCCATTTTTTAAATGTGGAATGTTCAGGAATAGAACTCTTGAGTGATGTCATAATCCCCATGCCATGGCCTGCATAATGTTCTGCCATGGGAGTGTATTGCAGCCTATAGTAGTTATCTCTAGTAGTTATCTATGTAGTCAGTGATACTCTGTTAACCTAGCAAACGTTTGTTAGCCGTTATGCTAACAATGCTAGCTATGCTAACTATGCTAAAATGCAAAATAATTAACTGGGTTAAAAGTGTTACTCGGTTGACTCAGCTTGTACTTGTTAGCAGTTATGGTAATAATGCTAACAATGCTAATTATGCTAACTATGCTAAAATGTGAAGTAAGTAACTGTGATAACATTGTTGTGTAGCTATATTAGCTGAGGCTATTTAGCCATTATGCTAACAATGCTAACTATGCTAAAATGCAAAGTAATTAACTGGGTTAACAGTGTTACTTGGTTAACTCAGCTAGTTTTCGTTAACAGTTGTGCTAATAACTTTAATTATGCTAACAATGTTAATTATGCTAACTATGCTAAAATGTGAAGTAATTAACTGTGCTTACAGTGTTGTGTAGCTATATTAGTTGAAGCTATTTAGCAGCTAAGCTAACTTTGCTAACAATGCTAAAATGCAAGCACACTTTTTGCATTTTCTGCGGGAATGCAGTCTAGTTATTAAGTGTGCTTGCAGAGCACACTTATTGTTATCTCCCCGTTTATTAAGTGTGCTTGCAGAGCACACTTATTGTTATCTCCCCGTTTATTATTCTTCTTCTCCTGAACCAGATCTTGAAGACGCTACTAGTCCTCAGGCTTTGGAGATAGAGACACCGTTCCAACTCTAAAACGACCGGCCCGGTTTGGACATGACCGCCTACATTTCGGTATACCGTACCTCTTGTCGTTCGTCCGTTATTGTCGTTTTTCTGCAACTTTTTGGCCCATTGAAAATGAATGGCGGAATGTTGGCACGCATATTTGCAAGCACACTTTTTGCATTTTCTGCGGGAATGCAGTCTAGTTATTCTTCTTCTCCTGAACCAGATCTTGAAGACGTTACTAGTCCTCAGGCTTTTGAGATAGAGACACCGTTCCAACTCTAAAACAACCGGCTCGGTTTGGACATGACCGCCTACATTTCGGTATACCGTACCTCTTGTCGTTCGTCCGTTATTGTTGTTTTTCTGCAACTTTTTGGCCCATTGAAAATGAATGGCGGAATGTTGGCACACATATTTGCAAGCACACTTTTTGCATTTTCTGCGGGAATGCAGTCTAGTTAAGTGTGCTTGCAAAAAGCACACTTATTGTTATCTCCCCGTTTATTCTTCCCGCTTCTCCTGAACCAGATCTTGAAGACGTTACTATTCCTCAGGCTTTCGAGATAGAGACACCGTTCCAACTCTAAAACGACCGGCCCGGTTTGGACAAGACCGCCCACATTTCTGTATACCGTACCTCTTGTCGTTCGTCCGTTATTGTCGTTTTTCTGCAACTTTTCCGCCATTGAAAATGAATGGCGGAATGTTCAGGCTGATGATGTCACAGTACACTGCTCCACTGTAGCAGCCAGAGTGACCTCTGCCCTCACTCTAACCTCCACTCTGTTTTTTAATGATTAAAACTGAACCACTTAACCTATAAACTTCATTTAAAGTTTGTAAGAGAGGTCTGGGATCTGACTGTGACCTGTGTAAAATTCATGTGGCAACTACTTAAACTGTTTGAGGCAGGACAGTTTAAAAATGGTATCAGACAGTCTTTGGGATTTTGCCATACATTTCATCATCTTACTGTAAACAGGTCAGGGTGCATGTCTGAAGTTTTAAATGATCAAAACTCAACCTTTTAACCTAGAAACTTGATTTAAACTTTGTAAGAGAGGTCTGGGATCTGACTGTGAGCTGTGAAATTTTGATGCGGCAACTACTTAAACTGTTTGAAACAGGACAGTTTAAAAATGGTGAAAGAGAGGCAGACAATACTGTGGCAGTTGCACCTGGACCAACTGCCATTTTTTAAATGTGGAATGTTCAGGAATAGAACTCTCGTGATGTCATAATACCCATGCCATGGCCTGCATAATGTTCTGCCATGGGAGTGTATTGCAGCCTATAGTGCCAATTGGTAAAAACTAAATAATTCCCACATATATTTGCTCTGATGATCACAAACCTTGGCACATGCAAGCACACTTTTGCATTTTCTGCGGGAATGCAGTCTAGTTAAGTGTGCTTGCAGAGCACACTTATTGTTATCTCCCCGTTTATTATTCTTCTTCTCCTGAACCAGATCTTGAAGACGCTACTAGTCCTCAGGCTTTGGAGATAGAGACACCGTTCCAACTCTAAAACGACCGGCCCGGTTTGGACATGACCGCCTACATTTCGGTATACCGTACCTCTTGTCGTTTGTCCGTTATTGTCGTTTTTCTGCAACTTCTTGGCCCATTGAAAATGAATGGCGGAATGTTGGCACGCATATTTGCAAGCACACTTTTTGCATTTTCTGCGGGAATGCAGTCTAGTTATTATTATTATTCACCGCAACACAATTTTTTTCACCCAGATCTTGAAGACGTTACTATTCCTCAGGCTTTCGAGATAGAGACACCGTTCCAACTCTAAAACGACCGGCCCGGTTTGGACCAGACCGCCTACCTTTCTGTATACCGTACCTCTTGTCGTTCGTCTGTTATTGTCGTTTTTCTGCAACTTTTTGGCCCATTAAAAATGAATGCCGGAATGTTCAGGCTGATGATGTCATAGTACACTGGTCCACTGTAGCAGCCAGAGTGACCTCTGCCCTCACTCTAACCTCCACTTCGTTTTTTAATGATTAAAACTTAACCGCTTAACCTATAAACTTGATTTAAAGTTTGTAAGAGAGGTCTGGGATCTGACTGTGACCTGTGTAAAATTCATGTGGCAACTACTTAAACTGTTTGAGGCAGGACAGTTTAAAAATGGTGTCAGACAGTCTATGGGATTTTGCCATACATTTCATCATCTTACTGTAAACAGGTCAGGGTGCATGTCTGAAGTTTTAAATGAATAAAACTCAACCGTTTAACCTATAAACTTGATTTAAACTTTGTAAGGGAGGTCTGGGATCTGACTGTGAGCTGTGAAATTTTGATGCGGCAACTACTTAAACTGTTTGAAACAGGACAGTTTAAAAATGGTGAAAGAGAGGCAGACAATACTGTGGCAGTTGCACCTGGACCAACTGCCATTTTTTAAATGTGGAATGTTCAGGAATAGAACTCTCAAGTGATGTGATAATCCCCATGCCATGGCCTGCATAATGTTTTGCCATGGGAGTGTATTGCAGCCTATAGTGCCAATTGGTAAAAACCAAGCGACAACGTTCCAGGCTGAAAAAATGAAGCCGGAAGTGAACGTCTGCAGTACCTATTTCGTCCTTTGGGGGCTGGCTCCAAAATTAAAAAGCCCATTTTCACAGCTAAAAGCAAGCCACCTTTGCTGACGTGAGGGCGAGAACTCTGTGGACCCTTCGGCTGTCATCGGATATTTTACGACTATATCATTTCCAGCATATTCAGTGATATATTACATCCAGAATGTCTGGCGTTGCTGTTAATTGTTCTAAAGGACCATTAAAGAATGTTTCTTTACGGTTTTATGGTAAGTGACATTACACTACTGTTTATCTGTCATCATTACTAATGTAGCATCGCTGTTAGCGCCGTAGCCTGAACTCACCTCAGAAATGTTATCATGTTAACTCTGGTGTCAAACTAGCTCCTGAATGACTCTACTGCAACATAATTTTACTCAACCTGCCATTATCAAGCTTATTTGACTGCTACAATCGGTCAGTGGAATGACTATATAGTAGAAAGTCAGTAGAATACCGAAGTTTGATTTGAGTTTTGTCTCGGCCGTCTTTGAAGTTCCATACAGTTTTAGCTCGCACACCTAGCGCAAGCTACATCACAGGTTCGTCAGCTAGTAATGAAGTTATCGTGGAGCAATGCCATAAATGACAATACCGTCCACTGACTCAGTTTTTCATCTGTGCTATACTTAAGAGGAAGTGCATGTGTTAAAAACACAGACTGTGTTAATACGAGAGAGAGGCGCTTTAAAGCATCCTTGCTTGCAAAGTTTATTGAGTAGCTGAAACTTGACTCATCTTAGAATTACGTAAGAAAAGATCAAAAATAGCGCAAGCCTACATTCACGTAGAATTGGGCAACATGGCCTTACACATTACATTTTGAATAGTATTTGTAAATGAACATTTCAAACATCTCATCAGTTTTCCTCTCGGTGACTCAAGACAGGCTGGACAAGTGGGTGGTTAACTTGAGACAACTGGACTCCACACCAGAGCTCTCATCTGTGCTGTCAGCACTTCGAGACATCACCACTGATGCCAGGGACACTACCAACCTTCCTCTACAAGTTTTCTACATCCTACCAGACTACAAGCTTACAGTATGCCATGGCTTGTCCAAATGTTGTCTGGGAAACTTTAAATACGCTGTAAACATTTATTTTATACAGTAATGGAGTGTTATGGAAGCTATGGTAGTGACATACAATTACATTACACTTAGCACGTGCTTTTATTCAACGGAACAGGACACAATGCCCATTTTCTCTTTAAAACATGTATCTGCAGCATCTATTAAGCACTCAAGTTATTTGTCACTATTGACTCCATTAGGCCACAGATGCCTTTGCTCCCATCTTGATGTTCTTTTGCATTGCATTTGCTTACTGATTTTCTTGATGTATTCGATACTTACCAACCTGCCACTTTACTATATTACACATGTTCTGATTTCTTTACATGTATGGGTAAATATCAATGTCTAGTCAACATTCCAATGAAAAATATGCTACTGAAAAAAAAGTTGACACATTCGATACTTATTCGTCCTGCTTTACATGCCATATACAAAATTGTTTTTTTCCACTGTGCTCATTGACTGCAGTGTATGTTTAATGCACTGCTTTTCTTTACAATGGCATTAAGATGTTCCCTTTTATGTGTTAATAGTAATTGTTGAAATAAGAAGACATTTTGATTTGATTAATTCTTGGTTTAATAAATACATTATAAATTCCATATACATTTCAAGTGTTCAAGTGATCAAAATCAGTAACACATTTGTGGTAGAAAATGTTGTTTGTTGAACCAGTTTCAGACATGTGCTGTCCTTATATTTAAAGTTATAAGAAGTCTTGACATTCATTCAACAGGCAAAATATTACAAGTTCCATGTACATTCTAAGTGGGATTTTAGTGTAAAGAATTTAAAATCATTAGTACTGATATCCCCAAGACAAAGCTAGCCATTACAGATCACACAAGTCCTGCTTTAAGCAACAAGATGATCACTTGTCCAAGGTCATTCCCACCGCAGTGGATGAGCAGGACATATAGGACTGTTTGTTCTTGTAGGGCCTGGGAGAAAAACAAGAGGATGCCACACCATCTTCGACCACCCAGGCCAAATCATCTCATCTGTGCATTAAGTCCACCGTTTATTAAGTGTGCTTGCAGAGCACACTTATTGTTATCTCCCCGTTTATTAAGTGTGCTTGCAAAAGCACACTTATTGTTATCTCCCCGTTTATTAAGTGTGCTTGCAAAAAGCACACTTATTGTTATCTCCCCGTTTATTAAGTGTGCTTGCAAAAAGCACACTTATTGTTATCTCCCCGTTTATTAAGTGTGCTTGCAAAAAGCACACTTATTGTTATCTCCCCGTTTATTATTATTCACCGCAACACAAATTTTTTCACCCAGATCTTGAAGACATTACTATTCCTCAGGCTTTCGAGATAGAGACACCGTTCCAACTCTAAAACGACCGACCCGGTTTGGACATGACCGCCCACATTTCTGTATACCGTACTTCTTGTCGTTCGTCCGTTATTGTCGTTTTTCTGCAACTTTTTGGCCCATTGAAAATGAATGGCGGAATGTTCAGGCTGATGATGTCATAGTAAACTGGTCCACTGTAGCAGCCAGAGTGAGCTCTGCCCTCACTCTAACCTCCACTTCGTTTTTTAATGATTAAAACCTAACCACTTAACCTATAAACTTGATTTGAAGTTTGTAAGAGAGGTCTGGGATCTGACTGTGACCGGTGTAAAATTCATGTGGTAACTACTGAAACTGTTTGAGGCAGGACAGTTTAAAAATGGTGTCAGACAGTCTATGGGATTTTGCCATACATTTCATCATCTTACTGTAAACAGGTCAGGGTGCATGTCTGAAGTTTTAAATGATCAAAACTCAACCTTTTAACCTATAAACTTGATTTAAACTTTGTAAGAGAGGTCTGGGATCTGACTGTGAGCTGTGAAATTTTGATGTGGCAACTACTTAAACTTTTCTAGGTAGTCAGTGCTAGTCTGTTAACCTAGCAAACGTTTGTGAGCCGTTATGCTAACAATGCTAGCTATGCTAACTATGCTAAAATGCAAAATAATTAACTGGGTTAAAAGTGTTACTTGGTTGATTCAGCTAGTATTCATTAACAGTATAGCTAACAATGCTAATAATGTTAACAATGCTAATAATGCTAACTATGCTAAAATGTGAAGTAACTAACACCCTGAAACAGGACAGTTTAAAAATGGTGAAAGAGAGGCAGACAATACTGTGGCAGTTGCACCTGGACCAACTGCCATTTTTTAAATGTGGAATGTTCAGGAATAGAACCCTAAAGTGATGTCATAATCCCCATGCCATGGCCTGCATAATGTTCTGCCATGGGAGTGTATTGCATCCTATAGTAGTTATCTCTAGTAGTTATCTATGTAGTCAGTGCAACTCTGCTAACTTAGCAAACGTTTGTTAGCCGTTATGTTAACAATGCTAGTAATGCTAACTATGCTAAAATGGAAAATAATTAAGTGGGTTAAGTGTTACTTGGTTGACTCAGCTAGTATTCGTTAGCAGTTACGCTAACTATGCTAACAATGTTAACTATGCTAAAATGCACAGTAATTAACTGGGTTAACAGTGTTACTTAGTTAACACAGCTAGTGTTTGTTAACAGTTATGTTAACAATGCTAATTAATGCTAACAATGCTAATTATGCTAACTATGCTAAAATGTGAAGTAATTAACTGTGCTTACAGTGTTGTGTAGCTATATTACCGAAGCTATTTACCAGTTATGGTAACATTGCTAACAATGCTAAAATGCAAGCACACTTTTTGCATTTTCTGCGGGAATGCAGTCTAGTTAAGTGTGCTTGCAAAAAGCACACTTATTGTTATCTCCCCGTTTATTATTAAGTGTGCTTGCAGAGCACACTTATTGTTATCTCCCCGTTTATTAAGTGTGCTTGCAGAGCACACTTATTGTTATCTCCCCGTTTATTATTCTTCTTCTCCTGAACCAGATCTTGAAGACGCTACTAGTCCTCAGGCTTTGGAGATAGAGACACCGTTCCAACTCTAAAACGACCGGCCCGGTTTGGACATGACCGCCTACATTTCGGTATACCGTACCTCTTGTCGTTCGTCCGTTATTGTCGTTTTTCTGCAACTTCTTGGCCCATTGAAAATGAATGGCGGAATGTTGGCACGCATATTTGCAAGCACACTTTTTGCATTTTCTGCGGGAATGCAGTCTAGTTATTATTATTATTCACCGCAACACAAATTTTTTCACCCAGATCTTGAAGACGTTACTATTCCTCAGGCTTTCGAGATAGAGACACCGTTCCAACTCTAAAATGACCGTCCCGGTTTGGACCAGACCGCCTACAATTCTGTATACCGTACCTCTTGTCGTTCGTCCGTTATTGTCGTTTTTCTGCAACTTTTTGGCCCATTGAAAATGAATGGCGGAATGTTCAGGCTGATGATGTCATAGTACACTGGTCCACTGTAGCAGCCAGAGTGAGTTCTGCCCTCACTCTAACCTCCACTTCGTTTTTTAATGATTAAAACTTAACCGCTTAACCTATAAACTTGATTTAAAGTTTGTAAGAGAGGTCTGGGATCTGACTGTGACCTGTGTAAAATTCATGTGGCAACTACTTAAACTGTTTGAGGCAGGACAGTTTAAAAATGGTGTCAGACAGTCTATGGGATTTTGCCATACATTTCATCATCTTACTGTAAACAGGTCAGGGTGCATGTCTGAAGTTTTAAATGATCAAAACTCAACCGTTTAACCTATAAACTTGATTTAAACTTTGTAAGAGAGGTCTGGGATCTGACTGTGAGCTGTGAAATTTTGATGCGGCAACTACTTAAACTGTTTGAAACAGGACAGTTTAAAAATGGTGAAAGAGAGGCAGACAATACTGTGGCAGTTGCACCTGGACCAACTGCCATTTTTTAAATGTGGAATGTTCAGGAATAGAACTCTCGTGATGTCATAATACCCATGCCATGGCCTGCATAATGTTCTGCCATGGGAGTGTATTGCAGCCTATAGTGCCAATTGGTAAAAACTAATTAATTCCCACATATATTTGCTCTGATGATCACAAACCTTGGCACATGCAAGCACACTTTTGCATTTTCTGCGGGAATGCAGTCTAGTTAAGTGTGCTTGCAGAGCACACTTATTGTTATCTCCCCGTTTATTAAGTGTGCTTGCAGAGCACACTTATTGTTATCTCCCCGTTTATTAAGTGTGCTTGCAAAAAGCACACTTATTGTTATCTCCCCGTTTATTATTAAGTGTGCTTGCAAAAAGCACACTTATTGTTATCCCACCGTTTATTATTAAGTGTGCTTGCAGAGCACACTTATTGTTATCTCCCCGTTTATTATTCTTCTTCTCCTGAACCAGATCTTGAAGACGTTACTAGTCCTCAGGCTTTTGAGATAGAGACACCGTTCCAACTCTAAAACGACCGGCCCGGTTTGGACATGACCGCCTACATTTCGGTATACCGTACCTCTTGTCGTTCGTCCGTTATTGTCGTTTTTCTGCAACTTTTTGGCCCATTGAAAATGAATGGCGGAATGTTGGCACACATATTTGCAAGCACACTTTTTGCATTTTCTGCGGGAATGCAGTCTAGTTATTCTTCTTCTCCTGAACCAGATCTTGAAGACGCTACTAGTCCTCAGGCTTTGGAGATAGAGACACCGTTCCAACTCTAAAACGACTGGCCCGGTTTGGACATGACCGCCTACATTTCGGTATACCGTACCTCTTGTCGTTCGTCCGTTATTGTCGTTTTTCTGCAACTTCTTGGCCCATTGAAAATGAATGGCGGAATGTTGGCACGCATATTTGCAAGCACACTTTTTGCATTTTCTGCGGGAATGCAGTCTAGTTATTCTTCTTCTCCTGAACCAGATCTTGAAGACGTTACTAGTCCTCAGGCTTTTGAGATAGAGACACCGTTCCAACTCTAAAACGACCGGCCCGGTTTGGACATGACCGCCTACATTTCGGTATACCGTACCTCTTGTCGTTCGTCCGTTATTGTCGTTTTTCTGCAACTTTTCTGCCATTGAAAATGAATGGCGGAATGTTTAGGCTGATGATGTCACAGTACACTGCTCTACTCTAGCAGCTACAGTGAGCTCTGCCCTCACTCTAACCTCCACTCGGTTTTTTAATGATTAAAACTCAACCGCTTAACCTATAAACTTGATTTAAAGTTTGTAAGAGAGGTCTGGGATCTGACTGTGACCTGTGTAAAATTCATGTGGCAACTACTTAAACTGTTTGAGGCAGGACAGTTTAAAAATGGTGTCAGACAGTCTATGGGATTTTGCCATACATTTCATCATCTTACTGTAAACAGGTCAGGGTGCATGTCTGAAGTTTTAAATGATCAAAACTCAACCGTTTAACCTATAAACTTGATTTAAGCTTTGTAAGAGAGGTCTGGGATCTGACTGTGAGCTGTGAAATTTTGATGTGGCAACTACTTAAACTTTTTGAAACAGGACAGTTTAAAAATGGTGAAAGAGAGGCAGACAATACTGTGGCAGTTGCACCTGGACCAACTGCCATTTTTTAAATGTGGAATGTTCAGGAATAGAACTCTCGTGATGTCATAATACCCATGCCATGGCCTGCATAATGTTCTGCCATGGGAGTGTATTGCAACCTATAGTGCCAATTGGTAAAAACTAAATAATTCCCACATATATTTGCTCTGATGATCACAAACCTTGGCACATGCAAGCACACTTTTGCATTTTCTGCGGGAATGCAGTCTAGTTAAGTGTGCTTGCAGAGCACACTTATTGTTATCTCCCCGTTTATTAAGTGTGCTTGCAGAGCACACTTATTGTTATCTCCCCGTTTATTAAGTGTGCTTGCAGAGCACACTTATTGTTATCTCCCCGTTTATTATTCTTCTTCTCCTGAACCAGATCTTGAAGACGCTACTAGTCCTCAGGCTTTGGAGATAGAGACACCGTTCCAACTCTAAAACGACCGGCCCGGTTTGGACATGACCGCCTACATTTCGGTATACCGTACCTCTTGTCGTTTGTCCGTTATTGTCGTTTTTCTGCAACTTCTTGGCCCATTGAAAATGAATGGCGGAATGTTGGCACGCATATTTGCAAGCACACTTTTTGCATTTTCTGCGGGAATGCAGTCTAGTTAAGTGTGCTTGCAGAGCACACTTATTGTTATCTCCCCGTTTATTATTCTTCTTCTCCTGAACCAGATCTTGAAGACGTTACTAGTCCTCAGGCTTTTGAGATAGAGACACCGTTCCAACTCTAAAACGACCGGCCCGGTTTGGACATGACCGCCTACATTTCGGTATACCGTACCTCTTGTCGTTCGTCCGTTATTGTCGTTTTTCTGCAACTTTTTGGCCCATTGAAAATGAATGGCGGAATGTTGGCACACATATTTGCAAGCACACTTTTTGCATTTTCTGCGGGAATGCAGTCTAGTTATTCTTCTTCTCCTGAACCAGATCTTGAAGACGCTACTAGTCCTCAGGCTTTGGAGATAGAGACACCGTTCCAACTCTAAAACGACCGGCCCGGTTTGGACATGACCGCCTACATTTCGGTATACCGTACCTCTTGTCGTTCGTCCGTTATTGTCGTTTTTCTGCAACTTCTTGGCCCATTGAAAATGAATGGCGGAATGTTGGCACGCATATTTGCAAGCACACTTTTTGCATTTTCTGCGGGAATGCAGTCTAGTTAAGTGTGCTTGCAGAGCACACTTATTGTTATCTCCCCGTTTATTATTCTTCTTCTCCTGAACCAGATCTTGAAGACGTTACTAGTCCTCAGGCTTTTGAGATAGAGACACCGTTCCAACTCTAAAACGACCGGCCCGGTTTGGACATGACCGCCTACATTTCGGTATACCGTACCTCTTGTCGTTCGTCCGTTATTGTCGTTTTTCTGCAACTTTTTGGCCCATTGAAAATGAATGGCGGAATGTTGGCACACATATTTGCAAGCACACTTTTTGCATTTTCTGCGGGAATGCAGTCTAGTTATTCTTCTTCTCCTGAACCAGATCTTGAAGACGCTACTAGTCCTCAGGCTTTGGAGATAGAGACACCGTTCCAACTCTAAAACGACCGGCCCGGTTTGGACATGACCGCCTACATTTCGGTATACCGTACCTCTTGTCGTTCGTCCGTTATTGTCGTTTTTCTGCAACTTCTTGGCCCATTGAAAATGAATGGCAGAATGTTGGCACGCATATTTGCAAGCACACTTTTTGCATTTTCTGCGGGAATGCAGTCTAGTTAAGTGTGCTTGCAGAGCACACTTATTGTTATCTCCCCGTTTATTAAGTGTGCTTGCAGAGCACACTTATTGTTATCTCCCCGTTTATTATTCTTCTTCTCCTGAACCAGATCTTGAAGACGCTACTAGTCCTCAGGCTTTGGAGATAGAGACACCGTTCCAACTCTAAAACGACCGGCCCGGTTTGGACATGACCGCCTACATTTCGGTATACCGTACCTCTTGTCGTTCGTCCGTTTTTGTCGTTTTTCTGCAACTTCTTGGCCCATTGAAAATGAATGGCAGAATGTTGGCACGCATATTTGCAAGCACACTTTTTGCATTTTCTGCGGGAATGCAGTCTAGTTATTCTTCTTCTCCTGAACCAGATCTTGAAGACGTTACTAGTCCTCAGGCTTTTGAGATAGAGACACCGTTCCAACTCTAAAACGACCGGCCCGGTTTGGACATGACCGCCTACATTTCGGTATACCGTACCTCTTGTCGTTCGTCCGTTATTGTCGTTTTTCTGCAACTTTTTGGCCCATTGAAAATGAATGGCGGAATGTTGGCACACATATTTGCAAGCACACTTTTTGCATTTTCTGCGGGAATGCAGTCTAGTTAAGTGTGCTTGCAGAGCACACTTATTGTTATCTCCCCGTTTATTATTCTTCTTCTCCTGAACCAGATCTTGAAGACGCTACTAGTCCTCAGGCTTTGGAGATAGAGACACCGTTCCAACTCTAAAACGTCAGGCCCGGTTTGGACATGACTGCCTACATTTCGGTATACCGTACCTCTTGTCGTTCGTCCGTTATTGTCGTTTTTCTGCAACTTCTTGGCCCATTGAAAATGAATGGCGGAATGTTGGCACGCATATTTGCAAGCACACTTTTTGCATTTTCTGCGGGAATGCAGTCTAGTTAAGTGTGCTTGCAGAGCACACTTATTGTTATCTCCCCGTTTATTATTCTTCTTCTCCTGAACCAGATCTTGAAGACGTTACTAGTCCTCAGGCTTTTGAGATAGAGACACCGTTCCAACTCTAAAACGACCGGCCCGGTTTGGACATGACCGCCTACATTTCGGTATACCGTACCTCTTGTCGTTCGTCCGTTATTGTCGTTTTTCTGCAACTTTTTGGCCCATTGAAAATGAATGGCGGAATGTTGGCACACATATTTGCAAGCACACTTTTTGCATTTTCTGCGGGAATGCAGTCTAGTTATTCTTCTTCTCCTGAACCAGATCTTGAAGACGCTACTAGTCCTCAGGCTTTGGAGATAGAGACACCGTTCCAACTCTAAAACGACCGGCCCGGTTTGGACATGACCGCCTACATTTCGGTATACCGTACCTCTTGTCGTTCGTCCGTTATTGTCGTTTTTCTGCAACTTCTTGGCCCATTGAAAATGAATGGCGGAATGTTGGCACGCATATTTGCAAGCACACTTTTTGCATTTTCTGCGGGAATGCAGTCTAGTTAAGTGTGCTTGCAGAGCACACTTATTGTTATCTCCCCGTTTATTATTCTTCTTCTCCTGAACCAGATCTTGAAGACGTTACTAGTCCTCAGGCTTTTGAGATAGAGACACCGTTCCAACTCTAAAACGACCGGCCCGGTTTGGACATGACCGCCTACATTTCGGTATACCGTACCTCTTGTCGTTCGTCCGTTATTGTCGTTTTTCTGCAACTTTTTGGCCCATTGAAAATGAATGGCGGAATGTTGGCACACATATTTGCAAGCACACTTTTTGCATTTTCTGCGGGAATGCAGTCTAGTTATTCTTCTTCTCCTGAACCAGATCTTGAAGACGCTACTAGTCCTCAGGCTTTGGAGATAGAGACACCGTTCCAACTCTAAAACGACCGGCCCGGTTTGGACATGACCGCCTACATTTCGGTATACCGTACCTCTTGTCGTTCGTCCGTTATTGTCGTTTTTCTGCAACTTCTTGGCCCATTGAAAATGAATGGCAGAATGTTGGCACGCATATTTGCAAGCACACTTTTTGCATTTTCTGCGGGAATGCAGTCTAGTTAAGTGTGCTTGCAGAGCACACTTATTGTTATCTCCCCGTTTATTAAGTGTGCTTGCAGAGCACACTTATTGTTATCTCCCCGTTTATTATTCTTCTTCTCCTGAACCAGATCTTGAAGACGCTACTAGTCCTCAGGCTTTGGAGATAGAGACACCGTTCCAACTCTAAAACGACCGGCCCGGTTTGGACATGACCGCCTACATTTCGGTATACCGTACCTCTTGTCGTTCGTCCGTTTTTGTCGTTTTTCTGCAACTTCTTGGCCCATTGAAAATGAATGGCAGAATGTTGGCACGCATATTTGCAAGCACACTTTTTGCATTTTCTGCGGGAATGCAGTCTAGTTATTCTTCTTCTCCTGAACCAGATCTTGAAGACGTTACTAGTCCTCAGGCTTTTGAGATAGAGACACCGTTCCAACTCTAAAACGACCGGCCCGGTTTGGACATGACCGCCTACATTTCGGTATACCGTACCTCTTGTCGTTCGTCCGTTATTGTCGTTTTTCTGCAACTTTTTGGCCCATTGAAAATGAATGGCGGAATGTTGGCACACATATTTGCAAGCACACTTTTTGCATTTTCTGCGGGAATGCAGTCTAGTTAAGTGTGCTTGCAGAGCACACTTATTGTTATCTCCCCGTTTATTATTCTTCTTCTCCTGAACCAGATCTTGAAGACGCTACTAGTCCTCAGGCTTTGGAGATAGAGACACCGTTCCAACTCTAAAACGTCAGGCCCGGTTTGGACATGACTGCCTACATTTCGGTATACCGTACCTCTTGTCGTTCGTCCGTTATTGTCGTTTTTCTGCAACTTCTTGGCCCATTGAAAATGAATGGCGGAATGTTGGCACACATATTTGCAAGCACACTTTTTGCATTTTCTGCGGGAATGCAGTCTAGTTATTCTTCTTCTCCTGAACCAGATCTTGAAGACGCTACTAGTCCTCAGGCTTTGGAGATAGAGACACCGTTCCAACTCTAAAACGACCGGCCCGGTTTGGACATGACCGCCTACATTTCGGTATACCGTACCTCTTGTCGTTCGTCCGTTATTGTCGTTTTTCTGCAACTTCTTGGCCCATTGAAAATGAATGGCGGAATGTTGGCACGCATATTTGCAAGCACACTTTTTGCATTTTCTGCGGGAATGCAGTCTAGTTAAGTGTGCTTGCAGAGCACACTTATTGTTATCTCCCCGTTTATTATTCTTCTTCTCCTGAACCAGATCTTGAAGACGTTACTAGTCCTCAGGCTTTTGAGATAGAGACACCGTTCCAACTCTAAAACGACCGGCCCGGTTTGGACATGACCGCCTACATTTCGGTATACCGTACCTCTTGTCGTTCGTCCGTTATTGTCGTTTTTCTGCAACTTTTTGGCCCATTGAAAATGAATGGCGGAATGTTGGCACACATATTTGCAAGCACACTTTTTGCATTTTCTGCGGGAATGCAGTCTAGTTATTCTTCTTCTCCTGAACCAGATCTTGAAGACGCTACTAGTCCTCAGGCTTTGGAGATAGAGACACCGTTCCAACTCTAAAACGACCGGCCCGGTTTGGACATGACCGCCTACATTTCGGTATACCGTACCTCTTGTCGTTCGTCCGTTATTGTCGTTTTTCTGCAACTTCTTGGCCCATTGAAAATGAATGGCAGAATGTTGGCACGCATATTTGCAAGCACACTTTTTGCATTTTCTGCGGGAATGCAGTCTAGTTAAGTGTGCTTGCAGAGCACACTTATTGTTATCTCCCCGTTTATTAAGTGTGCTTGCAGAGCACACTTATTGTTATCTCCCCGTTTATTATTCTTCTTCTCCTGAACCAGATCTTGAAGACGCTACTAGTCCTCAGGCTTTGGAGATAGAGACACCGTTCCAACTCTAAAACGACCGGCCCGGTTTGGACATGACCGCCTACATTTCGGTATACCGTACCTCTTGTCGTTCGTCCGTTTTTGTCGTTTTTCTGCAACTTCTTGGCCCATTGAAAATGAATGGCAGAATGTTGGCACGCATATTTGCAAGCACACTTTTTGCATTTTCTGCGGGAATGCAGTCTAGTTATTCTTCTTCTCCTGAACCAGATCTTGAAGACGTTACTAGTCCTCAGGCTTTTGAGATAGAGACACCGTTCCAACTCTAAAACGACCGGCCCGGTTTGGACATGACCGCCTACATTTCGGTATACCGTACCTCTTGTCGTTCGTCCGTTATTGTCGTTTTTCTGCAACTTTTTGGCCCATTGAAAATGAATGGCGGAATGTTGGCACACATATTTGCAAGCACACTTTTTGCATTTTCTGCGGGAATGCAGTCTAGTTAAGTGTGCTTGCAGAGCACACTTATTGTTATCTCCCCGTTTATTATTCTTCTTCTCCTGAACCAGATCTTGAAGACGCTACTAGTCCTCAGGCTTTGGAGATAGAGACACCGTTCCAACTCTAAAACGTCAGGCCCGGTTTGGACATGACTGCCTACATTTCGGTATACCGTACCTCTTGTCGTTCGTCCGTTATTGTCGTTTTTCTGCAACTTTTTGGCCCATTGAAAATGAATGGCGGAATGTTGGCACGCATATTTGCAAGCACACTTTTTGCATTTTCTGCGGGAATGCAGTCTAGTTATTAAGTGTGCTTGCAGAGCACACTTATTGTTATCTCCCCGTTTATTATTCTTCTTCTCCTGAACCAGATCTTGAAGACGCTACTAGTCCTCAGGCTTTGGAGATAGAGACACCGTTCCAACTCTAAAACGACCGGCCCGGTTTGGACATGACCGCCTACATTTCGGTATACCGTACCTCTTGTCGTTCGTCCGTTATTGTCGTTTTTCTGCAACTTCTTGGCCCATTGAAAATGAATGGCGGAATGTTGGCACGCATATTTGCAAGCACACTTTTTGCATTTTCTGCGGGAATGCAGTCTAGTTATTATTATTATTCACCGCAACACAAATTTTTTCACCCAGATCTTGAAGACGTTACTATTCCTCAGGCTTTCGAGATAGAGACACCGTTCCAACTCTAAAATGACCGTCCCGGTTTGGACCAGACCGCCTACAATTCTGTATACCGTACCTCTTGTCGTTCGTCCGTTATTGTCGTTTTTCTGCAACTTTTTGGCCCATTGAAAATGAATGGCGGAATGTTCAGGCTGATGATGTCATAGTACACTGGTCCACTGTAGCAGCCAGAGTGAGTTCTGCCCTCACTCTAACCTCCACTTCGTTTTTTAATGATTAAAACTTAACCGCTTAACCTATAAACTTGATTTAAAGTTTGTAAGAGAGGTCTGGGATCTGACTGTGACCTGTGTAAAATTCATGTGGCAACTACTTAAACTGTTTGAGGCAGGACAGTTTAAAAATGGTGTCAGACAGTCTATGGGATTTTGCCATACATTTCATCATCTTACTGTAAACAGGTCAGGGTGCATGTCTGAAGTTTTAAATGATCAAAACTCAACCGTTTAACCTATAAACTTGATTTAAACTTTGTAAGAGAGGTCTGGGATCTGACTGTGAGCTGTGAAATTTTGATGCGGCAACTACTTAAACTGTTTGAAACAGGACAGTTTAAAAATGGTGAAAGAGAGGCAGACAATACTGTGGCAGTTGCACCTGGACCAACTGCCATTTTTTAAATGTGGAATGTTCAGGAATAGAACTCTCGTGATGTCATAATACCCATGCCATGGCCTGCATAATGTTCTGCCATGGGAGTGTATTGCAGCCTATAGTGCCAATTGGTAAAAACTAATTAATTCCCACATATATTTGCTCTGATGATCACAAACCTTGGCACATGCAAGCACACTTTTGCATTTTCTGCGGGAATGCAGTCTAGTTAAGTGTGCTTGCAGAGCACACTTATTGTTATCTCCCCGTTTATTAAGTGTGCTTGCAGAGCACACTTATTGTTATCTCCCCGTTTATTAAGTGTGCTTGCAAAAAGCACACTTATTGTTATCTCCCCGTTTATTATTAAGTGTGCTTGCAAAAAGCACACTTATTGTTATCCCACCGTTTATTATTAAGTGTGCTTGCAGAGCACACTTATTGTTATCTCCCCGTTTATTATTCTTCTTCTCCTGAACCAGATCTTGAAGACGTTACTAGTCCTCAGGCTTTTGAGATAGAGACACCGTTCCAACTCTAAAACGACC
Organism: Setipinna tenuifilis; assembly: GCA_030347295.1. NCBI lineage: Eukaryota > Metazoa > Chordata > Actinopteri > Clupeiformes > Engraulidae > Setipinna > Setipinna tenuifilis. The sequence goes on from CM059274.1 coordinate 7,546,940, forward strand.
GGCCCGGTTTGGACATGACCGCCTACATTTCGGTATACCGTACCTCTTGTCGTTCGTCCGTTATTGTCGTTTTTCTGCAACTTTTTGGCCCATTGAAAATGAATGGCGGAATGTTGGCACACATATTTGCAAGCACACTTTTTGCATTTTCTGCGGGAATGCAGTCTAGTTATTCTTCTTCTCCTGAACCAGATCTTGAAGACGCTACTAGTCCTCAGGCTTTGGAGATAGAGACACCGTTCCAACTCTAAAACGACTGGCCCGGTTTGGACATGACCGCCTACATTTCGGTATACCGTACCTCTTGTCGTTCGTCCGTTATTGTCGTTTTTCTGCAACTTCTTGGCCCATTGAAAATGAATGGCGGAATGTTGGCACGCATATTTGCAAGCACACTTTTTGCATTTTCTGCGGGAATGCAGTCTAGTTATTCTTCTTCTCCTGAACCAGATCTTGAAGACGTTACTAGTCCTCAGGCTTTTGAGATAGAGACACCGTTCCAACTCTAAAACGACCGGCCCGGTTTGGACATGACCGCCTACATTTCGGTATACCGTACCTCTTGTCGTTCGTCCGTTATTGTCGTTTTTCTGCAACTTTTCTGCCATTGAAAATGAATGGCGGAATGTTTAGGCTGATGATGTCACAGTACACTGCTCTACTCTAGCAGCTACAGTGAGCTCTGCCCTCACTCTAACCTCCACTCGGTTTTTTAATGATTAAAACTCAACCGCTTAACCTATAAACTTGATTTAAAGTTTGTAAGAGAGGTCTGGGATCTGACTGTGACCTGTGTAAAATTCATGTGGCAACTACTTAAACTGTTTGAGGCAGGACAGTTTAAAAATGGTGTCAGACAGTCTATGGGATTTTGCCATACATTTCATCATCTTACTGTAAACAGGTCAGGGTGCATGTCTGAAGTTTTAAATGATCAAAACTCAACCGTTTAACCTATAAACTTGATTTAAGCTTTGTAAGAGAGGTCTGGGATCTGACTGTGAGCTGTGAAATTTTGATGTGGCAACTACTTAAACTTTTTGAAACAGGACAGTTTAAAAATGGTGAAAGAGAGGCAGACAATACTGTGGCAGTTGCACCTGGACCAACTGCCATTTTTTAAATGTGGAATGTTCAGGAATAGAACTCTCGTGATGTCATAATACCCATGCCATGGCCTGCATAATGTTCTGCCATGGGAGTGTATTGCAACCTATAGTGCCAATTGGTAAAAACTAAATAATTCCCACATATATTTGCTCTGATGATCACAAACCTTGGCACATGCAAGCACACTTTTGCATTTTCTGCGGGAATGCAGTCTAGTTAAGTGTGCTTGCAGAGCACACTTATTGTTATCTCCCCGTTTATTAAGTGTGCTTGCAGAGCACACTTATTGTTATCTCCCCGTTTATTAAGTGTGCTTGCAGAGCACACTTATTGTTATCTCCCCGTTTATTATTCTTCTTCTCCTGAACCAGATCTTGAAGACGCTACTAGTCCTCAGGCTTTGGAGATAGAGACACCGTTCCAACTCTAAAACGACCGGCCCGGTTTGGACATGACCGCCTACATTTCGGTATACCGTACCTCTTGTCGTTTGTCCGTTATTGTCGTTTTTCTGCAACTTCTTGGCCCATTGAAAATGAATGGCGGAATGTTGGCACGCATATTTGCAAGCACACTTTTTGCATTTTCTGCGGGAATGCAGTCTAGTTAAGTGTGCTTGCAGAGCACACTTATTGTTATCTCCCCGTTTATTATTCTTCTTCTCCTGAACCAGATCTTGAAGACATTACTAGTCCTCAGGCTTTTGAGATAGAGACACCGTTCCAACTCTAAAACGACCGGCCCGGTTTGGACATGACCGCCTACATTTCGGTATACCGTACCTCTTGTCGTTCGTCCGTTATTGTCGTTTTTCTGCAACTTTTTGGCCCATTGAAAATGAATGGCGGAATGTTGGCACACATATTTGCAAGCACACTTTTTGCATTTTCTGCGGGAATGCAGTCTAGTTATTCTTCTTCTCCTGAACCAGATCTTGAAGACGCTACTAGTCCTCAGGCTTTGGAGATAGAGACACCGTTCCAACTCTAAAACGACCGGCCCGGTTTGGACATGACCGCCTACATTTCGGTATACCGTACCTCTTGTCGTTCGTCCGTTATTGTCGTTTTTCTGCAACTTCTTGGCCCATTGAAAATGAATGGCGGAATGTTGGCACGCATATTTGCAAGCACACTTTTTGCATTTTCTGCGGGAATGCAGTCTAGTTAAGTGTGCTTGCAGAGCACACTTATTGTTATCTCCCCGTTTATTATTCTTCTTCTCCTGAACCAGATCTTGAAGACGTTACTAGTCCTCAGGCTTTTGAGATAGAGACACCGTTCCAACTCTAAAACGACCGGCCCGGTTTGGACATGACCGCCTACATTTCGGTATACCGTACCTCTTGTCGTTCGTCCGTTATTGTCGTTTTTCTGCAACTTTTTGGCCCATTGAAAATGAATGGCGGAATGTTGGCACACATATTTGCAAGCACACTTTTTGCATTTTCTGCGGGAATGCAGTCTAGTTATTCTTCTTCTCCTGAACCAGATCTTGAAGACGCTACTAGTCCTCAGGCTTTGGAGATAGAGACACCGTTCCAACTCTAAAACGACCGGCCCGGTTTGGACATGACCGCCTACATTTCGGTATACCGTACCTCTTGTCGTTCGTCCGTTATTGTCGTTTTTCTGCAACTTCTTGGCCCATTGAAAATGAATGGCAGAATGTTGGCACGCATATTTGCAAGCACACTTTTTGCATTTTCTGCGGGAATGCAGTCTAGTTAAGTGTGCTTGCAGAGCACACTTATTGTTATCTCCCCGTTTATTAAGTGTGCTTGCAGAGCACACTTATTGTTATCTCCCCGTTTATTATTCTTCTTCTCCTGAACCAGATCTTGAAGACGCTACTAGTCCTCAGGCTTTGGAGATAGAGACACCGTTCCAACTCTAAAACGACCGGCCCGGTTTGGACATGACCGCCTACATTTCGGTATACCGTACCTCTTGTCGTTCGTCCGTTTTTGTCGTTTTTCTGCAACTTCTTGGCCCATTGAAAATGAATGGCAGAATGTTGGCACGCATATTTGCAAGCACACTTTTTGCATTTTCTGCGGGAATGCAGTCTAGTTATTCTTCTTCTCCTGAACCAGATCTTGAAGACGTTACTAGTCCTCAGGCTTTTGAGATAGAGACACCGTTCCAACTCTAAAACGACCGGCCCGGTTTGGACATGACCGCCTACATTTCGGTATACCGTACCTCTTGTCGTTCGTCCGTTATTGTCGTTTTTCTGCAACTTTTTGGCCCATTGAAAATGAATGGCGGAATGTTGGCACACATATTTGCAAGCACACTTTTTGCATTTTCTGCGGGAATGCAGTCTAGTTAAGTGTGCTTGCAGAGCACACTTATTGTTATCTCCCCGTTTATTATTCTTCTTCTCCTGAACCAGATCTTGAAGACGCTACTAGTCCTCAGGCTTTGGAGATAGAGACACCGTTCCAACTCTAAAACGTCAGGCCCGGTTTGGACATGACTGCCTACATTTCGGTATACCGTACCTCTTGTCGTTCGTCCGTTATTGTCGTTTTTCTGCAACTTCTTGGCCCATTGAAAATGAATGGCGGAATGTTGGCACGCATATTTGCAAGCACACTTTTTGCATTTTCTGCGGGAATGCAGTCTAGTTAAGTGTGCTTGCAGAGCACACTTATTGTTATCTCCCCGTTTATTATTCTTCTTCTCCTGAACCAGATCTTGAAGACGTTACTAGTCCTCAGGCTTTTGAGATAGAGACACCGTTCCAACTCTAAAACGACCGGCCCGGTTTGGACATGACCGCCTACATTTCGGTATACCGTACCTCTTGTCGTTCGTCCGTTATTGTCGTTTTTCTGCAACTTTTTGGCCCATTGAAAATGAATGGCGGAATGTTGGCACACATATTTGCAAGCACACTTTTTGCATTTTCTGCGGGAATGCAGTCTAGTTATTCTTCTTCTCCTGAACCAGATCTTGAAGACGCTACTAGTCCTCAGGCTTTGGAGATAGAGACACCGTTCCAACTCTAAAACGACCGGCCCGGTTTGGACATGACCGCCTACATTTCGGTATACCGTACCTCTTGTCGTTCGTCCGTTATTGTCGTTTTTCTGCAACTTCTTGGCCCATTGAAAATGAATGGCGGAATGTTGGCACGCATATTTGCAAGCACACTTTTTGCATTTTCTGCGGGAATGCAGTCTAGTTAAGTGTGCTTGCAGAGCACACTTATTGTTATCTCCCCGTTTATTATTCTTCTTCTCCTGAACCAGATCTTGAAGACGTTACTAGTCCTCAGGCTTTTGAGATAGAGACACCGTTCCAACTCTAAAACGACCGGCCCGGTTTGGACATGACCGCCTACATTTCGGTATACCGTACCTCTTGTCGTTCGTCCGTTATTGTCGTTTTTCTGCAACTTTTTGGCCCATTGAAAATGAATGGCGGAATGTTGGCACACATATTTGCAAGCACACTTTTTGCATTTTCTGCGGGAATGCAGTCTAGTTATTCTTCTTCTCCTGAACCAGATCTTGAAGACGCTACTAGTCCTCAGGCTTTGGAGATAGAGACACCGTTCCAACTCTAAAACGACCGGCCCGGTTTGGACATGACCGCCTACATTTCGGTATACCGTACCTCTTGTCGTTCGTCCGTTATTGTCGTTTTTCTGCAACTTCTTGGCCCATTGAAAATGAATGGCAGAATGTTGGCACGCATATTTGCAAGCACACTTTTTGCATTTTCTGCGGGAATGCAGTCTAGTTAAGTGTGCTTGCAGAGCACACTTATTGTTATCTCCCCGTTTATTAAGTGTGCTTGCAGAGCACACTTATTGTTATCTCCCCGTTTATTATTCTTCTTCTCCTGAACCAGATCTTGAAGACGCTACTAGTCCTCAGGCTTTGGAGATAGAGACACCGTTCCAACTCTAAAACGACCGGCCCGGTTTGGACATGACCGCCTACATTTCGGTATACCGTACCTCTTGTCGTTCGTCCGTTTTTGTCGTTTTTCTGCAACTTCTTGGCCCATTGAAAATGAATGGCAGAATGTTGGCACGCATATTTGCAAGCACACTTTTTGCATTTTCTGCGGGAATGCAGTCTAGTTATTCTTCTTCTCCTGAACCAGATCTTGAAGACGTTACTAGTCCTCAGGCTTTTGAGATAGAGACACCGTTCCAACTCTAAAACGACCGGCCCGGTTTGGACATGACCGCCTACATTTCGGTATACCGTACCTCTTGTCGTTCGTCCGTTATTGTCGTTTTTCTGCAACTTTTTGGCCCATTGAAAATGAATGGCGGAATGTTGGCACACATATTTGCAAGCACACTTTTTGCATTTTCTGCGGGAATGCAGTCTAGTTAAGTGTGCTTGCAGAGCACACTTATTGTTATCTCCCCGTTTATTATTCTTCTTCTCCTGAACCAGATCTTGAAGACGCTACTAGTCCTCAGGCTTTGGAGATAGAGACACCGTTCCAACTCTAAAACGTCAGGCCCGGTTTGGACATGACTGCCTACATTTCGGTATACCGTACCTCTTGTCGTTCGTCCGTTATTGTCGTTTTTCTGCAACTTTTTGGCCCATTGAAAATGAATGGCGGAATGTTGGCACGCATATTTGCAAGCACACTTTTTGCATTTTCTGCGGGAATGCAGTCTAGTTATTAAGTGTGCTTGCAGAGCACACTTATTGTTATCTCCCCGTTTATTATTCTTCTTCTCCTGAACCAGATCTTGAAGACGCTACTAGTCCTCAGGCTTTGGAGATAGAGACACCGTTCCAACTCTAAAACGACCGGCCCGGTTTGGACATGACCGCCTACATTTCGGTATACCGTACCTCTTGTCGTTCGTCCGTTATTGTCGTTTTTCTGCAACTTCTTGGCCCATTGAAAATGAATGGCGGAATGTTGGCACGCATATTTGCAAGCACACTTTTTGCATTTTCTGCGGGAATGCAGTCTAGTTAAGTGTGCTTGCAGAGCACACTTATTGTTATCTCCCCGTTTATTATTCTTCTTCTCCTGAACCAGATCTTGAAGACGTTACTAGTCCTCAGGCTTTTGAGATAGAGACACCGTTCCAACTCTAAAACGACCGGCCCGGTTTGGACATGACCGCCTACATTTCGGTATACCGTACCTCTTGTCGTTCGTCCGTTATTGTCGTTTTTCTGCAACTTTTTGGCCCATTGAAAATGAATGGCGGAATGTTGGCACACATATTTGCAAGCACACTTTTTGCATTTTCTGCGGGAATGCAGTCTAGTTATTATTCTTCTCCTGAACCAGATCTTGAAGACGCTACTAGTCCTCAGGCTTTGGAGATAGAGACACCGTTCCAACTCTAAAACGTCAGGCCCGGTTTGGACATGACTGCCTACATTTCGGTATACCGTACCTCTTGTCGTTCGTCCGTTATTGTCGTTTTTCTGCAACTTTTTGGCCCATTGAAAATGAATGGCGGAATGTTGGCACGCATATTTGCAAGCACACTTTTTGCATTTTCTGCGGGAATGCAGTCTAGTTAAGTGTGCTTGCAGAGCACACTTATTGTTATCTCCCCGTTTATTATTCTTCTTCTCCTGAACCAGATCTTGAAGACGTTACTAGTCCTCAGGCTTTTGAGATAGAGACACCGTTCCAACTCTAAAACGACCGGCCCGGTTTGGACATGACCGCCTACATTTCGGTATACCGTACCTCTTGTCGTTCGTCCGTTATTGTCGTTTTTCTGCAACTTTTTGGCCCATTGAAAATGAATGGCGGAATGTTGGCACACATATTTGCAAGCACACTTTTTGCATTTTCTGCGGGAATGCAGTCTAGTTAAGTGTGCTTGCAGAGCACACTTATTGTTATCTCCCCGTTTATTAAGTGTGCTTGCAGAGCACACTTATTGTTATCTCCCCGTTTATTATTCTTCTTCTCCTGAACCAGATCTTGAAGACGTTACTAGTCCTCAGGCTTTTGAGATAGAGACACCGTTCCAACTCTAAAACGACCGGCCCGGTTTGGACATGACCGCCTACATTTCGGTATACCGTACCTCTTGTCGTTCGTCCGTTATTGTCGTTTTTCTGCAACTTTTTGGCCCATTGAAAATGAATGGCGGAATGTTGGCACACATATTTGCAAGCACACTTTTTGCATTTTCTGCGGGAATGCAGTCTAGTTATTCTTCTTCTCCTGAACCAGATCTTGAAGACGCTACTAGTCCTCAGGCTTTGGAGATAGAGACACCGTTCCAACTCTAAAACGACCGGCCCGGTTTGGACATGACCGCCTACATTTCGGTATACCGTACCTCTTGTCGTTCGTCCGTTATTGTCGTTTTTCTGCAACTTCTTGGCCCATTGAAAATGAATGGCGGAATGTTGGCACGCATATTTGCAAGCACACTTTTTGCATTTTCTGCGGGAATGCAGTCTAGTTATTATTATTCTTCTCCTGAACCAGATCTTGAAGACGCTACTAGTCCTCAGGCTTTGGAGATAGAGACACCGTTCCAACTCTAAAACGTCAGGCCCGGTTTGGACATGACTGCCTACATTTCGGTATACCGTACCTCTTGTCGTTCGTCCGTTATTGTCGTTTTTCTGCAACTTTTTGGCCCATTGAAAATGAATGGCGGAATGTTGGCACGCATATTTGCAAGCACACTTTTTGCATTTTCTGCGGGAATGCAGTCTAGTTAAGTGTGCTTGCAAAAAGCACACTTATTGTTATCTCCCCGTTTATTCTTCCCGCTTCTCCTGAACCAGATCTTGAAGACATTACTATTCCTCAGGCTTTCGAGATAGAGACACCGTTCCAACTCTAAAACGACCGGCCCGGTTTGGACCAGACCGCCCACATTTCTGTATACCGTACCTCTTGTCGTTCGTCCGTTATTGCCGTTTTTCTGCAACTTTTTGGCCCATTGAAAATGAATGGCGGAATGTTCAGGCTGATGATGTCACAGTGCACTGCTTCACTCTAGCAGCTACAGTGAGCTCTGCCCTCACTCTAACCTCCACTCGTTTTTTTAATGATTAAAACTCAACCGCTTAACCTATAAACTTGATTTAAACTTTGTAAGAGAGGTCTGGGATCTGACAGTGACCTGTGTAAAATTCATGTGGCAACTACTTAAACTGTTTGAGGCAGGACAGTTTAAAAATGGTGTCAGACAGTCTATGGGATTTTGCCATACATTTTATCATCTTACTGTAAACAGGTCAGGGTGCATGTCTGAAGTTTTAAATGATCAAAACTCAACCGTTTAACCTATAAACTTGATTTAAACTTTGTAAGAGAGGTCTGGGATCTGACTGTGAGCTGTGAAATTTTGATGTGGCAACTACTTAAACTTTTTGAAACAGGACAGTTTAAAAATGGTGAAAGAGAGGCAGACAATACTGTGGCAGTTGCACCTGGACCAACTGCCATTTTTTAAACGTGGAATGTTCAGGAATAGAACTCTCGTGATGTCATAATACCCATGCCATGGCCTGCATAATGTTCTGCCATGGCAGTGTATTGCAGCCTATAGTGCCAATTGGTAAAAACTTTAAATAATTGGCACGCATATTTGCAAGCACACTTTTTGCATTTTCTGCGGGAATGCAGTCTAGTTAAGTGTGCTTGCAGAGCACACTTATTGTTATCTCCCCGTTTATTATTCTTCTTCTCCTGAACCAGATCTTGAAGACGCTACTAGTCCTCAGGCTTTGGAGATAGAGACACCGTTCCAACTCTAAAACGACCGGCCCGGTTTGGACATGACCGCCTACATTTCGGTATACCGTACCTCTTGTCGTTCGTCCGTTATTGTCGTTTTTCTGCAACTTCTTGGCCCATTGAAAATGAATGGCGGAATGTTGGCACGCATATTTGCAAGCACACTTTTTGCATTTTCTGCGGGAATGCAGTCTAGTTAAGTGTGCTTGCAGAGCACACTTATTGTTATCTCCCCGTTTATTATTCTTCTTCTCCTGAACCAGATCTTGAAGACGTTACTAGTCCTCAGGCTTTTGAGATAGAGACACCGTTCCAACTCTAAAACGACCGGCCCGGTTTGGACATGACCGCCTACATTTCGGTATACCGTACCTCTTGTCGTTCGTCCGTTATTGTCGTTTTTCTGCAACTTTTTGGCCCATTGAAAATGAATGGCGGAATGTTGGCACACATATTTGCAAGCACACTTTTTGCATTTTCTGCGGGAATGCAGTCTAGTTAAGTGTGCTTGCAGAGCACACTTATTGTTATCTCCCCGTTTATTAAGTGTGCTTGCAGAGCACACTTATTGTTATCTCCCCGTTTATTATTCTTCTTCTCCTGAACCAGATCTTGAAGACGCTACTAGTCCTCAGGCTTTGGAGATAGAGACACCGTTCCAACTCTAAAACGACCGGCCCGGTTTGGACATGACCGCCTACATTTCGGTATACCGTACCTCTTGTCGTTCGTCCGTTATTGTCGTTTTTCTGCAACTTCTTGGCCCATTGAAAATGAATGGCGGAATGTTGGCACGCATATTTGCAAGCACACTTTTTGCATTTTCTGCGGGAATGCAGTCTAGTTATTCTTCTTCTCCTGAACCAGATCTTGAAGACGTTACTAGTCCTCAGGCTTTTGAGATAGAGACACCGTTCCAACTCTAAAACGACCGGCCCGGTTTGGACATGACCGCCTACATTTCGGTATACCGTACCTCTTGTCGTTCGTCCGTTATTGTCGTTTTTCTGCAACTTTTTGGCCCATTGAAAATGAATGGCGGAATGTTGGCACACATATTTGCAAGCACACTTTTTGCATTTTCTGCGGGAATGCAGTCTAGTTCTTCTACTTATTCTCCTGAACCAGATCTTGAAGACGTTACTATTCCTCAGGCTTTCGAGATAGAGACACCGTTCCAACTCTAAAACGACCGGCCCGGTTTGGACAAGACCGCCCACATTTCTGTATACCGTACCTCTTGTCGTTCGTCCGTTATTGTTGTTTTTCTGCAACTTTTTGGCCCATTGAAAATGAATGGCGGAATGTTCAGGCTGATGATGTCATAGTACACTGGTCCACTGTAGCAGCCAGAGTGAGCTCTGCCCTCACTCTAACCTCCACTTCGTTTTTTAATGATTAAAACTTAACCACTTAACCTATAAACTTCATTTAAAGTTTGTAAGAGAGGTCTGGGATCTGACTGTGACCTGTGTAAAATTCATGTGGCAACTACTTAAACTGTTTGAGGCAGGACAGTTTAAAAATGGTGTCAGACAGTCTATGGGATTTTGCCATACATTTCATCATCTTTCTGTAAACAGTTCAAGGTCCATGTCTGAAGTTTTAAATGATCAAAACTCAACCGTTTAACCTATAAACTTGATTTAAACTTTGTAAGAGAGGTCTGGGATCTGACTGTGAGCTGTGAAATTTTGATGTGGCAACTACTTAAACTTTTTGAAACAGGACAGTTTAAAAATGGTGAAAGAGAGGCAGACAATACTGTGGCAGTTGCACCTGGACCAACTGCCATTTTTTAAATGTGGAATGTTCAGGAGTAGAACTCTCGTGATGTCATAATACCCATGCCATGGCCTGCATAATGTTCTGCTATGAGAGTGTATTGCAGCCTATAGTGCCAATTGGTAAAAACTAAATAATTCCCACATATATTTGCTCTGATGATCACAAACCTTGGCACATGCAAGCACACTTTTGCATTTTCTGCGGGAATGCAGTCTAGTTTGGATCTGTTCTTGGGATATTATGAGTGTGCGTGAGTAAATATAATGATATGATGATGAAATATAGTAAGTAAGTGAGTGATTTTATTCTATAATTGTATTTATTGCCTTAACCATGATATGTTTTTTTTTATTATGGCTTAATATATTTTTTATATGTGACTCATGGAGACCGCAAAGAATGAGTTTTATGTGGCAGGGAAACACATTTTCTTCCTGTACATATGACAGTAAACCTGAAACTTGAACTTTAAACAATATTTCAATAGAGAACTTTAAAGGACTTTTCTCTGTTCTTCATATATTTCTTAGAGCACCCACACTCATCATCTCAGACGAATACACAGACACACACACACTACGCACATACACACTACACACACACACACACACACACACACACATTTTAAGACAGTGAGCACACATGGAACAAATAAGAGGCTAGATGGGGTAGCTTTCACCATAGCTGTGAATCATGAGGGTGTGTGTATGAGTGTATTTAAAATCAATTGCTTTACTCTAGCAAGCCTGTGTGGTCCGACTAGACATCACTAACAACACCCAGACATGCACACACACACACACACACACACACACACACACACACACACACACGCGCACACAGGTATAGATGTACACACAAACCTAGCCCCTTTACATACAGATACACAGGCATACACAACACACATTTCTGTATGTGCAATATTGCATGTGTGTATGTGTGTGTATATTTTGAAACACAAATATGCATTCATATAATCATTAATATATTAATTCATATATTAAGATATGGGCTGTAGAGACACTTTCCTTTCATCCTGTTTGGATGATTACCCTGTGTATCAGTTCAAAGCATTAAATACAAAAAGGCTAAAAAATGCAAAAAGGCTAAAAAGGTCATTAATTAAATGTCCACACCAGTCCTTCACAAGTATGGGAACTGGCCCCACTACAAATCTGACCCTAATAGTGTTTGTATTAGTATTGTATTATTAGGAGTGAAATAAAAAATGCATAGTTAGTCATAAATGATATTGATCATATCATATTGATTTTATTGGGTACATTTTTAATCTCTATTAACACATTAACAGTTGGTGTCCTGCTTGCCACTGTTTCTCAAGACCCATCAGAGCCTCCTCCTCTTTTTGGGGATGGACCAAGAACACTTCCTGTTCTCCTCTATGGCACACCATAAATGGACGTCCTGCCCAGCTGTCTCTGCTTGCTCTGGTCCGCCAAGATCTCAAGACCCTCTTCTTTCCTTTTAAGAGTCAGACCTAGGAAAATTATAATGTTTTAGACCAGATGGAACTCAGCATAGGAGTACTACAGTGGTGGTGGTGGTTGGGTGTGTGTGCGTCCATTAGTCAAACATCCCCATTTTTTAAGGCCTGTCACTGATGGTATGCTTCTGTCTAACCTGAACTAATTGTGTGTGTGTGTATGTGTGTGTGTGTGTGTGTGTGTGTGTGTGTGTGTGTGTGTGTGCTTGTGCAAGCGTGTGTGTGTGTGGGTGTCCGTGTCTGTCATGTTTGGTCTGAAGTTATCCAGCCTGGGGTAGGTATATGTCAGTGTTGTGATGAAAGGATTAGTGGACATCCTGATTGGTCAGAGGCACTTCCCTTACATGTCAGGCCACTGTGAGGGGGAGTGTTGGTATGGGGTAAGCTCTGTGGATACAGACAGCCACACCCAGCACTTGTGTGTGTGTGTGTGTGTGTGTGTGTGTGTGTGTGTGTGTGTGTGTGTGTGTGTGATGAGTGAGCTGTCCACCCACTGTGTGTATGTGTGTGGGCACCGGGAAGGCCTTGCAAGAGCTTGTCCACAGAAATAATTGTTCACACACACAGCCACATACACAGAGGTGGTCCAGCAGGAATGAAGGTCACACACACACATACACACACACACACACACACACACACACACACAGTTGCCTTAGGCTCATTTTGCTGGAATGATACAATCCCTCTCCTGCTGAGAGACTGACGTTGGGTAGTCAGGGTCAAAGTTCACAGAGGTCAAAGGTCAAATTGTTTTGTCTTGATGCTTTTACAGTCACAGGCAGGTTCACTACCAGATACTACTTGCCTAGGGGATTTTTGGCAGAGCATTGTAGTAAATTAGGTTCAGTGGCCCTGAGTAGTAAAATAAGCAAGTACACAAGTCCTTAAGCACACTCTGTTTTTGACAAAAGTCGAAAAGAAATATATTCAGGAGGAAAGGAAGTGCCTAGCCTTATACCATAAAAATACAACCACGCCTCAGAGAGAGAGAGAGAGAGAGCGATACAGCGAATAAGTAGAGCCTACAAAAAATGATGGAATGTGTTGCAAATAACTTATCATGCAAAAAATCTAACAATCCAAACAGTAATCAAGACAAACATGGCTATCCGGGTCCTTTGAAGACTTGCCATCACTAAAGTGCTGATCTAGAATTCCTTTGTCTAGACGGTGTCAGTCTGGCTGTGAGAAGTGTGCAAGAAAAGCAGTTGTCCAGTTGTGCTAACAGTTGTGTGTTTGTGTGGGCTGGTGTTTTGTGTGTCAAGATACTTAAAAAAAAGGCTTTCATTTCTTTTATCTTACTTTCTTGACGAATCAAAACAGAGTGGGAGCACTGACCAATGGCAACACGTTTCAGGCTAACATTGAATATAGTTGCACAATGTGAGAAAGACCATGTATCTGGACCATCAAAGCATCTTAATTGTTTTAGTACCAAGAATTAATGTTGAGCACTGTGAAAACCTGAAAATCAAAGTTTACTTTATTAATCAAAAGTTCAAAGTTTCCTTTATTAAGCCATTATTTAGCAAACTTGGGGATATACAGTATGTCACAAAAGTGAGTACACCCCTCACATTTTTGTACATATTTTATTATGAAGGTATAACACTTTGCAACAACGTAAAGTAGGCAGTGTACAGCCCTCAAAATAACCCTCAAAATAACTCAACACACAACCATTAATGTCTAAATCACTGGCAACAAAAGTGAGTACACCCCTAAGTGAAAATGTCCAAATTGTGCCCAATTAGCCATTTTCCTCCCCGGTGTCATGTGATACGTTAATGTTACAAGGTCTTAGGTGTAAATGGGTAGAAGTTGTGTTAAATTTGGTGTTATCACTTTCACACTCTCTCATACTGGTCATTGGAAGTTCAACATGGCACCTCATGGAAAAGAACTCTCTGAGGATTTAAAAAAGAAAATTGTTGCTGTACATGAAGATGGCCTAAGTTATAAGAAGATTGCCAACACCCTGAAACTGAGCTGCAGCACAGTGGTCAAGACCATACAGCGCTTCAAGAGGACAGGCTCTACTAAGAACAAGCCTCGCCATGGTCGACCAAAGAAGTTGAGTGCATGTGTCCAGCATCATATCTGGAGGCTGTCTTCAAAATAAGTGTAGGAGTGCTGCCAGCATTGCTGCAGAGGTTGAAGGGGTAGGGGGACCGCCTGTCAGTGCGCAGACCATACGCTGCGCACTGCATCAAACTGTTCGCCATGGCTGTCATCCCAGAAGGAAGCCTCTTCTGAAGATGATGCACAAGACAGCCCGCAAACAGTTTGCTGAAGACAAGCAGACTAAGGGCATGGATTACTGGAACCATGTCCTGTGGTCTGATGAGACCAAATTAAACTTATTTGGTTCAGATGGTGTCAGGTGTGTGTGGCGGCAACCAGGTGAGGATTATAAAGACAACTGTGTCCTGCTAACAGTCAAGTATGGTGGAGGAAGTGTCATGGTTTGGGGCTGTATGAGTGCTGCTGGCACTGGGGACCTACACTTAATTAAGGGAACCATGAATGGCAATATGTACTGTGACATACTGAAGCAGAGCATGATGCCCCCCCTTTGAAACTGGGCCGTAGGGCGCTATTTCAACATGGTAATGACCCCAAGCACACCCCCAAGATGACCACGCCTTGGGTGAGGGTGAAGGTGATGGACTGGCCTAGCATGTCCCCAGACCTGAACCTAATTCAGCATCTGTGGGGCATCCTCAAACAGAAGGTGGAGGAGCTCAAGATCTCAAGCTCAAGGTCAGCTCCGTGATGTCGTCATGTAGGAGTGGAAGAGGATTCCAGTGACAACCTGTGAAGCGCTAGTGAACTCCATGCCCAAGAGAGTTAAGGCAGTGCTGGAAAATAATGGTGGCCACACAAAATATTGACACTTTGGGCACAATTTGGACATTGTCACTTAGGGGTGTACTCACTTTTGTTGCCAGTGGTTTAGACATTAATGGTTCTGTGTTGAGTTATTTTGAGGGAACAGCAAATTTACACTGTTATATAAGCTGTACACTGCCTACTTTACGTTGTTGCAAAGTGTTATATTGTTAGATTTCTCCCATGGAAAGATTCAATAAAAAACGTACAAAAATGTTAGGGGTGTACTCACTTTTGTGACATACTGTACATGTGACAGGCACACAAAGCAGCCTTTTGTATACCCTCCCTTCTTCTTTGCTCTTTTTGTACTTGACACTTTCATCTTGCACCTTTGTGGCCTTGCTGTTTTAGTTTCGTTGTACAGGCAACTGCACAATGACAATAAAAGACTTAGATACCTGAATACTTATAATAAGCCGGCTTTGCCGACTACACATACTACCAGGAATGAATTAGAGAGGAAGGGAATGGTCTAGGGATGATCTCTCACTTAAACGAATGAGGCCTGGGCTAGACCACGGAAATGACTACTACTGGGTGCTGAGCTACGTGTTGTGCTAGAAAGTCTATAACCCCCACCCCCTCCTTGAGCTTTATACCTCAAACATATTTTTACTGTACATCAAACATATATTTACTGTACATCATATATTTACTGTTGCCAGGCTATATGTAGGCTGTGACTTGAACTTAAGCTATTAAGGAACGATCATTATTCAGAGGTGATAAAGCCCAAACAGATTTTATATTAAAAGAACAATAGTCAACATTTATTTAAAACTGATTAAGTAAAAACTGTTAATTTTATAAACTCACACATTTAGATTACCAGAACTATATGGCATATTTCAAGCATCAAATAACAAAACAGGAAAGTTCCCAGGATATGACACTCAGTGTTATGGATACCCTTTCGTTGATGCATGTTGGAGCTCTTTTAGCCCTACAAAATCACATAGAATGGCTTTGTTTACGCATGTAGTGTACCTCAACATCAGAACTGCCACCAACCCGCCTTTAAATTGACCAATCCACCTCGCGATGTCCTCTCTCAGGCACCACCCACAGCACAGGCGAACAGTCTAGGTCTCCCAGACTATTTCCTTCAACATCAGCATGCGGTAACTGTTCACTGTCCTAGTCATGAGGATTTGCGAGTAGACTCACTAGTGCTAAGATAGACAAGGGTGGTGGAGATTCTCGTTGTCAATATTGATAACCCAGTCTCACACAAGTAGGTTGTTGCCAATGGAAGAAGACATTTCAGAGCCCTCTCAGCAAGAGTGAGGAACTCCTGTTGCACACAACCAGTAGTTATCAAGGGAACTGGCCTTAAATAGGACTTTCAAGTCCCATGAAAAAGCCATCTCAATGAGCTCCTCTTGTGATTTTAAGTCCAGACAAGTGCTAACATCAGAGACAAAGGGGTTTCTAACCCAGTTTAGGCGAGTGTTCACAAGGTCAGGGAAATAGTCTCTGAAATATCCCTGGAGGTGCTCCAGATGTGATTATATCAGTGGAGAAATGCTGTCCAACTCATCACCAGATAATTTTACTTCACCGCATAGCTCTCTGTCAATGTCTTTCGTTGCAGGTAGTATTACATTTTCGTCAATTGTATGTGGCTTCTTGACTATGGTGATGTGGTAAGATGCTAAGAGGGATGCCCTTAGCGCTCCTCCTGGACTATGGCTTGTTGGAAATTATGGACAACTGCCTGTTCAATTGCTCTTCCTTTAGCTTGAAAAAATCTATGGCCTTTTCAGCCTCGGCTGGATGGTTTTGTGCTAAGTGCCGTTGAAGGTTTCAACCACTCGTTTGAGAGAGTCTCAAGGCAGAGGACACACTTCATTCGTTTCCATCTTTGTGGGCTTCAGTAAGGCCATACTTTATGTAGGCTGTCTTGTACCTTCGTGTTTTTATTTTTGACCATGTGGTCTTGTTCTTGTTTTCTTTAGATTGGTCTGCTTCAGCTTGGGTGTTAGGCAGCTCATCGTCAGGTCTTTTTCTTTTTTAAAAAAATATTCATTTTCAGAGGAACTAGATGGCTAACTTGCAGGCACAAGCTAGTGCGGCTCACACACAACATGCACAACCCAGAACAGATGTGATGACAACTTTCTTAGTTTCGACCCAATCGAAGAGTGAAAATGACATATGTCATCAAATATTCAACAAATGCATTATGAACTGCATTTTATAATAATGCCCATAATAATTTGAGTTTTTAGTAAAATTATTATTTTGCTTTCACTTTCCCCCCAAGTGCTGTAGGCCCCACTTTAAAAAACCTATACCTTAAGCAACACAAACTATAGACAGATGAAACATTTCTGTGTCACTAAATCATGTTTGCTCTGAATGAATGGAAACTTAGTTATAATTTTCATAATAATAATTTTTAACCTAAAGCATTATCCTCAGCCTCATCAGTTCACTCTCCCTCTTCTTTTCCAGATGATGGAGGGAAATAAAGTGTGTGTTCTTGCCTCTCTCTGTTTCTCTCTCTGTCTCCCTCTCTCTTTGTTATCTCTCTCTCTCTCTCTCTCTCTCTCTGGCCCTTTTTGGATTGTCTGTCCTATCCCATTTCACTATTCATTTTACTGACCTTATTGGAGAACAGCATGGGAGGAAAAACATGAAGATGAATTCATAAGGGCTTTGGAAAAGATAAAGGCAAATTTAAGAAGGCAGTGTTCTATGTCAAGTTGACTGGTTATGTACCTGTATGGCCCTTACCACTACATTACATCACATTGCAATTAGCTGATGTTTTCATCCAGAGCGACTCAGGAACAGGGACAGTCACCCTGGAGCAATGTGGGATTAGATGCCCTGCTGAAAGACACTTCAGCCATGGATAAGGGTGCGGGACAGCACTGGTTATTTACTGCCCCATGCACATTTATTCCTACTGGTTTGGGATTAAAACTTGTGACCTTCCAATCCCAAAGCCAACCCCCTATCCCCAGCTGGCCCCAGCTGACCACCTTTAGGCTACAGCTAACCATCAAATAGTACCACTAAATATTTCAAGGTCACTACATTAGATTTATAACTTTCCTAAGTAAAAAAAAAAAAAGAATTAGAAAACAGCCTCTGTCATGGTTACTGTATCTTTTGGAATAAAAAACAATACATTTCAAGAAGTGATTGCATTGTTTCCATCAGGGCAGCAGATGAGCCTGTGTCATACTTTTTCATGATTCCCCTGGCCACAGACTGAGTGGGCATTCCAGAGTGTGTGTGTGTGTGTGTGTGTGTGTGTGTGTACGCTGCTCGAACAGGCAACAGCTGCATACTGCTGATGGATGGCACATTGGTCTGTTGCTGGACCAGATTCTAGAACCAGAATCTCTCCTAGGTGCCAGGAATCAGCTGGTGTCATAACAACCATGGTCAGCATGAGAAACACACTCACCATCTTTGTGGCATCCTTAAAGCGTGTCTTTCAGTGTGTGTGATGATGATTGTTTTCAGGATTGCAGTAGTATGCCAATAGATGGAGGAAGATCATTTGTGTTTTTGCCTCTTTGCATCTCCTTGCATCTCTGCTTCTTTCTCCCTCCCTCTCTCTCTCTCTCTTTCTCTCTGCATCTCTACCACTGTCACTCTCTCCCTCTCCCTCCCTCCCCACATTCACATAAACACACACTGTCATGGTAACATCATCACAAGAGAAAAAAAACAATCAGTCAACAGTCACAAAATGTGTTTATGTTTTGCTTTGTCATGACAGTGCATGGAAGGACACCTTTAGGAGAACATTGTGATCCAACTAAAAATGCCACATAAAAATGCCTGAATAGACCGTGCACCACTTAGATTGGTCCACAACCTTCTACAAATGTGTTAGTCACACTCTGTTTTGACGGTCCTGTAGTCCCCCCAGACTATCTGCAGACGTTTAGATTTTAAATAAAACTATCTGCTGAATGTCTGTCAATTTTTGTCCATGCATATGGATGGTGTTGGGTTAAGAGTCTGAGTTTGGTAAAGGTGACATATTAGAGAATATTTAGAAAGACAGAATATTTAGCTAACCCCCCTGTAAAGCCTTTATAGGCAGATTATCCAAATAAACTGAAGTTATGGTTAATTGCTTTGGCTTTGTGGGCTTTGTTTGGTGTCTGGTGTACTCTGGTGTGGATTGGACATAACCAAAGCTTGTTAAGTTTATTCTATAAGGAGTGTATCTTCTGTGAAACGGTCATAATAAATGTGCTGCACTATATGAAGAATGTGGTACTTGCATGCGAGTGTGTTGCAGGCAAAAGATGGCACAGTTCAGATTGACTGATGTGACTCCAGCATCAACAAGCAGCTCAAGATAAAGACGATTCTGATCTGACCCTGAGGTAAATCTCCAGAACATTCCAACACACATATGGGAAATGTAGCTTACACAGGTGAATGGTAGGGGGTATGGTTTTCTCTCTGTCTCTGTCTCTCTCTATCTCTCTCTCTCTGTTTGTTTGTGTGTGTACGTGAAGAGTTAATGCAAGAGGAAACTGATATGAAATTTGTCACCCTGACACTCAAGGTAATGGAACCTGTATGGAACCTGTATGGAACTGTATCTGTATAATGCCTTTGTGTATGTGTGTGTGTCTGTGTGTGTGTGTGTGTCTGTTTGTGTACCTAATATGTTGTTGTGTTTAAGCTGTTCTAGAAAGGGCAGCACCGCTGTGTGTGTGTGTGTGTGTGTGTGTGTGTGTGTGTGTGTGTGTGTGTGTGTGTGTGTGTGTCTCACCCTCTCTCTCACTCTACAGCTCCTCCCCAGCTGGGCTCTCGTAACCCGCGGTTACCGGCCTCCTTATCTTCCCTTGTCATTAGCGCGGCTACAGCGCTCCCCTCGGCAGTGCACCTGGTCTGCACTCGACACCTGTTAGTGCTGGCTGTGTGGGCCACTGCTCTGAGGCCAGGATTTATGAGGCCCCAGATTTATGTCCCTATAAGGTGAGCACACACACACACACACACACACACACACACACACACACACTAACTTCCTCAAATACACACAACCCATTCTCTCTCTCTCTCTCTCTCTCTCTCCCTTAAGCATGCACACACACACACACACACCTTCAACAAGCACACATATACCTATATGGACACAAATGTATCAGATACATGAAAGAACTTAAACAAATAGACACATCTTTACATAAGTACAACTTCACATAAATACACATACATTAAACAGACATATGCACACACACAAACGCACTACCCTACTCAGATACATAAAGACACATACTTTCTCTCACACTAAGGAGGTACACCTTTACAAATATACACTTGCGCATATAAACACACACACACACACACACACACACACACACATGTATCTCTTATGCTGTTAACACCCATGTTTTGTGATGGCTACACTTGTACCGGAGGGGTTGAAGGAACATGATGTTTTGACCTGACCCATCTTATGTAATCCACCGTCTGGAACAGTAAATGCTGCAGTTTAGGAAGCCTCCTGTTTGGAGGGATGTGTCTCAGCTTGTCACTCAGCTGTGTGTGTGTGTGTGTGTGTGTGTGTGTGTGTGTGTGTGTGTGTTTGTGTGTGGGAGAGAGAGAGAACTGTGCATAACACAAAGGAAATGAGTTTAGTGGGCTAAGTTGCTGGAAAAAAAGTAGTAGAGTACAGATACTTTATTTATCCTGAAGGAAATTAAGGTGTCCAGCAGCATATACATACCATATACATATATCACATATACACATATGTACATACATTCAATGATTCAAGGATTAAGGATTTTTAGTGTCACAGTGGAAGAGGGGACACACTAAAAAAAGATGTGCTATAAGTAAGTGTCCCTGGGCATGGACACTTCAGAAACAGCACTTCAAACATAAGTTTGCTAAAGACATAGAAGGAGCTCTGCCTCCTGAAGAAATAGAGCCTGCTCTGCCCCTTTCTTGTAGAGGGCATCTGTATGGGCAGAGCAGTCCAGTTTATGGTGAAGATGTACCCCCAAGTACTTGTATGTCCTGACAGTCTCCACACTCACCCCGTCAACCTTGACAGGCAGCAAGGGAGAGGAGGGGCAGTCCTCCTGAAATCCACCATCATTTCCTTGGTTTTGGTGGTGTTCAGCAGCAGCTGGTTAGCTCGACATCATTGCACAAAGTCCTCTACAAGACTCACTTACTCTCCACTTCTGTCCATCCTTGATACACCCCATAATTGCAGTGTCGTCAGAGAACTTCTGCATATGGCATGACTCAAATACATGAGAGTTGTATTTAAAGTCCATGGTCTATAAAGTGAACAGTACATGAGGGAACAGTTCCCTGTGGTGCACCTGTGCTGCTGACCACAGGCTCTGATGTTAGGTCACCCAGTCTAACAAACAAACTGAGGCCGTTCAGTGAGGTCATTTGTAATCCGGGTCACCAGGCCTGGGTTCCCCGCTGATCTGCAGTAGTTTGTTTCTCAGCAAAAAGGGCTGCATGGTGTTAAAAGCACTGGAGAAGTCAAATAACATAATTCTCACAGCACTTCCGTCTTCCATCCCTGTGTAGTAGATACAGAATGGCATCCTCCTCTCCCACATTTTTCTCATAAGCACACTGTAGGGGGTCAAGCGCATGGCGAACCTGGGGTCTCACAAGGTGGAGCAGCAGACATTCAAGGGCCTACATTATGTGTGAGGTAAGGGCAGCGCACACACACACACACACACACACACACACACACACAAATGGTTACACAAAAGCCACAATAAGGGTTGGGTAAAATAAGTAAAAACCTAATACAAATTCATCTCTGTGTCCTCATAACTATAAAGATTATTTAATTATTATGCCATAACAACTATTTTATTATTATAAAGCTGCTTTAGCTAATGGGCGTATCTGTACATTTCTGGTCTAGTTCTAGTTTTCCTGTAGTCAATTACCTAAAATATGTTTTTCCTGTCATATTTTCATATTGACATCTAAAACCTTCTTCAGGCTTTGGCACCTGAGTTTGTCAATGCATTTGAGTGCATACAGATGAAAAGGCAAATGTTTACATCCCTAACCACGGCCCCCGCATGCACACACACACATACTCTCTGTCTCTCTCTCTCGCTCTCTCTTTCTCTCTCTCTCCCTCTCTCACACACACACACACACACACAAATCCAGTGATATGAACAAATACACACACTTACGCACATGCGCCTGCACACACACACACACACACACACACTTAAAAGCTTATCAGCTGAGCACCTTAGTACCAGCACATGTTGCACTGGCTCTTCATTTAACCCGGTAATGTTGCATACACTAGTGGCCTTTCACCAAGGATTTGGGCTTCAGTTCTGAAAAGAAGCAGCGAGGAGATTATTTCTCGCTAATATAACGGTAAGGAAATTCCCCCTCCGCGCTCAGGCCCACCTCTAATGGCCAGACAGGCCCTTCGCTGACTGAGCACAAAGGGCCGCTTTAAGTGCTCTGATTCAGGAAGCAATTAGCCTTGCATTTGTAAAAGGGGAGTGGGGGGGGGGGGGGGTGGGGTGGGTTATTATTTTTGCTTGTCAAGGACAAAATAATACATTCCAGACCAACCACAACAGTGCCAACTCTGGAAGAAGCCACAAACTATTTGCCAATGCATTGGGGGGGTTGGGGGGAGGGGGTTGGGGGGAGTGCTCTATGCTTATATATTATTTTTAAACCATGCCTAATATTCTTAAACCAATATTGTTCTTGTAGGTTCTCAAGCATTTTGACCACACAACTACAAAATGGAGCTTTAAGTGCTTCCATTCAGGAAGTAATTAGCTCTGCATTTGTGCCTGAAGCGCTAGAACTTCTGACAGGCAGCCTAGGGCTAGAGGGGTGGGGAACATTTCCAGCCAAAGCCATTTCTAAATTGAGAATTAAATGTTTATTAAATAACAATATAAACCTCTTTTGAAAATAAATGCTTGTGTATTTGTGAGGCTGTGCATAGTAAAAAAAAACAAAAACTTAAATTAGAAGAGAGTTTGCATGTTGTGGGTTTTCTTTTTTTAAAATGTATCTTTTTTTTTCATTTGTCATTATAGCTTTGACCATGAGTAATGTTCATGACCATCAACCAATTCAACCCATTTTTTCTCTCAGATGGTTCAGAAATTGTTCGGGTTTGATCAGTGGCCAAATATGCTTCTAAGTAGCTATCGTTCCCTCAATCAGCCCTCTTAGTTGTTCTCCATTTTATGAATCACCATCACTTCCAGTTTATGACCACATGTCTTTACCACCATTACCACCTCAGCGATCGCAACATCGTGTCCTCAGATGGCCCCCACTTAACCTTGATGTTGCCCTCATTTGGCCTAGTCATGGCCCTAATATAGCCCTCATGGTGTAGTCCTCTGTGCGTGTGTGTGTGTGTGTGTGTGTGTGTGCGTGTGTGTGTGTTTATTTATGTGTGTGTTTATTTTCCAAATAAATATTGGCCTGATGTGGCCCAGATATGGATTAGCAGCCGGTTTTCCCTAAAATGACAGGGACTTGTCACATTAGTGAGTTATTCCTGGTCTACCATGTTCCAGGTGGTGACATTCCTACAAAACAAGCACACCTCTAGATGTCACTTAATATAATCCTGATGTGGTCCTGATTCAGTCCAGTCTGGCCCTGACATGGTCCTGACATGGCTGTAAGGTGGCTCTGATTGAGCTGGGACAGGGTCCTGATGTGGACCTTGTTCAATTCTATTATGGTCTAGAAGATTCTGGGTATCACTTTATTTTACGGGTCATTTTACAGCGTATGTATCTAAATGTAGCAACATGTAACATTATGTACTTACACTGTACATACCTAACAGTTACTCTAATCCCAACCATAACACTAACTGTGAAGTACAGTTTAAGTACACAGTGTTACGTAACTTAACTAACAACTTAAATAAAGTGTAACCGATATTTGTAAACTGGGTCCAGCATTAGATGTGGGTAATTGGTTTCCAAAGTGTTGTTCAGACTGCCAACCCTATTCCACTGTATCTAACTTTTAGTATCCTCATCAGCAGATATCAACATGGAAGGTGTTTTTTTATCCTCATTATATTCACATATGGAGATTATTTTAAATACAATTCCATTCAGATTATTTTAATAATTAAATGTCTAAACAACCAAACCACTTGAATAGGAGTTCTTTGTGCAATGCAACAAAAACAATTACAATGTGTAACTCTGAGTGATTCAGGCTGAACTTTGGTTGTCAGTTCATTTGGTGATCAGTGATGGTGAAGGGTTACATGTTCGAATAAACCGAGAAATGCCACTGAGGTACAGTGACCATGGTACCATCCCCACGCACTGCTCCCTGGGAACTGTTGTCATTGCTACCCTCTACTCACATATGTGATGAGTTAAATGCATTAGTCAAATTCCTTGTTCATATAAGTATACTTAAAATTAAATCTGATATATTAATATCAACACCCGCAAAGGTGTTTATATTATATAAATGCACAGAAGCCTCCATTCTGACGCTTTCTTATAATTTGTAGAAAGTTGGCTGATTTGTCTTGGGTCTTCCTGTCTCTGATGACCTCTCCCCGACCCCTCATGGGTTTGTGTCACACCCCACTGCTGACGCTTCTCTCCAACAGTGGCCTCTTGTCTGCCTGAGCTGTAGTGTGCGGTGGTTTTTGAATGTGTGTTTGTGAGTATGTGAGTCTGTGTGTGTGCATCCACGTGTGTGTGTGGGTGTGTGTGTGAGTGGCGGTACCAATACACACTCGCAGTGTGCCGTGAGTTTTGTGACGGTGATGAGAACTGTGTGTGTGAGTGCACTGCTGACGCAAGAGAGACCACAGCTTCGTTGGTGGACTGCGGGGAAGAAAATTGCAAACACCCACCCAATAGCATTCTGGGATATCCTTCTCACATCTGTGTGAGAGACAGTAGTCTGTTTTGTCTGGGCTAGCAGTGGCTGCAGCATTATGCTCTGTGTGTGTGTGTGTGTATGTTTGGGTGTGATTTTGACTTTCGGATATGTGAGTTTGTGTGTGTGAGTGTGTATATGTGTGTGTGTGTGTGTGTGTGTGTGTGTGTGTGTGTGCTTGTTTAAACTGGTTTGTGTTTGTGTATGTGTGTAGGTCTGTATGCATGTGAATGTGAAGTTTTGTTTAAATATCGACACGTGCAGAGGTGTATACAATATATTTGTGTGTGTGTGTGTGTGCGTGTCTGTGTCAGTGTGTGTGAGTGTGTGTCGGGGGGTGCTTGAAATAAATGGAAGTCTGGTCCTGGTAGTGTGTTCCTCCTCTCTAACATATACACAGTGGTGAGGTGAGTGAAATTCCTTTGGAGTCAGCACCACCACATAGCATTTCCACCCAACCACACCTGTCCATCACACACACACACACACACACACACACACACACACACACACATAAACACACACACACGCACACACACACACACACACACACACACACGCACGCACACACACACACACGCACACACACACACACACACACAGTACATAACAGACATCAGATAATGGTGAAATAAGATACAACATAGAGAGTACATATGGTATAATTATCGAACATTATACTCAATTACAGACCCACACACTCACACACAAGCAGTATGTATACATCACATACACAGACACACGGACATAGACAGAAACAAACACACACACGCACACACACACACATGCACAAAAACAGTTGTACAAATGTGGACACACACACATATACATCATGCTGTCTCATAAACACTACCACTGTACAGACAGACAGAGAGAGAGACAGAGAGAGAAGAAGAAAAGAGAAAGAGC
>CM059274.1:7577763-7582763 GCA_030347295.1 Setipinna tenuifilis
ATAATGTGCAACATGTTTTCAATGACTATCTGGATAAAGTTGTTGAGAATTCTCTCGAATACTGTGGATTTAACTCTTGATGATGATTATAATGGTGATGATGGTTGCTGTATTATTATTATTATTATTATTTCTCCCATAGAAGTCATAGAAGGCCATATATTTTAATGGCGGCTGCTGAGAGGAGGCCAAGGAACAGGAACGCACTTTGATCAAGATAAGAAAAGTTGATAAGGAGCAGGAGGCCTTAATGACCCAACAACAAGTCTGCTGCAGTGTCCACATTGACCTCTACTGTACAGAACTTTGAGAGGAAGTTGGGGCCTCAGGTAGTGTTCACAGCATCACTGTACGATTCTGGCAGCAAGGTTTTTGGGCCGTTTGGCTCTGACAAAACTGTTGTGTTCCGGAATGTTCTGTCCAACATCGGAAATGCGTACAACTCTGGCACAGGCGTCTTTTCAGCACCCACAGATGGTGTGTATTATTTCACTTTCACAGCTTTCACAGCTTACGGAAAGCCAAAACGAATGTACTTGCGCAAGAACGGAGTGACCATTGTGTCTGTCACTGATCTGGCAGACCACGAAGATAGCGCCTCTAATGGAGCTGTGCTTGTGCTGAAGAAGGGGGATAATGTGTACCTGCGGCTCAGTGGCTATTCAGGCTCTCGTCATACACTTTACGATGGCAAAGATCACTTCACAACGTTCACGGGATTTCTGCTCTATGCATTGTGAAAGGACATTCTAAGCAACAACGGCAAATTACTATTAGTTTATTTGTTGAATGTAATGTTTGTGGCTGTGAAAGCTGTGAACTATTACTGCTAAAATACAGTCTGACCATGTGCATTGTACTCTTAATTTTTTTCTCATTCTGAATGATGGGATAACTGTGCCTGTTGTCTGTTATTTGGGTGAATGACATACTGACATATTATGCTTTGGGGTGTTCACATGTGACCTATAGCACCCATAAGGTATTCAGGCCAATTCTAAAAATAGGATGTAAATACATTCACACTCCATGTCCAGGGCTGAGGGTAATATGACTGTATGTCTGTCTGTGTGTGTGCGAGAGGGATTCGAGTGTAAGTCTGTTTGGCTATACACAGCCAGTGACATTGTAACTGTAAGCTATAGGCTTTGAAATGTTAAACCTTCACAAGCAGTCTCACATTCACAGGCCTCCCCGTCATCCCTGTGAATGTCCCAGTTACATTCAACCAACCTACAGTAAAACACTGGTTCATTTTGCATTGTGTGTACGTGTGTGCTTCCTGCTATGGAAAGGGTTTGAGTAGAGATGTAACCTTAAAAAAACATTCTCAGTGTTTATACAAAGTCCTCCAAGAATAAGGCCAAGTCTATTTAGATGCCCTAGTTTTAGGGCATGTCAGGCGCGCAGATGGACGGGTTTGACCCTGTAGCCTCAACCCATCAGCAGGAGAGAAGTGTTAATGGGCTCTAGAGACTCCACTTCCCTTTTTAATTCCTTTCTCCCTCTCTCATTCTCTCCTCTCTTTATTTTTCTGTCTTTTCTTCCCTCTTTTTCTGTCTCTTCCTCCCTCTCTTTTTCTGCTTCTCTTCCTCCCTCTCTTTTTCTGCTTCTCTTTACCACTTTCTTTTCTGTCTTTTATCCATCAATCCACTGTCCTACCCTTTCACACTCCTCTGAGGCCCATAAAACAAATACACTAAGTGAAGCCGTGATTACTATGTGAAGTCTGGTGTGTGTGTGTGTGTGTGTGTGTGTGTGTGTGTGTGTGTGTGTGTGTGTGTGTGTGTGTGTAATGGACAGGGGTACACTGCCCTGAGAGTGCTCATTATTCTAAATATTCCTCCATACACACACACACACCCTCTCCCTAGCTCTTGAGGGGGTTGAAGGTTACAGGAAAAGTGTGGATGTTTTTGACAGCAACTTTTCTCACTGTGTGCTAGTTACATTCTCAGGCCAGTAAGCATGCAGAGTGTTGATATCCCTTCTTGCGCCTGAAGTACTCACACTACCCTCTCTGGCATGCCTGATTTTTTCTCTACACCAAACCTGTTTGGGTGCGTGTGTGTGTGTGTGTTTCTGTGTGCATATGTGCATATGTGTAGGAGACATGATCCACCTGCACAAATTGAGAGTTATGATGGGATTTGGCCTTGCGTGAGGGAAGGGGTCTCGTTCAGATAAAGTTCATTTGTTACTGCATTACATTTGTCTGTTTCCCATTACAGGACCAAAAAAATAGCACTGTGGAACATTTGTGTAATATTATGAAAGAGCAAACAAGCCTAAACACATACAGTATGTATCATGTGAAATACTGCAGCTATGTGTGTGTGTGTGTGTGTGTGTGTGTGTCAGTATGACCACAAGACCCCATACACATGTGATACCATACCTTTTGTCACACATTGGCATATGAGACTCCTTATTACAGACTCTGTAAAAGCTTATAGTCTTGTGTTATGCGATTTGGCTGCGTGTACCATCAAAGCTCAGGTGGACCGCACAGAAGCACTTCATGCTTAGCTACTATTGCCTTTAAATGATACAAACACCATTAAAACTGGTTTAATAATTATAACTACACAGTAAGTAATAACACAAAAAAAGATCATTAATGAAAAAACTATATGTACTGTAAGCACAGCCCCACCACCACCACCGCCGCCGCCGCCGCCACTACTGCTGTGATTCACTTCCACTTCCAGTTCTGCCATGCTGTGGAAACTCTTTCTTTCATTGTACTAATAATCTAGCCTTGTGCCTTGGTGTGCACATGCACTTATAAGCAGATTGAAGACACTATAACTGCTTGCCCCCCATATTAAATCAAAGGCAGATGAACTCTGATTTATTTAATGTGGGAATGACACATGAATGTATATCAGACACAGCAGTGCATAGATGTGTGTGTATTAACCCCTCACATAACGGTATCATAACAGAACTGTATGTGTGGCAGAGTATACTGAAATAAGTACACACATATTTTTATAATGTCAACAAGCAAGGCAAGTTTATTAACACAGCACAGTCCATACACACACATAATCGAAAGTTTTAAAAGGCAGTGTGAATTAAAACAAGAAAGTTGTTATAATATTCATATCATATCAATGTATCATATCAATATTTTGTTGATTGTGCTACAAAAGAAGACCTTTGACTTTTTGTCCCATTATGTTAGGCTTATTATTTTTACACCTTTTACTGTAAAGGGCTTATATGTATGTTTGAAAAATATATCACATGAACTATAATTACAAAACAATACAATGACAATATTTGGATGAGCATACCTATTGCTCAGCATATTACACCCCTGCTTCCCTCAGCATACAGCCACCTCAGGTATAGAAAGCACAGCAAAACAATTCACACTAACTTTGGGCATAGAGTAGAAAGCCACTGAAAGTAGTGTGGTGATGTTTATCATCATAAACATGATGATAAGCACGGAGAACCAGGTGAACCTCATTTCCTTGATCCAGTTCAAGCACTGCAGCATTGGAAGAACTTTCTTCTCTGTAATCTGAACTTCCATTATCAGTTATGGTAACAATCTCTTGCCCATTTTTCAGCAAAGACACTCGTCTTGCTGCTTTGCCTGTGCTGAAGGCTGTGAACCTGAAGTAGTAGATTCCCTTAGTCGGAGCTCTGAAGATGCCTGTAGCTGGACTATATGCATCCCCATCATTCGTGAAGACGCTCCTGAACACTAGGTTGGTGTCTCCTGTGAACGGTCCAAATATTTTATTCCCAGAAGAGTACAGGGAGGCTGAGAATGCCACTTTTGGCCGGTTCCTCACCTCTACATTCAACTGTTGTACCATGGAACTCAGCTCAGACATAATAGACCCCTGCCGAGCAACAGCTTCACTCTGCTCTGCAATGATTGATTTTTGCTGAGTCACCACAGATCTCAGGTCCTCAGTGGCTGATTTTTGCTGAGTCACCACAGCTTCTAATTCCTTGATCATCCGCTCACTGGCCGCCAGTCTAGTTACCATGGCTCCCATCTCCCCCAGCAGCCTGCACATGTCAGGGTAGCAGCTCTTGGTTGACAGAACATCACCTTGATCTTCTAGAATGTTCTGCGCTGTGTTGTCACTTTCCATCTGTATGTCTGTCTCTGTAGACCCACTGCTGATCCCCTGCAGATTGGCCAAACTGGTATAAGCACATAGAAACACCAACGCGATGACAATCTTCATGTTCGCCAGCAGACAGAGGCTCTCCCTCTCTGAAGTGCAGATTCTTTCTGTCAGTGGTATTATACTCTAAATGTCAATCATTAACAAACATGTTGTGTTGGTAATGACACTACAGAACACCGTTGATGCCAGAAATCATTTGATTTACACTAGCATATATCTTATCTTTATGTTTTTAAAGATAAAACTAATAAATAGGCAAGGTCCAAGGTCTACATAATGAAAGACACCTTTCCATACCTGCTAATCAGGTAGCATATTTACGAGTTCTTATTGGGCAGTATATTGAGAGCAGAGTTAAATTGTTTTCAGCTGTACCCATGAAGCCAAAGCACCACTTCTTACTACATAACCCTGAGCTTATACTTCAGTTCGACCCCTTAATTCGTGTATGGACTTTCAGATTTGAAAGTAAGCATTCATTTTTCAAGGAATGTGTGAGAAAATTGCATAACTTTTGCAAAAATTGCATAAAAACCTTAACAGAACCATGGCAGAGCAGCACCAACTATTGCAGGCTTATCTTCAGGCAGGTAACCTGTTTGCACCTAGTTTACAAGTGCAGCAAGCTGATTAATTTGACCATGCCATCCAGGAAGCAGTCATGTTGAGTGGCATCCGTGAAGACAGTGGTGACATTTGCTGTTACATATAAGGGAATTAAATAGCAGAGATCTATGATTGCGGTTGTTAAAGACTGTGATATGGGGTACACATAATATTGCTCTTATATTGATTAACAACACATCTGATGTCTATTTTGTCTTTGAAAAACACCAATCA
>CM059274.1:7587763-7600263 GCA_030347295.1 Setipinna tenuifilis
TTAACAAAGAGCTTAATTGCCCTCACCCACCTATAGAATATGTATACTCAGGAACACATATGGTACACACAGGAACACTTATAGTAAGTATGAATGTAAATGCATTGGCATACAGACCCATGCACGTATAAAGAAACACAGATACACAGACACAGACGCGCGCGCACACACACACACACACACACACACACACACACACACACACATATGCACACACACACAAACAAATTTACACAATCACCCACACAGAATACACATAGAGTCTAAATGACACAGTCCCTCATCACAACACTTAAAATTCAGTCATGGTCTCTAAATGATCCACACCAATGGCACCAAGAAAAAAACTTTTATCAGCTACTGTATCACAATCAACCTAGGCTGTTAGCTTGAGCTAATTGCAATAGAGAATAAAGGCTCTCGGAAGTCTGACATTATTTAGACCTTGGACCCCAGATCAAAATGTTCTTTAGTGTCGTTAATGTCAATATTACATTTCACAATATTGACATTAATGATTAACAACTTTTAAAAATACCTCAAGCGGAAAGAATCTGCACTGTAGACATTGAGAGTCTTGGTGTGTGAACATGAGGGTCGTTGTAGTTTTGGTCTGTCTGTGTGCTTCAGCTTCTGTGACAGATCTTGAGGAGATCCTAAGATCATCTGAGACAGAAGTGCAGCCAGAATTTGATAACACAGTTCAGACGGTTCTAGAAGATCCAGGCGATGTTCCATCAAACACAATCTGCTCACCTGATGTGTGCAGACTGCAGGAGCAGATGGGAGCCATGGAAACCAGACTGGTGGCCAGTGAGAAGATGATAAAGGAACTAAGAGCTGTGGTAAAGAAGCAGGCGTCTATGCTGACTCAGCAAAAGTCATCCATTGAGGAACTGACATATGTGGTGACTCAGCAGAAATCAACCATTGATGGACTGAAGTTTGTGGTAAAGTCAGCAAATGAGGAGAGTGGAGCTGTCGCCATGCCCAGATCTGTCAGGTCTGTTTATGAATCCAAGATGAAAGACCTGATAACAGAGGTCAGCAGCCAGCCAAAAGTGGCATTCTCAGCCTCACTGTACTCGTCCGGTGATAAAACCTTGGGACCCGTCCTAGAAGATACCACCATGGTGTTCAGAAATATCTTCACGAATGTTGGGGATGCGTACAGCCCAACTACAGGCATTTTCAAAGCACCCCAAAAGGCAGTGTACTACTTCAGGTTCACAGCCTTTAACACAGGCAAAGCACCAAGACGAGTGTCTCTGCTGAAAAATGGGCAGCCAATTGTCACCATAACTGATAATGGAAGTTCAGATTACAGAGAAGAAAGTTCTTCCAATGCTGCAGTGCTTGAACTGGATCAAGGAGATGAGGTCCAGCTGGTTCTCCGTGTTCATCATTCTGTTTATGATGACGAACATCACCACACTACATTCAGTGGCTTTCTTCTCTTTACTCAAACTTAACTTGGCTGGCTGCATAATGTTTTCTCTGTCTGTGATGGGTGTATTGTAAGGCAAGCAGGGATCACATACAGTATGCTGAGAACAACTGAGTTGTTTTACAGTAAGTGTACTAGTCAATTACGTATTGTTGACTGCTACATTCAAATAATGTTGTAATTGAGAACAACCTCACTGGTACAGTGATATTTTTAATATGCATCATGGACTAATTGAAATTAGAAAATTTGAGTCATATTTTAAAACATTTTTTTTATTCTGCAGAGTAACTGAAACATTTTTGGTATTTTTGTAGCACAATCAAGAGAACAGGTAAAACATTGGGTAATAAACATGATGACATAAAATATGAAATATTAGGCATTATGTATTGCTTTCTATGTTCACTTTGCCTTTTAACACCTTGACTGTGCATACTTTTTTACATGAACAAATAGAAAGAAAGAGCGAGATAACAAATGATATTAGGTTATTCCCCAACCCTACACCACCTGACACAAGGCTTACATACTCCCGTTGTCTTACCTAAAGAGCATATACCCCATAACATCATTGATCATTTTGATCTGATCATTTGGCCTCATCCAAAAAGGAGAGCGGGACAGAGAGAGAATTAAACAGAGACATTGGTACTGACACCAAGTTACTCATTTAGAAACTTAAATATATTTTGTGTGTGTGTGTGTGTGCCCTGACTTCTGAATCCTGAATCCTGTCAGCAGTCCCATGTGTGCTTGGCATGAGTGTCACCCAATAGAGTCTCTGTGTGCCAAGAGCATCTACAACTCTACATTGTATGTGTGTTTGTGTGTGTGTGTGTGTGTGTGTGTGTGTGTGTGTGTCTGTGTTTGTGTGTGTGTGTGTGTGTGTAAGGCAGTCTAACCCAGACAGGGCTCAAAGTACACACAACAGTACTTGACAGGTACACCGTGTGCTGGTATGAGTGTAGTGGTAGCCAGTGCACACTTGAGTGATATTAATAGGGCTGAGAGAACATTGAGGCCTGTTGTGTAAAGACTGACTCGTGAATTGGTTTGGATTCAGCTCAAAGAGAACTGCTATTTGGAGTCCTATTCTCATTTCTGTGGGTTAGCTGGCTAACAAGCTAGTCTGCTTCACTCCCTTCTCCCCATTACTTCCTGTGATTCTGTTATTTTCCCTCAGTTATTTTCCTCCTCTTGTCTTCTTCTCCATTCTCTCTTTCTTCTCTCTTTTCCAAGTATTCTTCCTCTTTTTGTTTTCGTTTTGTTTTCTTCCATTTGTCTTTCCTCTTCCCTCCTCTTTTACTCATGCTCACCAATCCTTACTTTTTCTCCCTTTTTCTTATATTTTCCTTCACTCTTCCTTACACTCCTCAACTCTTTTCTTTTCCTTCTTTCATTTCTGCCACTTTCATCTTTCTTCTTACAATTTTTCTTTCCTTATTAACATATTTCCTTCCATCCTCCACCCCTTTTCTACTCCTTGCATCCTCTCTTCTACCTCTTTTTACCCTTCTTCTCCCCTCCTCCTTTCTTTTTCTCTGTCTTTTGTCATTTCCTTGCCCTTTCCTCTCCTTCTTTTACCCCCCCCCCCTCCATCTCCTTCTCCTCTTCTCTCACCTTTTCATCTCTTCTTCTCTTCTTGTCCTCTTTTCTTTCTCTGTCTATCCTCCTCTCCTCCCTCTCTGGAGTGTCCATCTCTGTGTCAGGGCTGCTGAGTGTGGCTCTTGTTTCCTCTATCTCACACACTCGGCTCCAGCCAGACACAACTGGCCCAGCATTCCTCCCCAATCACACACACACACACACACACACACACACACACACACACACACACACACACACACACACACACACACACTGGTATGCACACACAGACACACACACACAGTGTCACAAAATGCACGCAAACACTCACAAACACATACTCATAAAACACACACACACACACACATACAAGCACACACACACACAAAGCCTGGCAGGCATGCTGAGGTTGGGTAATCGAGCCCTGTGCTGCTTATCGCTGGGCCAAGTAGTCACACACAGCGGAGAAGCGCATATAGGGAGCCCAGGCTATCAAGCCTGGAGGGGCCAACTGAGTGTGTATTCCAGTGTGTGTGTTCCATGGTGTGTGTGTTTTAGGAGTATATATACGTGTGTGTGTGTGTGTGTGTGTGTGTGTGTGTGTGTGTGCGTCTGAGAGACCTGATCCTGTCCTCACAGCTCATCAATCCACAGCCGTGACCTCAGTGATGACAGTCTGTAAGTGTGTGTCCATTCGTGTACACGTATGCATGTGTATGCACATTTTTCATTTTTCTGCATGCGTCATGTATGTCTGTGTATGTTAAATGTGTGTGTATGTATGTATATGTTTGTGTGTGTGGACTTGTGTGTGTATGTGCATCTGCATATGTGTGTGTTTGTAAGATTACTCTACAGCTAACACAGGCATCACTGGTCTGCATTTTCATATGCACTCCATGGCCTGAGAGGTGAAACCACAGACTGAGTCAGATTCAGTGTGTGTGTGTGTGTGTATGTGTGTGTGCGTGTGTGTGTGTGTGTGTGTGTGCTCGCATGTGTGTGTGTGTGTGTGTGTATGTGTGTGTGAATCAGATGTATGTGTGTGTATGAGTGTGTGTGTGCGTTTGTATGAGTCTGTTTTTGTAGGGTAAAAATAGCCCCTGTAGAAACACACACACATTCCTTTGTGTCGACTGTGCCCTCGGTGGAGGAAGTGGAGTTATGCAGTGGAGATGGATTAGAGATAGACTTCGCCAAATGGAGATATGGGCTCAGGAAATGAAACTGGGAAATGCTGTTGTTTTTTTTTTTCTCCTTGTTTCTCATGTCGTAGTCATCAGACCACCTCTTCACGTACCCCACACAGGCATGAGTGTGTGGGAAGTCAGATCGGTAGCCTGGTAGTCTGTCTACTGTGTGTGTGTGTGTGTGTGTGTGTGTGTGTGTATGTGTGTTTGAGTGAGTGCATGTGTCTGTGTCTCCAGTAAAGAAAATCTGAGTGGCCTGGCAATGATTCTGGTATATTATTGTTTGTGTGCATGCATTAATTGAGAATGTATACAACTCACTCTCTCTGTCTGTCTGTCTGTCTGTCTGTCTGTCTGTTTCTGTCTCTGTCTCTGTTTCTGTCTGTGTGCACGTCTGTAGTGTCTCGTTTGTGCGTGTGCCAAAAGGAGTGTTTGTGGCTTGACATTTGAATCTGTGTGGGTGTATGAGGCATGTGACTTACTTTATCTGTGAGTGTGAGCCTGAGACGTACTTCTATCACGCACGTCATCTCGCCACATGTAAGCAGTGACCCCCTCCCCTCCTCCACACCCCCGACCCCCAACCCCCCACAGCCCTCAAGTTCAAGACCCCACGGATGGGGGAGCAGAGCTGCAGTGATTGGCCTTCCCAAGTTCACGGGGTCACAGCTCCACGTCCTCAGCATGTCTGTGCCTGCCTGGGAAGGATGACAGTGCTGAAGATAAGCACTGTAAGTAATGCGGTGTTGATGGTGTCTCCGTCTCTGATGGACGAGAGTTCCTTAATAGGGATAACATGAGAGATGCCCTCACCTTTGTGATAAAGATAGACTTCCTGGCCAAAGACTTGTGAGTTTATTTTAGGGCAAACTTGGGACTTTGTGGAGGAATACTGGGTCTTTCTAAAGGAATTACAAACTGAGCTGAAGGAACCATGAAGCATTCGAAGTAGTAATATCAGACACTCAAAGGATTTGAGGTGTTTTTGTTAAAAGGGAGCAAAATAGGACAAATGAGTCACTCTGGGTGAATCGCAACATTACAGGGAATTTTGAGTTCTTCTAGAGGGACTCGTGAATTGTTTTAAGGGAAAATGTGAAATGTTCTAAAGGGAATCATGGGCTGTTGTAGAGGTGAATCATATGTTGATCTATAGAGAATCAGGAGCTGTTTCTGAAGGGAATTGTAAGCTGTTCTGATGAACCTATATAGGGAAAAATCCCAGAGTTCCTGTTTCCTAGAGCATACCTTTGAAGGAAATTGTGAGCTGTCCTGATGAACCTCAAATGGGGAAGATTCCCAGAGTTCCTGCTGCCCAACCCCCATGCCAAAGAGAGGGTTTAAATAAGATCATCTGCCTTTCATCTAATTATGGTGATGTGGAGTGCTGCTTTTGGGAAACACATGCCTACTCTGCTGGTGTGGATGAGGTCAACCAGTTCCAGGAATCAGTTCAGTCATCTGCTTATATAAAAGCAAAGGCTTCAATGGTACTGCGATGTGTGGTGTCACCAGTGTTCAGTTGTATTTATTACATTTATATTTTTAATATATTTTGTAATATAGGGACCATCTCTTCACTTACACCTTACAGGGATGAGTGTGTGGTAGAGAGGTGGTCTGTGTGTGTGTGTGTGTGTGTGTGTGTGTGTGTGTGTGCATATTTTCTTTTAAAATGTTTTTGTTTGTTTCTGTTTCTAGTCAAAATGACATTGGCATGCTTGAAAACGTTTTAATTCTGGGCCTCTGGCACTTGCACAGAGTACACCAGGCCTTGCTGGCAAATGCTAACACTGGTATTTACAGTGCGTGCACAGTTGAAAACAAATCCCACATTGGCCACTTTTATGTCTAAAATTAACATTCACAAACGTAGGTGTTGCCAAACTATCTTTAGAATATATATTTATTGTTTGCGCGTTTTGAAGTGTGCTGTGTGTCCATATATGTAATCAAATGTATGTTATAGGGTTTTATATGTCAGTTCTTGTTATATGCCTGAAATATGATGGCTAACTTACTGACCAACTAACTAACTAATTAACTAACTTACCTACTAAGTCATCCCATTTCTCCCCTAACGAAATATCTGTCTAAGGTCATAGCACTGCATGATATTTCCCTGCATGATATATTAGCAGTTGCTCATGTTCCTTCAATTGGGTGTTGAGCAATTTGTTTCACTCAAGGTGTGGATGCTTAGTTATACAATCGTGCCATGCACCTCAATCAGATCTATCACTTCCTCTGTCCATTTGTCAAATGATACATCGCTTCCTTTGTTCCTGCGGTCATTCCCACCCGCTGGCCTTCATACCGCTACTCCCAGAGCGGCCAGAGCGCTGGACCGAGGGGCTGTCCACACTGACGCGCTGATTGGAAGCAGAATGGCAGGAATGGGCTGAAGCTTCTGGGCATTGTGGCAGCTCCAGAATTTAAGGTCAGCGTTCCCGTCGCGCACGTCTATCTTTGGGAGCCTTGGAATTTCCTCTTACTTAAG
The DNA here is from genome assembly GCA_030347295.1 of Setipinna tenuifilis. Lineage (NCBI taxonomy): Eukaryota > Metazoa > Chordata > Actinopteri > Clupeiformes > Engraulidae > Setipinna > Setipinna tenuifilis. The sequence continues at coordinate 7,594,491 of CM059274.1, forward strand.
CACCCTTGCCCTCACCACACACACACACACACACACACACACACACACAAAAGAACATACTCCTTTTCCCGGTTTTCCTTTCAAAAAAAAAGAAAGAAAGAAGGAACGAAAAAAGAAAACATGTCCCTAAACCTGGACTTTCTTAAATTCTTACATTCTGATCAGGCAGTCTCTGTGGATGCCCATATTAGGGAAGCTGTGGCAGGCCTCTATAGGACCACTGCAGTCGCCTGGAGCTGCAGGGGCCGTCAGTTCATGCCTGCCATTGTTATTTTTGGCCAAGCACAGGCATCAAGCTTGCTCACCCGCACCACCTAATCTGCCTGCTGGCCTGGGTTGAGATGGGCGTCACACAGGATGCTTGGAAGGTCAGAAATAAAGACTTGGTGGGAGAGAAGGAATACAGGAGGAGGAGGAAGAGGCAGTGGAGAGAAGGAGGTGTTAGAGAAGAAGAGAAGAGGAGGTGGCAAAGAGCAGAGGTGAAACTGGCAGCAGAGAAAGAGACGAGAGGATGGTTGATAGAGAGGGAGGACAGGAGGTGGTGATAGAAACGAGGAGTTGACAGAAAGGGTAGGCAAAGCAGGGAGAAAACAGAGAGAGAAGAGAGAAGGAGGTGCACCGTAGCTAACCCTAGGTAACTGCTCCTCTTTTGGGCTCTCCACATACCTCTTCCATGCATCCACAGAACAAAGGAAGAATAGTTGGTGTGAGAGGGTGGAGAAGAAGGTGTGTGTGTGTGTGTGTGTGTGTGTGTGTGTGTGTGTGTGTGTGTGTGTGTGTGTGTGCGTGCATGCATGAATGTGTGTGTGTGTGTGTGTGTGTGTGTGTGTGTGTGTGCACGCATGTGTGCATGCATGGTTGTGTGTGTATTATGGTGGAAAAGGTGACATGGAAAGGGTGGGTGGAGGTCTGCTGCTTTCACAGGCTCTCTATTGACCGCTTGTTTTCCCTCTGTCTCCCTTCACCCCTTTGCCTTTTTTCCCTTTGCGCATTACCAGACCATGAGCCATCCATGAGGAATACAAACAATGGCCAGCTGGGAGATGAAGAGAGAGGTGGTGAAAGGAAGGGCAGAGGAGGTGGCGGTGGAGGTGGAGGTTGGGGGTTGGGGGTGGAGGTTGGCGGGGGTGGGGGTGGGTGTGGTGTTGGTGGGGGTGAAGGGCTACCTGAAAATTGAAAAAAAAAAAAAAAACTCCACAGCGGAACTTTCCACTGCAGTGGAGAATGAAAGGAATTTCAGATAAAGTGAGAACATTTTTTCTCTCTCTCTTTTCATAACATGACTTAATTGGCATGCAGACATGTTGTATAATCGTACAAATCTCCTTTGTCCTCTTTTAAACTATACAACTCATTAAAAAAACAAAGCAAGCCATTACATGGCAGGTAAATTTTTGCTCAGAGTCTGTGACTGTGATTTCAGGGATGTGTTTTTTCTGATGTTATGTTGCACTCATTGTGTGTTTCTTTTATTGCCTTTGGGAGATTCCAATAACAAAAGATAAATGTTTGTCATGTATTCATATTTTGACAACATACCATATATAGTACATAAAGATACACACACACACTTTATATTCTTCTCCTTCTTTTAATGTGTTGTAATTGGACATCCAAAGAACTGTGGTTAGTGCCGTGGTAGGACAACACAAATGGTAGACCCAGCAAACCAACATTTCAAACATAACATATGGACCCATGACTGTAGCCCATTTTAAACACATACCTGAAGGGACAGTGGTCAGGAACACTAGGATAGTTGTGAGTTTGATTTGAGGGTCTGCCAACTGTGTGTCCCTGACCAAGGCATAGAACATCTGGTTGCTTCACTTAAAGTCACTCTAGATAAAAACATCTGCTAAAGGAAAAAGCTTTCTTTCTATCAATTGACAAGTTTACGTGACTAAAATGCACAATCATGGCAGCATGGCATTATAAATACTATATACGTCTTCATGAGTGAACTGATGGTGCTTTATGGACAGTAAAAGCAAAGTGTCACGGAAATCTACAGTATATTTAATTAATAACATTTGAGTAACACTTTTATTTCTCCATTAAAATGTGATTCTATTCTTGGATGCCCGCTGTGGCTGCCCATCTGAAGGAACACAAAGTATAGTAAACTACCCAGCATTACCACCAATCCCACCATCACCCAACATGGAGACTACATTTATAACAGCAGAGGAGGAATAATACAATGTACATGCTTGCCAAGGCATCACCAAATGAGCCAAGACCACCCTCACAACAGCCTATGAACAACAAGGGCAGTGGGGTCATGGTGTCAGCACAGTATTACACATCCACTCCTAATGGGTCTTGCATGTGGATGTTAAGGTCTCCAGAACCTCTAATGTGGACTGACTCATTTTGTGGGTGTTTGCGGCTCGAAGTACCACTCGACACAAGCTCAGTCTGCACACTCCCGAGGAATTAGCTAGGGTGAAAGGGTGAGTGAAAGAGTGACTGGAAGAGAGAGAGAGGGATGGAAAGAGAGAGAGAGAGAGAGAAAGAAAGAGACAGACAGACAGACAGACAGACAGGCATAGACAGAGAAAATTATATCAATACAAAACAATGTGAATAATATACATAAAGAGAGAAAAAGCCAGACCTAACAGGTCTGTTGGGTCTCTAAGCTGAATGTGAAGGTGACTGAGTGTGAGCCACAGTGAGTGCTGCTGGAGGACTGAGGGCTTCCTTAAAGGCAGGGCATGAGATACGATGGAGAAGCCAAGAAGTTTTAAAAATGATCCTGTAACATCAGAGACAAACCTACCCTCTTCCTTTCTTCCAAGTCGAGTAAATTCTGTCCAAGTAACTATCCATGTTATACAAAAGTAATCCTAAAAGCAGGAGGGTATGTTGACAGATGGGTAGACTGGTTGGTTTCAGTGGTTTTAGTGGTTGGTTTACAATGCTTTCAATTGTTCCGCAGGAAATGGCTGGTTAGGGTATTATAGCCATGTGGCTTTTCATTGTTTTTGTCAGGCAATGTAATGTATTCATAGCTGTCAGGATGATGTGTGTGGGAGAAATATGTTTCTCTGTAGAGAGCATGTGTGTGAGAATCGTTCATGGCTAGGAGGAGAGAGAGTAAAAGGGTTAAGTTGTGGTGTCCTCAGAATGCTTTTTGCTGGGAAACTAGTTTGAACTCACCTGCACACAGGTGGGTGCTCTGGACACTGTTGCATCAAAATAAACATGGCACACTTATCTGTGGACACACAACTCAACCAGAGCTTGAACCTTTGACCTTCTCAGATGTGGACAAACCCGGATTAAGAAATTAAAAGTTCTGCCCTGTACTCCTTCTGCTTGTGCTCTCAACACAGGTGATTTTACTAGTTATATCATCTAGAATCAGCTGCCTCAGTAAATTGGCTGGAACAAATATGTGGTAGGATGTTTACTTTCTGAACCTGGGATGTCCACCTCTGGACCTTCTGCCTCCATGCACAGCATTTTACAGTCTGTGGCATCACAGTGCAGACATGTATGAGAGTAAGGTGTGTGTGTGTGTATGTGTGTGTGTGTGTGTGTGTGTGTGTGTGTGTGTGTGTGTGAGTGTGTGTGTGTGTGAGAAAGAGAGAGAGAGAGACAGACAGACAGACAGACAGACAGAGGAAGAGGAGTGTATGTTTGAGAGAGAGAAATAGAATGTGTATGAGAGAAAGAGAGAGACAAAGACAGACAGGGCTAAAGAGAAAGAGGGCTAACTCATAGGTTCACAGCTCATTAGCATTCTGTGAAAGCTTCAGACGTCACAGCTTTGGATGTCTGTGGTGGAGCGATGGCTCGATGCCCCACCTCACCTCCCACCACACTAGACCACCCAGCCAAGTGTGTGTGTGTCTGTGTGTGTGTGTGTGTGTGCGTATGTGTCTGTGATATCAGTAAACTTACTGTCTAAACACTATCATGGAATAAAAGGTCATAAGAACACAGACACACACACATATAAACACACACACACACACATACACATTCACTGACTGTCAACACTATTAGGAAATAAATGGTCATAAGAACACACACACACACACACACACACACACACACACACACACACACACACACACACACACACACACGTATTCTGGTGTGCTGGTGAGTGTTTGGTTTTGGAGTGTGAATGTCCATGTGTGTAGAGATGCATGTGCACACTTGCACCCTCAACTGAATAAGTGTTTGAGTGTTAATTTGTGACCCCTACAGTGCTTAATGTTTGTGGGTGGGTGTGTGTGTGTGCGCACATGTGTGTGTGTGTGTGTGTGTGTGTGTGTGTGTGTGTGTGTGTGTGTGTGTGTGTGTGAGGAGGACTCAGAGGTACACGTAGGCTAACACAGCCATGATAAATGTAAGCGTCTTTGATGATCTATTGCTCCTCTGAGGAGAGTGGGCCGTGGACATATCTCTCTCTCCCAATGGCATGACACCTGCGTGAACGTGTGTAGGCCCACGCCGGCAGATGAATTGTCCTCTATCTCATCCTCACACGTGTAACCCCTGTGTCACCAAAGTTAGGTGTGACGCAAACAAAGAAATGAGCAACTGTGTAACACTTTTAACCGTTTAAGTGTGTTTCTTATGAAATGGATTTCACGGTTGGAATGAATGGATTTTGTTAGCAGAGTATATCTAAGCAGTGTAACAACGTAACACACAGCACGCACTCTTGCAGTTTTTGAGTATGAACACCTACACCCGCAGGCACACCTCATTTATTGATCACATGTGAAGACAGCCCTGATTAGGGTCACAGGATTTCAGTGGTTAACGTAACAAAAACCAATCACAAAACCAAGCACAAGCAAAGTCATAAACAAAACAATAAAATGAGAGCATATCTTAACAGATTTTAACATTCTGATTGCCTTATATACTTTTTGAATCATTTTTCCATTCCATTGTACGGTGTTATGTGACAACTAACTATGTTGTACCTGTTTTTTGTTTTTCTCAAGTAAAAAAAGAGCAGTATGTACCACATACGTTCCAGCCATCAACTTTTATATCAGTAGGCCACATTCACGACACAATGGAACATTGCACAATATGTAATGTGTTGTGCAGGGCAAAGATTTTTTTTTTGCCCTGCAACGATATAACTCACAATCAACTTACACAACCTCGGTCACAGAATGTTCTGGACCTCGGCCAGCAGACTGACTACCGCCGCCCATCCCATTTAAAAAGCTTCTCTTTCTTGTGCTGAGAGAGCTCAGTTTCTCCTCAAACACACCAAAGAAAACATGCTAATTGCCACTGGAATGCGAGCAATCCCCCTCTCCCCGGACACGGAATGACGAACAAATCGCAGTGAACATGGAGAAAATATTTTGATTTCCCTTTGATGTGTGTGTATGTGTGTGGCGGGGCGGGGGGGGGGGGTGATTGAAGTGGAGGAGGAGGAGGAGGAGGAGGAGGAGGATGAGGTGGGAAATGGGCGGGGGGGGGGGGGGGTAAAGGAAAGAGGAAGAAATCGAAATGAAAGAGGGAGTGAGTGTGGCAGTGGGGAGGGAAAGGATAAGGTGGGATGTGGGATTGTGGTGTCTCTGGAGAACTCTTTCATCTGCCCTTTGAGTTTGAGTTGGGAGAAAGGGAGTGAGAAAAAAAAATTAATGGGTATAGAAAAAATGAGAGATGGAGAGAGGGATCTAGAGAGAAAGAGGCAGAAATGATAGATAGATAGATAGATAGATAGATAGATAGATAGATAGATAGATAGATAGATATGTACATAGGTAGATAGAGAAAAAGAGAG
>CM059274.1:7605263-7612763 GCA_030347295.1 Setipinna tenuifilis
AAATGACTGTGTTCAGTATCACACACTTGGCCACACACAAACCATGTTGATGTCAATGCATCAAGCCTACTAGACGGATTCTGCTGCCATTTTTTTATAACACTGTATTGCCTTCCAGCTGGAAGAATTACTCTGCACCCGCCGAAATAGGTTTTTGACATAATTCTCAACAGTGTCAAAGAGTAAAGACGCCTTTTCATGTTCTTTGCCAGCCTTCTTCACTTGGAAACCATATGGAACCAATCAGTGAGGACAGCTGGACACACCTGGAACCAGGGCTCAATGACAACCCCCTTTATGACATCCTAACAACGCTAGTCTTTGTGCAATCCCATTGGTGGGGAAAGTGCTTGATGTCATACTCCCCATCATATCCACAGAAAAAATACTGCTTTGTCTACATGGACTAGCCGATTTTTTTCAGAACCAATGACTTAAAAACAAGGGACAGAGGGACAGCGTGCACTCAAAAGAAATTAAAAAATTAGCAACGATCTTAACCAAATATGCTCAGCTTAAGGGAGATCTGGCTGAAGATTTGTTAAAGGTTATATCAGCGACATTTGTTCATGCTGGTGTTTATGGTTAAATGTCTTAGCAGGTCCTTTGTCCAACACAACAAATTTTATATTTAAAAAAAGGACCAGCCAAAACAAACAAGGGAGGTGGCTTATCCCTACCTCATCACAATGTTGGGGACACAGAATACTACCATATTATTTGTTTCTAGTTCATAAAGACTTTCTAAAGAAGATTTCTAAAGCATAGTAAAGCTTTCTATGAAGAGCTAGCGGATCATGTGGACGTTAGCTAAATTGCTTCAAAATGCTTCAAATCGTTGCTAATACCTTTAGCCCAAAATAATACCTGATCTGCAAGCAATTTTGACTTAATTTCTTTAGAATGTAAGGACATGGTGCCACACTGTCCATGTTCTTTAGTCAATATTCTGAAACACAATGGCTGACTAACAGTTATCACTTTGGGTTTCTTTACAACAATATTTACAATTAAACATGAGCTTTTCCCTTTTTCCCCTCATTTAAGTATCTATGTTATACATGTTACACCAAAAAAAAGCATAATTTAAAAAAGGAAACTTGTCAAAAAAATACATCAAATAGAAACACAATCTTGTTACTTATAATCAATCTCTGACGCAACAGTTACACTGGTGGGTCAATGTATGACCAGGACACCTTTTTTATATATTATCAATAAATAGGCAAATATTTAGAATTTACACTCTAGGCATTAATAATAATGTGATTTTTTTTATCTGACTGTCTCTGCTTCTGCTTGTTTCACCTTTGGTGCAGTAGCTGACGCAAATGTAGCCACTGTGTGTGTGTAGGTGTGTACTTGTATGCATGTAGATTTGTGTGCATTTGTGTATATGGGTATATCCATGTGTGTGGGTGTATGTGTGTTTTTAACACTTGTCTCTTTTCCCTCTGGTTGGCGTGTAAACATTTCAAGGCAGCCCAGTCATATGCAACAGAGGTGTGGAGAGACTGCACCAGTGATGCCTTCATAAGTTCTCTTTCCACACATCCTCTGTGTGCTTCCAGTCCTATTCTTATTTAACACCCTCAGAAATCAGAGTGTCCCTCCCCAGCAGATGGCAAAATGGGGTCCCAGAGAGGCTGCTTTACTCTTCAGTCCCTCTCAGCATCTATCTCTCTGCCTCTGTCTGCCCCTCTTTAGGTGAACTTGTTGCTGATCTCCAGGGCCTGCTGGTACACCTGGGTCATGTCATCCAGGTCCCCGAGCAGAGAGAAGCTCCCGTTGTCTCCGGGCGAGCCGGGGGGGCTTGGGGCCAGCTTGGCCATGCCGTGCAAGGCGGGGGCCGTCTGGAGACCCCTGAAGCCGGCCAGCGGGAGCAGGTCCTCGGCCGACAGGCAGGCCCTGATGTTGGGCTTGGGCGACGAGGGCGGCCAGTCCATGCTGGGGAAGGGCGCGCAGCTCAGGCCCATCTCCTCGTCCACCAGGCTCGACGGCCGACTCTGGCTACGGGTGAGGCCCGCGTCCGGGCCGGACAGGTCGCCGTGGGACATGCTGGACAGCTGGCCGCTGCTGCTGTTGTTGTTGTGGGTGGAGTACTTCCCGTTGCGTTTCAGGATCCCCTTCCTGCCTACTGCTCTACGGGTGGGTGAGCCTGTCGGGGCTGGAGGAGGGGGCATGGTGGCGCCCCCTAGCAGCTCGGAGGACTCGCTGCGCTCCGGTGAGGAGTAGTAGCCGGACTCCCGCTGCTGGCTGTTTTTCAGGATGCCCTTCTTGGGGAGTGTGGGCACCATTTTGGCTGGCGAGCCGCCAAGGAGGAAGTGCTCGTGCTCCTCTTCCTCCTTCCCGGGGGAGACGGCACTGCCGCCGGCGTCCTGGTAATGGATGGAGCGCCGCAGCTCGATCTCGCCCAGGCTCTGCGATCGATGGTCGCCGCTCGCCCGCGTCTTCAGGATGCCCTTGGGCCGCTTCAGGCCCGGCTTGTCCTCCAGGGTCACATGACCACCTCCGACACGCACTCCGCCGACGATCCCGGCGTCGTTCTCCTTGGACGACCTCCTCATGCGCTGACGGGCCGGTCCAGAGCCCGAGCCGTTGCCGGAGGAAGGTTCTGATCCGCGAGGGGTCTTGACGGCGGAGCGCCCGTCCGTGCGGTTCTGCCAGTCGATGAAGCGGGCCAGCATGGGCGAAGAACCGGGCACGTCGCCCTTGGGGACCTCGCAGTCACACACGCTGGACTTCCAGCCCCAGTTGACCCACCAGTGGTTGGCGATGTCCTCCACCGTGGCCCGACGCTCCGGGTTGACCATCAGCATCCACCGGATCAGACCTCGAGCATCTGTCACAGCACAGAACACACGCAATACAGGTTTGCTCTATGGTCAAATTATAAACAATACTTATAAATATGCTTATGACTATACATTTGCAAACTTAAATACCTAAGTTACAAGTTGTACACGTACACGTATAGCTATTAAATTAACAATTTTTAAATTAGATTTACTGAGAAGTTTGTTTATATTAAATGTTATTTGTTATTTTATGAATTGTGTAATAAACTATTTAGATAGATGAAACTGGTACAGTCTGCTCCTAGGTTTCTAAATATTGCGCATTGAGAAGTAATGCTTATACAAAAAAAATCAATGAGGTTGTAAACATTTTTGTTATTGTAATCATCTTCTTGCTTACTCACATAATGAATAAAGCCATATTAGTTAACCTTATCGCTTTATATAAATACACCGATGAGCATCCTTATTACTGAGCCATAGTGATATGTGTTACCAGTTGCTACAAGAACACCAATATTCCTTTCCACTTTTAAAAAGCTTGTAAAGACCCTTCTCTTCCGAGACTTCCTAACAAAACTAACAAATCTAACATTTACTAAACCAACTCTCTTTTATTCTGCCCCCATGTAGGAAGTATGTGTGTCTGTAGTGTCCCTGCTCTGGGAAACTTACTTAGGTACATGCATCTCCTTGTATGTATAAAGGTAGCCTGCTTACTCTGTGTTCCTCCACATGTCCTCTTTTTTGTAAGTTGCTTTGGATAAAAGCATCTGTTAAGTGTAATGTGATGTAATGTAATGTAATGTAATGTGATGTGTACTTCATTCAGCTAAAGCTCTCTCATTTACCTGAGGACTGAGTGGGTTCTCTGTACTCGCCGTTGCTGATCTGCCTGATGAGCTTCTTATGGTCGCCCCCGTCGAACGGCATGGTCCCGTAGACAAGTGTGTATAAGAGCACTCCTAACGCCCAGCTGTCCACCTGGAGAAGCCAAGACAGGACACACACCACACACTTACACACGCTGACTGGTTCCACAGAATACGTGCTACAGCTCTTATGAGGACACTAAAAAGGTCCTGTCACAGCTCTTATGAGGACACTAGAAAGGTCCTGTCACAGCTCTTATGAGGACACTAGAAAGGTCCTGTCACAGTTTTGATGAATTTGTGTGCCCATCACTGAGCATGTGTATTTGGGCATGTGAAAGCCTGTGTGTGTGTGTGTGTGTGTGTGTGTGTGTGTACTGTATGTGTGTACTGTGTGTGTGTGTATGTGTGTGTGTGTGTGTGTGTGTGTGTGTACTGTATGTGTGTGTGTGTGTGTGTGTATGTGTGTGTGTACTGTATGTGTGTACTGTGTGTGTGTGTATGTGTGTGTGTGTGTGTGTGTAGGTGTGTACGTGTATGTGTTTGTGTGATTGTATGAAAGTACAGATTGTGTGTAGCTGCCTACGATAAGCTTAACTCTAAAAACAGTTTGGGCTGACTTTTTGTGGTTGTGCGGATGTGTAGATGACACAAAGCAGCTCTCTTTAGGAAACCAGAACACTTTCAGCTCCAACTCTTACACTATCTGCTATGTATGCACCCCTTACATGACCTGAAATGTCCCTGTGCGCGATTAAAAAAAAGTGCTCCAGGCTGGATCAAACCGGTTCCATGGTTGGCTTGTGCTACCTGCACAATGTCAAACGTCTGCCCTTCCCTTGATTGCCTCTGATTTGATTTTTTTATGAGATGCTGGAAAAAGTCATCCCCTCCGTCGCTACTAAAGGATGTCTGATTCAGACCTCCATTGTTTGGCCGGAGAGGAGGACTATAGGGTGGGTGCATGGCCTCCATCCCATCGACATCACAGCGTAAAGTAATGGTGTTTATGTACACTCTGGCCCAGGTTCATGGCCACAGGGTGTGTGTGTGTGTGTGTGTGTGTGTGTGTGTGTGTGTGCATGTGTGTGTGCGTGTGTGTTATTTGTGTGCATATGTGTGTGTGTGTGTGTGTGTTGATAAAGTTGTCTTTGGCTGTGGCCCACCATTACCCTGTACACTGACTGACCTTGATAATTCCCCAAAGCAAGGCCCATAGCAATCAGATCACATAACGTAGCTTGGGAACAGGGACACAGTTGATTGGTGGACGGGGAAAAAGGGACTTAGTTTGATTGGTGCCTTGGGAACACACACTGGTCAAATTAGTCGCTTGGGGCCAGTGAGTGATCTGATTGGTATCCCAGAAGCAGGGATTGATCTCATTGGTGGCCTGTGAGGAGCTGACTAGTGTTTAGGGGGTGGGTAGGGTCTTCTTGGTAAATGTCTTGATTGTGTGTCTTGTGTGTGTGTGAGATAGATAGATAGACAGATAGAACGATAGACAGAACGATAGATAGAATGATAGAATGATAGATAGAATGATAAATAGATAGATAGATAGATAGATAGATAGATAGATAGATAGATAGATAGATAGATAGATAGATAGATAGATAGATGTGTCTGTGTATGTAATTGTTCTGAATTTGTGGATGTGCATTGGGGTTTCATCGTGGAAGTAAACATGCATTCATCCATGTACATGATTAAGCATGTTTTTGTGCATGTGTAAGCCTCTCTCTCTCTCTCTGTCTCTCTCTCTGTCTCTCCTTCCCTGTCTGTCTGTTTCTTTCTCTCCTACAAGTGTATGTGTGTCTGTGCACGTGTGAATCAGCGTGTGTGCATGTGTGTTTGTGTTGTTTTGTGTGTGTCCATGTGAGGTGTTTGTGTGTGTCCATGTCCATGTGTGTGGGTGTTTGTGTGTGGGTGTGTGTTCATGTGTTTGTGTGCACATCTACCACATGAGTGTGTATGCCTGTGCTGTGTTTGTGCATGTGGATGTGTGTGTGTGTATGTATGTGAGTGTGTATGTTTGTGTGTGCACATGTGTGTGTGTCTGTATGTGTGCACTTGTGTGTGTGTGTGTGTGTGTGTGTGCGTGTGTGTGTGTGTGCAGACGGGGTGGGAGCAGGAGTGAGAGGTTGTGTGATTTTTGGCCAGTGTCCCCCCAATCCCAATAGAGAGGTGACCAGAGGGGAGCCTTTCCCAGGAATCCAGTGAGAGACGTTACGTAAGGTTAGTGTGTGTGTGTGTGTGCGTGTGTGTGTGTGTGTGTTAGTGTGTGTGTGTGTGTGTTGTGTGTGGGTGTGTGTGTGTGGGTGGGTATAAGTGTGTTTATATTTAAGGAAAGAATGTAAAAGTGGTAGATAGTTGTGGTGTGTGTCTGTGTGTCTGTGTGTGTGTGTGTGTGTGTGTGTGTGTGTGTGTGTGTGTGTGTGTTTGTGTGTGTGTGTGTGTGTGTGTGTGTCAGTGCCTGATCACTAATGAGACATGTTATGATGGGAAATGTGATACTGTGGAAGCACATTCCAGTGTACTGATTGGCCCTCTGTTTGCTAGCTGCTGGGGAAGTGTGTTTGTTGTGACATCCTGAAAATAGTTTGGACATTATTGGACATTCCACGGATTAAGACTTCTTGACTGGCTGAGTCAGTGTGTGTGTGTGTGTGTGTGTGTGTGTGTGTGTGTGTGTTCTTTGGGAAATCCGATTTGGGGAGGGGTGGTGTGACTTCCTTCGGCACAGGGGGTTCACAGGGTAAGAATTCACACACGCACACACACACACACACACACACACACACACACACACACACACACACACACACACACAGCAATGCACTGCACAACGTGGGGCCTTTCAAGTGTTTTCCCACTCATGTTCCTAGATTATATCCAACCTCTCCCCTTCTAATCCACATTCCTTATCCTCCATGTTGGACTGTGTTATTGTGTGTTATTGTGTGTTAGTGTGTGTGTGTGTGTGTGTGTGTGTGTATATGCATATGTGTGTGTGTGTGTGTGTGTGTGTGTGTGTGTGTGTGTGTGTGTGTGTGTGTGTGGTGTGTGTGTGTTTGTGTGAGTCCCACACTTACATGCATCTATCTCCTTTCCTTGTCAGAAGTTTGTTATGCAATATTTGGCCTTGTGTATGAACACCCTCCACCACACACATACACACACACACACACACACACACACACACACACACACACACACACACTAAATATTTCACAACCACACACTTCCAAATGATTCAGTACACATATACAGACACCACTACACGCCTCCAGCAGAATAAATTGGGAAACGTCCTGCCTTTAGTAATACCATTAGTACAAACGGAATTAATGTGGGTAGAAAATAACACACACAGACAGACATTACTAGTCAACGCCTCTGACTTCAGGAATCTTCCTGAGAAGAACTTTGTATATCCATCATGTTGAAATAGCATGTGGTAAGATTATAGACAGGCAGAACTGAACCAATGTTTGTATACATGGCAACTTGAAACCTGAAGCAATATGCTAAACATGAGTGTTAGTTATGTCATTGTTGTCTCATGTGTTTATGTGTGTATGTATATGGGGTTATACCCTATGAGTGTATGTATATACTGTGTATGTGTGTGTGTGTGTGTGTGTGCACGCATGCATGCATGTGTGTGTGTGTGTTTTCATGTGTGTGTGTGTGTGTGTGTGTGCATGCATGCATGCGCGTGTGTGTGTGTGTGTTTACGTGTGCATGCGTGTGTATGTGTGTTTGTGTGTGCATGCATGCGTGTGTGTGTGTGTGTGTGTGTGTATGTGTGTGTGTGTGTCTGCGTG
>CM059274.1:7627763-7690263 GCA_030347295.1 Setipinna tenuifilis
CTGCAGCATCCTCGCTGTGGCTGCCCATGCGTAAAGACCCAGAAATCTGGAGAATCTGCTCTCCTCCTGGCCCAAGAGTTTATTCTCAGGATTAAGGCACTGACCTACTTCCACGCCCAGAAGAACTAGGTTATCCCAGTTTTTGACCTATCTCTTGCTCCAATGTCAGCCAGACGGAGTTGAATAATTCTGACTTACGTGCGCATCACTCGTAATCTTCTCAGATCACGCCGGTTTATCATTAAACACTGCCGTTGTCTTTAAAGCCCCGGCAGGACTGCACCTGGTGGGCAGTGATTCCTAATGTCCTTACAACGAAATATTAACGGAAAGAGCGGAAAACATATCTTTAGGGAGATGTTAACTTGCACTTTTCACATAGGGAATATGATTCTATTCACATGTAAGGAATCTTACATGTCACACTCCAGTTGAGTCGAGAGAAAAAACAGTAGCTACAAGACAAAAAAAATATCTGGGTTCCAAAGTCACTTTCCCCCGCGACTGCTTGACTGGGTTTGACTCACGGGCCAGTTTCAGCGAAATTCGTGGTGCCCCCGTTTGGTCTCTTTAATGACTAGGCGGCAGTTTTTGCCATCTGCGCCGAGGCGTGTGATTGTGGTCACTGACCTCTTCCGCGCACGAACTCCAATATCACATTTCAAAGCCCCCAGAGGGCCCATCAACACGCGTGCTGCGTCCAGCTCCGGTGACCTCCGCTATCGAGTCATGACAGGGGAAATCCCCAACGGATGCCGCAGACGCGCAACGGGAGGAAAGGGTGTGAGTGTTTTAATTATACAATCGTTACCACTCACTTGAGTCATTCGTATTGCCGTAGTAGCCTTTTAAAATACGGAAAAGTTGCTTATGTTTGCCCTCGATATTGTTTAATGTAAAACCGGACAGTCATGGTTCTGCGTTATTGCATCCTTGAAGGACAAAGGTTAGCCTTGACAAAACTACTTAAACCCATAGAAAGAGTACAGAGCTTGTCACTTACCACCCGGCCGGTGTGTCTTTCTATGGCTTTCTTCACTTTGCCGTAAGTCCCCCTGCCAAGCGTCTCCTGCAGCTCGTAGCGGTGCTTCAGGTTGTGCTTGTGGAGGTGCTTCTTTACGCTGGAACCCCTGCGACCCGTCGGTGGCATCTCACCGGCGGGATAGTCAACGGGCAGCACCACGTCCCCAGAACAGTGCTCGCTAGAGTTTTGGTCAGTCAAGGTCCCGGGATGGGACAGCTGTTGTTGTAGAACGGACACGGTCTCCATGGCTGTGCAGTAACTTCACACACGGTTCAACAGACCCTTCCTAAGATCAGCCTAAGCGCTGGCCAAAGTATTCAGTTAACATATACATATATATTTCTATTGCTTTCTTTACCAGACTAAATCTGATGAAAATGACGTAATTACAGGTGCACAGCGCTAAACAATACGCACATCTATCTGTGTAAATAAACTTAATAATATCTTTGCATGATCATCATGCAAATCGTTGTTTTCCTTCTCTGCGTTTCAGTTAAAACACACAAAAAATGTCTGTCCCAAGTGTCCAAAAATATTGAAATAAATAATCTGTCTTGTCTTCAGTTTGTCTTCTAAATAGACTCCTGTGTTGTGAAGGCAGCAAAAAATCCGCTGTCCTGAATGTATATCACCCTCATCTCTCTCCCTCTCTCCATCAGACGCAAAAGTGCTCTCAGTAGTAGCCGGAGCAGGGCAAAGGCTGAGGTTTCTTGCCTGAGTGCGTGTTGTGTCTGAGTGCCGTTCGGAAGCGCGGAGGCGTTTGCTTTGGTGCCATGCTCACCACCACCTTCCTCCCATATCCCGTGCGCTGCGCTTGCTCTCTTTCTCTCTCTCTCTCTTTCTCGCGCTCCTCAAATTCTCCTCCTCCACCGCCTCCTTTCTTCCGCGTGCGACAAGGAGCAAGGAATGCAGACAGCTCGCGAGAGTGGAGGGCGGGGTCAACAATTCTTACCAGATGAACCCCCCCCCCCTTACACCCGCTGACGGTTTTGCCACCTCTCTAGAAGTTGCCGGTTTTGTCGATTTTTTTTATCCTTCATGTGTGTGTTTGACTTGACTTGACATGATTTAAAGGAAGACTGAGAAAGGCATCATTCCACCCCTCTTTGTCATGTATCTCCCCCTCATCTTTGTTTGATTGATCACTGCAATATATCAAACGGCACCTATCAGCATTTGAGTATGCATTTGGGATTGTGAATGTGTGATAGCACAGTCTCCCTCTTTCGCTCGCTCTCTCTCTCTCTCTGGCCTTGTGCCTTTACACAACCCCCAGTTGTCTTGCTCCCTTGGGAAATCATTTCCTATTTCACACACACACACACACACACACACACACACACACACACACACACACACACACACACACACACACTCGTGTGTACTTGTACATATTTAACATGATGATTAAATGCAAGAAAAGACATGTTTTCCACCCCCCCATCCACAGACCACCATTTACATGAAACATACAATGACAGCACTGTAGAGCGGATGTCATTTCATCAGGGTTCACATGATCTAGTAGTCGATTAGACTACAACACTGCCCTACAAAGGCAAACATGGCAGTAAGGACAGAAACATTTCAACTGAGAACAATGCCTTCAAAAGTTGTCATACTGCCTAGTCAAGCATTCTGTAGTCACACTAGTGCTGATGCTTGTATGTGATTTCTTAATAGGAAGAAGCAAAAGATTTAGTGAAAAGCAAGACAAAGGAAGATTTGTAAAGTCAATTTCCAGCCTAAACTGGAAACTTTTGACAAAAATATGCAGTTACTGCCTTTTGGCTTTGTATAGAGCAGAACACTAACACTGCATCGGTCAAATCCACGCGACCCGAGTCACCACATTCACAGGATGCCTGTTGCAGGCCGAAGAGAATGGCCTCGTTTGTAACTAATGGCGGTGACGTCTGCGGTAAGGTCCAAGACTCCCGTCCCGTATGACGTTGCCAAAGACACGTGAGCATAGGAGCTGCTTGTCGGTGTGTGTGTGTCTGTGTGTGTGTCCTGTCCACACAAAGAGACTGGCTCTGATCTCTGCAACAAAACCTAGCTTTACTGTGGTGTTATATTATTGTTATATTACATTATACATGTTTAACAGTTAAGGGGCACAGCACACATATTTAAATCAAACACATTTGTGCACAGATACACACACACACAGTCTTTGGTAGGCTATGTTTTATTAGTACGCCATACAGTAATTGGGTTGTGTTTCTTAAATGTTTCTGACTTTTCTACTTACATTCCCTCCCGTCTTTCAGACACGAACACGCACACACACACACACACACACACACACACCTTTTCCCGTCACTTGTTCCCTGGGGGTCACCATTCTGTCTCCAATTTCCTCCCAAACACAACTCAACTTTTGGCTCCATGGCAACGAACATGAGGTCACTTCCTCTGTATCCTCCTGTTTGCTCTGTCCTGTTTGTTTGCCATTTGTTTACTAGAGGTGTGTTTTTGTTTATGTTCTGACAGGTCATTGTGCTACGTACGCTCTGTAACAAGCACCAGGCTTTGCCCCAAGTGATGATAAGGAAAATTGAGGGCCAACACCGCCCTCTAAAGGGCATACTGAGATGTTGCATTTCAGCCTACTAGAATGAATGGCAATGAGACGTTTTCTTAAAATACATCCATATTATGATAAAAAGGCATGGTGTCAATGCCATTTTTAATTTTAATTACAACTTCTAAAGTGTGTAATACATTTATAGTTTCAAATGAAAACATGCTTTTGAGTTCTGTTTTATAAGTCTCCTGTTTGTCAGTTATAAACAGAGAGGTTGTTTTTAGTCAGAGAGATTTGGGGTAATTCCCCATATCCCTCGAATGCCACAGAGTCGGTTTTGCCCCAAAGACTCTGTTTATGACCACAAAGAACATCAGATGGTAGCATTTAAAACATTAGCACGGACATTCCTCTCCCCGAAACAACAGTATGTTCCCTTTTTAAAAACCCCAGAATAGGACTCGAATGAAACACTGACAGTGTAATTTGCTCATTGTTAACGGTGCCAAGACCGTTAAATAAATAACAGGGATAAGATGTGTTTATGTGTTGAGCTGAATGCAGTAATGGGCGGAGAAGACGGTGAAGTGGTCAATTAGTGCTGCAGATGGAGAATTAATGGCGACATCAATTGTTCTCCCTCCAACTCTCTGGACTAAATCATCATAGCACTGCATGGAGAGCTAGGTAAGGAGATGGGAAACATGCATGCACAGGTATACACACACACACACACACACACACCACATACAAACAAACACATATATACACACAACACGTACACACCCATACATAGACATACACACACACACATACGCAGACACACAAACACACACACATACTCATAACACATACTGTACGAACACACACACACACACACACCACATACAAACACATATATGGCACACAAACACACACACACACACATACATACACACAACACATACAAACACACATACACACGCATGCATGCTCACACACACCCACACACACACACACACACGCAGGTGCACATACAAGCACGCACACACATACAAGCACACACACACACTCACACACATAACATGTACAAACATGCAAACACACACACACACACACACACACACCACAAACACCTGTACACAGCAGATGACGTGAATTTCTTTCCACTTGAGTTAAAGTATTGTGTTACATCATCATTCATTCTTTGGCCATGACCACATGCTCAGGTGTTCATGTGTCTAAACGAGGGCGTGTGTGTTTGCACGCATGTGTATGTGTCCATGCATACACATGTGTGTGAGTGTGTGCGTGTGTGCCTATGTACTAGAAAACAACAATGTCACGACAGTATTATACCAAGCCTGTGGTTAGAACATTTTTCCCACTGAAGGAAAGTGAATGAACCCAATCATTTTTTGGACAAATCAAGAGAACATTAGTGTCTTTGACACACACGCACGCACACACACACACAAACAGTCTCAACTGGATTTACAGTTGATTGCTTACATAATAATATCATGTCATAATGTTCAAGTCTTCAAAATAACCTTTTTTTCAGGCCAACTTTTCCTCAGTTGTTAGACCAAAACAGCAATAAATCAAGCTCAAACATCATGAGCCCATGTCAGGATGGACTGTCACGACAGCATCCCTAGGTTTCAAACCTCTTGGCTAGCTGAAATGGTGGAAATGCCGATTCGCATAAGACGCCAAGTAAAGCAAGAAAATCAATGTTGAACACACAAAGCCGCAGAATCTCTCCCGTGATCTACACTGCCACCTTGTGGTGCATTTGTGTAAATGATCTGAGAAAGCTCCTATTTCAGCAACAAAATGTTTGGGAGATGAGGTTATGAATGGATGGGGATGTGTGTGTGTCTGCGTGCGTGTGTGCCTGCGTGCGTAAAGCACATCTGCGACTCTGCTTTTACAGATGAACACACACACGCATACACACACACATCACTCCACACAGACCACAGAACATTGTGAATAACATAATACGAACCAAGCATCTACAATAAAAGCCCAAACACTTCAGCCTGTAGGCCACCACAATATGTCTGGCATGCTACATGTTAATATTTGTCAACCTATTTAACAATGATCCTATCTGCCCAAACTCTGCTGTCAGACACCAAATTTGCCCATGGTACAGCACAGCACTGAATACAGAACAATACTAGACCATTACTAATACATTTTCAAGATTTATGATGTAAATACATACACAAAGGATATTATATAATATGCATTAGTACCTTTTTGGACATATGCATCCATATACACACATCACATGCACACACATACAAACAAACTGACCAACAAACAAAACACAAATCTAGCCTCTTATGCCTCCTGCGCTCCATGCTATTATTTATCAGATCATGATGATGCTATCTGTCTTACTGGCTTATCAAACACACACTCTGCTGCCAAACAACAAATTCACCTGTGGTTCACAGAAGCACTGAATACGGAGTAATACCAAACCATTACTATTACTTGTTTAAAAATTAATGACGCAAATAGATATATTTTATAATTACGTATTACACATTATGCTTAAATAAACACACACATGCAGAAAGAGAAAGACTGATTACATTTATAATATGTGATACCATATGCATATAAAGATAGAGTTTTATCCATCAACATAATATATATAGTACCGCACACTTACACTGTGTTCCACACTATTATGCAAATGTATTTTTTCTCTGTTTTTCCTATAAAAAAGAAAGTTCCCATAATTTTCAAGTCATCAAACATTAGAGTATAATTCGACTGTTTTTGAACATTTTTTTTTAAATCAAAATCTAAAACTGCATTGTTCCACATCATTATGCACAATAGAGTTTCAAAATATTTTATTGTAAACAACTGAAAATGGTCATTAGTTAAATTGCAAGCATTTACAGGTTATATTTGCTGAAATCAAAAGCTCTTTCAATCAAAAATATCTTAACAGGCCAAATTAAATTTTGACCTTATTGGATAGGAGCTTCACAATTCTTGCATCCATGGAATTTGAGAGTGTTTAGAGTTTAGTTTCTGCTGGAATTTCTTTGCAGGATGTCAAAACAGCCTCCCAGAGATGCTGTTTTGATGTGAATTGCCTCCCACCCTCATAGATCTTTTGCTTCATGATGCTCCAAAGGTTCTCAATAGGGTTCAGATCAGGGGAGGATGGGGGCCACAACATGAGCTTTTCTTGTTTTATGCCAATAGTAGCCAAGAGGTACTCCTTGCAGCATGGGATGGTGCATTGTCATGCATAGGCACCATTCTTTTTTTTGTACCACGGAACAAAGTGGTCAGTCAGAAACTCCATATATTTCACAGAGGTCATTTTTACACCTTCAGGGACCTCGAAGGGGGCTGCCCAGCTCTCTCCCCATGATTCTAGCACAAAACATGATGCCACCACCTCCTTGCTGATGTCGCAGCCTTGTCGAGGACATGGTGGCCGTTCACCAACCATCCACTCATCAGTGAGCAACACTGTTTGGAAATTAGTTGTTGAAGTTGTTTTGAATTATCTTAAGTTGTCATACGCTCTCCTAGGCATTGAACTATTTCTCGTTTTTTGGGAGCAAAGAGATCCTTTTTTTCCCCCCATATTGCTAGGAAATGGTGGTCTGCTTAATAATGTGGAACCTCCATTCTTAAGTAGTTTTCCCTTTAATTGGACTCACCTGCAAACTAATTGGCACAGGTGTCTGACATTGGTTGGAGTGATTGGAAGAGCCCTGACACACATTAAACTGACAGACATAAAATTACCTTTATGACACTTAAACACAATTTGCATAATCATTTGGAACACAGTGTATTTGCAGTATTTTGTCCTCAGTATCTGTGTGCTGCACTTTTCAGTTACTCAGATCTCTCTCTCTCTCTCTCTCTCTCTCTCTCTATCTCTATCTCTCTTTATCTCTATCTCTCTCTCTCATAACCAAGAAAGACTTCACCATGTAGCAGAGGTTGAGAAGGAGCAGTCGCTGACATCATCACTGTGACCTTTCAGAGAGAGGAGGCTCCAGGAGGCAAACAGGTTTGGCACAGAGGAACTGAGGTCACCAAGCACCCAGAGAGACAGAGAGAGAGAGAGCACCGTCTACCAATCATGCATCAATAAAACAGGGGCCTATTTCACAAAACCAAGATAAGGGATTAAAACGGGTTTACTTGGTCATCCTAGATGACTTTAGCCTTGAAGTCGTTTCGCAGAAGAAATCGCATATAAGTTACCATGGGGATTTATACCTTGCAGCTAGCCTGCTCCCGACCAGGCTAAGAACCAGGATTAGTTAATTCTTGCCCCTTATTGGCTCAATGAACTGTCACTCAGAGTTGTCAGTGAACCTCAAGTAAACAGACGCGGCCGGCCAGCCAGCAATGGTGTTAGCCAACTTTTAATGGCCTGTATGAAACACTTTGAATAGGCTAAATAAAACATTTTCTCTGCTGTTTATTATATTTGTTTGTTTGCTTATTATTATGCTTTTAATTTCTGAACCAATTGTAATCGAATAGTTTCTTTTATTTATTTCATTAATTGAATGAATACGCAAACCAACTTCACGTGTGTTCTCAATTAAGTCGGTGATCACAGCAGTATATAATGACATTGCAGATGAGGAGGCTCTGCTCCGCCGGGGTGAAGTACTGCGCACGCGTCTTCTCCATTTCATCGCTCATTCTGGGATCGATCCATGCCGTCTTTTATAGAATGACGTGAACGCGCTCTTAACAGGATTTGTTACACCTGGCTTGGCCTAGCCGCCTCAACTCATCCGTGCTCGGCGTTAGTGAAACGTATTCAGCGTATTTACATAGACAAGGCTAGGTCAAGCCCCGTTTTTGTCACTTATCTTGGATGTGTTTAGTGAGGTTTTGTGAAATAGGCCCCAGCCATTTTTTTAACAATTCAAACAGTGAAACATAGACATAGACCAAATCAAAACAGCTGCAATAAACCCAAACCTCTCCCAAGCCCTTATATTCTCAAAATCAACTCCCCGCCATCTCCAACATCGCAGAACAATCCCCTCACACACCAAATGCTTGAAAAACTCAACTCAAGTTGGTAACATCATTGACCATCTTGTTGGAGAGAGAGAAACGTATACAGAGAGAGAGAGAGAGAGAGAGAGAGAGAGAGAGAGAGAGAGAGAGGGAAGACACATTGTAAGCTTAAGATGAATGGTTAACATTCCCAAATATTCTTTGTATGTATTTAATAGAGACAGGATTAGCCCAGCAGAGTTGGGCTTATGGTTGAGTGTCTGAGAGTATGCTTGGGAGATTCTACAATTATTACAATTCTCACTGAATGTTTTTCCTGATGAAGAGGAATAACTTATGTGATATAGACATTAACCTGATACTCTTATTCAGAGTAAGTAAATGAGAAGGTATTGTCCCTTTGGAGCAATATGGGGTTAGATGCCTTGTGTGCAGGAGTGCCTTGTGTGCGCTAGATATTGACTTTCCCATCTGCCATCCCTTTTTTCCTACTGGTACAGGAATTGAACCTGCAACCCTCCAATAACCCCTTAACTATTTAAAAAACAGCTGTCCCAACAGGGCACAGTTGGGAACATGAGCACCTAACAGCATCTTAGAAATTGCAGAGCACAGCTACCTATACAGTTTTTACAATGTCAGAACAGGATAAAGACAAGTGCATTTGCTGTAGACTATACTAGGGTCTTGTAACTTGCGTTTTGGTTACCACACAGTTTACCCTGGACTTGAACCCACAACTATGTAGCGCCACAGACTGGGAGGAGGATGGGCTACCGAGTGAGCCAGCCAGGCTACTTGCTAAGTCAGTAGCACATCCCCATTCCCTGTCTCACTCTGTCTCTGTTGTCTCTGTCTGTCTGTCTGTCTCTCTTTCTCTCTCTCAGTCTCTCTTTCTCTCATACACACATGCATACACTCAAAAGGGGTGGGTGTGAAGGGATTGCGTGCAATGGTGGAACGGATTCTTCTAATTCACTGTGCGTCATGTTTAAAGAACTTCAGTAATGCAAATGTTAATTAGCAAGAGAGGCTGGAGGGTGGGTAAGGCTAGGGGCTGGAGGGTGGGTAAGGCTGACTGTTTGACCCCTCCGTGGGCTTTCTTCCTGGACCGTCACAGGAGCCCGGAGGGCAGTCTGTGAAGTGGACTGGGAAAGATTGTGTCTGCCTTCCTCCGTCTGACTCACACTCTGCCCCTGTACTCAGATGCACCAGGCACTGAGGAATGTTGTCATGTGTGTACACTTCAGTTCAGATATTACACATTTTTCGTGTATCCTGTAGTTCATATAGTGTTAATGTTGAATGTGTGTGTGTGTGTGTGTGTGTGGGTTCACTGAGTTGCAAAGTAAGCCAAAGGGTGTATGGGCTCATGTATAGACCAACTTAGCAAACAAACCCAACAATAGGACACATGACTCAGGACTCAGAAAATAATAGAATAATAATAAAACTTAAAGTGCTAAATGTTCTTTCAAATAATAGTATGTTAGAATAACGTCTATAGCCGGAATGCTTAAATATCTTCTCCCAAAGGTACTCTTCCTAGGGGCACAAGTATTTTGTGTTTTTTCGTAAAACAAATTGCTACACAGCTAGGCCATATGTGTTTTAGCATAGCACAAGTCATTTTGTGCACCTGTGCACAAACATGATAAGCAAATACTAAAGCAGGTACTGCAGGTACTGTATCAATTTTCCTGTTCATTGTTTATGGCTCTGCATTGTGTTGGTGCTATGGATGGTATTTTTAGATCTCTCTGCGTGGCACTGGTTTTGTGACGCCACTGTAGCTATCCCTCTGGGACTGTGACAAATCATCAGGGGAGGGGTGGTCTGACTTGACTCAGCAGTCATCCAGAACGCCTGGCAGCATATTTGAGACAGAGGAATGGAACCCACACTTTTTGTATAGACCCTTTGAACGGTAGAAACAAAAACAATGCCTGAACATGTTATTTCGTTCCAAACTTTGGACTTTCTTTTGAAAGTATAACCATCTTAGTCATAGAATTAACCAAATATAAGCATTTAATAACAGTAATATATCAGCATAAACACAACAGAATAGCTCCAGCAAGTAAACAATGGAATTTGCTGAAAAAACAATATATGTATTTAAAGGTTATATTGATTTTCCCATTGCTGTCTCCATGTTGGAAGCCCTTTTCATGACGAGTCAGTACCCAAAGCTTTTTTTTTTGCTCGTTTTTTTCTTTGAATGCCATACTAAAAACCTTCATAATGAGGTTCATGTGCTTAGATAAATAAATATATATTTTTCCATCAGTAGTTTGAGACATTTCTGGCCATTATTAGAAAGGTGTTCAAAAGTGGTGGTGTTTTTGTGTAATAGTGTGTGTGCGTGTGTATGAGTGACAGTGTGTGTGTGTGTGTGTGTGTGTGTGTATGTGTATGTGTGTATGTGTGTTTGTCTCCATGGAAGTTATTGTGGGGGCATCCAGTATGTGTAGACATGTATATGTGTGTCTAAGTATGCATTACTATACATGTGAATCTATGTGTGTTCAGCATTCATGCTCTGGTACAATCCTGCACTTGAGGATCTTCAGGAAGTTCTGGACCTTGTTGGAGTCCCTGCGGAAGCAGTAGAGCAGGTCGTAGTTAGCCAGGGCCCGCGATTCCTCACTGCTCAAGGAGGGCAGGAAGGCCTCAGGGGGAGAAATGGCACTCACAGAGTTACTGATCATCCCCAGACGCTGCATCTACAAAGAGGCAAAAGACACAGGCATGTTTTTTTAAGTAATTATCTCTCTTTTCTCTCGGTTTCATCACTGGGGTGAGGGGTTGGTTTTAGAAAGTTGAAAAATAGCCATTTATACATTATGCAAGCAGTATGATTGAATTATTTCTATTACCATAGAGGAAATACATTTAACAAGGCCAACATATCCATATTACAAACTTTACAAGTCCATTACTAACAATCATTAAATTGAAAGAAAATGGAAAGAATACAAATAACTTTTGTGTGCGTGCATATATGTATATATAGGTTTCATAAGCAAGTGAAACAAAGATGAGACCGGACAAGGATGACAAAAGCAGTTACCTTCTCGGCAACCTTCTCTACGCCCTTGCGTAGCTCGTGGACCATGTCGCTCATGTCCAGGGCCTTGTTGCTGTTGAGGCTGCTGAAGTGGTCCTGCTCCTGGGCCATGCTCTGGTGAAGGTGCCACAGCGGATCCCTCCAGGCCATCAGCAGCTTCAGGATCACCTCGGTCAGCTCCTCACGCTGCATGGACAAACACATTACATCAAAATACAGACACACACACACACACACACACCGATACACTCATATACACATATTCACACACAAATTGCATGCAGACAAAACGTATGAATGCACAAGCATGCACACAGGATAAAAAGTTGTGCTTACAGCCACTTTCTGTGCATTGTCTTTGCCAGTAGGGGTTAGTATGCTAGATGTATGGCATCTGGGAAAGACTCGGCCTATGTGATTTTTGCTGGGCAGGAAGTACTGTTCCTTCAGTAGGCACAGCAGAGAAAAGAGCAGAAGAGAAGCAGTTTAGGAAGGAGTAGGAGAAACAGCCAAGGAGACTGTAGTAGGAGTAGTAGTAGTAGTAGTTTTATAAAAAAAAAAATACTAGTATTTTTTAGCCTGTGTAGATTTCTTTTACATAGAGATATCCACTGCATGTGAATATTTGACAATGGCAATACATCATCATCATAACCATCATTGTCCTCATCGTCATCATCACTGTCTTTTCTTTATTACAAATGAATGCTATTACCTGTTAAATACTTCTATGATAGATGGACAATTATAGCTGCAAAAAACTTGTGATTATGTTCTCTCTTTCATTTTTATCATGGTGCTGAGCATACAGCAAGCATATGTGGAATTGCATGAAAGCAACATAACTTTAACCTTAACTAGGTAAGTACTCTTAATGAAAATTTTCGAAATTATTTTAAAGAGGGATCAATATACAAAATCTAGGAAATAACACTGTAACCTTCCACCAGCACTAAACCCCCCACAAATATTACTGTAAAATTACAAAAATAACCAATTCCATTTAATACACTTAAAATGTATCAACATTAATGATCAAACCATCTACTAATGCACCAAAAAAAACTGCTTAGTTTTTCCCCCATTTTTCTGCTACCATGACATAAGTAACAGTTGGAACTTTCTGACATTGCAGAGAAGAGTTAGGTTGACTTACGAAGTCTGTGTGCAGGTCACTGGAGATGCTGTGCACCTGAGCTGAGTGCTGGATGACCCGGTCGAAGAGGTCGGACAGTGACAGGACGTGGCAGCCAACACGCCCGTTGGCACAGATTGGTGCTGACCAGACGTGCGGATGGAGGTCCAGGCACACCAGTGCTAGGAGTGTGAAGAAAACTGAAAGAAAGAAAGAAAGAAGAGAGCGAAAGAATAGATAGAGGAGAAGGATAGATAAACAGACAGAAAAACAGATTTTTTTTAATACTCTACCATAGTCCCCAAATCCATAATTCCTGTCATGCTGACTGAGAAGAGTGATGGAGTGCAGAGGAGTACCTTGTTTCCTGTTGCAGGACATTCTGGGTGGTGCTCTGTGGTATGGCTTCAGCTCCAGAGTGCCAGCACACAGCTGGGTATTTAAAGGGCACTGGGCAGCACAGTCCAGGGCAGAGGGGTCGCTCAGACCACTGCGCTGACGCGTTTCATTAAAAAGAGTCACGCCAAGCCACTTGGGCAGAGCTGGAGGGGAAGTACGGTAAGTGAAAGTGTGTGTGTGTGTGTGTGTGTGTGTGTGTGTGTGGTGTGCATGTGTCCGACAGATTGCATTTGTCAGAGGCTCTTCTTAGAATCCTAGAGTGTAGTATGAGTCACATGGTTCACGCTCCTGCTTCCTCCCCCTTGAGTAGAAAGACTCAGTGAACTCAAGAGCAGAAAGATCAGGTTGAATGCTGAGGGGTGCTCGTGGGCTTGGAGCGTGTTTTAGGTGTGAGTGTGAAAGGAGTGTGTGTGTGTCTGTGTGTCTGTGTGTATGTCTATGTGTAGTGATACTTGTGTCCAGTACACTTTATGTGGGAAAGCCTGTAATGTAATTGAAAGAAGTTTACTGTAGCTGTAAGAAATGCATAGGAGGTTTCCAGTTAAAATGGCTATTTATGTTGGTGAGGCCAAAGTTTGCTGTGCTCAAGTGCTGGTCAAGGCAATGCGGGTCGGACTTCAGGAATAAAATCCAGCTCTCTTCTCTGGTTCCGTAGGGTTCTTCCAACTTGCTCAGACCGTCTGACTAGAGGTTGGAGTAGTGGTCCTACATGGCAAAATACAACTTTCCCTAGGTGGCGCTACATGCCAAATGAACATTTATGGCCTGAGTTCATATACCTTGTTGTATCCAAGATCTAAAAAATGTTTGGCCTTCTTGGTTGCAACAGTTGGCTCGTTCTACAATAAATGATTTTACCTTACCTTCACATTTCCTAAGAGAACGGCGCCGCCGACAACCAAAATTTTACAAAATATGCTGTGGTCTTAAACAGTGTTGTGTCCATCAAGTATGGGAGGTTTGATGAAATTTAAACAATTACAAAGCAATATAGTGTAGTGTAACTACAAGCTATGTTTCAAATATTGATTGGTGTGTAACTTCATAATGCTTTAACGTTTGAAAAATTTGACTTTGATAATGACTTTGTTCAGCTAAGACACTGCCACTTTAAAACCTCAATTTTGACATGGCCACTATTCCCTAGGTGGTGCTACAGTGTATAAGCCTTGGCCAGCCCAAGTTACAAATACATTTTGACAAATCTTGCAAGTGCTTGCAGTTGCTTCCACACAACTGCAAGTGGCTAACTAACGCCTCCGGGGTAATGCAACTTTGCCCTCGTTGGTTGAAATTCACTGACATCTGTGCACGTGCATTGTCCGGCGCTCCCCCACTGAACTTCTCATGTTATATGTACGTTATTTAAATCCAAAATACATTTGAGGTCCAGCACAAATAAATGAACAAACACACAGGAGAATACTTTTCAAGAAACCAAATCAGAGTCCAGGACCAGAAAACAGAAATGAAAGCCTGTGTAAGTTCTGCCAGGAAGACTCCAACATCACGGAAGCACACTTTGCATTCGGCCAATCAGCGGCCGCCACCTGTTTTAAAATGACATACCTAACTCACCTTTTCCGCTGCTTCAGGTACCGGCGTTTTGAAGTCCGTCTTCGCATTTCGCTACCATGTCGCGGCTATGTTTTGCCAATTTCAAAGTTTCTGACTCCGATGAAGATATTGTTCCTCCCTCCCCTGCTCCTTCTCTGCGGCGCAGTTCGCGTCTCCTCGCCATAGCCCCTCAGGCTTCCTGGTCTACCGAAGACCTACGGGCTTTTCTGGAGGATAGAAATATTCCCGTGGCTAGTGCCATGTCCAGGGAGGACCTCCTCCAAGTATTCGCTTCGCTGCCAGAACCCGCATCACACACCAGCGTCGGAGTGAACCCCGAGGAGGTCGCAACACCATCTGCCCCCGCTCCTCGCACTCAACCAGGGAGAAAGACGACGCATAAGTCCTCTCCACCATCTCCGCCCAAGCGATCAAGGAAGTCCGCCCCACCTCCACCAAAACCGCCGGCTCTCCCGTCTCCTCCAGCTCACACTTGCTGCTGTCTCAGGCCATCCAAAAGCTCACAGACGTGGTGGAGTCATTGACCCACAGAGTCGCCGCTATCAAGGATTCCCGGCATATCCCCGGAAGCACCGGCGCATCTCTCGCGGCGACGGCGGATACCATTCATCCCCTTCCGCTTCCTCCTACCAGCTCAGCGGCGGATGCTGCCGCATTCAACGCTCTCGCCTTCCCTCCGGACGCCTCCGTTCCCCACCTTCCCCGCGCCGAAGCTCCATCCACCTCTGCTGGCTTCTCGCTGGCGACAGCGGTGCCAGCCGTCTCTACCGGCAGGCCATTCCTGCCGCCTGGGATGTCTTCGGTCTCTCACAAAATGAGATCCGACATCGTACAGGTAAAGACATTAATCTCGCCTCTCTGCTGCTGCCATCGCCTGTCCGCGATCGGCAGATGGTGGAATGCGGAGACGTCTCCGTCTTCCTTAAAGCCTCCGACCCTAGGCTCCAGCGTAATCTGCCGTTTTGCGAATTCGCAATAGCTTTTTGTATCTATAGGGATGTGCTGTGCCAAGAGTTCCCCGAGAGGCGGGAAGAGATGGATTTATACCTAGCCATGATGGCCGATTTCAACCAGCGCTACGGAGGCACGCTTTATTACGAATATCATAAGGCTTTTTCCGCTAAATCCGCTTCTCACATTACCCTTCTCAACAGAGAACTGCTTGAACTGGTCTATTATAGACACTGAGCTCCTGATACGGCACTTCAGTGGTCAGCGGGCTCTCACATGCTCAATTTGCGGCTCCCACGGTCACACCGCGGGTCTCTGCCCTAATACTCTGCCCACCTCTAACAACAACTTTAAGTCCGACCCCGTAAGGCCTCCCTTAAATTCTCATGGACATAATTCAGGTGCCCCATACGGGACTGTACTCTGCCATAATTTCAATCATGGTGTATGTCGTTTTCCTAACTGTCGTTTTCTTCATGTCTGTAGCCTCTGTCGCGACCCCCACCCGAGGAGTGTATCATCATCATCATCATCATCTTTATTTATACAGGAAGATTGACTGAGCGCAAGCTCTTTTACAGCAATGTCCTGATAAAAGTACAAACAAACAGCAGATGAGGTTAAAAATAATAATAATAAGAAGAAGAAGAATAAAAATTCAATAAAACATCAAATATCTAAAATAAAGATTCACAATGAAAAGAAAATAAAACATCTAAAAACAGGTCAATTTAAAACAGAATTAGAAATAAAAATGCAAGGAGAAATAAAAAACATCTAAAAACATCTAAAATCAGGTCAAATTAAAAACAAGAACACTGCTCTGACAATAGGGGGCCTAGGAGCTTCTTAAAATCATCTAAGGATGAAAACACCTTCAACTGGAGGGCCTCCTGCACTGCATTCCACCTACTAGGGGCATAAAAAGAAAATGCTAATTTCCCACAATTGGATTTAATGAATGGGATCTCAAGGCAGATGAGGCTCAATGACCGAGTGTCATAACTGCTGGCCTTGACTTTTAACAGTGACGTGAGGTAAGACGGGAGTTTTGAAAGGAGGGCTTTATAAATGAAAATAAGGCAGTGCCTGTCCCTCCTAGCAGACAATGAAGACCATCCCACGTTCTGGTATAAAGTGCAGTGGTGAGTTCTAAAAGGGTCGCCAGTGATAAACCGGATAGCACTGTGATAAACAGTATCCAGGGGTTTTAAAACTGAGGGAGCAGCATGCATAAAAAGAGTGTCACCATAATCCAGAATTGACAAAATAGTTGACTGAACAATCAGCTTTCTGTTTTCAAGAGTGAGACATGGCCTGATTCTATATAGTGCACCTAATTTTATCTTCACCTTTTTTGCAAGATCATGTACATGGGATTTAAAAGACAGACTGTCATCTAGCCAGATTCCCAGATATTTATAACTAGTTACTCGCTCAAGAGGATTACCATTGAAAGAGCGAACAGTGAGTGTTGAAGAAGTGGGCTTGCTTGATTTTGAGAAGATTATGAATTTGGTCTTAGATTCATTTAAAACAAGTTTGAGATCTAGCAGGGATTTCTGCACACTATCAAAAGCAAGCTGAAGTTTACAGACAGCTTCATCAACAGAGGTTCCAGAGGTATACAAAATTGTGTCGTCTGCATAAAAATGAGCTTTACATTGTTCTGATGGAGTCCAGATGTCATTTATATATAGCGAGAACAATACAGGTCCCAAAATGGAGCCTTGTGGCACACCATTTTTAATTTCCAGGGCAGCTGATGTAATCCCTGAGACATTTAAACATTGAGTTCTGCCAGAAAGGTAACTCTTGAACCACTTTAGAGAGATGTTGTCAAAACCCAGGGAGGCTAACTTTGCCAGCAGAATACCATGGTTGACCGTGTCAAAGGCTTTTGACAAGTCAATGAACAGAGCAGCACAAGAAAGCTTATTATCAATAGCAATGGCCAGGTCATTTATAACAACAGTTGCAGCTGTAGCTGTGCTCAGCTCTAAATCCGGACTGATACGGACAGAGAATAGCATTTTGAGAAAGAAAGGAGGTCAGTTGTTCGTTCACAATTGATTCTAGCATTTTAGCTAGGCAGGGAAGCTTTGAAATGGGTCTGTAATTGTTCAAGTCCTTTTGGCATCCACCTTTAAATAAAGGCACCACAAAGGCTGATTTCCATAACACTGGCATGTGTCCTGAAAAAAGGCATAAGTTAAAAATATGAGCCAATGGGCGTGCAATGACTGGGGCAGCAAGCTTTAGTAAATAGGGATCTAGATTATCTGCACCAACTGTGCTTTTCATACATTTGGAACTACACAGTGCAGAGAAAACCTCAGGCCAGAGTACAGGTGTAAAGAAAAATGGAGTTTTATGTCTAGGAAGAGTTGCAGCTGTAGGATTATTAGCGCCTCCCACCATGGGGGCTTTAGCATTGCACTGATCAAATAGGTCGCCACTTTTAATAAAGTGATTGTTAAATGCGCCACAGATCTCTATTGGGTCAATGAGGACCTCAGAATTTAGGTCAATCTGTTTTGGAAGGCCTGATGAGGAGGGGGAGGCACCTTTAATCGAATTTACGATTTTCCAGAATTTGGATGAGTTATTTCCACAAGCAGCCAGGCTATTTACATAGAAAGATGATTTGGCCCTCTTGATCACATTTGTACACTTATTACGAAGTTGCCTAAAGGACTGCCAGTTAGCTGTTGAACCGGATGATCTGGCTAGTTTCCAAGCTGCATTTCTTTGGTGAATGAGTGGACTTATTTCATGGGAAAACCAGGGGTTAGATCTGTTTTTTACCCTTAAGTTTTTATAGGGGGCATGAACGTCTGAGACAGAGTTAAACACAGAGATAAAGCGATCTAAAGCCAGTTCAGCATCAGAAATAAGTTCGACAGAGTTAATTCCATTCTCATAAAGATCACGCAAAAAGGTTTCACTGTCTATATTTTTAAGAGATCGTTTATGAACTAAAATGGAACCAGTGGCTTTCTTTTTCCCATTTCTAATGCAGCCTATTGGACAGTGGCCGCTGATATCCAAAGGAAAAACGCCAGCACAAGAATACAAGTGTG
The DNA here is from genome assembly GCA_030347295.1 of Setipinna tenuifilis. Taxonomy (NCBI): domain Eukaryota; kingdom Metazoa; phylum Chordata; class Actinopteri; order Clupeiformes; family Engraulidae; genus Setipinna; species Setipinna tenuifilis. The sequence continues at coordinate 7,646,556 of CM059274.1, forward strand.
GTCTGTTTGTCAAAAGTAGATCTAATAGCGAAGAGCGACTGGGGGCTTTCATATTAGGACGGGTTGGTGAGGTTATCATCTGAGTGAGCTGCAAGTCTAAACACATGGATTTAAAATTATCTGCTGCCGAAGACAGCCAATCTATGTTAAAATCCCCCAGGATAACCACATCTGTTTTAGACCATGATAAAAAATGATCGTATAAATTACATAGAGCTTCTGGTACAGCTGAGGGCGGGCGGTAAACACCGGCAATAGTTACAGAACAGCCACCAAGTGTGATACAAATTGCCAATAACTCAAACTGACCAGGAACAGAGATAGCAGAGCATACAGAGTATGCCCCCGACGCACCCGCCCTGCAAAGTGGGCCAATCCCACCTCCCTCAAGAAATTCTAATCACCCATCCCTCTACACCCGTTAACATCCCCCTCCTGGCCCAGTACCTTTCTTTTCACAATGACCCCTCTTTTGTTAATTACCTTGTCACCGGTTTATCTCAAGGGTTTCGGGTAGGCGTTGTCTCCTCACTATCCACGTCCTAAGTGGCAAAAAATCTCCGTTCTGCCCTCTCTGACCCTGTAGCCATTTCCGAACTCCTAGCCCGTGAAACCATATTTAATCGGCCCTTTTCGTTCTCCTCCTTTTTCTCCGTTTAGGACAAACTCCTTAGGGATAGCAACCCGACGCTACTCGAGAAAAAAACGTCTCATTTTCGATATGTCTTCCCCGCACTCCCCCCTAGTAGCTAGCGTCAACGAATGTATCCCATTGACTCCCTTCTCCCTCTTTTACGCTTCCATTGATAACGCCATTTATCCCCATTAAAATAGCGGATCACGGCGCCTGGCTCGCCAAAGCCGACATCACCGACACCTTCAAAATTATACCAATACATCCCGCTGATGGCCCCTTTTCGGCGTAAAATGGCAGTCAAAATTTTATTTTGCTGTTAGATTAACCTTCGGGTGCAGGAGTAGCCCTCACATATTTAATTGCTTATCCGAAGCGCTGTGCTGGATCTTGTTAAACGTTCGTCGGGTACCCTTCGTCCTTCACCTACTGGACGATTCCCTGCTCATCGACTTCCCCTCAAAAACCAATAATGTTCTGGAGACTTTAAAAGGGGTGTTTAGTGAATTAGGCGTGCCATTGTCAGAGGAGAAAACCCTAGGCCCCGCAACTTCTCTGGAATTCCTGGGCATCGAGCTCGACACCATTAAAATGCAAGCCTCCCTTCCCCATGATAAACTAGACAGGATTAGGTCAATCATCACACCGTTCCTCGCTCTCCCGACCGTCTCAAAACGCGAATTGCTCTCACTGCTCGGTCACCTCAATTTCGCCATGTGTATTATTCCCCAAGGCCGATCGTTCATCTTGCGCCTGCTGTCGCTCGCTCACTCCGTGGAACATCTGAGCGACGAGCTGGATCTCGATCACGGTGCTAGATCTTTTTCTATGACGAGCTCCCCGTGTCATCTACTGCCCTAAAATTATACACAGACGCAGTCCCCTCGCTCAGTTTCGGAGGCTACTTCCAGGGGCGCTGGTTCGCGGAGGCGTGGCCCGCCTGCTTCCGAGATCTAGCCTCTGGAAGGTTACCCATCGCGCTACATGAAATGTATCCGATCGTGGTGGCTAGTGCGCTGTGGGGTAAAGAATGGTCACGAAAACGCATTTCCATCCATTGCGACAATGAAGCAGTCATGGCCATCATTAACAAAGGACGCTCGTCCTGCCCCATAATCATGTCTTTGCTCCGCAGGCTGACCTGGCAGTCTGTACTCTTCAACTTCATCATTAAGGCCGAATTCATACCTGGTAAAAATAATATTGTCGCTGACTCTCTCCCGCTTCCGTTTTCAGGAGTTCAGACGCCGCCGCCCATTCGCGAGCCGGGATCCCACTCCATGCCCACCCCTCCAGGAATTGGTCCTGGACTAGACTCCTTTTCACAAGCTACGCGCGACTCTGTCAGGCGCTAGAGGGCTCGCGACCTCTACGGTCAGGGCCTACACTTCAACCTGGTCTCTTTTCACTCTATTTTGTCTTTTGTTGTAAATTTTACCCAATCTCAAAGTCAATTAAACAATTTAAGCATTAATTATATTAAGTATTTCAATTCAATACTGCACCTTGAGAAAGAAAAGTCAAACGCAAAGGGTTTTGACTCGATCAGAAGAAATGGCCCAGAGACGTTGGATGCGGTAGCAGGGTTACAGGTTTTATTGCCGATGGTCACAAGGAGATCACAACCAGCATCTTCCCCGAAGCGATCTAACTAACAGTTCATTCTCGTTAGCTTATATACGTTTTCCTTCAAACATATATGGAGATGCTTCTGCACACACTTTGTATCTAAACTTGTCGTCTCCTTTCTTTTACCTGAAAAGGAGGCTCCCATTTTGGCCGGGCGTCACCCGAGACAGGCCTTGCAACTGACTTCTAATATTAGTTTAGACAAAGGTGCATACCAAGGACTTTTGTTGTTACATAGATACTTCTGTGTTCTAACCTTGTAAACTAACATAATATTTAACTATATAATTATTGTAAAATACCACAACATATTCCCCCCTTTTACGAACATTGGATCGTAAACCAGCAAACCTTTTACAATAATTTCTTTCATGCGAATCTGGCGGGGCAGTCCCACACAGATTTTACAGGCATATACAAACATATTCACATCACATTTTTCTTCTTTCTTCTTTACATCTTCTTTAGTAAACTAATTTTACTAAGGCACATCTAACTTTAACCTTACATTCTTCAATCCAATATACAATATTCAAAACACTTTTTCCAGTCTATTTTCAATCTAGTTACATCAGTTCCTAATGTTAATTACTCACTCAATGTTATTTTTCAATGATAAAAGAGGTTAGTATCACTCTCCTATTTCTAATGTCAATCAGTGTAATAAATACTTTATTATGTAGGGGTGTATGTAATGCAAGTCATGAAATGTGATGAAGTCAGCATGTACTTTATTGATGTTGGATGAAATGTATGCATCCTGCAAGATGTATATGTTCGTGATTTTGTCCGGCCCTAACCACTTCAAGAGTCCTATCCCTGGGCTCATCTAATAGGAGTGGTCAGATATACTAGCCTACTTCGATGTTCTGCAGAATTGCTCCTTGGTCCCGAATCCTTCTGTTGGTACCTTCTCCTGCAAGTTGTTGTAGTCCTTCATGGTTTTCCTCTAATCTTCCATCCAGCTTGCCTCTAGACAGATTGTAATCCACCCTTTAGAGGCGCGGTATAACGCACCTTCTGTAAACCAGTCATCTCCAGCATCCCCTGCTGAAGGAAAAGCTCTGTAACAGCTGGAGCTGTAGGGCTTGGCTCGTTTCCCTGATCCTCGTCTTCCTCATCTTGTTCTTCGACCACTCCTTGTAAGACCAGCTGCGTCTGTAATTGTCTTGCAGCTACCTTTATCACAAGAGATCTTATACATGGGATTAGGCAGCAAAGTACAAGAGAGACAACCAAAAGAATACCTCCAATGAAGAGTGCAGTCTTTGCAAACCATGCACCAAATGGTCCAAGCGTTGTTTTAATCCAGTGGTCCACTGACCTATCTAACCAGGCATCCCGTCCAGTATTTGCCGACATCTCTACACTTAGATCTTGCAATTGTTGCATGGCAAGGGAAAAAGATCCTCCTTCTGCAGTGTTATTTGGAATATACGTACAACACTGTGGCCCAATCATGGCACATACACCTCCTTCTTTAGCTAAAAGCCAATCTAGTGCCATTCTATTTTGTCGTGCCACTTTAGAAGTAGCATCTAATTGTTCCCCCAATGCACCAAATGCTTTAATCGAGTAATTTAAAAACCTCTGTTGATTATAATACAAGTAGTTGGATACTTCCCATAATTTTGAAACTCCAATTGTCGGTATAAGTGCCTCGAATCCTGCAGCAATTTCACTCCTAATTTTATATTGAGGAGGAATACCTCGGGGCTGTCCAATGGCATCTAAATACACATTCTTGTCCGCTTCGTATTGTTTGATTGCTCTTGTTTTTCTACTCTTACGGATTGTAAAGTTTCCCGATGTCACTACGGTACTATGTTGCATAGCAGTAACACGCGCACAAAGTCCACTCCAATCTTTTGGAAGGGTATTACGTAATCCCCACTCTGGACCACAAGCCCACCAATAATCTGCTAATGAGACATCCTGATTCGCGAGCATCGCATATGGATGAACATATGGCATGTAACGATAGGTGTGACGTCGCCACTCATTTTCTGGCTTTGTTACTCTAGGAGATACCAGACCTCCAGCATGGTTAATGGTCCAGGTGATATTACATGCTCCCTTAAATCTACCCACCGGTTGTGACCCTGTTCGATAATAGCAGTCGAAATCAAAACCTTCACCTATAGTATATCTCTCTACGACAGATGGCGAAATTTCTGGCCATGCAGCCAATTTTTCACAAGTTTGTGTTTTAAAGAGATCCCGAGTGAGGGTCTTACCACGGCGAACTTCATGCCTTTTACGGTCCTGAAATGACTTAGTTCCTAATCCAATCAAACACTCATATCCACTCACAGGTACTTTATCCATACATTCTCGCACACTATCCAGTTCAATATTACAATACGGATGATAAATGGAACATTTATGACATTCTGCATCATAGTGGCGGTGAGGTGGAGGGATAACGATCATGGGTGGACGTGCCTGTGCACACACATAACACTCTTCTTCAGATGGATAAGATTTTGCCGTATATCTAGCCCATTCATACCAACTATTTCCTACAGCCTCTTCAGGTATATCCGCCTCAATTTCGAGTTGAGCCGCTCTTTTTCTTCTATTTACAGGTGTTTCCAAGGTAGTAATATACAAAGCCAAATCACATTTTTGAACACTTCGTGATGGCCAATCATCAGATTCATACCTTGCTCGGCTTCCTAAATGAAAATCAGGGACATCTTGTCTATTTATATTATAATCAGCAGTCCAACACTTATCAGTACGACACGTCACAGGTACCTTAAAAGTTTCTGCTACATGTCCTTCTTTATGGCAGTAATGACTTGGACCGGGAGCCTGCCAGAGTTGCACTTCTTTCACTGAGAGTTGCACTGCCTAGGACCTACTTCAAGCACATAAACAAACTCAGGGTGACTTCTGATCACAACATTCACTTGACACAACACAACTGATGGCTTCCCCGTTGACTCTTTTGGACTTGGCATGCCAATAGGTCCTACATTCTCCAAAATGATGGCCAAGACACATTTAATTCGCCTCTCCTCCCAAGGAGCAGAGACATCAGTTTCTTTAGTAAGTACTGAATCTAGCACAGGTTTAATAACCTCTTTAACTTTAGTTGTTGTTTCTGGCTGTTTCTTTGTTACTAAACCACCTTGTTCATTATTCTGCTTGTTCTGAGGGATGGGTGTCATGAGGGTAGATGATCGCACGGTCGGGGTTGTTATGTAAGGCGGTAGGGTCGAGGGGAGCACCTGTGATCCACGGATGGACTTGGGTATCAGTCCATTTCGGGTTGACCTCGGGGGGAGGGCTAAGCGATTCGGGGTTGTTACCTCGATCTCCATTTGATTCACTGGTTCGTGATGGCAGGGCGGCCAGTCTTTCCGATTCGGAGGTCTGGCAGGTGGCTCTAACTGAATCCCTTCCTGTTCCTTCTGTCTCAATTGAGTCTCCCATTTCTGCCTCTCCATCATCCATTTCTCGATTTGGAGAGACAGCAGTGGGAAGAGCAGGAACAAGCATGCCACTATCACCAGAGCCATCAGAACTCCGAATACCTTCATCCAGCCCTCCATCTTTATCACCTGAATCGGGCTCTCCCTCCTCAAGAGGCGAACCCGACCTCGTTTGGTTCCCATTTTGCAAGAGACAATCAGGCCCGGATAAGTCAGGTGTGCCTGACTCGTCACGATCAGAGTCCCTTGGATTCTCCCTTTGTGGCACTGGAGCTCTGAAACACAAATTCAAATGGTACCAAGTTTTGGAACCTTTTACTCGCACCGCTGTTGGGGTGGCTTGTATTACCTCATATGGCCCTTCAGCACGAGGCTGTAGGCATGTTCGCTTAGCCACCTTGATGTACACCCAATCTCCCTCCTTAACAGGTTTTTCCCTTACCACATCCTTATGCTTCTCACGCCTTACTTCCTGCTCATGAATCATCTTATGGATATTGTTCAACTGTTCCACATATTGTTTAATTTCAAGTTTCAGCTGTTCAAGTGGAGGACCCCTACCTGTGCCACGAATCCGGGGCACAGGCATTGGTCTACCAAAAAGCATTTCAGCTGGAGTCAGATGAGTAATGCGATGTTCTTGTGACCGCATTTGCATTAAAGCAATAGGTAAGGCATCTAACCAATTAAGACTCGTACTTGCACAAATCTTTGCAATTTTGTTTTTCAGAGTTCCATTTGCCCGTTCCACTATCCCCTGACTCTGGGGATGATAAACACTCCCAAATTTCTGCTTGATTCCCAAAGCCTGTGGAATTTTTGCCCATGTACGTGCAGTGAATGCTTTTCCGTTATCTGCAGCAATAACCTCAGGTATACCAAATCTAGGGATGATTTCCCTTGTAAAAAACTTAACTGTTGCTTCATTCTGTTCAGGACTTTCACATGCTTCTAACCACCTAGAAAATCTGCAAATTACTGTGAGTACATAACGGTATCGCTTCACTGGTTTGATCATGTCAATGTAATCAATAACAACATGCCTAAAAGGACCCTCTGGTACTGGGACACTTCCCAGTGGGCTTGTTGGTATTCCTTTCCGAATATTATGAATACTACAAATATGGCATTTTTGCAAAACATAATCAATTATTTCCTTCATGTTAGGTGACCAGAATCCTTGTGTTAAGATCTTTCTCCTCACCTCCCCCCTTGCTACATGATCCAAATCATGAGCAGCAGAAATTAACATATTCAGCAAGGTTAGTGGAGCAACCATAAGACCTTCATGATTCCGCCACACATTATCCGGTGTTCTATCATTCTATCCTACATATAATTTTATCCTACAAACACCCACGGCACATGCGCGCGCATGAGCAGATCACGATACTCCATTTCCCGCCATTTAAACATCATTTTGTCCTACATCAGCTGTTACTAAAACTTTGCAGAGCAAGCGGGGTAGATTAATGACGTAAATTCAATATTAACCACACAATGTAATATAATTCTGATTTTAAAAAGTGAGCGAGTCTTGAAATACAAAAAATATCTTAAACAGTTTAACTTTTCAACTTTAACAGTTTAACTTTTCAACTTTTCATTTCGCAAATCAGCTGATGTGGTTCCCTCTTCGCGCATGCGTGGTGGGTATACTACCTGCGTATCACGTAGACTAAATTGCTGGTAAACTTGAATTTTCATGACGTCCTGCATTCGTGTGTTGGCTAAAATAATACTCGGAAGTCTACATTATCCTTAAATGTTGGGTAGGTAGCCTATCCTAAAACATGTTATGGTAAAGACGTGTCTGATAGTGTCATTCCTCCTACCGTAGTTAAAGGAGGAAAAGCAGTCAAAATCTTGTGTTGACAAAACATGCACCACACTCTGAACAGACTCAAAATCCCTTGCTTTTAACGCAGCTTCTTTAGCAAACTCATCAGCCTGTGCATTGCCTTTTGTTACCAAATCATCACCCTTTTTATGTGCTCGACATTTACAAATTGCCAGTCTCTGCGGTGTCATCATTGCAGAGAGTAACAACTGAATCTGATCTAAATGTTGAATCGGAGACCCGTCTGACTTTTTAAACCCACGCTGTTTCCACTGTGCACCATGTACATGACAAACATTATGTGCATATGAACTATCTGTGTAAATAGTAGCTACCTGGCCAGCTGCCAGTAAACAGGCTTCAGTAAGTGCCTTAAGTTCTGCTAACTGCGCTGAACAAGGTTGCTTACATGGTACACATTTCTCTATCTGAAAAGTCCTAGGTTCAATTAACCTTACCACACTAAATCCAGCACAAGTCTTATTATTAAAACTGTGGCTAGACCCATCTACAAAAAACACTATACCAGAATCAAGCGGTTCACTTTCTAAATCAGGTCTTAACTTTGAAAAAATCAAAGCATCAGCTACGCATTCATGCGGACTTCCTTCATAATCCAACGGTACTCTATCTGCCGGATTTGTAGCCAAATCACACGACTTGACTACAACATCAGGACAGAAAGACAAATCATAATACTTTAACTGACGCTGTGGTGTTAAACAAAAGCGTCCCTGTTCAGTTAACTGAGAAATAGCATGCGATGTAAAAATTACAATTGGCCAACCCATAGTTATTGCTGTAGCTTTAAGATATGCCATATACACAGCTTCCAACCCCTGATAGCAAGGCGGATAGCCCTGCGCCACCTCATCCAACTTTGAACAATAGTAGGCAAGAGCTTGCTTCGATTTACCAGAGCACTGTGCTTGCGTCAAAATAGCTGTCATATATGCTGGATGCTGGTCCTCTTTCTTTACTGCTACATACAGATGAAACGGCAAATTATAATTGGGTAATGCCAACGCAGGAGCCTGCTGCAACTCTCTCTTTATCATCTCAAATGATTCTAAACCATCTAATGTCCATGTCAAAAGATTTGTCAATTTTCCAGTACCAGCATTTACAATCATTGCACGTAACGGAGCAATCTTATACTCATAACAATCTATCCAATCACTACTGAAACCCACCATACCTATAAATGTCATCATCTGCTTTACAGTTGCCGTTTTAGGAATTTGAGTGACCGCTTTAATTTGATCCGGAGCTATTTCTCGCTTTCCTTGAGAAATTACACGACCTAAGTACGTGACCTGCGTTTCCACGAACTGTAATTTGGTTCGTGACACTTTATGACCCCCCTCGGCTAAGGCCTGCAATAGCATTACCGTATCTTTTTCACACGTCTCAACATCAGGTGAACAAACAATTATGTCGTCTACGTACATTAAAATGGTTGATTCACATGATAAATGTCGCAAATCCTCCTTTAGAACATGATTAAATGCAGTTGGCGAGATTTTCAATCCCATTGGTAAACGCTTAAACTGATAAAATTGATTTTCATATCGAAACGCGCATAGATCTTTACTACTCTCTGCCAAAGGCACAGAGTAAAATGCAGCAGTCAAATCGCATGCTGAAAAAACTTTAGCCTCAGGTGGTATATTCGTTAAAAGAGAATGAGGCGACGGAACAATATTTTCAGCATCCATTAACGCATTATTAAGCCCTCGTAAATCGTGTAGCATTCGCCACCTCACCCCATCGGCCTTTCGTATGGCAAAGATGGGTGAATTGGCACGAGGCCTTTCTACAGGCTCAATTACATCTGCCTTTAGAAGATCAATAATAATGTTTTGTAACCCGATAGCAGCTTCTGGTGATACAGTGTATTGTCGGTGAAAGGGAAGCACCGCGCCTGGTTTTACTCGTAACTCCACCGGATTAGCAGATTTTACAAAACCTATATCACTTTCACTTTTTGACCATACTTTTTCCGGAATCTGTTTTAACAATCTATCTTTACAACTTTCTATTCCTTCAGTCTGTATCAACATTTTCCACGGCTGGTAATTATCACACAACCTTCGTCCCAATTCTAACGGTGTAAGTGGACAGTGCCACTTTTTCTCCCAACAACGATATCCTATCCCAGGAAACCGACCATATAAACAGTACGGATTTCCAAGTGGACAATCTAATTCATATGTCATGTCTACTACTTGGGCGAACTTACTCTGCCCTTCATATGGTATCTGTACAATCTGTGGTTTGACTAAAATTTCATTTCGCCCTGGAATCCTGAGAAGAGAATGATCTTCTGATATAGCAAACTTTCCGTGGTCAGATGGTATAAACCTAATTACTGACGCATGCAACATCATATCACCCACATGTCTTGTTCTATAATTATCAGCTATGGCAATGACAATATGGGGAACACTACATGGCATATCAAATTGCTCCTTTAATTTTGTATCCAGAAACGACACGAAAACACCCATTCCCTGTGGTCCCACAATCAAATCTTGTGCAAGCAAAGCGTAACATTGCTGTGCATCTAAACTGGACAACCACTGGTGTTCAATCATTTCATCTGCCAAAGGATCAACTTTCAATGTACAATGTAATGGATACCGGGGAGACGTCAGATAAGGGTTATGCTTACTGATGACAGTTTGCCATTCCTGCCATCGTGCCACGTCCCATCCGGACTCAGAGCATGACAACCAGTACACCTGAGAGAACTGTGGAGGGCATAGAGAAGTCATGAGTGAAACATTCATCTGACCCAAAGATTCCTCCACGGAGATACCGTGTGGAGTGCACTCAATTTTCAGTCCTAAGCGACAAAGGGCATCACGCCCCAATAAATTAACAGGTGTTGAGCGTGCCAACAGGATAGGCATAGTAATGCATCGTTGCTTTATCTGTATTACCACAGGAGATGAGAATGGGACAAGTTGAACTCTTCCATTAAAACCTATAGTTCTAGCAAATTTTCTTGTAGAATCTATTTTAAGATCAGGAATAACATCAGGGTGTAAACATGTGTATGTCGCCCCAGTATCTACTAATAATAAAAGTGAATGATTATTCACAATCGCTTGAATGTATGGCTCATCGTCAGCCGCTTGTGTTATCATAGGAAGCTGACTGCGTTGTGTTGTTGATGATAGTCACATCTGCCCTGCTGGATTAAAATTCACCGGTCCTACCAATGGGTTGCCATTCGGGTGTGGCTGGGCCCTCTGCTCCTGTCGCGGGGCTGCAAGCTGGGGCTCATCACCATTGAATGCATTACATTCTCGAGCAAAATGTCCAGAACGTCCACACCTCCAACACTTGTCGTCACGTGTCATATTTCCTCTGCCTCTTCCTCGGGTCCCTGGTAAACCCCTAACGAAATTTCTTCTTTGTGTACGTGGTGTCCACGGATACTGGGGTGGCACCTGACCCATCTCCGCAGGAAATGGATGAAACATAACAGGTGGCATTCTCGGACCTACAGTCTGTAAAGGCATCGCCAAAGGAGGCGGCATCGTCACAGCCTGTCGTTTCGGGCTTTTAATGTCCTCCGCTTGTCGCATTAAGATTTTTCGACGTGCATCCTCACTCTGCTGTTCCCGTTTCTCCTCTGCTTTCCTGTATTGTGTCATAAAATGTGACACGGCTTGACGAAACTCGTCTCTAGTCATAGTTGGCAAATGCCAGTCCCTTTCCAATTGTTCTTTTACTTGGTCTGGCAGCGCAGCCAGCACTGCATGACGAAACAACCCTTTGACCATCTCGTTGGCATCTGGGTCTTGTTCCAGCTTACTACGCCACTGGATTCTCACCTGGTTTGATCTTATCCAGGACCATTGAACTTGGGGTGCAGCGGTTAGGATACGCTGTTCTTAAAGCCGCCCAGAATCTGGTCCTGAAACTGTAAAAGGGCAAATGGTCCGAGGCCGCATCATCCACTACCCAATCCAGGTTCTGTATTTTAAGAGCGGTGGTGAGGGCATCTTTTCCAATAAGGCTACTGAGCAGATATTTCAAATCCCCCAGCGCCAATGTCTGTCCCAGTGTGGAATCTTCAAACTTAGCTATCCAAGGTGAGGCTCCATCTTGCAGCACGGGCAAGCGCGAGATAAGACCCGTCACATCAGAATAACCCCATGGAGTATACGTGGGTTTGGTTCCTTTAATAAGCAGAGGCATTATTGAATCACATGACTTATCTGTGCGTCGTGTAAACCCTGTGCGTAAAGCCGTTATTCCTTTTTGGTAAACGTGTGAGTTTTTAATCTTTGATACTGCAGATTTAAGTTTATCTACTATTAGTGGGGCTTCAATATTTACCCTCATTCCCATAGCCTCCTGCTCGCCCTCTCCATCTATCAAATGATGCAATTCCTGTGCCTGTGCTGTATTCGGGTCATGTAATAGAAGAGTTAAAGGACCATCATTGGTATCTCCCTTTAAGTAACCATGGTCCACTACAAACTTACGCACCTCAGTGTCCCCTAAAGTTGTCTCAGTACACTGGTGATAAGCCTGCTCAACCGTATGTGCCATTTTTTGCAATTCCTGCAGATGTTCCTCCCGTTTCTGGTGATCTCTTCCATTCTCAGGAATTCCAGGCCCAATTTTTACCCTTTTAAATTCGATATCTATTAGATCTTGTAAATTACGAATAACTGGTGGTGACAGACATCCTTTATCCATAAGTGGGAAATATTCTGCTACTTTCCCAATAACTAATTCCCTCTTTTCCCAAAACTTTCTTAACTTGTCGCGTTGACGGAATGCAGCTTTGGGCTCAGCAACAGCCCTTTTTTCCGAAGCTAACAATTCCCGCTGTAAGTTTACAATTTCTTTATCAATGACATCATCTAAGTCCCGTTCACATTGTTCAGCTTCCTTTTCAGTCTGATGTAAAACATTCCTTAATTCCTTCAAACGAATTCTCTCGGCCTCGCCCAGAGATGAGTCGGAGTCTGACGACCTATGGTCCTCACTCTGCGGTAAACTTTTTATTCCATCCTCAACTATCTGCAATGGAGAGGAATTCACCTCCAACCGCGCACGCTCTTCTGCGCTAATATCTCGTTTAGAAAAATCCTGTGGAGTCCGTAGGTTAGGATCGGGTACTCTACCGTGACCTGATAGTTGATTTACTTGGTCAACTACATGTTGAACTGATTGCACTAAGTCATCATAACTGGGCACAATTTCGTCCGGTACAACAGCAACGCCTTTAAACGTGACTTCTGGATATTGTCCCACTACGGGAAGTTCAGTTTTATGACTGTCAGAAAGGTTATACGGAGGTGGTTTCACTGACTGTCCATTACCGTTCTCATCTTCACTTATGGTTCGTACTTGTTGAGCTAAATTGAGAAACAACTTTAACACGCTTAACTCATTATCGCGTTTTGTTGTTCTCGCAGCAGATTTATCCCCTCTTTTATGATCACAAATTTTACCCTCTAACTGCACCAGCGTTCTAAAATCCAGCGACCCCTGTTCAGGCCACGGAAACTGATCTTGTTTTGTACGTGAAGTCCATTTAACACTAATTTTTCGGATATTATCCGCAGCCACTGGATTATCTCTTATGAGTTGTTCCAAAGGACTTAACTCATTTTCCAACTGATCAATAGTTTTAACTGCGTTTGCCATATTGTTTTATTTTATTTATCTATTTATTTATTTTAAATAACCCTTTAATTAATCGCCCGCCTAAATTATATCTCTAGAAATTATTAATCAAAGAAAAACCAGCAACTGTGAAACAGACTTGAAACTCAGACCTTCAAAAGCATTTACAACTATCATATATCACTCCTACAATAAAAGAAATCACGAAAGCACACCATAAAATTATCAAAAATTCAAACGAATCCATTAAACAACAGAACAAACATACGCTATTGCTTCGCATAATATTATTAAAGAAAGAAGAAAAAGGGATGTCCCTGTTTATATTACCCGTGAATAGTACGCCGCTTGTATTGAATCAGAAAAGATGTTGTTGCCCAACAGCTGTTAGGATTCTTTTCCGAATTCCTTCTGCAAATAATAAAACAACCCTCATCAGTCATTTTACTCCCACCTTTTCTTTTATTTAATCTTACCTATTTTATATGCCTTTTTCTTTTTCTGTATCATGAATTCGCCACACACATTCAGTGTCAAGAGTCATGCACGTCTTTTCGTTTCGTATTTCACATGCATGCTCATGACCCTTACACTTTGACCCTCTGGGGCTCCTATTTTACACACAGCAAGCATCCTGACGACATTCTTTACTCAGCATGACAGCACAAGGAGCCCACATGCCCTATAGTAGGACGTCCTTTTTTACTACAGGGCAAGAGAAGTCTTCATGAGTACCCACAACATTTGCCTTCAAAACGATGCACACATAAAATAAAACCCAGGGGTGCTCTCCCACAAGCATTCCTTGCCTGTGAGCAGAGGCCACCCACTCCGTGATCCGAAACCCAATGTTTTCCAACGTAGCATATATATCCCAAATCAACCAGAGATGGGATACATAGCCATTTTGGGCCACATTCGTCCGTGATCACCACAGCAAACCCAGAAGACAAATCTTTTAAGTAGTCATACAGTTAAACACTTAACAAAATGTTAACGCATGTCCTCCGTACATATTCGGCCAAAACACAAGCATCAACAATAAGAATTCCTTGTGGTTAAACATGCACTATTTACCAAGGTAAATAGGGTTAATTTTATCCTGCATTACTTGTGACCATCTTACCACATAACAACTTCATCTGGGGCATTTTTACTCAGTTCTTTTGGGCAGACAGCCCTTACTTTAAATAACTCTAAATACGGATAGGGCTATCTTACAGCCCTCCTGGCAGGCTCGCCAAAATGTTGTAAATTTTACCCAATCTCAAAGTCAGTCAATTAAACAATTAATTATATTAAGTATTTCAATTCAATACTGCACCTTGAGAAAGAAAAGTCAAACGCAAAGGGTTTTGACTCGATCAGAAGAAATGGCCCAGAGACGTTGGATGCGGTAGCAGGGTTACAGGTTTTATTGCCGATGGTCACAAGGAGATCACAACCAGCATCTTCCCCGAAGCGATCTAACTAACAGTTCATTCTCGTTAGCTTATATACGTTTTCCTTCAAACATATATGGAGATGCTTCTGCACACACTTTGTATCTAAACTTGTCTCCTTTCTTTTACCTGAAAAGGAGGCTCCCATTTTGGCCGGGCGTCACCCGAGACAGGCCTTGCAACTGACTTCTAATATTAGTTTAGACAAAGGTGCATACCAAGGACTTTTGTTGTTACATAGATACTTCTGTGTTCTAACCTTGTAAACTAACATAATATTTAACTATATAATTATTGTAAAATACCACAACACTTTCACACAACCTACGCACTTTTCCTATCTTAATTTCCACCGTGTGTGCTTTCTTGATCTCAAACTTCGAATTACGTCACCTTTCTATTTCTTCTTTACGTAGGATGGTGGCTGATATACAGTTTCATGCTCGTTGTCATGACCCGGGTTTCCCCAGTCTGTTCTCGCACTCCTCTATACGCCTTCTTTTGAAAGGCATTGCTAAATCCCTCCCCAGAGTGCCCGATACCCATCTCCCCATCACTCTCCCCCTCTTACACAGATTTATTCTCTCTCTGTGTCGCGGCCTTTTTTCCCCCTACGTTAACACTCTCCTTGAGGATGCCTTTCTCATGGCATTTTACGGTTTCTTACGGTTTCTTGCGGTCCCTATTGGAGCATTGGAGTTGCTACTACCGCCGCCGAAAAAGGAATCGCAGACTCTACTATTAAACGCCTGGGGAGATGGTCCTCGTATGCCTTCGAGGGCTACATTCGACCTGATCAGGAGCACATTCTAGACGCTCAAATGTCGCTTTCAACCCAGAACTAAGGTATGATTTTGCTCTATTATGATGGTCATCTTTCGCATATATTGTACATTCTTGCCGCCAGTCGCGCTTATTGCCACACACATAGTGTACAAATGAAGCATGTCCGTGCAAGCCGTCGCTCATTGTGTAAATACTGGTGGTTGTCACCTTGCTATTTATTGCCTTGTACCTGCCTGCAGTTCCTTTTTTGTTGCCTCATGTGCCTTGCATAAATCAAGCTTGCACATACCATAGAACATTAAGCATGACCGTGCAAGCTTGCACATATCATAGAGCATGACCGTGCAAGCTTGCACATACAGTAGAACCATGGTGGCCATCCAGTTGCCGAAAGCATGACCGTGCAAGCTTGCACATACCATACAATAAAGCATGACCGCGCAAGCTTGCGCATACCATAATTAAGCATGACCGTGCAAGCTTGCACATACCCTAGAACCATGGCAGCCATCCAGTTTGCCTACAGCATGACCATGCATGCTTGCACGTACCGTAGAACCATGGTGGCCATCCAGTTGCCGTAAGCATCACCGTGCAAGCTTGCACATACCGTAAAATAAGCATGACTGTGCAAGCTTGCACTTACTGTAGAACCATGGTGGCCATCAAGTTTGCCTCAAGCATGACCATGCAAGCTTGCACATACCGTACAATAAAGCATGACCGCGCAAGCTTGCGCATACCATAATTAAGCATGATCGTGCAAGCTTGCACATATAGTAGAACCATGGTGGCCATCCAGTTTGCCTAAAGCATGACCGTGCAAGCTTGCACATACCGTACAATAAAGCATGACCGTGCAAGCTTGCGCATATTGTAATTAAGCATGACTGTGCAAGCTTTCACATACAGTAGAACCATGGTGGCCATCCAGTTTGCCTAAAGCATGACCATGCAAGCTTGCACATACCGTACAATAAAGCATGACTACTTGTCAATTATTGTTAAATCTCGTATTAAATCCCTTTAAACCATATGCCTTTCTCTGAGTCTTTCTGGCTGAAATGAAAGCCTGTGTAAGTTCTGCCAGGAAGACTCCAACATCACGGAAGCGCACTTTGCATTCGGCCAATCAGCGGCCGCCACCTGCTTTAAAATGACATACCTAACTCACCTTTTCCACTGCTTCAGGTACCGGCGTTTTGAAGTCCCCTCCTCCATCCCCACCACCACCAGTTTGGTCCAGTCTACCCGTGCGCCCGGGGGGGGTGTCTCTCGGTTTCAGTTACACTCCGCGGCAGGATCCATCGGACCCCTCAACATTAGACCCGGGCTGATGACTGGACCTCCGCCAAAGACTATTCACTACTTGTCAATTATTGTTAAATCTCATATTAAATCCCTTTAAACCATATGCCTTTCTCTGAGTCTTTCTGGCTGAAATCTCAGTCAAGAGGTATCCACAAAACCAGAACTTAACTGAAGGAGACCAATGCTGACAGGTGAGCTGGAAAAGGTGCACTGGTGATGAGCTCCTTCATTCACCGTTGACGAGGCCAGACAAAGAGTTAGTGTGGATGTGACTAGATATACTGGGTGTTGCTTGCAGGTGTATCTAATCAGTAAGCAGGGGAGAGGGAATGAGCAAATGATTGGTGAGTGGACATGGCTGGGGAATCAGGAGAATGAGGTGGTGCCGCAAACCCTGGCAGTGCTGTGACAATGGCATTCACTGTCATTATTGTTCACTTGATTGTTATGGGCTTTGTCTTGTTCAGTTGATATGTAATTCATAGACAGGTTATTTTTCTGTGTTCTTTGATCCTGGAGCAATAACCACATCATTTGTGGAATTAAAATATTCCTCAGCTGGTTCTGCAATTTAGAGTATTTATTTGTCTGTTTAAACTGGGCATTAACTGGGTACTTGGCACAGCCTAGGCTACATTCAGCCACTTCAGTCAACTTGCAGCAAAATGCTACTTCAATACACAGTGGAATGGCTATTTTGGGAGCTGTGTTTGGAACAGTATATAAATATAATTGCTTTTAAAAATTCTGCTAGTACAATTTGCTGCATGTTTTTACCAAATACTTTACATTTGGTAGCAACAACTAAGGAAGCAATTATAGATCAACTAAAACCACTTCAAAACAGCTACCAGTGTGGTTGTTTTCACCTGGATATTCAAAAGGCATGGAAAACCAAGACATGCACAAGTGATCCCAACCATTTCATCAATCAGTACTTACAAAAAATCTTTGGACTTTTTTCTGATGCCTTTTCCTAATTTTTATTTTTATGTTTTATTTTTTTATTTTATTTTCATTCTTCTTCTTATTATTATTATTATTTTAATGGTTTTGCTTTATTTTAAATTGTATTTTACTTTTTAAATCTTTAATTGTATTTTATTTTAAAATTTGTGTAAAGCGCATTGAAGTGCATTTATGTATGAAATGCGCTATACAAATAATTTTGACTTTGACTTTGACTTTTGACTTTGTCCTAAATGACAATGGAACATATGGCCAATGTGAGGTGTAGGTCTGATTGATCCTAATATGTAAGAGGTTAGACAAATTGCTTGGTTTGGCAATGAGGCAGGTGTTCTGTGTGATGTTATCACCCAACTAATCAATGGCCACATAATAGAGGTCCACAATGCAGCATGAGACAAACAGTAATGGATCAGGGGAGATATAACCAGGTTTTATTAACAATCACTGATTCACAGGGCAGAGTGGGTAACATGTGAGTGTTATACGGTAAGTACAATTATGTGAACCTTTATCATGTTAAACCTATGGTACAACTCCTGTCCCTGCAAGTATTTTTAACTTACACTGGCTCTGTGACTGGACTGCTCAATACACCATTTAAAGTGTTCTATAAGTCTGACATCCTGCATATGTGTTTGTCAACAGAGCATGGTATCTTTGGTGGCTCTGAGGGTTGGGACTGCTCCTGAGGGTACTATAGTGGTGGCCACCCCACTCTTCAGGGTGTCAGCAGCCACTACCATCACCACCACCTCCTCCTCCTCTGCAAGCAGCCACCACCACCTCGGCTGCAGCAGCCAGATTGCCCCCTGCTCCTCCACCCAGATCCTGAACCTTTACAGACTGGGCCGCCAGGAAACCAGCCAGCCAAGCTGCAAGCTGGAGAGGTGGAGGAAGGTAAAGGAGAGAAGGAGGGCATTTGAGTGAAAGCTGCCGACACTGACATGTCAGCCACCCTAAGGCAACTGGTGGAGGGACAACAAGAAATGATTGCGTAAGGCATCCCTATGCTGCCACCTGTGGATTGTCATGCTGCTTTACATGCTCTATGGCTTCAACAACTTCTGCATCTTCTGGCTTTACCTGATCTGCAGCCTCGATGCAGATGTTGTGGAGGATGCAGCAGGCAGTCACAGCTGTGCTAACATTCAACATTCAAAGGTTGGACCGTCTCTGTTTGAGTTCTTCCTGCCTTTCATGTCCCACTTTATCTGCATCCATCCGACGACTTCTTCTAAATCAGGGCACTGAGTAATTACTTTTGGACATTTCTCCTGGTCTTCAGAACTCATCAATGAAATCTTCCCAACCTCCACAGTCTTGTCCTTAAAATAGTAAATGGCAAATGCCATTGTGGTAACTTAATCGTAAAAATACTGGTACTTTAATCCTCTTTCTCAGTTTCTTGTAGATGCCTTTTTTTTGGTGAACGAGATGCAAATTGACGCGCAGAGACCTATGCTTTTTGTGTATGACTTCCATAGTTTGAGCCTTTACTTATTGCTCTGTATCAGCATGTGCAATACCACTCCTGTCCTATGCGCTGTCCACTGCACAGTCTCTAGCCTACGTTTTCTCTGCGATTACATGTGGCAGTATACATTAGCAAATGCATAATGCTGCTTAAGTGCAAGCATGTGTCTTTCTATATGCGGTGTACATTATAGATATATAGAGTCGAGCTATGGGAATCGCACATACTCTACAGGGAAAGTTTATAGAACCGTGCAAGGGGGGGCATGCAACAATGCAAATATGTTGATGGTCAACTTTGCAATACATGAGAATCGCGTATGTTGTGCACACCCTGTAGCAAATCAGTTTTGTATGCCCAGTAGGCTACGACCTACACTTGTTCCAGTTGAAGATTGGTAGTCAATTGGATACAGTGTACATTAACACATTTCATGGAATAATCTTGGTCATTAGTTACTATTTATAGACTGAAGTGGCATTGGTAAATCGGCATGAATGTGCAGCACAAAAGCGTAAACTAATTTAGCCAACTTGTATGTGAAAATGGTATTTTATACAGTCCTGCATTACAGCATTGATTTTTAAATGTTGCAGTCACCTCCGTTCATCTTGCTCCTCTTGGTGTAAAAACAAAAGGTTACTCCAAATAATCGATTTCGTCAGCTATGTTGAAAGCAAAAGCGACGTAATGTTCCATTTTGAAGGCAGAACATTTGTGTCCGGCTTGACCAGTGCCTTTTAAACACCCGCCCATCCTGCGAGGCGGAGTTCTTGCTGACGTATGTAGACAAACTCAGACAAATGCAAACAGATGGGTTTGTCACTCGAACGCGCCTATTATTTCCTTTCAGTCACCTGCCTCTCTCTTCCCCACTCCACTGATTAGCCCCAGCTGCACCCACTCTGATCCTGCATTCACTACCACCTGCTCTGCATTACCTGTTTTACCGTCTACTCCTCTACCCCAGTAAACCTGACCTGCCTTCTGCCTGTTGACTCTGATTACTGCCTGTGGCTTGATCTTCTGACTCCTGTCCTGACCCTGGATCTGCCTGAGACTGCTCCAGTGCCCCTGTAAACCCAACTTGCCTTCTGCCTATTGACTCTTATTGCTGCCTGCTCCGATTTGTACCTCTGCCTGTCTGCCACCTGCCCAGTTCTGCTGCCTGCCTGTGGTGTGTCTCCTCAGTGCCCTGGGTTCCTGACGTGCAGAGTCTACTGGAACACTCTTCTCCCACTGCCAAACAGAGACGTATCAGCGGAAAACGCACATACACGCACTCACTATCTCCCTTTCCCCCCAACCCTTCAATAAACTCTGTTTTGAACGTGACTCACTGGGTCCTCGACCCCTTGACAAAAATATGTGTAAATAAAAAGAGAAAATAGAAAATGAATTAAATAGGGCCTATGGAATTAATGTAAATGTAAATAATAAACAGTAAATAAAAAATACGATTTGTGTCCAGTTTTATGTGATGCATTTGGAAAAATATTTTCCTAAGCACATTTTAGTCATTTTATTAATTTGTGGTCTTGCAAAATGTTGGATCATTAAGGTAAATTACTGATTTTACAGATCGTTTTTAATACTGCGATGTATGTATGGTCATGGATCACGGATCCACAATCAAGGTTGTTCTATCATCCCACAGATCATACCACCTGTTTCAATCCCATGTGTTTTAAATTGATTAACGTTTAGCAGGATTCAAACCCCAAAACCCTCTCCCAAAAAGAGAGCAAGCCCGCATGGTGGGTTGACGAGCTAACCGCACCCATTCCGCCAAAACTGCTAAATCCACTACTCGCAATGACGGGATGTACAGCGATTTGAAAGTTTGACCTTGCCATTTCATTTGATGCGCAAAGTCTGACATTATGACACCACTGGCTCTTGAAAGTTGGAAAAAAGGACCGTCACTGGATGGGGTGTAGGCCTACAGACTTTCAGTGTCCAAGCACCGCCACAACCGCTTTTAGTGACCTTAGTTCTATTTATATGTAGATCTACGTAGGGTAGCGTATAAATGAAACACACGATAATATCGTACAAATGTATTCAGTGACTGCTTTTAATGAGTAAATGACATGATTGTGTTAGGGAACACTGACCAAGTCGCTAAAGCTGTCATACACACCAACTTAACTGAAATGAGGCTATGTTTCTTTTGCTTTCTTCTTTTGCTGTCGTGGTGTCGTTTCTGTCATTTATCCGCAACGAATGCATCCGAATACTCTCCGAACGCTTCCATAACATCTGAATACTTTGCAGTTTCAACAACAGAAGTCCAAACTAACAGTTCAGACTTCCATTGTATGTAGGTGGTTGGAGATTTTCGGGAAACAGTGACTGCGTTCACATGGTGGGATTGGTTTGGTTTGGGATTGGTTCACAACGGGTGGTCTGTCCCCCAAGTCCCTGTTCACATGCAGTTCGTCTAAGCGGATTCGGCGGGAGTTCCGGCCCTTTCCGCTACGCTATTGGGGGCGCTGTAGTCAACTTCTATCTTTCTATTATTATCTTTTAATACAAGGAACGTCTCTTCCACGCATAACTCTTGAACCACTCATCCGCTTGATCTCAAATTTGGACAGCGTCATCATAATGTTACCAGTGTGTGCAGTACCAAGTTTCGTGTTGTTTGGGCAAAAAATGCCAAAGATATCGGTCAAACCGTGCCGACCCAGCCATGACGACCCAGGCTGATAAGATTTACAATGCTATATGCTACAATGTTGGACATAACGCGACTAACGACACATAACTAAAATAATGGACATAACACGAGTAAACATTTGCCCACAACAAAGCTGCTACGTAGGTAAGATGTATCTTATCATATACGCAACAGCAGACTACAGCACTGCACACATATGCCTACACATACAGACGACACGTAGGAGACTGAACTTTTCACCTCTCATTCCGGTTATTCCACATCGCAAAACAGTGGCTAAAGAAAATCTTACAAGTCAGTCAGTGCAAATGTATTTACATAGCCTCCTCCTTTCACCTGATATTATTACCCACTTAAACAATAAGGTGGTTTAAACAAAAACGTAATACTCTGGCACATCTTCTATGGGCTCTGCACTGTTCCTACTAAATAAAGACAATAAACAAACTTTCTGGCGGCATACAAACATGGTGTTCCAGGAGTTTGACGCATTCGCGTACGTGTTGTGCATTCTGCTGTGTTAGAAAGTCTGTATGAAGGAACAAACTGCGTTTTTTATTTCGTTGATACATGCGCAATACATGAAAACCAATCCGATCCCGTTCACATGGCAGTCGAAGTGGTTTCGAAACAGCCCCGGCCTGGAGTTGCAGGGGGATAAGGAAAACCAATTCCAATCCAAACCAATCTCCGTTCACATGAAGCTGGTACGATCCCAAACCAGTTCCAAGTGGTTTCGACTTGTCCATGTGAACGCACTCAGTATGTAGTTTGAACCTCCGTCGGACAACGGTGGTTTAATGCTAACATCCGGTGTTGTTTGGGAAATGCACCCCTGGATCAATTTCACTGTTTGTTCAGCTGTCCCTATATCAACATTTAAAGATATTGAAATGCACTGAGTTCAGACTACAAACAGCTCTTACAAAATCAGGAATCATCTTCAACTGGAAAACCATGTTTTGTTTCCAAAACGTGAATAAAAACAATTTAAATGCATTTTATAAAAACATCTGCTAAATATAATGTAGTTGTAGTAATGTATGTAATGTAAAAGTAACAGTCAAAACACAGTGAAATGTTGATGAGCACATGTCCAGATGTCTATGTTCCTTCCTTTAGAATAATTAGTTATGAAAAGCATGACGTCTAATAATTTGCTTAATTTTATATATTTATTTATGCATCATCGTTATAGTGTAGCAGATTTCCTTGAAATTTACAGATCATTGGTGCTATAGCTGGCTGACGTACTGTATGCCCCTCTCACTCGCTCTGCCATAGAAACATATGGTCATTTTAGTCATACTGTGACGTGCAAACTCATATATGCTCTCTAGCACGGGGCCATGATGTCTGATGCACAGAAAAAGCGAGCAAGAGAGAGAGACAGACTCGCACAGCCTCATTCATACAAGCACGCGCCAGAGGGATGGAGCAAGGCAAGCTGACATGACTTCAGCAGGCCTATGAGTGTGTGTGTGTGTGTGTGTGTGTGTGTGTGTGTGTGTGTGTGTGTGTGTGTGTGTGTGGACTGGGGCATGTTTCCACTTCATTAAAGGGAGATAAAAATCTGCTGTAGTGCACTTCCTCTTTTCTCACAGTCCCCAAGAGTCACATTCCACTGAAGGGAGAGAGCGAGACAGACAGACAGATAGACAGACAGACAGACAGACAGACAGATAGATTAGAGAGGTAAAGAGAGATGACGATGCTGCATCAGAGAGAAGTAGAGAGAAATAATGAAATAAGTAGGGATAAGATGGAGAAACTGTTGCGTAATATGTTCCACTTTCAGGCCATAATTTAAGTCTTCATATGTCCATCCATGCATGACTCGCCAAAAGAAAGGAAAAAGAGTCTACGCAAAGTTCAATGCAAAATACAGTTTATTCCATCTGCAATTCCAACACTCTAAAACAGAGCTACCGATGTTGTATTGCAACAGCAAGAAATCTGAATGGACCCCAGGAATTGCACTGAAGAACACAAACTTTATTCTTCTAGATGAACTGAGGAAGTATTCAGAGAACGTTCTTCAAACTTCACAAGCAACTAAAAGCTCATGTTAGAAGACCATGAGGAAATCAAAAACATTTGTAGTTGTTTTTGAAAATTAAAGTTTTGTACTGTTGCTCAATGCCTCTGTGTGTTCATCAGGGTTTGGGTGCAATATATCGTAAAGTATAACTGTTATTGTGAAGCAGATTTTTTTCTGATTCTAAAGCAAAGGCTTTCCTTCCTTATAAAAAGAATGACATAATAACAAAGGCCTGCTGTAACTTGAGCCCATAGTGGGTGGCAGTGCGGTCATTCTTAATAGATTGTACATGTCTTATGATGTTTCAAGTCTGGTCTCCTGCTCTACAGCGGGGACTGCAAAACAGACAGAGGAAGAGATGGCGAAGAAAAGAGAAGAGAGTACTTGATGTTTAAAGAGAAAGTGAGAACATCCTTGTGTGTGTGTGTGTTGATCCTTTGATCCTAACCCTTTAAATCTCACAAGATTCTGTTGTGTTTTCCTATGTTGCTGCATATACGTAGGTCTACTGTACTGTACAGCATTGTGTGTCATATGACAAGGGGATGAGCACCGTCTTCCTGTTGGAAAAGAGGGTGGCTTTTATGGGCAGATCCACCCATTTAGCCCACTCTCAATTAGGAGACACACCTGTACACAATCATACTCCATAGCAGACAGGGAGAACACTGTATTAGAGGCAATTAGGCTAGACCCAACAGCAAGGCCACGTAACAAATCGCAGTCAATTCCATCATTCAGAATATTGCTGCAAGACACTGACATAGTAGGTGTTTATGACCTTTGACTTTGAGATTTGTCATTGCCATTGTTTCCATTTTGCAGGGACCATTTTTGACTAGGCAGTAAATGAGTTGGTGTGTGTGTGTGTGTGTATGCTAACAAATAACAAACACTACTAAAATCTAGGGGGGGGGGGGGTACTGTGGTACTCAAAGTAAGGTAGCCGTGAATAAAGTTAATAGTCAGGGGTTGAAATAGAGCTTTGGTAAAATGCCCCTTAGGGTGTTTGACCAGAGTACTGCATGTCACAGATACTTTACTAAAACTGTATCTAACAACACTGTTACATTGTACAAAAGGGGGGATTGCAATAGGAACCTTAAGTGAACCACATGAGGTTGACTCTTTTGAGGACAACACATAGCCAGCCATCCAGCCATGTACACGTGGTCAGATAACTCAGAGGTCACACACGAAGTGACAGTCACACACACACATACACAATCACAGTCACACACACACACACACACACTACATAAACTGTCAGGAAGTCAGAAAAACTGTGTGGGCCTGAGAGCCCTGTGTCTGAGTCAGTGGTCTGTATGCTGGGGCAACTGCTAAATACCATCACAGCCCCCTGGCTCTTCCCCAAAACAAGGTTCAGTCACCGGTCACCGAACACTCTGGTTTGCTCAGTCCGTCTGTTTTGTTTTTGTTGTGAGGTCATGTATACTAAAACTGCTCACCTTTCACACACACATTCACACACAACCACTCACACATACTAAAACACACACAAAAGCTTCAGCAAATGTCAACATCGTGTATGTATATGTGTATGTATGCACATGCACGTGCATGATTAGTAGCATTAGTAGCAGACAAAAGATATCCAGTAAAACTTATAGACAGGAAATAATTGAGAACAGAATTACAAAATCTGCGATAAGATTTCATGCTCTCTCTTTCTCTCTCTCTCTCTCTCTCTTTCGCTCTCTCTCTCTCTGTGTCTCTCTGCATGTGTGTGTGTGTGTGCATTTGCGTGCTTTTGCAAATTCCAAAATATAATGACAAGATTCTCTTTTCTCCTCTATTCCAAATAACGTTGAACTGATCCCCTGCACTGTAAACAGACAATTGTATCTTACCTTGACCACCCTGATACTGCCATACTGCTAAATAGACACAAGGTGGAGGCATTTTGCTGTGTTAAATTTAAAGTCCTCGATCATACAAATCTCTTAATGCATTCCAGCCAGCCTTCCTGCTGTTTCTTCCATCGTTTTTCAAGTAATCATGAACAAATCCATGAACAATTAATTGTTTTTAGTATTTAATGGGATTGGGGTTTTATACTCAGCTCTTCAGGGTGTTGTTTGGGGATTAAAGTGTGTGTGTGTGTGTGTGTGTGTGTGTGTGTGTGCGTGTGTGTGTGTGTGTGTGAGAGAGAGAGAGAGAGAGAGACCCCTTTGTGATGCATATAATCAATCAATGTGTGTATGATTGTGTTTGTGTGTGTGTGTGTGTGTCTGTGTGTGTGTTTATGTGTGTGTGTGCATGTGTGTTGGATGGAGGGTCTTAAAGCATAGCCATCACATCGAAAACAAAGAAGGATTCTCATTAGTTAAGCTTGCCTCAAGAGATGCTCTTGATATCTGTCCGTTAATATGAGCAATCAATACTGTTCTCCTTAATGAGCTCTGGCTAGTGCTGTTTAACGTCAGGCTGCTATTGACCTGATAGGGATGGTTGTAGATGTTTATGCACCAATGCATACTCTGTGTGTGTGTGTGTGTGTGTGTGTGTGTGTGTGCGTGCGTGTGTGTGTGTGTGTGTGTGTGTCTGTGTGTGTCTGTGTGTGTCTGTGTGTGTGTGTGTGTGTGTGTGTGTGTGTGTGTGTGTGTGTGTGTGTGTTTGTTGTGCCTTGTGTTCAGTCCGATCAATGATATTTAATTCTTTATCTTAATTTCCATTATGGGTTTGTAGTGTGTGCAATGCATAGGTGTGGGGTAGCTTAATGCATCTGTGTGTGTGTGTGTGTGTGTGTGTGTGTGTGTGTGTCTGTGTATCTGTCTGTCTGTCTGTCTCCCTCTCTGTCACACACACACACACACACACACACACACACACACACACACACACACAGACACACACACACACACACACACACACATATATATACACACAGAAAGAAACACATATTTACTAGTCCCTGTAAAGCTCCTAGTGTACTACTGGACTGGCACCTCTGCGGTCACTACATGCAGTAGGACAGCTGTGCTCATTACTGGCTGTGGGATCACTGGGGTGTGACACACAGCCCAGAAAATTGACTTCTTTACCATTTCACTCCAAACGTGTTTCACTCTTACAGTAAATGCTTTCATCACTGCTCACGGTTATGTGCTTTAGAGTTGATATTCTTTGTGTGTGTGTGTGTGTTTGTGTGTGTATGTGTCTGTGTTTGTCTGTGCACATACTGTACATGCATGCGGTATATCTATTTGTTTGTGTGCATGATTATATATGTGTGTGCGTGTGTGTGTGTGTGTGTGTGTGTGGTGTGCGTGTGTGTGTTTGTGTTTGTGTGTGTGTGTGTGTGTGTGTGTCTGTGTGTGTGTTTGTGCACATGCGTACATGCGTGTATGTGAATTTGTGTATGTGTATTTGTGTATGTGCATGTGTCTGTGTGTGTCTGTGCATCAGCATGTGTGTGTGTGTGTGTGTGTGTGTGTGTGTGTGTGTGTGTGTGTGTGTCTGCGTATATTACTGTGTTGTGTAGTGCTGTTATTGTTTTGACCTCTGCATTATGCGGGTAGATGTAAACAGCACACTAATGATGTCATGAAGGGACCTACCCCATTCCTCTCTGTGAGTGTGTGAGGCTGGGCGATGGCACAACTATCCATCATAAACACACTCCTCTCTCCTCCCTCCTTCTCTCCCTCCCAGTATCCCTTCATCCTGCAGCTTTCCCCCCAATTTTGTTTTCATTCAGTCTTTCCCTTGTCCCTATTTCATTGCTATTTCTCTCTCTCTCTCTCTGCTTTCCCCTGTCCCTTGTCTTTCTATCTGTCAATTTCCCTCACCCTACATCTAGTAGTGGTCCTTTTTTCCTTGGGTTTCTTTTTGTTTTCTCTCAGTCTCTTTATCTCCTTTTTTATGTCATGACAATCTATATCCTTCCGTTTCTATCATGTTTTCTCTTTCTTTTCTCTATCTCTTTTTTCTTTTACACTTTCTTTTGGGTTCATTTTCTTTTGTCCTCTCAGTTTCCCTGTTCCCCTTTCTTTTTTCTTTTTTTCCCCCATTATTTTCTCTGTCTTGCCCCCTCTCTCTCTCTTTCTATCTCTCTCTCCCTTGCGATCCCTTCCTCCCTCCCTCTTTCTCTCTCTCTCCCTCTATCTCCTATGGCTTTTTTTTCTCCCTGTATCTATTCAGGCCTTTCACCTTTTCTCTGCTGCAACATTTTCTAATGTAACTTTCCAACACAGTGTTTAACACTGTAAAGCTTCTTTGTCTTTTTCCTCATCTTATCTTTCTCTGTAGTTTAGCTTCAGTCTTAATCCTTCTCTCTGTCTCACTGTGTGCCTTTCCTAGCTGTCGTTATGTGTGAGTTGTGATGAACAGATAGAACAAGAAAGATTAAGAGAGACAGAGAGGCAGACAGAGAGAGGGGGGGAGAAGATGTTGTTTGTTCTTGTGCTGGAGCACCATCTGTCTGAATTAAACTTTCTGGACGTCAACCAGCAATATTGTGTGTGACAAAATGTCCGTCTAGGAGCACTTCCTGGACTCAGAAGTTCTTGTTTTTTCCGAGATGCACTTTGGATGAAAAACTTCAATACATCCAGCAGCTGTCAGCCTCATGGAAAGGTAAGCAAAAACATTGTACATATATTACAAAACACCAAAAGGACAACATGCATACAGGAGACCAAACACATTACAGCCATGTTAACATATACACAAACCACGCGATAGGAGAGCACACAAACAAACTATCAAATAAAGACACTAAAATTAAGGTCCTCATTCAGGTCTGGACATTTAGTGGCCTGCAGTTTGTAAATCCAAAAGGGGTTCTCTCTGATTCAGCTGTTTGTCTGTGAAAAAAATGCTGTAACAGGCAGGTCTTTACCAAAAATGACGTGGGTAGAGGGAAATGATGGAAAAATGGAGGATATAATTTATTTTCCAAAATGAGTCGTGCAAAATATTTACAGTGCAGACAAAAAAATAAATAAATAAATAAATAAACAATGACACAAGGGTCAAAAGAAACAGAAAATGAGATTCTTGAATCACTCAAAAATATTTACCATCAGTAGTATTCACAGTAACAATTTCTCACAGAACTGAGAAAAGAAACTTTACACTGCACTTGTGTGACCATACCCAAAACAATTCTGAATGAAAACAGTCATTTAATTGGATCATACCAATACACAAAGTCACCAAAGGAGGAAAACATAAACGACTGCTGAAATCGCCCTCATACATTTGCATATTCACAACACAGTTAATTCTCCTGACACAGTAAACAGTAAAGTTTAAAACAATGCAAAAAATGGTACATAAAATCTTTGTAGGCGCAAATTAATCATAAGTGGGCGCTACCATTGCCTGTGCACGAGCGTGGCTCTCGAACGTTCTGCCCTCGGTATAATAGCCTGCAGTGGTGGTGCACGCTCCCTTTGCCACCACAGAACTACGACCGGGTAAGGTACGTTTTTAACTGTTTGAAATGTGTTTTGGTCCTGTATATTCACTGTTTTAGCAATAAATGAAACTTTGTTTGAAATACCAGGTGTGCTTGTTTTCTGTACCACGCTACTAGTGTAACGCTATAGCTTTAGCCAAGTGTGTTTATACTAGTGGTGGGCAGAGCGAGGCTTCGTGAAACACTGAAACAGTTGAAACAATTGTGCCATGATGATTCAAGGCTCCGAAACAATCTGAAACCTGTCTCTACAGCGCCATCTAGTGGTCGGATCTACGCGATAATCTAGACGAAAACTGCGTACTGTGAACAAAGATTTGGGGTGGCGCACGTTGTAGCCCTCTGAACTACTACATTCGGTGTGCAGAGTTCGGGTCCTGGCCGAAGTGTGAATGAGTATGTGTAGTTGGGAGGACACGTATGGATGAAAGACTTCTATTGAATTACATGTTAAGGAAGATTAAAGATAATAATGACATTGAACATTTTCTAATCCGAAAGATTTTTATTTAAAAATATAATTTGTTCTGCAGTTTTAGGACAGAGCCTGCTTCTTTTCTTGCTTACAATATCTCCTGCCTTTGAAAAAATCCTTTCACACTTGTTGCAGGAAACATATTTTTTGACAGTATATATAAATTGGGAAACAATGCAGCCCTGCCTTTCCAATAATTTAGTGGGCAGTAACATAACATGCACCTCACTTTATTCGGGGTTTCCTCCAAATGGAAATGCTCCCAGACCACAGATGTTCTTGATCTTTTACGTAGAGCTTCTATCTTATCCTGAC
Organism: Setipinna tenuifilis; assembly: GCA_030347295.1. Lineage (NCBI taxonomy): Eukaryota > Metazoa > Chordata > Actinopteri > Clupeiformes > Engraulidae > Setipinna > Setipinna tenuifilis. Next base: position 7,676,699 of record CM059274.1, read on the forward strand.
TAGCTAGCCTACAATAAAGCATATTTATAACCTACCTCGAGTTAACTGATGCTGTCTAATTTTATTAATGTAGCCTATTGCTCTATCCTAACTATCACTACTTGTAGCCTATCAATCTGTATCTATATCTAATCTATATCTAGCCTAAATGTAACTAACAAAACTGAAAATATTGCTGTAACTGAAAATATCTCTTATCGAGGGTTGTGGTGGGATACTAGTTCTTTTAAAGTTTGTGGCCCCAAACCCGATCCAGATGTGACATTGTGTGATTTGTTGCCAACCTTGTCAATCGGCCTAGTTGAAAAACTCACAAAACCTTCGTGTCGTCATAGTCACGTGACACGGACGTTTTGAAACGAGGTTTAAAGCAGTGTTTCGAAACACTTACGATTCGGGATCTCGGCACTGTGTTGAAACGTATGTTTCGTAAGTGCCATCCCTAGTTTATACTGTAGCTTGCAAACAATGTTCTCTGTTGGTGCGTACACTCACAAACAACGGTGTTTAACAACTCACGTGGTGATGTTAGTAGTATGTTAAAAGCAGCATGATGTTACTGTATATTCCTCCCCATAGTCGTTTCAGTGCTAAAAACAGTTGTGCTTCATCATACAAGCAGTTGTACGAGGCAAACATAGTCCACACATGTTCAAAGGCAGCCGCCATGGCAGCGTTAGTCACGTGGTGCGGTGACGCTGTGTCACATCACCACAATGTCCATCACCTTTTCTCAATGAAAGTGGGATGTGGACAGTCCCATAAACCTCTAAAGTGGATTATGTGTTGTGATGTTCCATCTAGTGTCTTGCCATGGGATAGTCTATGTTGCCTGTGTGGATTGCATATGTGTGTTCAGCCACTCTGTCTTGTAGTGTGCGAGTGAGTTTACACATCCCAATCATTGTAGTGAACACACATGCACGTACACAAATACTGACATACACCCGTACATACATAGACAGACATATAGATGGATAATAACAAAAGAAAAGGTAGTATGCATATACTTTATGTAGTGACTGGGAGGAGAAGTCACCCCACCCAGCTTAAAACCCGGCTCTTTGGGGTACCAAATGTGTACTTTGACCTCAACGTGTGGGTATGGCAGTCAGAGTGCACCCACAACCCTAGTGATGGTCACTCCATCAAACTGCCTTCCCATTTGGGAAGCGCAGCCATACGCATCTACCACCATGCTTCTCCCATCCAGGGTGCCCCACATACTCATGCTTAACCTATCACTGGGGTCCCTCACACCAGGGTCAACCTAGCCTGGGGTCCCTTATATGAGTCATAGAGTTGCTGTGCCTCTCATGACCTCACAGCAAGCCATCCAACTAGCCTCTTTGGCATTGCGGTCAAAGTACACGTTTGGAGACCTTGGTTCAAAGCCGGGTGGGCTGACTTCTCCTCCCTGTTGCTACACTTTCAGACACGTATATGCCCACACACACGAATGCTTGCATGCACATGTATGCACATGCACACATATGCAAATGACATGACCATATACAGTATGTAGGCATCTGTAATGCATAGATATGCACAAGCATGTCTGCATGCATGTGCATGGCCAACACACACACACACACGCACACAAAGTGAAAGAGCTTACCCAATATGCTGTAATCCTGCCCACAATTTTCATGTCTGTAAATTTTACTCCCTGCTTGAACAGTCTGCTGAACTCATATCAGCTTCATATCAGCAATAACACACGCACACATGCTTGAGGACACATAGATTTAGTAGCCCCTAGAGCTATTTAAACAACTTCAGTGTAATGGTTTAATGGTGTAAATAGATGCAGTGGTACTGTACTTACAAATGATGCATAGCATTTATAATGCAGACGTCAGACTTTCCCTGTGTGAAACAGAATCATACAACAGCCCTGTCACTGCAACTAGTGCGGTTATGAACTAGATAAATTCAGACATCACTTTATCATTGATCTTTTTGTTGTGATTTTATGTGCTTGTTTTTCTATGACACACTTAGTTTAAAGTGATTTATCATGATTCTTTATATGATCCACATACAGTCTTAGTTATTTCTGACCTACTAACATTTACATATCTACAGAAATGCTAAGCATGGACTTGGGCATGGTCTTCTCAGAATGGGGTGATATATTATTGTGTTCTGGCAAGTGTCTTCTGGAAATGTGGCAATACATTATCTTCAGAACGTGTTAGGCCACTGAATGTCTAATGCAAGGGAAGCTGTAGAAATTCACATTCTGTTCATTTCAGCAGTTGTTGACATTGTCACTGTTATCCATCAATTAGTGTAAATGCATGTACATGTCAGGGATTTTCTCTTAGAAGATGAATGATTTTGATAGTATAAGATTTAAATTTTTAAAAGTCCCTGGTTATTAAATGAACTCTACACTTCAGGGTACAAGTAATAAGGCACATACAGTATGTGTTGGCACTCCATAACAAGATTACTTGTCACAGTAAATAAAGAGGTATTTTTCCCCCTGATTTTAAGGACACTCCACAGAACTTTATTTATTCGAGAGCCCTATTAAAATATCACCAAAAGTTTGTATTAGGGCCTGCAATTCTTCCTCAGGCACATTTTTTGGGTGCTGGGCACTCTTCTGCCAAAGTAAGCTGTCTTCTGAAAAGATTCAGTAAAACTAAGCCTGAGCATCCACAAAGCAAAAAGTACAGTAATTAGAATAGATTGCAACATCCTGGCATCAGCCTGCATAACATTTATAAATAGCCACGGTCGCACTCCTGAAGCCATAATGTTTCAGTATAAGTTGCACTTAATTATAATCACAAACACCTGTCCTTGGCCATAGGCTCCAGAACTTTGATGTATAATGTGATGACCTCCCTATGCCCCCTTTGGGTCTTCTGTGCCAGTGCTTGGGCGGAGCTGGGCCTGGTTGTCTAACGCAATCATTGAGTGCACCTGTCCTTAGGATGGGGCTATAAAAGGGGGTTTCCTTCTCCCTCTCACTAGGCACCTTTCTTTATTTGTGTAGGCAACCTTTTGTCTGTCCTCCTCTTGTCACATTTGTCTTTACTCACTGTCTATCTCTCTGTCTTTCTCTAACATACTGACACCTTACATGGCACCAGAGGTGTCAATCCCAGGTTTGGAAAGTGAAAACCTTGCCACGTTTTCATTCTAACCCAGGTGACTTCACTGAATCTACCTGTCTTGAGTGCTCATTATGATCAGCTGATTCAGAGCTGATTGGATCAAATTTGTGGCAGCATTTTTACTTTCTGAACCCGATATTGACACCTCTGCATGGTACCCATACATTCACTACCCCCCTAGATTTTTGTTAACTATTTCTATTTGAAATAAACTGCAGACTTGACTTAAAACCTAAACCCTGTTGTTGTGTCCCTCTTTATGTTGCGGTGTGGAACGAGCAAGCTGTAACAATAAACAGTATTTGGCATTAGGCAGGGACACCATCAGTGTCTTCAAGAGCTGAAAGACGCTTCATTATGCATTCTGACCCCACAACATCTAAGAGCCTTTGACATAAGGCAGAGATATCTGAAGCTCTAATGTATAAATTATATCTTAACACTTTGAGGCCAGTCATCACTATACAAACGTATGTCAAACTTACTTTAACTTACTTAGCTGTAGTTAAGACAGATACAAAAAAACTTTCTTACCCACAGAAAAATCACTTTAAAATAATTCCCCTCTGAGCAGAGAGAGAAGCATAATCTTTAAATGTTAAACCTTTAAGAGGCAGTATATATGCAGTATGTCATTTTTTTGTAATGTTTTGATTGATTACTTTGACAATTAGGTGTGTGTTATACCTTGACAATGACCTCAAGCTGTGTCTTGTTTTTGCTCGTGTTTGTGTGTCTGGGTTCACTTGATGCATGTTTTAAGCCTGTTACCACACTGGAAGTTGGGATGATTACAGCATGTCTAGCTAAACATTGTGGTATGTTATAGATATTTTATAACTCTTTACAAATATGTTTATAATGTGTCATAGATATGGGTTCTATGGTCACTCAGTTCTTCGCTTACCCATAATGCACAGGAAACCATGGGGAGGGGACCATGCCATTACGTCTTTAAATAAGCCTTGTGATTTTCTGTGAGTGGATTATGGTATTGTTAGAGACTCAGGGATTAATGGTTCACGACACATGCCATGAGTGTTAAACAGGCCCTGTGTCTGTTCTAAGGAGAGTGAGGGAAGGAAGGGAAGGGGGAAGAGTGGGATAGTTAGAAAGACACTGCGTGTGTGTGAGAGAGAAAGAGAGAGTGAATGTGGGAGTGTGTGTGTGAGAGAGAGTGAGGGAGTGTGTGTGTGTGAGAGAGAGAGAGAGAGAGAGAGAGAGAAAAAGAGGAGTCAGGGGGCAGGTCAGGGTTCTTGGTTTCTCATCTGTCTTCCCATTGGAGGTATGCCACCACACAAATGCCAAGCTGTTTAGAGGAACCAGTGTGATATGTGTGTCCCCACTGACTGCAGTTGTGTGTGTGTGACTGACAGAGAGAGACAGACAGAAAGATTACACACACACACACACACACACACACACACACACACACACACACACACCATGTCTTTCTATGTAATCTGTCTGTCTGCCTGCCTGTTTGTCTAGCTACTGCGTGTGCATGTGTGTGTGTGTGTGTGTGTGTGTGTGTGTGTGTGTGTGTGTGTGAGAGAGAGAGAGAGAGACAGACAGGGTAATATAGTCAGATTACAAGACGGAGATTTCTCATGTGCAGTGTGTGTGTGTGTGTGTGTGTGTGTGTGTGTGTGTGTGTGTTACTGGGTCAAAACAGTGCAGTACCAAAATGCATGGAGTGTGTGTCTGTGTCTGGGACTGTTTTTGTATTTATTGCATCATAGAGTGTGTATCTCCCCTAAATCTCGTTATCTATGCATTCACTTACCTGTATGTGAGAGAGAGAGAGTGTGAGAGTGCACACCATGTACAGGTCCGCATACAGCACACATCATTCTGGTAAGATAGCAGAAAAAAACTGTAAAAAGGTAATATGTAATATGTGGGAAAAAATTGTGACCCCTACCCTCTAATGTCAGTACCAAAATATTGCTTCACTGATAGGTTAGGGTTAGAGATGGGTTTGGTCTGGGCACAGCTTAGTATACTCTTTAGTTATATTATAATTGAAGTCAGGATATGGATGCATGAGATGTCAATGTATACATCTCTCTCTCTCTCTCTCTCTCTCTCTCTCTGTGTCTTTTTCTCTCTTTCTCTCACTCTCTCTGTATGTTTGTGGCTGTGCATGTGCACGTAAGTACATGCATAGGTGGTATTATTTAGAAGTGTGTGTGCGTGTATGTGTGTGTCTACACCCAATCCTTAGGAAACAGTTGTGGCAGTAAAAGCCCAAATGTGATGTAGAGAGAAAATTTGTGTGTGTGTGTGTGTGTGTGTGTGTGTGTGTGTGTGTGTGTGTGTGTGTGTGTGTGTGTGTGTGTGTCTGTGCGTGTGTGTGTGTGTCTGTGCGTGTGTGTGTGTGTGTGTGTGTGTGTGTGTGTGTGTGTGTGTGTGTGTGTGTGTGTTTCCCCTAAGTCATTTGCAGGTAACAGATGCAACGGTAATAGCTGCAGACCTTCCTCTGCGGAACAATTTCCTGAAGGATGAAGATAAACCCTGTATAAAATAGGAAAGAAATTACATTTTGAAGCAGTGAATATGGCTTACCATACAGACACACATGCATGCAATTCAAGCACAGAAATACACACATTACATCATGTGCAGATGTATATCTGTCATTAATGTTACACAATGAGGTGTGCATACATGTCGAAAATTGTGCACGAATGACGTAAGCATTCATATAAAACGGCTGAAACAGTAAAGAAAATAGGTAAATATATATATTTTTAATGGGTTATATATGATATGTATGTTTATATCCCCTATACCAAACATGTCTGACTGGAAAGAGAACCCATTTTGACTGTCACATGAGCATCCAGTGTACACAAACTACTCTCTCTCTCTCTCTCTCTCTCTCTCTCTCTCTCTCACACACACACACACACACACACAGACACACACACACACACACAGACAAACACACACACACACAGAGGAAGGTGTCACTTGACCTGTCATATGCTCAGCCTCTGACCTCGGGGCATATGGAAATGAATTTACCGACTCCATGGCAACGCCGTCCGCTCTTCAGAGACTTTCAAGGACATGTTGTCAAGCATGCGCTCCACAGGCGACAGTGCAGAGGCTAGATCCTTTCAAAGTCATTGATTTCATTTACTGACTGCATTTCTGCCGCATCTCAACACTCTTTGTAGACACACCCTATATGCCACAAAATAAAAATCTTTTTCGGTGATTTACAGCCTTTCCTCTTTGCTTAAACTTGTATATGACTGTGAGTAGGCTACTCCTGGATATGATGCGCTTCTAGCTTTTCCATACTGTTTACTGGCTATTTTGTTTTTTAAATATGTTATAGAACATAACTAATTTACGGCGTTGCTTTTACGCGGCAGGTTCAACCTGCTCAGTTCTGTGGAAGGTGTCAGATGCGTGAAAGTGAGTGTCTGTCTGCGTTTGTGTGTTTGTGAGTGGGCGTTTTCTTAGGCGCATCAGCTGTCACAAGTACCGTTGGTGTTGACTTTTGAATAACAACAAAAACACTTACCTCGAAAACAGATTTTAATGAGCCGTAGCCTACCTGTCTGTGCGATCACAAAGCAGCTCAGTGTCACCGCCACACTGCCGCAAGTACCACAAACAGCCAGACGGGGGCGGCAGATGGGTAGGACTTTCCCCGTCTCATCTCCCTGCAAGCCCGGGTGGATGCCTGCCTCGCTGCTCATTCGCTCACAGCGCTGGTACTAGAATGATGCACCTGACCTGCCCCTGCGGACTACTATCGGAGCATCGGATTCAGAAACGCTTGAAATTGAATGGAGTATTTTAATTGTCCCGACGCGTTGGTGTGTTTTGGCAACTTGTAAACAAACTGGAAGTATCATCTGATCATGCGTAATTTGGCGACCGTGTGGATGTTTCGCTGACGCCAGTTTCAATACTGTTTCTGTATTCCGAGAAAGGACGGACCGGCATGGACTAAGCCTATCTATCGCTTTGCGTTCATAATGGGGTCGTTAAAAGTTTATTTTGCGCTTTGTACTTTTTGCTTCCTGTCAGGTAAGTGACAGAAACTAATTTCACCATTACATTTTCAGGGCACTTGTTTAGGACTAGCCTAACTCGTGTTTCAAAAAACATCGCATGATAGGTCGTGAAAACATAATCCCTAAGATGTCTTTCCTGTCTTTTCAATTCTTTGAGTAAATGATACGGTTTTGCACCTCTCATTCACTGCATAACAGTAGTAAGACTGACATCTAGGCTACAAATATCACCGAGTGACATAGCATCCCGCGATGTCCCCCGTCATTCATCAAATGTCTCAACAGTTTCAGGTTTCGGGGTCGACCCTGCCCTGCGTATTAACGTCTTCGAAGAACTGGAGCTCGGGGAGACGTTCGCGGGAGTTTCCCAAGTTCACGGCTCCCACAACGACAGCAGGGCTTACCTGTTTCAAGGTAGGTTGACTGACGTCATGACAGTCCCATTCCAGACGCACACGGAGGGTCGTTATTGCCCAAACATCTGTTCGTTTAGCCTACTGTCATGGTTTTCTCAAACTCAAAGTTATTGTAACTCAAGTTGTGCAGATGTTAGGTTATTTTATTGTAAGAATTTGCCCCAGTCTAGCTGCAATGAGCCAGGACGCTTAAAAGGATCAACATAAAGGGGGGAATACTACAATGCTAGTGCTGGTAGAGATTCCAAACATAAGCCAGACCCCTGTGGACCTCAATAAACCCTTGTCAGTCAACAGCAAGCTTGTGTGAGTATTTAAATGGCCATGACTTTCTGTACGCTCTGGGTGCAACGGCCAATAAACAGCCATTACAGTCCTTTGAAACCTGCTGGGCCCTTGGTGTTCAGTGTGACTAGGATTTATGAACACGCATATCGGTATATATATATATTCACCCACCGATACACACACACACACAGAAAAAAAGACAAAGCAGGAGACTGACTGTGCTATAGATTCAGAATCCATTGACGTGTAGAAAGGATAGAGTTTCAGCAGCTCGTGTCCAAGTCAGGCTGGCTTACCTAATTGGGGCAGGTGGCATAGAAATCTGATTGATCTTTGCTGCTGAGGGGAATTATGGGATTGTGGTGGGATTACTTGGAGGATGTTGTGATGACACTCATGCTTCCATTTCTCTGCGTTGCTCTCCCATGAATGTAAATGAAGGGAGGTAGCAAAACCCCGGGAACTGGAAATAAGCTCCCATGGGTTCTCTGCTCTCCATGCGCTCCGTGTGTGTGAGAGAGTGTGTATGTGTGTGTGTGTGTGTGTGTGTGTGTATGTGTGAGTGGAGTTGAGGGTGAGGCAGAGAAAGAAAGATCGAGTGGATGAGCAAAGCGGAACAGTTGGAGTGTAGTTAGGATGGCATAAATGAGGTGAAAAGTAAAGTCTGTATGTGTGTGTGTGTGTGTGTGTGTGCATGTGTGTGTGTGCCTGTAGTATGAATGCAAGATGTGTTGTTTACACACTGTTTGCATCTCCACACGTGCATTGTGTGCACATGTTCCGTGTATGTGTGTGTGTGTGTGTGCCTGTGTGCACATGTTTTGTGTATGCGTGTGTATGTGCGTGTGTTTATGTATTTGTGTATCTATGGCTATGTGTATTTGTCCCAGTAGGGGACTCAGTGTTCAGATGGCATTGCTGTGTTGCATGCCCTTAGCCAGGGCACGGGAGAGCTGTGGGTGTATGTGGGTACGCCTGGGTTTGCCTGTCACTCTGCCACACACACACACACACACACGCACACACACACACTCCATCCCAGGAATGCGCACATTACAGCACAGCACAGTCTGTCTGAGATCAGCCTGCCAGAGCGAGAGAGAGAGAGAGAGTTTTTGGTGTGTGTGTGTGTGTGTGTGTGTGTGTGTGTGTGTGTGTGTGTGTGTGTGTGAGACAGAAAGAGAATGTGTGTGTGTGAGAGAGAAAGACAGAAGAGGGAGAGTTTTTAGTGTGTGTGTGTGTGTGTGCGTGTGTGTGTGTGTGAGCGTGTGCTTGTGTGTGTGTGTGTGTGTGTGTGTGTGTGTGTGTGTGTGTGTGTGTGTGAGAGAGCGAGCGAGAGAGCGAGCGAGAGAGAGAGACAGCGAGGGAGAGAGAGAGGGAGGAAGTGATTGAGTGAAAGAAAGACAGAGAGAGGAAGAGAGAGAGAGATTGATGGAGGAGAGTGGGAGAGATCTTCTGGCCTGCTGTGGGAGATGGGGTCATCTGTGTCTGTAGACTGCCTACCTGCTAAGACACACAGAAAAGGACAAATAGACCTGTGTATACCCATAAGGACCACACACACACACACACACACACACACACACACACACACACACACACACACACATACATACACACACATTTGTGTGAACACACGCACATGCACACACAAGCACAGGAACACACACACACACACACACACACACACACACACCGGCAAAAAGATGAGTCATCGTTCCTGTGACAGGAGGCAGATGGAGCAGTGGGAAAGACATGCATACGGGAGAGAGAGAAAATATGCAGGAGAGAGAGAGAGAGGGAGAGAGAGAGAGGGAGAGAGAGAGGGAGAGAGAGGGGGGGGATACAGATAGGCTACAGAAGAGAGAGAGAGAGGGAAGGACAAAGAGAAAGATAGACAGATACAGTAGGATAGATGGTAAAGAAGTATAAAAAGAACCACTGAGAAGAAGAGGGAGAGAAGAGATAGAGAGAGAGAGATAGAGAGAGATATAGACATGCTATATCAGAGAGAGATGTATAGAAAGATTTATTTTAAAAATGAGCAAGAATTAGAGAGTAAGACAGAGGGTGTGATTCTTTGCAGGTTAAATGGTACACTGATGATAGATCTCCTCAGGAGGAAATTCCTTATACACACATACACATCCACGTACCCACGCATGCACACATACATATACATGCGCGCACACATACACACATGCATGCACACATACACACACACACTATTCCCTTGCCCTACTCACCCAGACAGATAAATGGTTGTCCATCAGCAACAGCCATTGACTGAAACTCACTCTTCCCATTACCACTAAGTGTGTGTGATCCTTTTTTGTGATATGCTATACCTTCAGTGATGGAGGGTGAATCTGTCTGAGGGAGCGTTTCACTCTCTCTCTCTCTTTCTCTCTCTCTCTCTCTGCCTGTCTCTCTCTCTCTGTCTCATTCATACCCATATTCACACACACTCACTCTCTCTCTATTTGTGTGTCTCTTTTTATCCCCTACACACACACACACACACACACACACACACACACACACACACACACACAGTGTTTTTCTTTTTCATTCACATGCACAAATACACACAAACAAACATTCATACGCTTGCCTCATTGATGTAATGTGCTTATGTTGCACAGGTGTATTCCCCACCACACATGGGCTTGGTGTGGCTCATCACAGACTAACACACACGCACACACGCACACACATACACACACACACACAGTTTGCAGATGAGGAAATAAATAAACATTGATTCCAGCTGATTCATGCAATGTTAATTGGAGCCGGGCGTCTTGCTTGTTGCGTCATGGTAATTGGTCATTAATCTTTCAGTCAGTGTGTGAATGTGTTTATGTGTGTGTGCATGTGTGTATGTGTGTGTGTGCCTGTGTTGCCATCCGCCATTATGCCATCTGTGTCATCCTCCGTGTCACAACGATTTACAGGTTTATTTGCTATTTTTTTTACTGTATATTTACACACCCAGACAATAGTTTAATTCACTTTTTGTTTTCACTGAGGAAATCCTTCCTGAACATCCTCTAGCTGTATATGTTCTCTCTCTGTCTCTCTCTCTCCCTGTGTGTGTGTGTGTGTGTGTGTGTGTGTGTGTGTCCGAGGATCTTCTGACAACAGGGCTCTACTTTATGATACAGGACAAAGAGAGCAGGTTAAATGATCATTTAGGACACACACACATAGTGAGGGAGACACATACACACACACACATACACTCACACACACACATGCATACATACATACATAAGCATAACCTATAATAGTGCACATTGGTTCTCTCCATAACAGAAGCAGTGCTCTCACTGAATAGTTTTACCATCGTTTTCACCATATTTCAAGAAATCAGTGAACAGCCATTGTCAAATCCTGGCTTTAAGGAAAAGGTCAAAGTCTAGTAGAACGGAATAAGGAGACAGGGCAGCATATTGAATGTTGGCTACCAGGGCCAGACAATTTATCGAAAATGTCACATCACAGTATTAAGATGTGTGACATACATACAATGTCCTCCTCAATAGTATAGTCTTCTTAGTGTCTGAGGTCTACATTGAACACCAAACTGAAAGACATACATGCGGTATATATTTACATGTACTGTATGTCGTATATCATACAGTCATGGCAAAATCAGCATTATAAGCATATGGCATTTTTTTTCCTAACGCCGTCAGCCCTGTTGGATAGTGGAGTTTGTGAAGGAGCACATTAATTAACATAAGGTCAACCATTGTAATATCTAAGTGGTGCTTAATCTGGTGACCTCATTTTTTCTCCTTGATTTTAATTTAAAGGTGAAGTGCTGTTTGAAGTGTCATTGTGCACAGACCAAAGGTCTTTGCATTACCTGCTAAACATACTGGAGAGTAGAGTGAGATGGGATGATAGTACCCTCAAAGATCGTATAGAACTCAAGATGAAGCATTCTAGGCTTTGTCAATGTAATAAAACGGCACATAGTTCTGATCCCCTAAACAAGTGTGGTCAGTGATGTGCAGTTTCGGCTTCTACTGTAAAAACCTGTCTGATTGCTACCTGCTTTCTGCAGGTTGCTGACTAGCTAGCTATGCTAGCTAAGGTAATGTTTTAAAATGTTAAGGTACTTAGGTAGTTAAGAAGCCTTACTGGCATAATTTAAGATAGATATTTTAAACACAAGTCATTTTTGACACTAGTTTAGCCAAAGTTGTTAGGTGCTAGCTAGTTAGCACTTATTAGTCATTGCATTAGCAACCCCAACAGTTTATGTAGGTTCCCAAGCCAACATAAGCTAGCTCACTAGCTCAGTAAAACACATATTATGAAATCCATTGCCGAAAGACTAAATCACTGACAACATATGCAATTAGGAACAGTAATACAGCTCAAATAAACACTCTTGTTCTATTTTATTGCTTATCAAAAGTAATGGTTTAGCCTACAACACCACACAAAGTGACTATCCCACTAGGAGAGAGTCCCTCTCAGCTTCTGTAGAGGCAAATTACATTGCTGGTTCTTACTCCAGACTCTGCGGGATTTATCTTGTTGTGTGAACAACTCCCACCCAAGTTAAGTCAGTTTGTAAGTGCCAAGACTGAATGTTTAGATGGATTTGATAAAAGTTTGCAAATATATGTTTAGCCAAAGGTGATATCTGAAAATGGCTATTTTCAGATCTTTCAGTAGATGGACACTGGAGTGGCAGTTGATTTTGCGATTGTTTATAATGTCTCAGCTACAGACCACAAACAAACCTCTTTCTGTCTTTATTTACTTGGCAACAAAAGTACAACTCAGTACCGAGATGTTAGGAAGACATGTGACTCTCCGAAAATTAAATGAAAATTTAGATCAATGCATGCAGGACTAAAGGCAAGGTCATATTCCAAGATCACGTTTATATTTACCCACTGCATGGACCTTGGAACGCTGCTAGTCTTCTAAGAAGGTGTGGCAGCTGCGAACCCATAGTCACAGTGATGCAGAAAAAGAGTCGCTACAAATCATCTCTCTTTCAACTGTCTCTGGGTCTTCTTTCTAAGTACTGTGTCTGCAGAGAGTTGGGTCGTATGCCCACTTCAGATGTGCATAGACAGAAACATACGTGCTCGCACACACGCACACACATACAAACGCACACACACATACCTGTACACACGCACACATGCATGCATGCATGCAAGCACACACACACAAACCCCCCCACACACACATAGCACACAAGTCCATGCACACACTTTGCTCACCTACACACACACAGTGACCTTAATGGGCCAGCCAGCAGCAGATTGAGGCAGCTGGTCACTGCTTGGCCGGCTGTCCGGTCGGCCAGTGTGCATGGCCTTTGGAGCCCGATGCCTGGGTGTACACCAGATGTTTGCACTGCTCAGGGACTCAGAGGGCCCCAGGCAGCCAGAAATAGCCCACAGGCCTCTGGAGCACTGCTCCCCCATCCGCCCTCCTGGGGCTGCCCTGGATGGATGTGGAGCTTCTGCCCATTCCGCACCGTGTCTCCGATCCTCTCCTAAATGAGTCCTACTGGGGATGGGTGCCCATGTGTGTGTTTGCCCTTTTCCTTTTCCTTTCTTTTCACTTTTCTTTTCTTTTCTTTTCTTTTCTTTCTTTCTTCAAGACTTTTTTTCTTTTTCTCAATTAATCTTCTAAAATGTAGTGTGCCCATGTAA
>CM059274.1:7692763-7695263 GCA_030347295.1 Setipinna tenuifilis
AGATAGACAGGTCTGAGCCCATGATGACTGACTGTCTGTCTGTCTGTCTGTCTGTCTGTCTGTCTGTCAAGCCTCGTGCACAGACAGATAGACCTAAGCCAGTAGTGACTGGATGTCTGTCTGCCTGGCCCTTTGCACAGTCAAGCCCATGCTGTCTGTCTGTCTGTCTGTCTCCCTCTCTGTCTGTCTGTGTGCCCGCCCTGCCCCCTTGCTCAGACGGACAGACAGGCCAGAACGGAGGCTGTGGGCCGCCAGCTAAAAATGAACCCCTTTGATGTGATCACTTCAGAGGAGACTCATTACTTATTGATGGGTCCATTAAAGCACCACCGACTACTGAGCACCAGAGAAAGAAAGGAAGGAGACATGGTAGGAGGAGGGGTGAGATAGAGAGAGAGAGAAAGAAAGAGAGAAAGAGGAGAGGTAGGGAGGTGGAGGAGGAATAAATAGATAGGTGGATAGATATGTGTAAAGAGAGACAGAAAAGGAGAAAAGAGGTGGAGTGGAGGGGGAGGAGGAGCTAAAGAGAGAGAGACAGGGAGAGAAAGGGGAGAGAGGGAAAAGAGTAAGGTTAGGGTGAAAAAGATGAAGGGAAGGATAGCGATAGGGAGGAAGGAATAGGGATGACCCCCCCCCCCCCCCCACCCACACACACACACACACACAAACTGTAGGAACTGTGTTAATGTGTCAGATAAAAAATAATCTCTGATATCACTGTTGCCAATCTAACTCAGCCGTCAATCACAAAGGTCCATGTGTCCTCAAGTCCTCCGACACTGGCTGCCACTCTTACACATTAGTGTCTACACATACATGGCTGCCAATGGGAGTGGCACGGGGGGGGGGGGGGGGGGGTCAAAAGGGGATAGAGCAGCTGGATTAGAGCCAAGGGTTAGAAGGGGGGGGGCACAGCACTGCGCATTAGTGATGTCAGAAGCCAGGCCGAAGATCAGACGGTTTTCTCCACTCCTCCTCCCCCTCTTTTCCTTCTCTCTCACTCTCTCTCTCTGTCTCTCCCTTTTGCTCTCTCATTCTTCCTCTCTCTCTCTCTCTGTCTCTCTCTCTCTCTCTGTCTGTCTCTCTTTTTAGTGGGGGTTGTGACAAGTTGAATTGGAATGGGATGCACTGGTAAGTGGCCTTGTGGGCCCTGAGCTGGTGTGCGTGGGGGGCAGGGCACAGGGATGGTGGCTGAGGGAGGCAGAGCGAGATCTGAGCGAGCCACTGGTCTTTAAGATGATCAGTAGATGGTCTGGAACATAAGCTGTCCTCCTGCTTTTTTTAAATATGAGGATGGAACAGCATCCCCATGCAGTAATTGTTAAGATTGCTCTACTACAGCCTGCTGAAATGCAGTTATATGAATTATGGTTTAATTTAAAAAAAATGTTAAACCACTCTGGTTTTCTCTCTTTTTTTACATTTTCACCTCCCTGCTCTTAATGTCTTCGTCATTGCATTCTACCCATATGCTGTTTTTCTGTCTTTTTTGTTTTTCCTGTTTTGTTGTTGTTGTAATTTGACTCTTCTTTCTCCCCAGTCGCTCTCATATAACATCCTTTTTGTCTCGTTTGCCCTTTTTACCCACTCTCATCAATGCTTCTTTTCTTTCTTTTTTTCTCTTCCCTCTCTGACCCCCCTTCCTCCCCCACCTGTCTATCTGTCATCCTCTCTTCTCTTCTTCAATTGTGTCTGTCAGGAGCTTGCGTCTGAGTCAAGCTGTCAGGTGTCAGGTGCTTGAGAATGGAGGAGTGTGTGTGTGTGTGTGTGTGTGTGTGTGTGTGTGTGTGTGTGTGTGTGTGTGTGTGTATGTCTGTGTCTGTGTCTGTGTCTGTGTCTGTGTCTGTGTCTGTGTGAGTGTGTGTGTGTGTGTGTGTGTGTGTGTGTGTGTGTGTGTGTGTGTGCTTGTGTGTGTGTGTGCTTGTGTGTGTGTGTGTGTGTATGTGTGTGTATGTGTGTGTGTGTGTGTGTGTGTGTGTGTGTGTGTGTGTGTGTGTGCGTTACAGTGTGTTAGGGAAGTGGGGTGGGCTGGGGTGAGGTGGGATGACAGCAAAGGTGACTGTGAAACATTTCTGAGGTGTCATGGCTGTTCTTTACCACAAACATTTGTAAAGACATCCACACCACTCTTACAGTAAGTCAAGTTAACATGTGTTGGAAAGATTTGGCTTTGACATGTGTACATACAGTATGTGTTAAAACAACTGCTATACTGTATGTGGGTGTGTGTTGAAACAACTAGTACTTGTGTTTTGCAATGGCTGATGTGTGTGCATGTGTGTTTTGGGTATTGATGCACATTAAAGGAAACATGCCTTTTGTGTTAGACATCAGAAGCATTCTTAGATTGCAAGGATCATTTGAAGGTTGTTTGTCAAGGAGAAGCTAGAGGACATGTTTGTTTTAGAACTCTTCTTCTTCATCTCCCCTTCAGATCATATACCTTCTCTTCAGTGGCTTCTCTAACTTTTTGATGTCTCTCTTTTTTCACACAACTTCC
>CM059274.1:7702763-7712763 GCA_030347295.1 Setipinna tenuifilis
CTCCGTAATCCTCAGCAGCCAGAAACAATAAAACAAAACCCTGACACCATCGGGCTACGTGCTGGAGTGCTGTGCAAGAATTGTGTTTAAAAAGGATCGAACAGTTCAAGAAGAATTGTTTTACAAAGACTTGAAAAAGACTTGACTTGAGAAATAAATGAGATGGCAATGGTTTGGCCTAAGATACCCTTAGGGAAAAAAGAAGGTGAGAAAAGAATTAGATGAAGATAAGATTTAGAGGGAAAACAAAGGATTTTGAGATGTGAAATTAAACTCAAATTGGAGCTGAAACAAGAGACATGCTTCTCAGCTAAAAAAAATAGCCATTCTTGATGTCTCAGCCAGTTCAATTCACAGTAAGATGTCAGAATACTCTCTTTCAAAAAAACACACAAAATGAGAAATGAGATTTCATTACTCATTTTACTTGTGGGCTCTCTTCTGTCAGCCCAATGTCCAATTTAAACTCAACTTAGGATCTCCAAATACTTTTTCTTCTCTCTGAATGTGTTCTTATCTGACTGATATTTCCTAAGGGAGTTCTTTTTTTGCTGGACAGAAAAGATATATTTTTTTTAGACAAAAATCATTTCTCTGTGTTGAGAGTGGGTACTGATGAAGAGTGTCTCTGTGTGATCTGTGTGTTTGCCCACAGCCTGCCCCACATGTAATGACTTCCACAGCCTGGTGCAGAAGATCATGGAGCTGCAGGACATCCTGGCGAAGACCTCCAGCAAGGTAAGGCATCAATTATATGAGAGAGAGAGAGTGATAGAAAAGAAAGAAGAACAATGACAGAAGGAGTGAAAGGAAGTAGAAAAGAGATAGATAGGAGACACGAGAAAGATAAGAAAGACGAAAGACATTCTGACCCAATTTGAACTTGAAGAGAAATAGACTTAACCCGATCTGCCAGAGCTTGCTGTGAACACAAAACCGGCAAAACCGTTTGAACCTGACTTGATGTTTTAGTAGTTTCTCTTCCAATGGTCTAAAGAGAAATTACACAGTGATTTACACTGTCTAAGGCCCCATTCCCACCAAGGGCTGTGTGTATACAGTATAAGTGTCCGTATTTAGTCTGTATTCGTTTAGAATGCACGCTAACATATTAGACTATCCACACTATGCTCGGAATATGCCCTGCAACTAGAAAATAGAATCCAGGTCTATTTTTTTTGCACATATGTAAGCGTGTTGTAAGCATATTAAGACGAAAGTCCTTGCTATAGCACAACTGTACAGTTGATGTCAACTATGCTATCAATGTATGTACTGACACAGAGAGATACTTCAAAAGTCTCCCAACTGTGTGAAAAACTTTACCACTCACTTGCAATTGCATGAAATAAAGACTGGAAAGCTATCAATATTGACCTTGTCATACCAGATCTGCCCTACAAGTACAGTAACTAGCCTATGTAAACATAAAAACTGGAATACGTTTAAAGTTGTCACTGCCCTGTCAAACACCTACAGTTGTAGGTAAAACAGTGGTGATGCTTTTATGTTCTTAATAGGAAGAAGCAAGATTCTGCGTCGATTTTTTCTTCTTAGTATTTTCAATAAAAGAGCCTCAATCACTATTCTTCTGTCTACCACTCGAGCTATAAAACATAGCAAACTTGCTCTAGTCATTTATTGTTTCCTATTTGGTTTGATAAATTTAACGTCAATAAGCCAGTGGGCAAAATTAAGGTCCGTAAACATTCAATAATTTATTTACCCCAGACAAAGTGACTCCTTATCATAACTTATAACTTTTTTCGTAACAGGAGTGAATAAAGGCTTAGACAATAATCAGCCTACATGTTTTGGAACAATGTCGAATATTCAGTCAGCCTTATCAAAGTGATGAAGTTGTACTATGTGCAGTTATGCTTTCTAAACAACGTTTAAAATCAGGAAATAAAGAAAGAGAAAGACATATTGGGTGTATTAAAGCGATATCAATGGGAAACAGGGCCATACGCACTTACAGACACTGGCAGAGTGCATTTAAAGACGGGTCTGGCAGTTGAATTCCCGCTTATGCACTGTACACGCAGACATGTTCAGTGTGAATACAAATACACTCACGCCTACACCTCGTATACGCTCAAGGCTATTTGAACGAGGCCTAAGAGAATAATTTATCTATTTTAATATTTACTTTGTCACAATGCGATGTATGTATAAAGAGAGAGAGAGAAAGAGAAAGAAAGAAAGAAAGAATGAGAGAGATAAAAATCTAGAGAGAGAAAGGGAAAGAGAAGTAGTGAGAGAAAGATATAGAGTAGAGACACAGACAGTAGGAGGGGTAGGTACACCAAGGGCTTTACCCCCTGATCAGGCTGCCTGGCTGTAGCCTGTCATTTGCACAGGGCTCCTGGTGGCACTCTGATCATCTGGGGCTCTGGGCCAGGGCCATCCTGTTAACACAGCCACTGTAAAAAAAAAACTGCTGCTGTCGCTGCTGCTACTGCTGGCTCAGTAGGAGTGTGTGTGTGTGTGTTTGTGTCTGTGTCTGTGTGTGTGTGTGTCTGCACCTCTTTGGCCCTTTAATAAAAGATTGATGGAGGCAGCAGATAGGGATTCACTCTTGTTTTCTTGTGTTCTGCCTCTATCAAACTCCTTTTTGGTCTGTTTTTTTTTCTCTGCCAATCTGTTTTTCTCACTTTCTGTCATCCTCTGTTGATTTCTTCTTATCTCTTTCTGTCTGTTGATTCTCTTTCTCTCCTTTTCGTTCCCTTTTAGCTTTTTTCTTATTTGACTGTCTTTTATCTATACGAAATTCTCTCTGTATCCTTCATTCTTCCTCTCCTTCCTTGACTTCTTCTCTCTTCTCTCTTTATTTATCCCTCTTTCTCTGTATGTCATTTTCCGCCTACACTTATCTCACCATTTTAGTTGCTTCCTTATTTAGTCTGTCCACGTTCTCTCTTTACCATGTCCTTTCTGTCCTACAAAGGCAAAGTGCAGTAATTATGCAAACATTAAAACTGAGAAGTTTAAACTGCCTTTAAACTTGTCATACTGCCCAGTCCAACATGTTGTAGGCATTATAGTGGTGAAGCTTTTATGTACTTTTTTAAATAGGAAGTAGCAAGAGATTTAGTCATAAGACAGAGGAGTTGTTATAAAGTCAACTTACAGTCTAAACTCAATTTCGCCAAAATATGTAGTTACTGCCTTTTGGCTTTGTAGGGCAGCTTTGTTGCCCTCTCTCCTGTCTTCACCCATTCCACACTCTTGTCTTCTCTTTCTT
The DNA here is from genome assembly GCA_030347295.1 of Setipinna tenuifilis. NCBI lineage: Eukaryota > Metazoa > Chordata > Actinopteri > Clupeiformes > Engraulidae > Setipinna > Setipinna tenuifilis. Next base: position 7,706,011 of record CM059274.1, read on the forward strand.
TCTTTCCTGGAGGCAGAGGTGTGTAACCCCAGCTTCATAGGTTAAATGTGTCTGTAAATGTGTTTGTCTGTACAGCTGAGTCGTGCAGAGGAGAAGATGAAGGCCCTGGACGGCTGCTTCTGTGAGAAGACCTGTAGTCTGGACGGGGAGACCTACCGTGAGGACGAGTCCTGGATCGACGGCTGCAAGAACTGCACGTGCTCAGTAAGAAACTTTCCTCATCAGGTCACTCCAGCACACATACACCATCAGTGCCGATACTCCAACTAGGCTTCTATGTAGTATGCAAAAATGACGAAGCTACGACGTAGTACATCCGATAACATAAGTAGGCTTTTAGAAGAAGGTGAAAGGTACCTTGCAACTAACATTGACTGTGTTCACATGGTGGGATTGGTTTGGTTTGGGATTGGTTTGGGTGTTGCTTCCCAATGGGTGGTCTGTCCCCAAGTCCCTGTTCACATGCAGTTCGTCTAGGCCAGGGGTGCTCAATACGTCGATCGCGATCTACCAGTCGATCGCGAGGCCAATAGTGGTAGATCGCATACAACTTTGAAAAAAAAAAAAATTCCAGGTCTCACTGCAGTTGGACGAATACGGACGTGAGTGACAGCACAGGTGTGCATTTACATTCGTATGGTGTTCAGTGATATGACTGCAAAGGAGGAGCTATTGACAGTGATTCCCTTGAAAGAACATGCACGAGGAGAGGGCATTTTTCAGTCGTTTAAAAACTTTAGCGACAAAACTCAGCTCCCACTGTACAAGTTAGTGTCCATCACCACGGATGGAGCGCCCGCAATGGTTGGTCGCGTGAATGGGTTCATTGCCAGGTGCAGACAGGACGATGCTTTTCCAGACTTCGTGAATTACCACGGCATTATCCACCAACACGCATTATGCGCGACGTGACGTGAGGTGACTTAGTCCGAGAGCTCTGTGCTACTTCCTTGACTGCATTATTCGGCTCCACTTATCTTTGCGAATCAGCCTTTTCCCACATGAAGATCATCAAGTCCCAGTATCGTTCCACCATGACTGATGAACATTTGAACATGTGCCTGAGGCTGGCTGTCAGCTACTGCAGCTACTGTCCGGACTACTCATCCTTGGCTGAGTCAATGCAGTGCAAGTCATCAAATTAAACTCTGAACTAATTATTAATACTATTGTAACCCTAAAAACTGAGTTACCAGTGCAAAAACACTCCAGTTCTGACCGAGGCGAGGGAGGACACGGGTTACAGGTTGCTTATTCACTCGTTTATTTATCAATGACCAACACAACTTTTCTTCACAACCGATTCACTCCTGAGGTAAACAAAATCTGCCGGTTCCGGCCAGTCCACCATTCTAGAACTCTCCCCCTGGGAAACAGTTCCCAGGGGAACGAGTTTACCACCAATCACGAACATCACAAATTAACATACAAAATGCTCTCATTAGAAAAACACAAATACATATCAGACTCCGAAAGAAAGAAATAACACAGTAAGTACACAAATAATACAACACATGTAATTATATGGTTACACTATTATTATTATACATTGTCACTGTATTATTATTATTATTATTATTATTATTATTATTATTATTATTATATGGTAAATACAAAAACATGTTCTATTTTGTTGCAATATTGGCTTGGAATTTTCAATAAATTTTAAAATAACATACGCTTTTATGGGTCGGTAGATCTTTGTGACTTGGTCATTTTAAAAGTAGCTCGCACACTGAAAAAGTGTGAGCACCCCTGGTCTAGGCGGATTCGGCCAGAGACCCGGCCCTTTCCGCTACGCTAGGTGGGGGCGCTGTAGTCAACTTCTATCTTTCTATTATGATCTTTTAATGCAAGGGACGTCTCTTCCACGCATAACTCTTTAACCACTCATCCGCTTGATCTCAAATTTGGACGGCGTCATCATAATGTTACCAGTGTGTGCAGTGCCAAGTTTCGTGTTGTTTGGGCAAAAAATGCCAAAGATATCGGTCAAACCGTGCCGACCCAGCCATGACGACCCAGGCTGATAAGATTTACAATGCTAGCTGCTACAATGTTGGACATAACGTGACTAACGACACATAACTAAAATAATGGACATAACACGAGTAAACATTTGCCCACAACAAAGCTGCTACGTAGGTAAGATGTATCTTATCGTATATGCAACAGCAGACTACAGCACTGCACACATAAGCCTACAGTGCATACAGACAACACGTAGAGGAGACTGAACTTTTCACCTCTCATTCCGGTTATTCCACATCGCAAAACAGTGGCTAAAGAAAATCTTACAAGTCAGTCAGTGCAAATGTATTTACATAGCCTCCTCCTTTCACCTGATATTATTACCCACTTAAACAATAAGGTGGTCTAAACAAAAACGTAATACTCATTTTCTATGGGTTCTGCACTGTTCCTACTAAATAAAGACAATAAACAAACTTTCTGGCGGCATACAAACATGGTGTTCCAGGAGTTTGACGCATTCGCGTACGTGTTGTGCATTCTGCTGTGTTAGAAAGTCCGTATGAAAGAACAAACTGTGTTTTTTATTTCGTTGATACATGCGCAATACCCGAAACCAATCCGATCCCCGTTCACATGGCAGTCCAAGTGGTTTGGAAACAGCCCAGGCCTGGCGTCGCAATTGGTTTCCGAAAACCAATTCCAAACCAAACCAATCCCCGTTCACATGCAGCCGGTACGATCCCAAACCAGTTGCAATCGGTTTTGACTTGTCCATGTGAACGCACTCATTGGAGTTTTGCAGTGTGCAAGCAAACCAAACCACACTATCAAATAAGTCACTGCAGGGTTCAAAAACACTTATGAAAATGGACAAAGGACTGACTAGTGTAGGTGCTGCTAGTAGGCAGTGTTTACTGAGGTTTCATACGCAAGGAGAGAGACATACACAGACATGTACACACACATGTGCACACAGGAGGCAGTTGACTGGCCTAGTACTGGCTGAGATTTGGGTAACACTTTATAATACTGACTCCTTGTTAAGCATTAGTTATGCATTTGTTAAGCATTACTCAAACCTTAGGTAACCCTTTGTAAAGCATTTGTTAACCATTATCTCTTTATTATTTCCCATTACTTGACCATTAACATATACTGTTTGTTAATGGTTTGTTTATGGTTAGCACACGTTTTGCAAAACAGTAACAAAGCCTTGGTAAAACCTTAGAAAACCCTTTCTTACTGATGTGTTAACCCATTAACTCTTTCTTATGTAACATAACTTAATCATTAGTAGCCTAAGTAGTGTTAGTTAATAACGTGTGTCTCCAATAAGCAGTATTAAAGCCTTAGTTAACCCTATTTTATTCATGTGTCAAACCATTACTTATTTTTCATTTTGCATCACTTAATCATTAACAAGCACTGTTTGAAACCTTACTAAACCCTTTCTTAATCATTTTTTTTAAATCTATAATGCTTTTTCTCTCATCACTTAAGCATGTGTTACTAGTTTGTGGGTAGGGAACACCTACTCCCAGTAGGGTGCTAATCTTGGTTAACCCTTTCTTAATCATTTGTTAATTATTTGTCATCATTACTTAAGTGTATATGTTAATGGTTTGTGTGTGGTAACTGTGACATGACATTAGTATGGTAGAGGCTTATGCAACTGCCTCTCAAAGATGTTTCAGGATATTTACTACTGCTTTGTTAAGGCATAATCACGTGAATTGTCTCAGCAATTCGGGGGCGGCTGTAAGAAAGACTCTGAGACTGCTGCTTAGCCACGCCCCCTAGCGTGCAGTTTACCGTTCAGTTTCAACCGATGGTTTCAACCATTCAGTTTTCAGTTCAGCTTGACAGGCAGCACAGAGCACCTGGTCAGCTAGGTTACAGTATTAAGATTATGACATATGAGGAGTTGTGTGCGTGCTTTCTGACCAAGTAAGTGTTATGTGTACAAGATAGTAAGTAATTATCAGAGTTTGGGTGTCTAGGTTGCATTGTTAATGTTACTATTATTAGAGTAGTTAGCTATTTCCGATTAGCAATGCTAAGCGGAAAACTAGCATTGGATTGGTTTGCATAGGTAATCTGCTAGTCATGCTAGTTAAGCTATGTTCCAGTATTTGAGGTAATGCTAAGAAGATAATTATTATACTCTGGTGATTTTGTTACTGTTCAGCTACATCTTTATGTAAGATTATTTCAGTTAAGGTGTACCTTTAGTCAATGTATGTTTTATGTTAGTTATTGTAATTCAGTATGTTGATTTGAACGGTGTTGTTTACAGACCACACATAACCAAAGGCTCTGTCACATGTCATTTTGAAGTGTAAAGTTTAATAAAGACTGAAAGGATACAACTGCTTCATGGTGTTCTAACAGACACCCCCCATACGACACTCATCTCAACATCCCGAACCAGCCAATACAGTCCTTTTAGTGGTCCTTACCAACATTTTAATTACTTGACATCAGCTGTGCACTTGATTCAGGACAATAGCAGATCAGCCAACTTTGGAGAATTAGTAGACATAACCTTACCATGCTCACAAACTTATGGCAGAGATGGGTTTACATGGAACCTCCGAGGCTAGACTAAAATCACATGACCATTTGGTGGCAAGATCAAAGGACGCCCCAACTCTTAATATAGCCTAGATGTCTTTGATGTTACCATGTTCATGTGTTGCAATTTTTTTAAATAAATGTTTTTGTTTTCCATCTGTCTTCTGGTTTCATCTGTCATAGTAAACTGTTGTTTAGTCTACCTCTGCACAAGCCTTAAGAAATCTTTTATAAATTACTTGTCCGGTGCAAAGAATTGTTACATTTCATTCAAAAACTCATTTCTGAACTGGTTTCACTTTAGAATAGCTCGCCAGATTTACTTTGTTAGGTGTAACAAGTCATTTGTAAATGTATGAACAGGTTTCACTTTAGAATAGCCCCCCAGATTTTCTTTGTTAATGAGATGTAACTCCTTAACTACACATGAGTTATGCTTAACAAGTCATTTGTTAATGTATGAACAGGTTTCACTTTAGAATAGCCCCCCCAGATTTACTTTGTTAATGAGATGTAACTCCTTAACTACACATGAGTTATGCTTAACAAGTCATTTGTTAATGTATGAACAGGTTTCACTTTAGAATAGCCCCCCCAGATTTACTTTGTTAATGAGATGTAACTCCTTAACTACACATGAGTTATGCTTAACAAATCATTTGTTAATGTATGAACAGGTTTCACTTTAGAATAGCCCCCCCAGATTTACTTTGTTAATGAGATGTAACTCCTTAACTACACATGAGTTATGCTTAACAGATCATTTGTTAATGTATGAACAGGTTTCACTTTAGAATAGCCCCCCAGATTTACTTTGTTAATGAGATGTAACTCCTTAACTACTCAGGGGTTAGGCTTAATAAGTCATTTGATAATGTATGAAGAGGTTTCACTTTAGAATAGCTCCCCAGATTTACTTTGGTAATAAGTTACAACTCATTAGTTACACGTGATTATGCCTTAACAAAGCAGTAGTAAATATCCTGAAACATCTTTGAGAGGCAGTTGCATAAGCCTCTACCATACTAATGTCATGTCACAGTTACCACACACAGACCATTAACATATACACTTAAGTAATGACGACAAATAATTAACAAATGATTAAGAAAGGGTTAACCAAGATTAGCACCCTACCGGGAGTAGGTGTTCCCTGCCCAAAAACTAGTAACAAATGCTTAAGTGATGAGAGAAAAAGCATTATAGATTAAAAAAAAAATGATTAAGAAAGGGTTTAGTAAGGTTTCAAACAGTGCTTGTTAATGATTAAGTGATGCAAAATGAAAAATAAGTAATGGTTTGACACATGAATAAAATAGGGTTAACTAAGGCTTTAATACTGCTTATTGGAGACACACGTTATTAACTAACACTACTTACTAATGATTAAGTTATGTTACATAAGAAAGAGTTAATGGGTTAACACATCAGTAAGAAAGGGTTTTCTAAGGTTTTACCAAGGCTTTGTTACTGTTTTGCAAAACGTGTGCTAACCATAAACAAACCATTAACAAACAGTATATGTTAATGGTCAAGTAATGGGAAATAATAAAGAGATAATGGTTAACAAATGCTTTACAAAGGGTTACCTAAGGTTTGAGTAATGCTTAACAAATGCATAACTAATGCTTAACAAGGAGTCAGTATTATAAAGTGTTACCGAGATTTGTATTCCTATACAGCAAATGTTTGAGCATTTTCTTCAAACTCAAACGTTTTTGTGTTCAATTTAATTTGTGCCCCTTACTCAAGCATCCATGTTGGTTTGCCAGGAATTATCAGCTTAGCTTTGGTGTGTTTCTGCAAAGAGAAATCTGTTGATGAACATTTGCCTCAGTGTGCTATATTGACCGCACCTCAGGTCTGGCTGTGATCCATCATAGAGCCGGCTACTCTTGAGCTTTACACAGCATGGAGTTGTTGCTGAAAACATATTTTCTCTCTCTCTCTCTTTTTCTGTCTGTCTCTCTCTATCTTTAAACCTCCCTCCCTCTCTCTTTCTCTCTCTCTTTCAACCTCCCTCCCTCTGTCTCTCTCTTTTAACCCCCCTTCCTCTCTTTCTCTCAATCTCACTCTCTCTTTCTCTCTCTCTCTCTTTCTCTCTCTCTTTCTCTCTCTCTCTCTCTCTCTCACACACACACGCACACACACACACACACACACACACACACACACACAAACAGAATCAGTATTTTCTCCACATGA
>CM059274.1:7722763-7727763 GCA_030347295.1 Setipinna tenuifilis
TACATACACATACACACATACACACACACACACACACACACACACACACACACACACACACACACACACACACACACACACAAATGTGCACACAGTGTGCCAAAGGAGTCATTTTATACACAGCAGCAAAAAATAAACAAAAATTTAAAGTTAATTAAAACATCATCTAAAAACTAAAATGATACAATTAACGACAGTCGTCAACCTATGGATGCAATGACAGTCAGTCAGTCAGTCAGTCAGTCATTGACAATGCAGTCTGTGCAACAGTAATCCGTTTTAACTCAGTGTTCACTAGTTCGTCTGCATGAGTGCTCGGTGTACAGCAAAAGTGCATGCGTTTGGCTTGGTCGCTGTCCTTGGTCCTGGAATGGTTGAAGCAGAGATCATACAGGATGATGTCCGCTTGCACCCCTTATGGGTATGGAAGACTTAGATAGTATAGCCACATAGCCACCAGTGAAATGGGAGGAGTAACAGGAGGAAGAGGGATAATTTGCGATGCTGGTGTGCATGACAGGTGGGTTAAATTAGAAGGGATTAAATTAAGGAGGGATTAAATCTCCTATAAGGCAGGAGACAGATAAATTGGGGGCTGTCAATCATCCTACAGGCTCCTCTCGAACTATGTTTAGGAAACAATATTTATGTTTGAACCATATGTTATACTTTTGAACACAGCACATTCATTTTTTTTTCAGTTTAGCTTTAAGCAATGACCAGGCGACACAAGGATTGGGTCGATGGTTTTGTACAAGCTTAGGGAACTGGCAACGAGCATTGGGTCGATTACATTATCACAGGGTGATGGCAACAAGGCAAATGTAATATGAGTTCTTAGTAGCAGCCATGTAACAATACTTTACCTAACGCAGTGTCGCATTCCTCGGGCTTCGGAATAATTGCATTGGCTGTAACATATGCCGCTTTAGATAAATGTCAAATCCAGGCCAAAGTCAAATATGTTGTCAAATGCCATGAAGCTTATTTCTCATTTAGTATGAGATGCTGTATAGATGTATATGTGTTATGTATAGATGCAGCAAGGTGGCGTACTGTATTCTAATAGTGCATAAGATGAGCATGGTGTCATACTGTATTTTGATGGTGCATAAGATGTGCATGGTGTCATACTGTAATTGAGCGATGCGTAGACGTGTGGCACTGTAATGGCTGCGCTATGGCGGAGTGTGTGTGTGTGTAAAGAGTTTTTCTGGAGAGATGTTAAATGTTTGAACAGAGAACTAAGGCACCCCCTTTACACCACACACACACTGACACACTGACACTGTGAGGATGAGGAAGAGTAAGAGGAAGAAAGGGCCCCCCTGTGTGTGTGTGTGTGTGTGTGTGTGTGTGTGTGTGTGTGTGTGTGTACGTGTGTACGTGTGTGTACATGTATATGTGTGTGTGTGTGTGTGCGCGTGCGTGTGTGTGTGTGAGTGAGTGTCACACACATTTTTCACCTAATGAGAACAGTTGGTGTGGTAATTAGTCAGTGTTGACTGGAGCGTGTGCATAATTCAGTCCTCTTCATTTCCCTCCCTCCTCTCTCTTATTCATGTGTCTTATTCTCTCATTCATTCACTTGCTCATTCTCTCTCTCTCTTCTTTTCATTCCTTTTTTTTCTTTCCCAAGCTCAAATTGTCTCTCATGCTCTTCAATACCCAGTTTCACACTCCCTCTGTTCTTTTTTCCTTTCTTTATACAGCACTCTTGACCAGAAGGGCTAACATGTCCAAGTGTGGCTTTAGGTGTAACGTCTTGACAACCTGCTCCTGAACACATGTTATAGAAAGTGTGAAGAGGCCGTCCATGGCTTCAATCAGGTTCTGCTTTTTGTAGGAGAGCCATATTACCAGTTGTGCTCTTTTGACTAATTCATATGTGTATTTATGGGAGGATCCTGGGAAAAGTGAGAATTTTGAGAGCAAGATTTTTGAGAAGAATAAGGAATACAAGGAGTGACTGATAACCAGTGTACTGTACAATATATTCAGGTGGCAACACATATCAGGTTCACGGTAGAAGCGTTCCATCTTTCACTCTAAATCAGGCGTGATCCTGATATAATGCTAAATGAATATTCACAATTGATTTCCAGAAACACTGGAAACTGTGCTCCAGACGTACCAGTATGAATACTTACCAGACGACTAACAATACTTCCTGTTTGTTCTCGCCCAGAGTCAGTAGGAAGTTCTGTGATTCTAGTCAGTAGGGCCTCGCGGTTCTGTAAGCTGAGGGACAGTTGATTGTCAGGGCTCTGCACTGACAGGGGCCTTTCATAGAACAAAATGGCTAACGCCATTACTGCATTATGGGCCCCTATTGCTCATAGGACCCAACATGTGTAGAGTCGCCCTTGATTATGCCTGTAAGTAAATCTGGTCACTGACTGGGGCCCCTCATAGAACATAATGGCCAATGCCATTACTGCATTAGGGGCCCCTGTTATTCATAGGACCCAACATGTGTAGAGGCGCCCTTGATTATGCCTGTGAGTAATTCTGGTCACTGGCCAGGTGGGGTCCACAAATACACGATTACAGCCAGCTATCAAGGTGAATCAGACAGCAGGTTTATTTTATTACACCTCAAATGAAAAGGCGCAGAGTAGTGCTTGTTGTGGCTTGGCCAAGGCACTGCTCATGCTGTGCTGGTTAGCATACAAACCCCTGCCCCTCTATCGCTCTCTCTCTTCCTCCTCTCTCTTTTACACACTCACTCACTTTCTCTTCCTCCTCTCTCTTTTACACACTCACTCACTTTCTCCTCTCTCTTCTATCATACTTGGTCTCTCAAGCACTCTCAGTTTTATGGTTCTCTTTATCCATGTATTCACTTTGACTCTCTATATCTTTCAATTTCTGTAGTACTCTATTCTCTCTCTCATTCTCTCAACCACTCTGTTTCTTTGTGAGAGCCACGGTCTTGTTCGCGTCTGTTTTCTCGTTCTGCCATGTCATCTTACTTACAGCATTCACAGTCAAAGTACACACATTGCGCAAATACAGGCATTATTTTGCTATTTTACACACACCCATCCCACACACACACACACACACACTCGCTCATGCATACACACATGCACACACACACACACACACACACACACACATACACAGCATAGCACAGCGCGTACAGCATTAACAGCCAAATGAACACCCACACACAGTATTTTTGTCTTTCAGCAGTTGCTCTGATCCAGGTTCACCTACATTGACCTAAGCACACACACACACACACACACACACACACACACACACACACACACACACACACACACACATACATACATTCTCTCTGAAGCTAACAGGATAAAAGGACTTTGCTTTGGGTGTATCATGGGGACAGACCCTGAGATCAGTCTCACAGCCTTTTGGTGTGTGGTCTGGTCACTGGCCATCAGAGCAACATGCAACACAACTTTGGGGAAGAAGATACACAAATGCCAAAAAGAGAAAAAAAACACCATGTTTGCACACACACACGCACACACACACTCACACACACACGCACACACGCACACATAAGATAAAGACACAGGGCGTTCACATTCAAGGCAGTATAAAGATAAAGCATTCTAGTACAAGCACACACACACGCACACAAACACACACGCACACACACTCTACCTCGCTTTCTCTCTGTCTCTCTTTCAAGCACAAGGCCTAGGTGTGTGCTTCTTTCGGGAGCCAGTACGCACTGATGAAGATATCATCATGTCACCATCGTTGTTGGCTAATACAGTCTAATTGCTTTAGTAAATACCCCACTGCATAGATGAATAATAATCACACCTTAGACAGAGAGAGAGAAAGAGAGGATAGGGTTAGAGGGAAGGCAGGAAGGGAGGGAGAGAGAGAGGGAGAGAGAGAGGAGAGGGAGGGAGGGAGGCAGGAAGGAAGGAACAGAGAGAGGGAGGGAGAGAGAGAGAGAGGATGGGCAGAGAGGAAGGCATGAAGGGAAAGAGAGAGTGATGGAAAGAGAGAGAGAGGATAGGGAGAGAGGAAGGCAGGAAGGGAAGGAGAGAGGCAGGGAGGGAGAGAGGGAGGGAAGGAAAGAGGGAGGGAAAGAGAGAGGGAGGGAGAAAAAAAGATGTAAATAAATAAACAAGAGCTCAAGATGATGGCAATTACTGCTGTGGGGAGGGCTGTGCTCCCTGAGGCTGTTAGTATGCACACCAGCGCCCAGCTGAGATGGCCAGCCGAGAAGGAGAGGAGGAAGAGGAGGCGGTAGAGGAGAGAGGAGAGAAGACAGGGGGGGAGGTGGAGGAGAGAAGAGGAGGAGGAGGAGGTAGAGGAGAGAGGAGAGAAGAGGGGGGGGGTAGAGAAGAGGAGGAGGAGGAGGAGGAGGAGGAGGAGGGAGAGGAAAAGAGGGAGGTGGGGGAGAAAACTCTCAGGGAATGAGAGGAGGCTGATTTCAGTGCGGGTCAAAAACAAGCATGACCTCCTCTTCAGCCATGCAGAATAAGCGACAGAGAGAAGGGAGGGTGTGTGCGTGTGTGTGTCTGTGTCTGTGTGTGTGTGTGTGTGTTTATGTGTGTCTGTGTGTGTGTGTGTGTGACTGTGTGTGTGCCAGTTTGTGAATGTGTGTGTGTGTGTTTGTGTGTGTGTATGTGTGTGTGTGTGTCTGTGTATGTGTGTGCGTCTGTGTGTGAGAGAGAGAAAGTGAGGGATAAACAGGGAGATAAAAAGAAAGATGTGAGTAGAATGAGATCTTTACTTTCAGAAAAACTTTGTTTTTCCTTTATCATCAAAGCTTTCAGAGTGTATGCCATGTGTTGTTTTTTGTACCTTTAAGTAAGATAAGGTGCTTTGATTGTGTGATGTCAGTAGACGGCAGTTCATTTTTTTATGTCAGGCTTCTTTGCCTGACGTGTAATTCTTTTAGACATCAAACACCTACCTGCCATTTTAATGTGTTGTTCAGTGATATTTAAGTATACAATCACTTTGACCGTCAGATGACATTGGCTCTCTCAGTTCATTTGTAA
>CM059274.1:7732763-7742763 GCA_030347295.1 Setipinna tenuifilis
AGAGAGAGAGATAGACAGAGAGAGAGAGAGCTTTTGGGAGTATTTTTTTGTCCTTGATTGCTTTAATTGAATTGAACTCTGCTGTGAGTGCACACATGTGCTAGTCAAAGTCAAAGGCCCTGATGAGCCAGACTAATGAAAGCCAATTATAGCTGGGCTGCATACGCTTCCCTCCCCATCCAATTCAACCTTTGAGCCCATTCAACTTCTCACTAACACTTTTTTTAACGTTTCTTTTTTTAGTGTCTGCATGTAACAGTATGCAATATTATGTACTTACACAGTGTAGTATGTACTTACACTAACACTAAGCTTTAGTCCTAATCGTAAGGTAGAGTGTAAGTACATAATGTTTTATACTGTTACACACCCTGTTACAGTGTCTAATTGATGTAACAGGGACAGTAAAATAAATGTATCTACATTTGTCTGTCTGTCTGTAAATGCTACTGTTGCTATCACAGTGTGTGTGTGTGTGTGTGTGTGTGTGTGTGTGTGTGTGTGTGTGTGTGTGTGTGTGTCTGTTTGTCTGCGTGTGTCTGTGTTTGTTTGAGTGTGTGTGATTTTTGTGATGAGTGTGTGTGATTTGAGTCTCCTGCAGATAAAGATCAGACAGCAAAAACTGCTGGACTGCAGAAAAAAACACAGTGTGTGTGTGTGTGTGTGTGTGTGTGTGTGTGTTTGTGTGTGTGTGTATGTGTATTGTATTGTGTGTGTATTGTGTGAGATTGTTATATGTGTGCTCTGTTCTGCTGCAGATATCGATGAGTGTGCGGAGGGAAAGCATTACTGCAGGGAGAACACCGCGTGTGTGAACACCCCTGGATCCTTCATGTGTATCTGCCACGCTGGATTCATCCGCATTGATGACTACTCCTGCACAGGTAAGACACACACACACACACACACACACACACACAAAGATGCACCTCCCAGCCCAACAAACACACACACACACAGACAAAACACCCCATCCCAACACAAACGAACACACACACACAAACACCTCCATCCCCCATACAAGCACACACACACACACACACACACACACACACACACACACACACACACACATTCAGTACAAACTGTGCACACACAAAGCACACTCACAAACTCACATGTAACTATCTAGAGGATGTTGCTTGTTTGTGAGTGTGTGTGTGTGTGTGTGTTTGTTTGATATAGCAAATAGTGTGTTTCACTAAGAACCACAGTATTATCTTCACAGTCACACTGAGTATGATCTTTAACTGCAAACCCCTGCAGTGGTAATGAAGAACTTTTCTAGCAAGGAACCTTTGTCGCAGGCAGGCGGTTCTTCTTCAACAGTGATATCTTTCTCAGTAGTTCCCCTTTGGCCCCCATCCCCTCCCCCTCCCTCCCTTGGCCCTTTTCTCCATGTGTTTTCTCCATGCCTCCATGTTTTAATATTTTATTAGAGTGTGATGTTTTGGCTCTGTGGAGTCAGCCTTTGTTTACAGTCTTTGTCTTTGTTAAAGGAGAAATTACAGACGTTACCATGTCTGTTAAAGACATGGTAACGAGTTGGTATGTTTTCTGAGAAGCAAAAAATACCTTTAAGGAATCACTGTAGGCTACTGTACATACTTATACAGACATACATACACAATGGCACATACACACGCATACACTCAAACATACATTTGTGTTCACCAATACAGCAGAATAAAGCGTATGCACACACATATACTGTCATACATACATTTGTGTTCACCAATAAAGCAGAATAAAGGGTATGCACACACACACACACACACACACACACACACACACACACACACACACACACACACACACATACACACATCAGTACTGCAGAATATAGTGTATGTACACACACACACACATACACACACAGTTAGGCCGTGAGCCAGGACCCCAAAATGGACCCCCCGCAATCGAACGGGTGGGCAATTTCTAATCTGTTTTTTTGACTTCTTGGACATCTCAAGTAAACATTTTGGCATGATAACCATTGCAAACAGGTAGCTTAGTGGTAGTTATCATGCATTGAAATGGTGGACCAGTAAAATGGAAACGTAAAACCTATGCATTGTTGTTCTTTGTTATTATGCAGTTTGGTGACCACACAGGGTCCTTAAATCACCTCAGGGATGTTTTCCCTTCCATCAAGACCCCACAGGGGTTGTTAGACCACACTAATAGGCATAATAGAATCACCTCAGCAATAGGTGAATGACAAAATGTGATAAAAATGAGAACATATGAAATCCGTTTTTTTTTTTTTTTAACTTTTCCTGCAACAAGAAGAACAAACATCATGAACAAATAAACATTAGCATGTGATAACAATACACATTAACATGTGATAACCATACACATTAACATGGCATGATAACCATTGCAAACAGGTAGCTTAGTGGTAGCTATTATGTATTGAAATGGTGGACCAGTAAAATGGAAACGTGAAAACTATGTATTGTGGTTCTTTATTATTATGCAGTTCGGTGACCACACAGGGTGCTTAAATTACCCAAGGAATGTTTTCCCTTCCATCAATACCCTACAGGGGTTGTTAGACCACACTAATAGGCCTGATCTGTTGTGTAGGGCTAGGTGTTGATATCCCAGTAGATACCTAAGGCACAGACGAGACACTGTGGCCATCAAGTGAGTGATGGCATCCTTTGGGTTCTCAAGTGGGTGCCCTCCTTCTTGGGTGTTTCGCTGATAGGCCCACAAAATAAGACTCATGAGATGTAAGTGAGTTGAATTTAAATAGGTTTATTTACAAACATTTGAGACAGAGTGCACTGACTACAATTGAAATGTAAAGGTAAACTGTGTAGGAGGTCCACTCAGGCCAGAGTAGGTATTACAGCCAAAGATGTGTATGATGTGTATGACTGGTAATTCAAAATGTCACATGTACATGGAGAGTCTTCCCCCTTTTCATGTATATAAAAATTGAATTTCGAAGCCAAAAGGAATACTTAGAATTGATGATAATAGTAAATATTCATGAAAAGTCTAATTTGTAAATGGGCAGCATAAATTTTGATAACGAACTACTAAAAAAACTACACAGTGCATCTTTAAGTGTTTGTATCGTATCAATAACATTAACATTTACAGCATTACGTCAGACAAACAGGAAATATGCATGAATATACATGAAAGAATACTTTTCCAGTTGGGCGTTTGTTGGTTGCTGGGGCTTTAAGTGTGTGCACTCAGCAACATTTGATGAGAGGCTGCACTTTTTTGTTGAGGCTGTTGAGACAGATCTGTTGTGTAGGGCTAGGTATTGATATCCCAGTAGATACCTAAGGCACAGACGAGACACTGTGGCCATCAAGTGAGTGATGGCATCCTTTGGGTTCTCAAGTGGGTGCCCTCCTTCTTGGGTGTTTCGCTGATAGGCCCACCTCCAGAGGGTTCAGCAGTGAATCCCAGCGTCCCAGGTTCACTCCCATCAACCACCACACACTTGGAGCCTCAGGTCAGGTCTTTCCTCCTGCTCCACAGCCACTGGCTCCCTTTCTCAGCAGCCTCGGAAAGATCCTTGATTGCCCGCCTGTGGGCCTTCGCTCGTACCCCCATCTCCCTGAGTAGCCTAGATGTTGAGGTGGCTATGAATCCCCTGCAGCCTACTTCCACCGGCCGTACCCGTTCCAGCCTTGTTGTTGGGCGTCTGCTACGAGATCGGTGTATCTCAGCTTCTTCCACTCGTAGGCTTCCTCTACTGCACCCTCCCATGGTACCGTGAGCTCAATGATGTACACGACCTTGAGTGAGAAAGACCACAAAACAAGGTCTGGGCAAAGGTTGGTGGATGCGATTTCCGGTGAAAAGCACAGCTTTTTATCCAGGTCTGCCAGCATTTTCCAGTCCTGTGCTCTATCCAGCTACCCAATGTCAGCCCTGCTGGTGATGGTGAAGCTGGCTTGACCCTCCCGGACAAAGAGTGCTGGCTGCCGGTGGGATGGCGGGGGGCGAAGTGCATTTGCGCTCACCCGCTGGCATTCCAGCACTGCCGCAAGACATCTTAGCACCTGGTTGTGTCGCCAGGTGTAGCGACCTTGGGTGAGGGTAGTCTTGCAGCCCACTAAGATGTGCTTTAGTGTTGCTGGGCTTGGGCACAAGGCACATACGGGGTCGTCGCCATACGATTGGCTTAGGTTTGCGGGGGAAAGTCAAACATCGTATACAGCCCTGATGGTGAAGCTTGCCCTGAATGCCTCCATCTCCCATAGAACTTTCCAAGAGAGACTCTTCTCTACCCCTTCCCACGCCATCCACTGCCCTTGCTTTGCCTGTGCCACGGCTTGGGTGCGCCTTGCTGCTTCCTCTTCCCGACGTACCTCTTGGACCACCAGCTTGCGTCTCTGAGCTGGATTGGCCTTGCTCCAAGTCGGTCTGCTAGTACCAAGGCCAAGACCGCTCCTCCCCTCCTGAACATGTCCCACAATGTCACGGTGTCGGAGTGCTGCCTTTGCCTGCTCTGTTGCATCCAGCGGGGTCCACTTCCTTCCAGTGGCCAGGATGGGTGCTGCTTGATAGGAATTGACCAGCCTCTCCAGTTTTGAAAAATATCAGTTATTATAATTTCAGCCAGCAACAAAGCCAAATTTGCTTGGGGTAACGCAAATAGGGCAACCACAGCGAATTTCCCAAGGGCAAAGCTAGCTGGGCGATCAGATTGAATTTCAGTTAGTTTTAATTCAAGTTAAAAATCTGTTATCCTTATTTGCTTGTTATTATTCTTATGAATTTGTTTATTGCCTGTTTGATTGAGTTGATCCCTGATCCCTGAGTTGATTTGAAATAATAAAAGATTATCCTAATAATGTTAAGTCCGCAACAAAGCAAAATTCCCTTGGGGCCAAGCTAACTGGGGAACCACAGCGACTTTGCAGAGACAAGCAAGCTGGGTCACAATAATGAATAAAAATAAGGGAAATGTATTATTATTATTAGTTTTTATAGTTTCAGCCAGCAAACATAGCAAAATTAGTTTGGGGGGATGCAAACGGGATGACCACAGCGAATTTCCGAAGGGCAAAGCTAGCAAGCAAGCTAGGTTACAATAATGAATAAAAATTATGGGCAATTTATTATTATTATTATTATTATTATTATGTATTCGTTTATTATTAGTTTTTATAATTTCAACCAGCAAACATACAAAATTAGCTTGGGGTGATGCAAACTGTATGACCGACCACAGCGAATTTCTGAAGCTAACTAGGCAACCCGATGGAATTTCAGATGTTAAAAGTCAGTTATCTTTTAGGTAATGACCTATGGCATGGTTCAGTGAAAAACAAGGATTTTATTTTCTTCAAAAAATTGCAGAAGAGCCAGAGTTGTTCTGTGATTAGCTAAATCAAAATGCAAAGTCAATGTATACACAAAAGAGATATGTCAACTGTAATGTTAAATTCGATTTCCCTCCTTGCTCACTCTGCACCAGTAGTTTGTGCCAATTCCTCTTGGTTAATAACAACTTATATACAGTACGTGGACTTAAAAAACTGTAACAGAGATATTAATCATCAGTAGAAGTACCTAAATTGCTATATGTGCAACATCTAAGAATGGGCACTATTGCCGTGTGGAATGCATATGGTTCAAATAAGAAATGCATGACAAATATGATAAAGCTACTGTTCTGCCAAGGTTATCATACCATTCCATAATCTGGACATATATAGCAATAATAAAATACCAACAAGAATTTGCCCACCCTTTTGATTGCGAACGGTGGTCTGGCTCATGGCCTAAGTGCAAGAGAGAGAAATGTAACACACTGGCACATTCAGACTTTCTGAATCGGACAACTACGCCCCACAGTTGAAGGTCACTTCTTTTGTCCCCATCTCTCAGCAATGGCATGTGTTTTCAACACATCTGTATTATTTAATTTCTCTTGGTCTCTGCCAGCTTCCCTTCCCACACACACATACACACACACACACATACACACACACACACACACACACACACACATACACACACACACTCAAGGACGATGCTCCCAACAAAGACACTCAATAAATTTGGCTCGGCATGCAGACATGCCCTGTGATAAAAGTGATTTAGCCCCATGTGTCTCTCACTCATCCACCCCCTCAACACACACACACACACACACACACACACACACACACACACACACACACACACAAACACAAATGCATGCACACAAAGACACATTCACACAAATACACATATTCACATACATGCATGCACAAACACACACACACAAACAAACACATGCACACACAGATACACTCTCACCAACACACATATTCACATACATGCACATACACACACACACTAACAAACATGCGCACACACAGACATGCTCATATAAATACACATATTCACATATATGTACACACACCCACACACACATGCTACACACAGACACACACACAACACATATTCACATATACGCAAAGTACAAACACACACACACATTACACACACAAACACACTTACACAGATACACATATTCACATATATACGCACACACAAACACAAACACACACAAACACACACACACACACACAAACACACACACTGCACACACACACACACACACACACACACACACACACACACACACACACACACACATACTGCACACACAGAGACACTTGAACCCCCCCCCCCACCTATGTTAATAGCTCGGAGGAGACGCTCTCCGCTCTGTTTAGCCTTACAGCGGGAGGTGTCTGGAGCTGAATTAGCGTGCAAGGCACTAGCACTCCATCGCTTGATGAATAGCAAACAACCCCCCCCCCCCCCCACACACACACACACACACACACACAAAGTAATGACAAGAGTGAGGAGCAAAGCAGACGTGCTGTTCCTAATGTCCCTCACCTTGGGAGAGGAGAGAACACCCTCTGCGTTAAACAGAGAGTGGGAGACGGGGGGAAACAGAGAGATGTAGTGGGGGGGGTTTGGTGTAAGTAACGGTGGAGGATGAGCTATGATGGTTTGTAGTCAGAATAAGGACGGAACCTGAAAAGGAGATTTCTCTTACAAAAGGGTGTTCTTCTCTTTTATTTTGTTCTCTTCGCTTCTCTTTTTTCTTCTCTTCTTTTCTCGCTGTTCTTTACTGCCTCTCTTTATTCTTCTCTTCCTATCTTATGTTCTCTAATCTTTTCAATCTCCTCTTTTCTCTTCCTGTGTCATTCAATCTTTTTTTTGTTCTTATGTTCTGAAATCTCCTCTCTGCTTATGTTCAATTTCTTCTCTTCTCTCTCTTCTCTCTGTTTAAAATTCTTCTCCTTTCCTTCCTTGTAGCCCTTCTCCTCTTCTCTCTTCACTTCCTTGCTTTATTCAGATTTCTTTCCAAATCCTTTCCTCCCCCCCCCCCTTCCTCCCCTCTCCCCTCTCCTTCCGAGAACTTTTGTTCATCATTCTCTACTTCCCTCCACTCCACTCCACTCCATCTTTCCATCTCCTCCCCCCACCTCCTCCTTCCTCCTCAGTGCTCCTCTCTTCTCCTCCTCTCACACTAATGCGATAAACATCACTTATCCCGAGGTGCAATTAGCGTGAACAGTGGCAAAAAAAAAAACATTGATGAGATCTCCTGCAACTCGTGGTGCTCAGTTATTATTTATTTGTGTAATTACCTGCACAAGATAATGAGTGTTTTCCCACCTAGAGGTTCAGGAGGAGGATTTGTACATCATCTCACAAAATGTGAAGCACACACACACACACACACACACACACACACACACATACACACTGCAAGACCAAGAATGGGCCAGTCCACTTTGCTTCATTACACACACAAACAATGTTAAGTTCCTTATTTATTCTACACAAAATAAAAAAAAAAAACAGAAATAGCCACTCATCACTCATTGACTACTAGGTTAGAGATTTTGAGGTGACGTTCAGGCTGAGCCACAATTATCCAGTTATTGTAGAGTTGTGCTGTTCCAATGACTGGAGAACAGACATTTTGTGTGACATTTACATTTCAATAGCCAGGGAACCAAAGAGCACTACAATTAGGCTGAGAAAGCATTCGATTACTGTGGGCTAACCGACCAACACTGCAATCTCACATCATTTGACGCCAAGTCCTTTGAGAATTAGGGAGCTTTCGGCCTATTCCACAATAACCCTTTTAATCCTCACTATGCATTTACATTATACTTTTTGCATATAATAACTACTTACACATATAGTGGCATTGGCCTTGTTTGCTAAACTTTTCTTTAAAAAGTCCACTTTAAAGTCCTCATAGAATAATGTTTTAGTTGTCATGCTTCAATACCACAGACACACACACACACACACACACACACACACACACACACACACGCCTACATGAGTTCTCGTTGGATTGTGTTGGTCCATATAGTAATAAAGTAGTATAGTATGGTGATAGTATTACCAATTATTCATCTATCAAAGACAGTTGTATTTAGCCATGAAGCCCCCAGTAGGATATAAGCTGTTATGTTAACAACTCTTTAACATATGCTAAGCTAACATGATACATGATTCATGGCCATTGGGAGGATTCAGTGGCTTTAAAAGTTTCATGGCAACTCTGTTGTGTACTCTATTTGACCGCCTTTATCACTGCCAGGAGCTATATTAATGATTTTGCTACAAATACACTGCTCGGTTTTTATTTCTTCTTCTTTTGGAACTCCTACAGACAAGAGTCCACACATTTAAAAATGTGTAAGAGGTTGTATTGAATCTTTTCAGAACTCCACATTTGAGCAATATTTTGTGCCGCTGTCACCCCGTAAGCTGTTTACAGCAGCCTGTTTAAATGTGGCTTCAAAAGCAGAGGATAATTGTTGTTAAGTGTGCTGCCTGTTTCCTTCTGGCAGTCACAAAGCCAATTGCCCCTGACAGCATAATGATGGCTACTGTTGACAGCACTAACAGGGAGTAAGGATGAAGAGAGCAGAGGAAGTGGCTTCATGCTAGGTAGTGCTAGTCAGTGTACATGGCAAATGGACACAGAATGTGTATGTGTGTGTGTGTGTGTGTGTGTGTGTGTGTGTGTGTGTGTTTGTGTATGTGTGTACCGTGGAGGTAGTATAACTGGAGGTGGAGCGACCAGTCCATGTCAACTATTGAAAGTGAAGCCAGGGGGTGAGGCTTATCGGACCATGTCCGCCATCTTGGTTAACTCTACACAATGGTGTTCAGCATGCAAAACCAATGACCATACTGTACACTTCATTATTGTAAAAAAATAACACTTTGTAACTTTATTGTAAATATTTTAATAAAGATTTTGGTTTTATAATTTGATAAACAATGGGGTGACTAAACAATAAATTTAGAAAAATAAACTCTTAGGCTTCTGGCTTTTCTGATCTAACAGTGGAGCTGCATGCTGCACAGCTTGGCATTTTGTAGGGAAAAAACACATTTAAAAACGAGTGTATCTTCACCAGTCTTCAGAAACATGTATGCATTGACAATGTGATACTTTCGGTTAACAAGATGGCAGCCAGCTGAAATCAAATCACTGCCACTCCTTAGTGTGTGCACACGAGTATGAGTATGTGAACAGCTGTGGAGTCTACAGGAGTCACTATGTATCACATTTCTGACTTTCAAAAACATGGCTGTTGCAGTGCTACCTGATTGTTTATTTATTTGTTTGTTTGTCTGTTTGTGTTTAAATATGTATTAATTCATTAATTTCTTCTTTAGATATCCATTTCTTTAAAGGCCTAGTTGGTTGCCATGTAGTTGGCGTACTGTGAGCATTTCTCACTTTCAAAAACATTGCTGTTGCAGTGCCACCTGGTTGTTTATTTATTTGATTGTTTGTTTGTGTTTGTTTGTTTCTTTAAATATGTATTAATTCATTAATTTTCACTTCAGATATTTATTTGTTTAAAAGCCTAGGTGGTTGTGATGTAGTTGACGTACTGTGAGCACTTTCAGTTTGTTATGGTCTCCCATTTATGTTGCTCACACCAGCATGCGTAACAGTAGTCACATT
>CM059274.1:7747763-7755263 GCA_030347295.1 Setipinna tenuifilis
TTATAGTTGCCCTTTGACTGATATTCTTGTACACACACACACTCTCTCTTTTTTTCTCTGTCTCCATTTCTCTCTCTCTCTCTGCATCTCTCTCCCTCTCTTTCTCTTTCCTCTCTGTTTGTACGTGTCTGCATCTATGTGTTTGTGTGTGTATGTGCTTGTCTCTTTATTTGGATAAAATGTTTCCAAAGCACACATCCACACACACACACACACACACACACACACACACACACATACACACATACATTAAACATTCCCATATATTACACTTGAGTCATGGGTCACCTTGCTGTCTTGACAGTCTTTACTTTGAGGCTAAAAGTTTATTAACTGTGCTTGAAAAGAGCACACTTATAGTTCTCCCACCAGACAAGACAGTTTAAAAATGGTATCAGACAGTCTATTCGATTTTGCCATACATTTCATCATCTTACTGTAAACAGGTCAGGGTGCATGTCTGAATATTTTAATGATCAAAACTGAACCACTTCACCTATAAACTTAATTTAAGCTTTATCATGGAGGGCTGGATTGTATTGGCAGCTATGAGATTTGACAGTTTAGAAATGAGGCAGTTACACTTGCACCAACACCATGGCCTGCATAATGTTTTGCCATGGGAGTCTACTGCAGCCTATAGTGCCAGTTGGTAAAATCTTTGGCATACATATTTGATCCGATGATCACGAAACTTGGCACATTTAAGCACAGTTTTAGCATTTACTGCAGGAATGCAGTCTAGTTCTCTTAGTTGTGCATTTGTGTGTGTGTGTGTGTGCGTGTGCATGCATGTGTGTGTGTGTGTGTGTGTACATGTGTCTGTGTGCGTGCTTGTGCTCATGTTTTCAGCAAAGCCAGGGTGAAATGACTCTCTTGAAGTTTCTTTTGTCAGCATATTTTTTCCACGAGCAGGAACTTTGACTCATCTCCGCGCTCCGAGGCTCATTGATATTAATAAAAATCTTCCGCTCGCCGCCTGCCTCATGACACGTTTCAGCATTTCAGCTCTCAAATGAAGCGTGTGATAACTTTTTTCTTTTTTTTTTCTCTTGCCTCCAAGGAGGCGTGATGGTGCTTTGGTTAGAGGTTGTTCAAAGGGAAATATTTATGAGTGTGTTCGGTGAGGCCGGAGCGCCCGGGCTCAATTACGCTGATCGTGGAGCTGGGGCGCTGGGGGTTGGGGGTCGGCCTGGGAAAGATCGGGGTCGTCTCCAGGGTAACCTGGTCACTCGCAGGGCATCAAGAGCCAATTGCCTTACTCAGCTCTCATCTGTTTTGTATCTCATTTTTAAATTACTTCAAGAGGTGTTCGGGATCATAATAATTGTTTTTGTGCCTGTGTGTGTGTGTGTGTGTGTGTCTGGCTGTCTGTCTGTTTGTGTGTAAGGTGGGTGCGCATATGTGCTTGCATTTTTCATGTGTAGGTGTGTGAAAATGGTTTTTGTAGAGAAGTGTGAGTGTGTGTTAATTTGGCAGGCCAGATTTGAAATCAAAAAGCTCGTGTGTATGTGTGTGTGTGTGTGTGTGTGAGAGAGAGAGAGAGAGAGAGAGAGAGAGAGAGAAAGCGAGAAAGCGAGAAAGCGAGCATATTTGTTCATGTATGTTTGTGTGTGTACATACCATTATGTGTGTGTGTGTAAATATCACACTTTCAAAAATAATGGGGCCAGTACCGGTTCATCAAGGCCATAGAAGAACCTTCGCCCTTCATGGAACCATCCAGAGATTTAAAGAACCATTTAAGCACCTTTATATTTTAGCGTGTATGTGAAAGATACTTGACATTGTAATTGGTTCTCCAGAGCATCTGATCATAATGGGCTAAGTTATGTCATATCGGTGTCAAATGGTTCTTTAAAGAACTGTTGCCTCAACGCTTCTTTTGAGGCACTGAAAAAGGTTCTTTAATAGCTATCACTTTGAAGAACCTGTACTGGCCCCATTATTTGTCATTATTTGAGTGCATTGTGTGGATGCGTGTGTGCATGTGTGTGCGTGTGTGTGTGTGTGTGTGTGTGTGTGTGTGTGTGTGTGTGTGTTTGTGTGTGTTTGTGTGTGTGTGAGTGTGTGTGTGAGTGTGTGCGTGTGTGCATATATTGTACATATCTATGTATGTTTCCGTGTGTACACACTATTATAAGTGTGTCTCCCCTCTCTCTCTCTCTCTCTGGTCCACAGAGCACGACGAGTGTGCGAGCGGTCAGCACGGCTGTGATGAGAACGCCCTCTGCTTCAACACCGTGGGCGGACACAGCTGCTCGTGCAAGCCCGGCTACCTCGGAAACGGCACCGTCTGCAAGCGTGAGTCTTCCGCCCCGCCCGCCGTCCCACAATCCCCCTCACCTTCTGGCCTCCCGCGACACAGTCTGTCACACATCCTCTTCACAGACACACAGAGAGCATCCGATAACGGGAAATGATTTTTTACGTAACTGCAATTAGTGTGTGTGTGTGAAACAGCATCATCCCAAAGCTATGAATAAGCATGAGGTAGTTTACAGGCAGTGAGGAAGAAAGAGGGTCATCTCTAAATATTTACAGTCGTGTGTGTGTGTGTGTGTGTGTGTGTGTGTGTTTGCGCGCGAATGTGCCTGTATGTCTGTGTCTGTGTGTGCATATACTGTATGTGTTTATTTGTATGTGTGTGTGTATGTACAGTATGTATTATTGTGTGTGCATGTGTTTGTCAGTTTGTGTGTGTGCATGCATATCTATGTGTGTGCGTGCATAAGTGTGTGTGTGTGCGTGTTTGTGTACTACATGTGTAGTACATGTGTGTTAATGAGACTAACACTGTGTGGTCCTCGTGTTTCCCTACAGTCTGTGTCTGTGTGTTTGTGTGTTTGTGTGTGTGTGTGTGTGTGTGTGTGTGTGTGTGTGTGTGTGTGTGTGTGTGTGTTTGTGTGTGTGCGCTTGTGGTCCTGTATGTGTGTGTGAGTGTGGCTAAGTGTAAGTGTATGTCGATGCTTTCTCAGGGGGTGGTTTGTGTTGTGTGAGGTTCTTCTTTGTGTGAGGTGTACCGTATATGTATCTGTGTCAGTCAGAGTACAGGTGTGTGTTCTGTGTGTGTCCCTACAGCGCTGTGTGCCGGCCTGTGTCAGAACGGAGGCTCCTGTGTCTCCCCTGACACCTGCATCTGCCAGCAGGGCTTCACCGGGAAGAGGTGTGAGACAGGTAAGGGCCACACACACCCACACACACACACACACACACACACACACACACACACACACACGTGCACATGCACATGCACACATGCACATACACACATGCTCGCACACACACACACACTCACACACACACACACGCACACACACTCACACACACTGTTTCTTTGCCTCTTTTTTTTTCTTTGTACACACACACACACTTTTTGTTGCTCTCTTTTTCTGTGTAATGTGTTCCTAGGTATGATGTTCACACTAACGCACACACTTTTACGCACAACACGGTATTACACTTTACTGTAAATACAGATCGAAATGTCAGGCAATTGGTGTAACACATGGATGTGGGAACTTGGAGTTACACGTGCAGACACACACACATGCTGCCCAGGGTAAATACCAACTACATCAAAGAACTTAACCATGCTTTGCTGTCATATATTACTGCTATATTTTGTTTCTATTCTTTGATTTTACATCTTCTTCTTACACTGAAGCTTTTTGATATGCTATGTATATAACAGTAGCTCTTTAAGTATGTGTGGTAGTTGAGGAACATCAAGAGTGGGGATTGGAGTGGGGGTGATCATTTAAGAAAAGGCGAGGGGACGTTAGTGTGGCGCTGGGAGAGAGAGAGAGAGAGAGAGAGATAGAGAGAGAGAGAAATAGAGAGAGTGGTAGGGAGAGTTTGTGTGTGTGCTTACATGTAGGGAGAATGGGTGATAGAAGGTAGTGTGTGTGTGTGTGTGTGTGTGTGTGTGTGTGTGTGTGTATGGTTAAAGTTAGCTAAAATTCAGTGTGTATGTATGCTTGTGTCTGTATCTCTGTGTCTGTATGTGTGTGTGTGTGTGTGTAAATGTGTGAGTGTGTATGTGAGTGTATGTGTGTAAGGGTTTGTTAGTTTGTTAGCTAGAAGGGGCCCACCAGACCATCCTGCGTTGATGATGAGAACACACAGTGCCTGTGTGAGCAGCATGAGGTCTACTCCTGCTACAAACACCCACCTACTCTGCCTCTCAGTGACAAGAGTGTAGGAGGAGAGAAAGAGAGAGAGAGAGAGAGAGAGAGATCAGCAGCAGGAGAGGGGGAGATGTGGGAAAGAGGAGAGAGAGAGAGAGAGAGAGGGAAAGAGAAAGAGAGAGAGAGAGAGAGAGAGAGAGATCAGCAGCAGGAGAGGGGGAGATGTGGGAGAGAGGAGAGAGAGAGAGAGAGAGGGAAAGAGAGAGGGAGGGGAGGAGAGCAGGTTGACGGAGAGAGGAGGATGAGAGAAGAGATAGAATAAGGGAAAAAAAGATAGTCGGAAAAAGAGAAGAACGGTAAGAAAGAAGGAGGGAAGAGTGGGTGGGCGGGAAGAGGAGTGTTGACAGAGGAAAGACAGAGTGAAAGGAGAGGACTCGTCTTGAGATTAAAGGGCTTCTCACAGCAGAAACGATAATTATAGCAATAACTATAACGATGTGATTTTAGTTCAAACTTTAGTGGATGGCGGCGTTCACAGCTCCACTGTAACCACAACAACAGAACTGAACAAAATTGTCAGGATCACTTCCAGAGCATTTTGTCAAATGATAAAAGCTCAGCAATATATCAGAATCTTTTTACGGATGTACAGGACAACTTAGGACAACTTAGCTCCTTTGACGTACAGAACATCATGTTCATCATGGTCTACGACTCACTTACATTGAAAATTTAGTCATGAAGATATTGTTCCTCCCTGTGGATGCTGTTATGGTTGTTAGTTGGTGTGCTCATCATGGTGTGGACATCATATAGACATAGATATTTCCCAGGGGAGGGGGATGGTCGTGGCTTCATATGTGGAAGCGCAGGCTTCAGAGAGTGTCTAGGTCTGCCTGTGCTCGTAACAGAGTTGATTTCACTGATTAGCTGAGTCATGTGACATGGCAACGAGCCGTGTTTAAAGTATTATACCAGTTTAAAGGCAGTATAGGATTCACTGCTGAAATAAACAGACAGAGAGATAGATAGATAGATAGATAGATAGATAGATAGATAGATAGATAGATAGATAGATAGATAGATAGATACCGACAGATAGATAGATACACAGACAGACGGATGGGCAGATAGATAGATAGATAGATAGATAGATAGATAGATAGATAGATAGATAGATAGATAGATAAACAGATATATAGATACACAGACAGATAGATAGATACACAGACAGACGGATGGACAGATAGATAGATAGATAGATAGATAGATAGATAGACAGACAGACAGACAGACGGATGGACAGATAGATAGATAGATAGATAGATAGATAGATAGATAGACAGACAGACAGACAGACACAGACAGACAGTCACTCCATTATCCACTGTATTGAGACAGTGTGCAGCTGTGTGCTGCAAGAGCAAAAGCAGCTTCAGACAATGTGTGAACCAGATTGAACACTGTGCAGAGGTCATGTGTGAAAATGGCTTCAGGGAGTATGAGAGAGAGAGAGAGAGAGAGAGACACACACACACACACACACACACACACACACACACACACAGACAGACAGACAGAGGGAACAAGGCAAGGAAACAAATGTGAGGGGGGTTATGGTGAGACACCCAACACAAACACACAGACAGACACACAGACACCACACACACGCACACACACACAGACAAACTAAGTGTATGGTGAGACACCAACATACACACACACACACACACACACAGACACACTCACAGATAAACACACACACACACACACACACAAAGTGACAAACTGAGTGGAGGCTGAGGCCTGAGTTGAGAAGAGGCTTAGAAAAAAAAAACCTGCGATTGCGCAAGTAGAAGAGAGGAGACAGCTGGCGTTGCCTACTGAGCGTCCTTTCAGAAGGTGTTTTTGAGTGGGCTGTGTGTGTGTGTGTGTGTGTGTGTGTGTGTGTGTGTGTGTGTGTGTGTGTGTGTGTGTGCGTGCATGTGTGGGTGTCTGGGTGTTTGTGTCTGTCTGTGTCTGTATGCGTGTGTTCATGTGTTCATGTGTGTGTATGTGTGTATGTTCATGTACGTGTGTACATATGAATGTGTGTGGTTGTGTATTTGTTTGTATGTATATGTGTGTGTGTGTGTGTGTGTGAGAGAGAGAGAGAGAGAGAGAGAGAGGTCTCTCTGTGATAGAGAGGTGGTGGGGGTGGTGTTTTAGCATCTCTGTATTTGGCTCCCTGACTAGATGATTATGTAATCGTGTGTTCTTCAAGAGATGCCAGTGTCATCTTAGAAATTCTCAAGGATGTATTTGTGAGTGTGTGTGTGTGTGTGTGTGTGTGTGTGTATATGTATATGTGTCCCACTAATACATACATACACACGATACTAATGAGTGTGTGCCTTTCCGTATCTTTTGCATGGCCACCTGCCATTGCTTGAGGGGTTTTAAACATGATGATGACATTTATGACAAATTATGTGTGTGTGTGTGTGCGCATGCGTGTGTGCAGGTGTGTGTGTGTCTGTATGTTTGTGTGTGTGCGCACGCATGTGTATGTGTGTGTATATGTCGAATGTAATCCATATCTGTACTTTAATTTCTTTCGCACCTCTGAGATCTTAGATATAGATTACAGGTTTCCATGAGCAAGATTTTCTTTTATAATCCTTGTCTCGCATTATCTCACCATCTCTGATTCTCCCGCCAACACACACACACACACACACACACACACACACACACACACACACACACACACACACACTCTCTGTCTTCCTCTCTCTCTGCCACTCTCTCTCTCTCTCTCTCTCTCTCTCTCTCTCTCTCTCTCTCTCTTTCTCTGCCACTCTCTCTGTCTGTCTGCTTCTCTGCACGGATGGATACTCTCTAACAGTTCTTACTGTGGCTTACAATAGAAAGGCGTACAACAGCGTGCAGAAATCCATTCGTCTGGGCAGATTTGACATTCGCAGTTAAAAGAGAAACATTAGATAAGTCTCTGCTGTCATTTAGCTCTCTCTTTGCACACATTTGCACAGGATGGAGATAACAGTGTGTGTGTGTGTGTGTGTGTGTGTGTGTGTGTGTGTGTGTGTGTGTGTGTGTGTGTGTGTGTGTACCTGCATGTGTGTGGGTATCTGCATGTGTGCATCTGTTTGCATAAGTGAGTGAGTGTGTGTGCACGTGTGTATGTGCGTGTCTCTGTGTGTGAGTGTGTGCTCTCATGATCAGAGACGTGTCTAACCACACACACACAGACACACACATCTCTGATCATGCATAGAATAAAGTGCTTTTTTAAGTCTCACACTGAAGATTTGCTTGAGAAGGGAACGGTGAAAGTTAATTGTATGCTGCCTTTCATATTCTTGCTTTT
>CM059274.1:7762763-7765263 GCA_030347295.1 Setipinna tenuifilis
ACTGGGTCCTGATTAGGGGGTACCAGACCCCCAAGTACCCCCTGTAATGTGAACTATAAGGGTAATGTAATGTGATATAATAACCGGTTGAGTTGGCACACCTTAAAGTCTCATTAAATGAAGTAAGGGAGAAGGACAATATCGTGGAATAAACTCAGGGCCTGCATCACTCTGTTGGGGTTTATTCCACCATATTGACCAACTCACTGCACATTATTCCACTTCATTTGCAGCTGTGTACTACTAACTAGGTCTTCGCCAAAAAAAAATATTGGTATAAAAACCATTTAGCAATTAAAAACATAGTTTGTTCAATCAGCTAAACTCTGATATGTCGAAGTTCAGTTCCATATCCAGCTATGTCGTTTGTTTTTCTGCTGCCCACCTTAGCAACAGTCTGTTATTTAAATAAATCAGACCTTGGGAAAGCCCATTTAGTTAATTTGCACTTTTTGTAACACTTTTACAAGCTATATATATATATATATATATATATACATGTCAATTAGGCTCCTCTTTCTTCCTTTCCCTCTCTGTGTCTCTGTCTCTGTCTCTCTTTCTGTCTCTCTTTCTCTCTCTGTCTCTCTCTGTCTCCCTGTCTCTCTCTCTCTGTGAAACGATAAGAGCTGTAAGAAACATTGACATTATTAGTTGGTGCTTCTGCTACTTAGTATTAACCTGCTCACTGAAATTGCACAATGACACACACACATACACATACACACATACGCACACACATATGTGCTTACAGAATAAAAAAAGCAAGAGTGAAGGTTAGAGTTAATGTCAGGTTAAGGATATGAGAAAGTGTGTGTGTGTGTGTGTGTGTGTGTGTGTGTGTGTGTGTGTGTGTGTGTGTGTGTGTGTGTGTGGAGACAGCCCCAGTATGGAAATGTGATGCAGGGTGAGAGCACTTCCTGAAGAAATGTCTTAATCAGTCATCCAAATCTCCTCACGTCAAAGGAATTCTAATGAGAACGTCTGGTTCTTTGATGCCACAGCTCTCAGTGTGTGTGTGTGTGTAGGTGTGTGTATGTGTGTGTGTGTGTGTGTGTGTGTGTGTGTGTGTCAGTGTCAGTGTCAGTGTCAGTGTGTGGGAAGGTGTTTGCCTGTCCTCTTCGTCAGTGTGTGTGTTTGTGACTTTTGCCAAAAAAAAAAACTCCCAGTCGTAAAGTCTCTCTCTTTCTCTCTCTCTCTGTCCCTCTCAACATTTATGGAAGGCTGAAAAATATTACCCATGATGCAATGGACGATGGACGGTGTGTGAGAATGACTCAGTAGGCTGTGTGTGTCTGTTTGTGTGTGTCTGTTTTGTGTGTGTGTGTGTGTGTGTGTGTGTGTGTGTGTGTGTGTGTGTGTGTGTGTGTGTCGGAGAGTCCCAGTGGCCTGTGAAAGTGTCAGTGCTGGAATGACTGACAGGAATACCTAGCTGGAGAAATGGAAGGAGAGAGATGGAGGGAGAGATTAAAGGAAATATATGAAGCAAGTGAGAGGAATATATAGTTGGAGAAATGGAGATAGATAGGTAGATGAAATGAGATATTGAAGAAAATAAAAAAGCAATGCAGAGAAAGGGAGAGAAATACCTAGTAAAGCACCGAGATAGATGGATGAATCCGGGCAAATGGATAGATGTGGAGAGTAGGAGACACACTTATGAAGAAATAAAAAGAAATAGATAGATGGAAATACTAAAGGAAGTAGATATAAAGAGATAGAGGAATGAAAATAGCTAAAAAGATAAAAAGAGTTAGGGAAATCGATGGAGTAAGAGAGAGAAATATATAGATGGAGTGAGTGAGATAAATGACTAGATGGAGAAATGGAGACAGGTGAATAAATGGGGTGAGAGATTTGTACTGTGTGTGTATGTGAGAGTCTAAGGCAATTCTCTGGTCGTCATCAGGTCTTGCAGAACGAAATAGATAATTACCTAAATCGAGTATATGAATGGCAATAATGACTAATCAAGCATAGCGTTAGTTCTGGCAGGCCAAGTTTAGCTCAAGCTTACCTGTCAGCTGATGGCATCAGCTGGGATCTCAGCTGACTGCATTAACTGTTTGATCAGCTTTCTGCTACCTTGTTGGCTGAGATGACACTGGGTGCTGACTTCTTGACAACATGGCTGTTCTCGCCACTGCTATTTAAAGGGCTTGAGAACATGGCTGTACTTGCCGTGTAAAGCCACTCTGCTAGCCACCTCCTGCCCAATTCCACCTAATTATGTATCAGACTGTATCAATGTCTGCTGTTATTGATGCTTGCTCTGTTCTCTATTCCTTGTGGGGGATCTTCTTTGCTGCACAACAATTCTCAGAGTTAATTTCCTAGTGCTCAGTAAAAGTGTTAAAATTAGAGCTGAAATGACACTGCAAAAAAAGTTGATTTAACTGTAAAGTAGTTAAATATGTAAGGTAGGAGTGTTCAATTAACACTACAAAGATTGGGACAAAATAAACACTGACATAGTATTAAAACAGACTCTCTCTCTCTCAGA
>CM059274.1:7770263-7772763 GCA_030347295.1 Setipinna tenuifilis
TGTCTGTCTGTCAGTCAGTCAGTCCATAATAATAATAATAAAAATACCTCAGTTTTATGTAGCGCTTTTCACAGTACTCAAAGACGCTTTACAAAGAGATTGATACACACAGACATAAACATAAACACACACACACACACACACACACACATACGAAAATGAGAGGGTGATCAGTGGTGGTGGTGGTGGGGGGTGTGGTCATGTGTCATATGCAGTCTTGAACAGGTGGGTCTTGAGGTGGCATTTGAAAGAGAGTAGTGTGTCAGAGTTGCAGAGGGAGGGAGGGAGTTCCAGAGGGTGGGGGCAGCGATGGCGAAGGCCCTGTCACCAATGGTCCGATATTTGGTTGTGGTGATAGGGGTGAGGAGATTTGCATCAGCAGAGCGTAGTCGGCGGGTGGGGGAGTGTCGGTGGAGGAGGTCGGTCAGGTACAAGGGTGCAAGGTTGTTGAGGGCCTTGTAGGTGATCAGGAGGATTTTGAAGTGTATGCGTTGTTTTATGGGGAGCCAGTGAAGTCGATGGAGGACAGGTGTGATGTGCTCTCTGGAGGGGTTGCGGGTGAGCAGTCGAGCAGCAGAGTTTTGGACATATTGTAGTTTTTGGAGAGCAGTGGAGGGGAGGCCGTACAGGATGCTGTTGCAGTAGTCGAGTCTGGAGGTTATGAAAGCGTGGATTAGTGTCTCAGCAGATGTGGAGGAAAGAGTGGGTTGAAGACGTGCAATGTTACGCAGGTGGAAGAAGGATGTCTTGGTTATATGGTTGATGTGTGATTTGAAAAGTGTAGGGTCCATGTAGATACCAAGATTTTTTACGAGGGGGGAGGGAGTGACAGAATGACCATCAATACAGAGTGAGAAATCTTGACAGGTGGCCGTGATGGTTTTTGGGCCAAAAACGATGATTTCAGTTTTATTGCTGTTTAGTTTGAGGAAGTTGTGGTTCATCCAGGTTTTGATGTCTGTAAGGCAGTCGGTGATAGTGGCGAGGATGGTAGGACAGATGGTTGTGGATTCATCCATTCATTCATCCATCCATCCATCTATTGATTCATTTATTTATCCATCCATCCACCAATTCATTCATCCATGCATCCATCTATCCATCCATCCATCCGTCCACCCATCCATCCATCCATCCATCCATCCATCCATCCATCCATCCACCAATTCATCCATCCATCTATCTTTATGTTAGGTGGGGAGGTGTTATTTTAGGTAGGGAAGTGTGTGTGTGTGTGTGTGTGTGTGTGTGTGTGTGTGTGTGTGTGTGTGTGTGTGTGAGAATATTCTATAAGTTGCATTCCCACTGAAACAAATGAAAAAATTGGGAACCAAATCAGACAGATTCTGCCCAAACAAGTATTGAAATAATAATAATGTCATTTTTAATTCTCCTATATCTTCATAATTTAAATATGAATGGCCCTTGTATTTTCTCATTTGTATTACACATTTTAATGACTGTCGTTTATAGAAATAGAATTGCTACATGATTAAATCCACCTTGACTATGAACAGCTTGTCGTCAGTTTTTCGTTCAATTTCTTCTTTGAGTTGGCAGGTTTACTGATTTTTTTTGTGTGTGAACAGGTTAATGGCTTTGATCCAGTGGAGCGTCTCAAAGTAATCAGTTAATTAATGTTTTGATCAAAAAAAGGCGCTCTTGCTGAAACGATGAGCTGTGTTTTGCAGTGCGAGAAACACGATTTGAGAAGCACACACATCACCAGGCTGATGAGATCTGAGCGATCAGATAATTTATAGGCTTGTTAATTAGCTGATAATGCAGTCTGGTAATGAACGGGAGGGGCGGAACTAACCATGTTTGTGTCTCTCTCCCTCTCTGTGCTTCATGGTGTGTGTGTGCGTGTGTGTGTGTGTGTGTGTGTGTGTGTGTGTGTGTGTGTGTGTGTGTGTACGTATGTACGTGTGTGTGTGTGTACGTATGTTTGTGTGTGTGTGTGTTATGTGTTGTGTGAGTGTGGGTATGTTTCTGTTTGTTTTTTGTGTGTTTTGTTATGCATGTATGTGTATCTACGTGTGTGTGTGTGTGTGTACGTATGTTTGTGAGTGTGTGTGTGTGTGTATGTTTATGTTTGTTTTTATGTGTTTTCATGCATATGTGTGTGTGTTGTGTGAGTGTGTGTGTGTGTATGTTTGTTTGTGTGTTGTGTGTTTTTTGTGTGTGTGTGTTCATGCATGTGTGTGTGCCCATGTCTGTGTGTGTGTGTGTGTTCATGTGTGTGTGTGTGTGTGTGCCACCATGCCACACAGACATTGACGAGTGTGCAAACGGCTTCGTGGAGTGCGACAGTCGAGCCACCTGCATCAACCTGCCGGGCTGGTACCACTGCGAATGCCGCGACGGCTACCATGACAACGGCATGTTCTCAGCCAATGGGGAGTCGTGTGAGGGTAAGTGGGCGGGGCTTAGACACTCCAGAACCAATAGAGTGGAGGGTTCTGTACCTCTAGTCTGAGATATTTGGGTCACTGTCACA
>CM059274.1:7787763-7792763 GCA_030347295.1 Setipinna tenuifilis
ATACCAGACCCACTCTGAGAGAGCCCCATCCTTATCCACCCCCACCCCCCACCAGGACCACCCAGACACCCCCTTAAAGCAACACTAAAGCACTTCTCATCTTCGGCGGTCACCCTAGCCTGGCTGTCGCACCAAGCTCGTAGACGGAGCTTGGTCTAGCAAACCTTCCATAAAAATATGTCTGTGAATATTCTCATTAATCCAGGTCATGTTAGTCAAATGAGCTACGATGTAAGCAACTGGACTTCTTGTAGTAGCTTGAAGATGTTTCAACTTTCATCTTTCAAAAGGTGATACGTCTTCAAGCTTCTAAAAGAAGTCCAGTTGCTTAGAACTTAGCTCATTTAACTTTCATATAGAAAGGAAGTTCTCAGAGGTGGGATGAACAGGCTTTTTTCAAATGCCTTTGTGTACTACTGGACAGAGGTACAACCAGTCAGACCACTGATTGCAAGGACAAATGCATAGTGTTCGTTTTCATTGGTGTCTGATTTTTCAGGCAAAGGAACAGCTGAGAAAAGGGCAAATGCTGCCTATGACACAAAATTCAATGTAGCGTCACAGACAGTATGGGCGGGCATGGCTACGGTCAGGCTGCGGTCAGGCTATGGTCAGGCTACGGTCACCCTGGTGTCTCATTCGAACAGAGCAACCCGCTTCTGAGAACTTCTATAGTGCAGTTATAGCCCGTGAAGGGACGCAAAGCGAATTCAGAAGTGCCGTTTACCCTGTTACAAGTTAATGAACTACTAAAATGATTTTTGGAACATTATTTTAAGGTTGAAAAAACAACTTAGTGTTGCTTAAAGATGATGATGACACACTGGGCAACTTTTTGACCAATGTTGCTGAACAACGTTACTAAGAACGTTATCACTCATTTAAGGCAACATGTTTTTATCAGCTGAACTAGGATCAGCAGCAGATAACTCAACTTGCTGATCATCCAAACCGAACACTAGAAGCCAATCATGTTGTTTTTGACCAGCAACATTGCTCCAAAAGTTGCCCCATGTACCATCTCCTTTCCTCCCAGATGCCCCCTGCCCAGGACAAGGTTCCTGTTCTGGGGAAAGACTCCGGGTGGTCAAGGGTGCCATACTCCCGTCACACTGTAAATATCCTCCATCCTCCCCTGAAAAAAGAAAAATAAAATAAAAAATAAATAAAACAGTACCCAGTTCGCTCTACTGGCATGGCAGTTAACTGTGTTGATTGTTTTGCTAAATTGAGGTTATCTGTATAGGGAAGAAAAGATGCACAGGAAAAAAAATGATGTTGACATTGTGATATTAACTCCTCTTTTGATTTTGGTTTTGAGTTGTTTTGAGTTCCTGTTTTTTTTTAGTTTTGTTAGTTTGTTTCTTTGTACTTTTCTGGAGATTGTTGCTATTTTAGTTTGGTGGTTTGTGTATTTGCTTTGTTTGTTTCCCGCGGTCGATGTTTAAGTTATTTGATGGCTTTGGTGTTGTGAAAATGTGAAAAATAAAGATTTCCTTTTAAACTATGTTTGCATCTGGAAGACTGTGTGTCAGGCAGCAGCCAACACCATCCAGTAGGCTACAGCCATCACTGAAGGTGGTTGCTATAGTAACACATGTAAATGTGTGATTTACGAGGGTGTGAGTGTGTGTGTGTGTGTGTGCATGTGTGTGAGTGTGAGTGTGTGTGTGTGTGTGTGTGTGTGTGTGTGTTTGCATGTGTGTGAGTGCGTGTTTGTGCATGCATGAATGTGGGCGTGTGTGTGTGTGTGTGTGTGTGTGTGTGTGTGTGTGTGTGTGTGTGTGTGTGTGACTTTATGAGCTAGACCACCTGCCCATACCACCTGCTCTTCACCAGGGTCATGATCTATGATCTTCCTCTTTTTCTCTCACATACGTGAATCTTTATACCTGTATTTTGTTTTCATTTCCTTCCTCCTCCTGTCTTCTCTCCTCATCTCTCTTTTCATCGGTCTCATCTGTCTTCCTGCCCTTCCGTCGCTGTCAATACTTGTCTTGTCTTTTCAGACTCTCTCCACCTCTCTCTCTCTCTGTCTCGCTATCTATCTTTCTATCTATTATACATTCATTTTTCTTTTGCTACATTTCTGCCATTGCCCCCTTTTTCATCTCTCTGTATCCGTCTGTATCTATCTATCTGTCTATCTATCTATCTATCTATCTATCTATCTGTCTGTCTGTCTGTCTGTCTGTCTGTCTTTCTGTCTGTCTGTCTATTTCTTTATACCCCTTTCTCTCACTCTCTGTCCTGTCCTGTATTCTCTGTGTGTGGTGTCTGAGCTCTGTCATTAGGTGTGTGTGTGTGTGTGTGTGTGTGTGTGTGTGTGTGTGTGTGTGTGTGTGTGTGTGTGTGTGTAATGATCACATAATCACTAATCCCCATCGCCTGTGCCCAGGCCAAATGAGCCACTGGCTGGACACCAATATGCTGTCTCAACTGCTCTCAGAGGGCATTAGGTACACAAACACACACACACACACCCTCAGCAACACACACACCC
Organism: Setipinna tenuifilis; assembly: GCA_030347295.1. NCBI lineage: Eukaryota > Metazoa > Chordata > Actinopteri > Clupeiformes > Engraulidae > Setipinna > Setipinna tenuifilis. The sequence goes on from CM059274.1 coordinate 7,790,267, forward strand.
CATCAGAAACACACACACACACACTCACACACACATCCCATTACAAACATACACACATACCCCATCAAAAACACACACACACCCCATCAGAAACACACACACACACACCCTTAGAAGCAAATACAAGCACACTGACCCTCAGAAACATACACGCACACACACACACACACACACACACACACACACACACACACACACACACACACACATATGCATGAGCCATGCATCAGCGCACACCATCAAAAACAAACACCCACCCCCCTAACACACACACGCTTGCACATACTTAGTCATTTTTTTAGAAACACACACACACACACATACACACACACACACACACACAAACAGAGCTTTACTCTGACACAGACACCCTCATCTGCATGGGCATCTACAAACAGGCACAGTGCTGTATGTGCATTCATGTGCATGTGCGTGTTTATGTATGTGCATGTCTGTGAATCAATATCTGTATTGATTTTTTCTACCCCACCTTACACACACACAAACATTCACACTCTCTCACACACAAACACACACACACACAAACACACACACACACACACACACACACACACACACACACACACACACACACACACACATATATATATATTATAAAGCACACACACAGCGAAACTCAGCTGCACTATATACACATATTGTAAGTCTATGAGACAGGCCTGTTTCTGTCACTGGTCTTCCTGTCCCAGAGTTGCTGGTCTTCCTGTGCTCTGGTGCTAAGTGTCCCTGGTGCTGCTGTCCGATGATGATTTTTTTTCTACCCCACCTTACACACACATAAACATTCACACTCTCTCACATACAAACACACACACACACATATTCACACACACACACACAAGCACACATACACACACTCACACACAGACACATTCACACACACACAGATATATATATATATATATATATATATATATATATATATATATATATATATATATATATATGATATATATGATATATATATCATAAAGCACACACACACACACAGCGAAACTCAGCTGCCAAGGTGCAGTATGCACACATATTGTAAGTCTATGAGACAGGCCTGTTCCTGTCACTGGTCTTCCTGTCCCAGAGCTGCTGGTCTTCCTGTGTCCTCCCTGGTGCTGCTGGTCTTCCTGTGTCCTCCCTGGTGCTGCTGTAAGTGTCCCTGGTGCTGCTGCTGTCCGATGAGTGTGGAAGCACAGCCTGTCCAGTCCAGCAAGCAGGCACCGGAGTTGTGAGAGAACAGGATTATCTGTGTGTGTGTGTGTGTGTGTGTGTGTGTGTGTGTGTGTCTGTTTGTGTTTGTGTGTTTTAGTATGTGTGTGGGCGGGTTTATTTGTGCTTTGTGACAGTCAGAGGTGTGTGTGTGGGGGGGGGGGGGGAGCAGGAGCTGGCAACAAGTTTGGCATCTATTTTGAGGTGACTCCTGAAATGAGAGTGGCACTACGCCAGTGTAGGACACTAAGTGACAGTGAGTGGCATTGACTGTGTGCATTTGTGTGTGTGTGTGTGTGTGTGTGTAAGAGAAAGAGAGACAGAGATAGAGAGAAGAAAAAAATAGTTTGTTTTGTCAATGTACTTAAGTAAGTGTGTGAAAGAGTTACACAAAGAAGAAAAAGAGATACTTTGTGTGTGTATGTTTTATGTGCATGTGTGTGTATGCACGCGCACATGTATGTGTGTGTTTTTCTGTGTGTGAGTCTGTGAAGGAGAAAGCATTCTGTGTATGTAAGACACAGATGATTTGTGCATGTGGTAATGTTGTGAGTTTTTATATGGTTGTACAAATCAATCATTTTTGTGTACCGTGTGTTGGCATACAATCTGCTATATGTGTGTGTGTGTGTGTGTGTGTGTGTGTGTATTTGCAGCATCTTAATTGTGTGTATGGTGTGTATGTGTGCGTGCGTGCATGCGTGTGTGTGTTTGTGTTTGTATGCGTGTGTCTATGTCAGCTAAGCAGGACACCATCATTTTAAACTGGCCCACCAGCTGATGTTTAAACATTTTTAGTTTTGCCTGGAGCAATGGGCGGGGCCTGTGTGTGTGTGTGTGTGTGTGTGTGTGTGTGTTTGTGTGTGTGTGTGTGTGTGCGTGTGTGTGTGTGTGTGTGTATTCATGTGTGCGTGCGTGCGTGCCTGTGGGTATGGGTGGGTGTCTGTGTCTGTGTGTCTGTGTCCTTAAAGGAAAGGAATTGCGAAGGCCCACTCAAACAGATGCTCCCTATCCTTGGGGTGGCTGGTAAGGTGGTGGTGATTTAAAACAACATTATCCATTATCACTGATAACAATTGAACAGTCCACAGGAAAAAAAAGGCAGGGTCACAAAATGCAGAAACTGAGAAAATGTTATTCATAAGTTTGATTTTTGATTTGATTTTAGTAAAGCAAATGCTATTTTTGCTTCTAGACACGAGACAATGCTCGTTTATTCACAGGATTACATTTGAAAAAGGCTGGGGTTTCAGTACAACTAGCAATAGGGGGA
>CM059274.1:7795263-7797763 GCA_030347295.1 Setipinna tenuifilis
GACAGACAGAGCGGCTGGAGGAATTTCCCAGAAGAAATTAAATAATTTCCTCAAAACTCTCATTCTTGTTATTGTTCCCAAATCAGATATTAGTCTAGGCAATGCCTAAGCAATAGGTCATAATGATATTTTTTTTTACCTCCGCCGAGGAAATTATGTTTTTGCCAGCATTTATCTGTCTGTTTGTTTGTCTGTTAGTTAGAAAAATAACTCCAAAAGTCATGAGCGTATCGCTCTGAAATTATGACAGTATGTTGCTATTGTCACTGCCTCAAGGTGATTCTTTTTTGGTTACCTCACAAAAAATGTTAACATTGGAAATTCAGTAGTAACCAGTGGACCCTAGTAACTAACCCTGTAGTGTTAACACTACCCTAATAACATTACCTATAGTAACTAACACTGTAGTGTTAACACTACCCTAATAACATTACCCTAGTAACTAACACTGTAGTGTTAACACTACCATAGTAACACTACGCAAGTAACTACTGTAACTGTAGTGTAGTAACTAGTAACTGCAGTGTTAACAACAGAGGTGAGAACTCCTGGTTTCAAACAGTAAATATTCTGCCATGTAGCAGTTTTTCTTGTGCACATAATCAAGGTGATTTCATCACATTTTGGTGACATTTAACACAATGTTAGCAAGCAGATGTGAGTTAACTTAGTCTGGTTATTTACTCAGCTACTGTATGGAGGGTGTGTTTGTGTGTGTGTCTGAGCCACATGTATTTGAATACTTCCCCCATGATACTGTGGAGGGAGTAGTCCAGATCAGGTCAGATTGTGTGTGTGTGTGTGTGTGTGTGTGTGTGTGTGTGTCTGTGTGTTTGTGTCTGAACTGTCCACAAGTTTTGCACTCAACTGTTCAGTTTGCTGCAGTGAGGTGCATGGGCAGGTGAGGTGTGTGTGTGTATGTGTCTGTGTCTGTGTGTCTCTGTGTTTGTAGTGGCGTGCCATGTGTGTGCATGTGTATTTGTGTGTGATAGCACTTTGGAGTTTGTTCACCTTGGCTGCCATTTCAGGTGGCTTGCAGATCAATATCTCATTTCACAGACCAGTGGAAGGCAGACAGCACAAGGAGAAACAGAGAGAAAGAAAAAGAGAGGAAGACAAAGATGCAGAGAGAAAAAAAGAAAGTGAGTGAGGGTGTGTGTCTGTGAGAGAGAAAGAGAGAGGGAAAGGAAAAGAGAGGAAGACAAAGATGCAGAGAGAAAAAAAGACAGTGAATGTGTGTGAGAGAGAGAGAAAGAGAGAGGGAAAGAAAAAGAGAGGAAGACAAAGATGCAAAGAGAAAAAAAGAAAGTGAGTTTGTGTATGTGTGAGAGAGAGAGAGGGAAAGAGAGAGAGAGGAAGAGATGGAGGGAGGGATGGATAAGGGAGAGATGGAAGATGTCTCAGCTTCAGATAAGCTAAAAACTCGTCCTTTCACCCCAAAAGTGTTATGCTGTGGGCAAGTGCAGCTAGGTGCATCAGGAAGCATATTTCCGTGTCTGTATCAATTCGAGTCAATTTCATAGTGTGCGCTGGCGCGACAAACACAATTTTCAATTGGCAGGATACAACATTTTGTTTTATTAGCTAAATCGACAACAGCAACAACCCAGAATATATTAATATAGTACAAATTTTGCATGAAACACAATATTTGTTTATTTTTTACTATTTGTAATGCAGGAGGGCATGACATTTTGTTTATTGTTTTTTATTGTGTTTTTATTGTAATTGTCCAGGTGAGTTACTCTAAAACATTACATTAAAGATGTTATCAGCAATGCTGGCAGCAAATATGGCGTCTGTTTGTGTCTATATCAGAATGATTTAGCCATTGACTTTGTCCAATATAACTAATTTCATATTTGAACATTGGGGCTAAACACAACATGCAGTGTTAACTCCTCCTTGCCTTCAGTCAGGGATTTTTGGGCAGACACTCAGTGCAAGGTTAGTAGACAGGCTGACATTATGCTGTTTGTTTCTAGTTTATGGAGTTTGGGTTGCATGAGATTGGGCTTTTAAAAGTGTAGGATATATTTGTGAGGATATATTGAGAAATGTTATCATAAATTGTTACATGGCTACAAAACACTTCAAATCACTAATATCACCCCAGTGATGTTATACTTTTACAGTATTGTACTGTTGATTTTACAGGACCTCAAACTGTTCACTCTTTAGTTTTTATCCTTTGTGTCTGGTTAGCTCTTGTGGGCACACAGCCTGTTTAAGCTCAAACACACACACACACACACAGACAAGACACACCAACAAACACACAAACACATATACACTGTGACAGACAGTGATGCGCGTGCGCACACACACACACACACACACACACACAGGTATGCTTTTCTATCTCTGTTGGTGGCCTTCTCCCCTCATTCATCTTGGGGTTTTGTGGCTCCAATTTAATTTTGTTCCCATTTGCCAGCGAGCCCAAATAATCATTGCATTATTGAAGCAAATTAGAGGGAAAATCTTTTCGTTTTTCTCT
>CM059274.1:7806018-7811018 GCA_030347295.1 Setipinna tenuifilis
ATACATAATAATAACAACTCTTTATGGTAATCATTATGAAAACTGTGTTCATGGAAAGTGTCTCAATTTTCTTGTACTCAGAGTTACTGCAGCAGAAAACAGCTACACATCCAGCACACCCTTGCCTGTCATGGTGGTGTGAGGGAGACAGGTGGTATTTGGCCCAGCAGAGGCAGACAGGCCACAGGCAGGCAGTGCTCATGGGGGCACAAGCAGTGTTCATGGGGCTCTTGATGCATGGGGAGACTGGGGGGTGGGAGGTGGGGGGGGGGTGAGACAGTGCAGATGGAAGGGGGGAGGGGGAGAGAGGGGAGTGCAGACATTCAGATAGGAGATGGATGGAGGACATGGCATGCACACACACAAACACATACACACACACACACACACACACACACACACACACACACACACACACACACTAAAACCAACAGAAACACAAGAGGCATACAGCTGTGTGTACACATAGGTACAAACACACACACACAAAAACACACACAGCCAAGCACACAGTCGACTGCAAACTGCATACAAACACACATGCAAACACACGCGCACACACACACCACACACACACACACACACACACACACACACAATGAATGTTATGAATTATTATAATAATGCAAGAATGCCTATAAAAGACTCTAAACGTTGTCTCGGGATAAATTTATAGAGCAGTAAATCCACTCGCAGACCAGAGCTGCTGTTTGATATGTTAGACCTTAAACTCCCATAATTCAGTAGGACTGGCCCAGATTTATTCCTGGGATCTGATCCTTTCCTGACTCACTATTTCTGTCCCAGAGGGATTTGTGCAGCCTCTGAATATCGAACAGTCCATCCCCATTCAGAACATCCACCACTCGGAAAACCACTGCAGTTCCACTGCTCACGCTACAGAGAGGGCAAAATGAAATAGAAAATTCCAAATCCGACTTCCAACCCTATGTTCTAGGACACACACAAACACACACGCACACAGAGAGACAGACATACACACACACACACACACACTGTTACATGCATTACTACACTGAACTGGTGGACCTGCAAATCACACAGAGAACATTACACATTGATCTCCAGGAAACTGTCTTTTATATTCTTGAAGTGGTGCTGGTAGTGTGAGTGTGTATGCAAGTGTGTGTGTGTGTGTGTGTGTGTGTGTGTGTGTGTGTGTGTGTGTGTGTGTGTGTGTGTTGGGGGTGGGGATCTATAGGCAACAGAACATCCATTCAGAATACCACTGCAGAGAAGGAAAGAATGAAACATAAACTCCAATTGTTCTACACATACAAACACACACACACACATACACAGTCACATGCATTAAGCAGGTGCACCTATAAAACACACAGAGAAGGTAGGAGAACATTACACATAGATCTAGAAAATTCCTATAGGCTTAATGTGGTGGTGGTGGTGGTGGTGGTGGTGTGTGTGTGTGTGTGTGTGTGTGTGTGTGTGTGTGTGTGTGTGTGTGCGTGTGTGTGTGTGTCGGGATTGGGGGGCTAGGGGGATTTATAGGTAACAGAGCATCCATTCAGAATACTAAGCTACTGCTGAGGCTACAGAGAGGGGAATTGAAATATAAATTCCAACTGTTCTAGTGTCACATGGGTTCCTACTCTGAAGAGATGTACCTGCAGATCACATAGAGAAGATTGGAGAACATTATACATTGATCTCCAGAAACCCCTCATATAATTTATATGGGGGGAACTGTAGGCAAAGGAAGTTCTTTATTGTCTGTTTATTTGTTTCATACAAACAGCAAAAATGATTCTGTGTGTATGTGTATAGATGAATATGCAAAAAGAGTACCATACTGAAAAGAGACTTTGGTGAAGGTGTCTTCCAACTGAATAAAACCAATCTCAATGCAAACCTACTTAAGTTTAGAAAGCCATTCTATAAGCTAACTCTTCTTTATATTGATGCTGTTTTTGCACAACCTTTATCTGTGTAAAGGCCTCCGCACATCGGTTCTGACAGCACTGTGGAGCACTTTCGAATTTGACAATTTCATTTGCCCCTACACACCAGCAGACATCACAGTAGTCTTTTAGAATCACCGTTTTCCAAGGATTATCAACTGTCATTATGGGTAGGCTAAGTAAAATCTGCTATCCTTTCAGCTGCTATGCAGTTTAGCCTTGGAACCAACTTCCAGAAGACATCAAAACTGCTATTCATGTTGGAAGTTTCAAATCTAGACTTAAGGCAAAACTGTTCTTAGATGCTTTCTCCTAGCCTGAACCTTTAATTCATTTATTATTTTACCTATTTTATCTTTTATGCCTTTATGTTGTTCTTTGCTTTTATTTTTGTTAAGTACATTGAGCTGCCTTTGTGTATGAAATGCACTATACATATTTGACTTGAGTATCCTGTTATCCTTTTTTTAAACACAAAATTAGTAATATGTCACATTGTAATTGAATTAGGCCGATGTGAAATCAATGTGAAATAGCCTAGGCATCACACATTTGGTGTTTTAAATTTTTCAATGAAGTCCTGTCTTTCCCAGAGCCTACGAGGCAACTATGTTTTCTCAACGATCTTCTGTTTGGGAACAAAGTCTAGGTCTATAACTTACCTTGTAGATTATTAAAAATAACCAATAGAAAGCAGTAGGCACATTAGGCACACATTAACATATGCGAATTTGAGTGCAAGTCATTGTGGTTTACAGGATCCAAAGAATGAGCACTGCTCTGATGGTGAAGAGCAGTTTCAGTTCCTGGGATGAGATCTCAGGGCAGAATGGTGTGTAGAAGATGTAGATCAAGGGTGTCAAACTCATTTTGGTTCAGGGGCCATATACAGCCCATCTGATCTCAAGTGGGCCAGACCAGTTACCCATAATTACAAAATAATCTTTGCCAACTTCAAATCTGTAGCTTTGTTTTTTTTAGTAGGCTATGCATTATGCCTCAGCCTACATATGTAGCCTAATCACTGATCACTAGGGATCTATATTAAATTATTACACATTTATTTACAGAGAGGTCAATGGATTTCAAATAACATGCATTTCACTCTTAAACAACTTGTGTATTTTTATAGTGTTGAGTAGATAAATAAGAATCCTTAGAATGGAATGGAATAGAATGGAATGGGTGGAGAACCTTAGGTCTTCTGGTCAGACAGTTCTTCAAGGGGCCAGTAAGTGCCTTGTCTTCCTGGCAAAACTTTGCCTTTGCAGGATGCACATCTCTCTGAACATCTCTCTGAAGGACACGTGTAGGGCGCTGTCTTTTTTCCAAAGACTGCGGGGATGCCTGTTCTACCTGCTGCTGCGTTAATGGGCTTCTTCTTCTTGACTTTGTCCTTACACCGACAGCAGGTCCTGGTCTGTGTGTGTGCGTGTGTGTGTGTGTGTGCGTGCGTGCGTGCGTGAGTGTGTGTGTGTTTTGTGTGTGTGTGTGTGTGTGTGTATGTGTGTGTGCATGAGTGTGTGTGAGTGTGTGTGTGTGTGTGCGTGCACGTGCGGGCGTGCGTGAGTGTGTGTGTGTGTTTTGTATGTGTGTGTGTGTGTGTGTGTATGTGTGTGTGTGTGTGTGTGTCTGCCAAGTTAATGGGGTTTCTCTTCTTGACTTTGTCCGTGCACTGACAGCAGGTCCCGATCATCTCACATTTGTGTCAGAGGAGACCACCTGCCTTTCATCAGTGGCATCACTTGTGCTTACCTAATGAAGTGTGTGTGTGTGTGTGTGTGTGTATGTGTGTGTGTGTGTGTGTGTGTGTGCGTGCGTGCATGTGTACCTGTGTGCGTGCGTGCCTACCTGCGTGTGTGTGTGTGTGTGTGTGTGCGTGCGTGCATGCGTAAGTGTGTGCATGCATGAGTGTGTATGTCTCTGTAAGTTTGCGTGTGCGTCTTTGTGTCTGTGTGTGTGTATATATGTGTAAAGTGTGTGTTTAAAATGTGTGTGCTGTGTGTGTATAGTGTGTGAATTGTGTGTGCTGTGTGTGTTTAGTGTGTGAATTGTGTGTGAGGTGTGTGTGAAGTGTGTATGCTTCATACTGGATTTTGGCCCTTGCTGGGACACTCTCCTTTATCTGGCTCCATTAGGACGACCCCTCCCCTCCCCTTCCCTTCCCCCCATCAACCCCCCAACCCCCCCCCCCACACACACACACACACACACTCTGCTCCACTCTTCCTGCTGAGAGCATCTGTTCTGTGACACACACCTGGATCTTACTTATGCTCTCTCACACACTCACTCATTCACTCACTCACTCACACACACACACACAGACACACACACACACACACACACAAACACACACACACACACACACACAAACACACGCACACACAAGCATGCAAATCACACAAACATAGCCACTAACTCTCTTTCTGTGTGTTAATGTGTGTGTGTGTGTGTGTGAGTGTGTGTTTGGGGGGGTACAGACAGAGGGATACAGAGACAGAGATATAAAGACGGAGAGAGAGAAGCTTGTACATTCTCTCTCTCTCAAACATGGATGTAGTGTTCTGACTTACACACACACACACACACACACACTCACACTCAAACCTTCCATATGTCAAAGTCTCATCATTAACACAGTAGGGGGGTCCTCTCACCAGCCCAGATTGCACACTCACAGACACCATAGACGTCTGCACACACACACACATCCAAAACCCACTATAAAACACACACACCCACTATAAAACACAGCCGCCCTGTTCATCCAGATGACGTTTTAGAAAACCTTCACAGTCAACAAACACAACCGACCAGTGACAGACCATCTAGTTCTCAATCCAACCTTGAACTTACCTCCTCTTATTCTTCCCCTTGTGTTTCTAAAGATACAGCAACCGATATTTCCCTGCCTTTTTTGAATACAAAGGAGTATTGCTGCTTAGTCACAAAGGTTACTTGCCAAGACCACAGATAAACAAGTTGTTTCTGCAGATGTAATGAAAGGCACCAGAGAGCAAATTCAGAAGGTCCTGTTAGAGTTTATTGAAGTTCCAG
>CM059274.1:7821018-7828518 GCA_030347295.1 Setipinna tenuifilis
GTTAAGAACGGGCGAACTTTTGCGATATTTCTAAGGTGGAAGTAGGCGGTTTTTGTTAATTTATTAATATGAGGTTCAAAGTTTAGGTCAGAGTCCAGGGTCACTCCTAGGCTTGTCACCTTTTCTCTGACATGTTGGTTAAGGTTTCCTAGGTTAGAGTAGAGCGCCTCGCGTTTGTCTCTGGGGCCAAGAAGCAGGACTTCTGTTTTGTCCTCATTTAATTTTAGAAAATTATTGTTCATCCAATGTGTAATAGCTGTTAGGCAGGAGGTTAGAGTGTGTAGGGCGGTAGTTTGATTCGGCTCGACTGATATGTAGAGCTGTGTGTCATCGGCATAGCTGTGGAAATCTACATTATATTCTTTGATAATGTTGCCTAATGGTAGCATGTATAATGAGAAAAGAAGGGGGCCGAGACAGCTGCCTTGGGCGACTCCAAAGGGCATGTTGTGTTTGTTGGATACGTGGTCTCCTATACTAACGTAGAATTGCCTTCCTCTAATATATGATTCAAACCATTTTAATGCATTGCCTGAGAGGCCTACCCAGGTCTCAAGACGGTTAAGTAATATGTTGTGGTCAATAGTGTCAAAGGCGGCACTTAGGTCTAGGAGGATTAGGACAGAGACTTTGTTTGTGGCCATACTAAGTCTGAGATCATTAACTATTTTAGTTAGGGCGGTCTCTGTGCTGTGATTTGCTCTGAAGCCTGATTGGAATTTTTCTAATATATCGTGTTTGCTAAGGAACAGGTTGAGTTGTTTAAAGACGACTTTTTCTAATATTTTGCTTATAAATGGGAGATTGGAGATTGGCCTATAGTTGTTCAGTGTGTTTTGGTCCAGATCTGCTTTTTTCAGGAGTGGCTTTACAACTGCGGTTTTAAAGGAGTTGGGGAATACTCCTGTGACGATGGAGGTATTAATAATCTGTAGTACGGGTGTTGAAACGCAACTAAAGATGTTTTTCATAAGGAAGGTAGGGATAGGGTCAAGGCTAGAGGTTGACTGTTTACTTTGTTTGACTATCTTATTCAGTTCTTCTTCTGAGATGGGGTTAAAGTTATTAAGGGTTGGTGGATCCCTGCGAGGAGGTTGGTGGTAATAATTGGGGTCATGAATAATACCGGTTCTAATGGCAGCTATTTTGTTAGTGAAGAACAGTGCAAATTCATTGCACCTAGATGGGGTGGCTAAGCTACGCATGTCGCAGGCTGGTGCAGGTTTTAATAGCCTTTCGATTGTGGAGAACAGTACTCTTGAATTGCTATGATTGTCTGCGATAATTTTTGAGAAATACGCTCTTCTTTCAGTGCGAATAACATTATTGTAAGTGGAGATGCGTTCTTTGAAGATTAGGCGGTTGACCTCTAATTTGGTCTTTCTCCAGGTTCGCTCTGCTGCTCTGCACTGTCTTTTGAGTTTTCTAACTGAGTCGTTTATCCAGGGGGATGGTTTGGCTCGTAGTCTACATTTTGACTGTAGGGGGGCGACTTTATCTAGGATTTCTTTTAAATTGCTATTAAAGCTGACTACCATTTCCTCAAGTGAGTCTTGCTCGTTTATGAGGTCGTGGGCAGCAACAAGGTTGGTAAATTCTCGTTCGATGGAGGTGTTTATGTAGCGCTTGCGGATTTGACTATTGCTACTGTTGGTAGTTATGATGAGTTCGGATTCAAATAGGACGCAGTAATGATCGGAGATGGCGACGTCTGATACGGTGATGTTGTTAATGTTGGTGGCGTGTGATATTACTAGGTCGAGCGTGTTACCTAGTCGATGAGTGGCCTCTGTTATGTATTGACATAGTCCATAGCTATCTAAAGTGTTTAGTAGTTCCTTCGCGTTCGTGTCATGATTTTTGTTGACGTGAATATTAAAGTCTCCCACGATAATTAATCTGTCGTAGTTTGTGACTATCGTTGACAGTAGGGTGGAAAATTCTGATATAAATGTTGGTGAGTGTTTTGGTGGTCTATAAAGTGCGACGAGAATCAGACTGTGGTTAGTATGTACTTTGAGGGCTAAGTACTCATAGGATGAAAAGATGCCAAGATTGATTTCAGTGCATGTAAATTTATCAGAGATGATGGCGGCTACACCACCTCCCCTTTTGCTGTCTCTTGATACCTGATAAAATTTGTAGTTTGGTGGGCAGGCTTCAATAAGGGTGGCGGCCCCGTCCTCTTTTAACCATGTTTCTACCAGGAACATAAAATGGAGCTTTTTGTCTAAAATTAAGTCGTTTATAATAAAGCTCTTATTGGTAAGAGATCTTACATTAAGAAGTGCGGCTTTAATGGTGGTATTGAGATTAGTAACTCGGCGCTGGAGTGGGATGGTGATTAGGTTGTTTTTTACGCAGCCTATGGTTTTAACTTTGCTTTGTCTATGATGGGTTATAATGGGGGGGATATGATTGGGCGAAGTTTGATTGTTTCTTTGAGCCGGGTGCACGGTGTTCAAAGAGCTAAGGGTGCTAACACAGGGTATATCATCAGCTCTGGTTGTATTGTATAGGTGGTGCACTGGCGTGGAACTTACGTGTCAGTTTGGGTGCCGGTGGGCTGCTAGCGCTAGCTCCAGGTTGCTAGCTAGCAGACCCGCTCCGGCTCTGTTCAGGTGTCGCCCGTCCCGGGCGAACAGGTTCCGCCTGGTCCAGAAGCAGCTGAAGTTGTCAGCGTAGGGGATGCTCTCGCGGCAGCAGTGCCCCAGCAGCCACAGGTGGAGCTGGCGGATACGGGAGAACTGCATGTCTGAGAAGCAAACAGAGGGAATTGGGCCTGAGACTATGCATTTTTTACCAGTAGCACGTATGGTCTGAATTAAAGAAGTAAAATCAGACTTAAGTTTTTCAGACTGCTGGAGCTTGATGTCGTTCGAGCCGACGTGCACGACGATCGTGGACGCGGTCGGGTGCTGGTCAGCCACCTCCGGTACCCGGGCCTCGATGTCCTCCACTCGTGCCCCGGGGAGACACCACGTCTCCGTCCTCGGTGTGTAATTTCGTCCCATGAGAGGATGAAATGAGACCGTGCTGGTACGTGGTCAATGCTGTGAAGCTGCTTCTTGTTAAATAGCTCAATGCAGGAAGTAAATGGAAGTAATACTATGCATCCAAGATTTTTTAAATAACGTACTGTAATGAAATATATAAATAAAAGGAGGCCAGCACACTTATTCCGCTGACATGAATGTCCTTTTATTTTATTCTATGTATACAGTTGGAATGAATCATCTGACTACAAAACAACATTTGAGAAAACATGTATGCAGACCCCTTATCTTTGCAGTAGCTAGTAGCAAGCTGATATAACTTACTGGTGGCTTACAGGTGCAGACAGAGGAATCATGGGAGTTGATAATGGCAATGGATCATGGGTAAAGCAGAATCATACGATTCAGACTGTAACCTCTCTTCTCTGTCAGGGACCACAACAGAAGACCTGTGGACTGTGCTACTGTTGCTACACTGACCCCAACTCAACCAGCCCCTCATTTTTGCACTAAATTATCTCCATGGCCTAAAGCATGTACACACGCGCATGTGGCAGCCTGTAGAAGATGGCACAGTATGACACTTTACCTCTTTTGACATGACAAGTGGCATTGGTGATGTGGCATGGGAACTGGAAAGGTGAGGTGTTGTGTTCTCTCTCTGCAAACCAAGGTTACCAACGGTGATAGGCAACCTGCATTCGTAAGTCACAATCCAGCACCACATGTTCCAAATCACTTGGTCCTTATACAGTTGATCTCACTTCTCAACACTTCTGCTAAAGAGTTATGGCATTTGCAATCAGCTGAAGTGGCTGTAACAGGTACATAGACTGTACTGTACTGTATTGTAGCTTTTATAGCCAGATTCCCCTTCACTTCCCCTCAACAAGGCGCAACCACATGTTCTTTTTGGTCAAACTCACAACAGCATCACCTGTGAAATGCATACACAGTAACTTTGTTGACGTCTATGTGTTTGTTAATGACAATGTTTACCCAATGGAAACCGTTTCTTAGGAGAGGTAGGACAAATGAATCAGGGTGGCGTTGAAATCCTTTTTTTAAGTTGTTGGTGTTCATTACTGTTTTTTCGTGTTTGTTTTTTTATCACCTTCCAGAAAGTTGAAGGTCTTGGAAACTTTAAACAGATTTTAGAAGAGGATGTCTAATTTGATTAAAGAGTCTAATTTCATTAGTATTGTGGGGGAAAAAAACTTCTGCCAAAGCTGGCAAACACACACACACACACACACACACACACACACACACACGCATGCACACACACACACACAGTATCATTTTGGAAAGCAACAGAGGAGAAAGAAGTGTGTGTGCGTGTGTGTGTGTGTGTGTGTGTTGTGTATACTCATCCTCTCATCTTTTCCCACGTCATCCCATCTTTCATCTTTCTCTCTCTTCCTCTTTCTCTCTCTCTCTCTCTCTCTCTCTCTATGTCTCTCTCTATGTTTGTGTGCATGTGTGTGTGTGTGTGTGTGTGTGCATGTGTGTGTGCATGTGTGTGTGTCACTGAGAGGGGTTCTCTAAATGATGTTGGCTCTCCATAGGCCACATGGCCTGTAAACATCAATTTGAGGTGACAGGAGATCGCTGAAAAAAGAGGAGAGAAGAGGCTGTTACCACTATGGCGCTTGACAGAATAGCACAAACTCTCAAACAGCAGCTGCACATACACAAACTCTTAAGCCCAAACTCTGACAGCTGGATCTGGTCCAGGAGTCAGAACCACAGCGCCCCCTCTCTTTAAAAGCAGGAACTACAGACACAACAAACGCAGTTCCCAGTGTAATTATGGCTGACAACTAGACAAAACTGACAGACAAACAGACAGACAGACAGACAGACAGACAGACAGACTGACAGACTGACAGACAGACTGACAGACAAGGAGATAAAAGGTAGTCAGACAGTGGAAAGGAGCTAGAATCAATAATGACCACACACACACACACACATACACATACACACACACACACACACACACACACACACACACACACAGTTGTTGCATGGCATTTGATGTGATGTTCTATTTTCCTCATACACCACCTCTTTTTCATAATTAGAAATGCTTTGGCAGTACACTTTGTTTTTTATGCCAATGAAACTCATCTAAATTTAGAAGAAAGAGAGGTGATGAGGAAGAGTGTAAGCAGAAAGAGAGAGAGAAAGATGGAGAGAGAGAGAGAAAGATATATATATATATATATATATATATATATATATATATATATAGAGAGAGAGAGAGAGAGAGAGAGAGAGAGAGAGAGAGAGAGAGAGAGAGAGAGAGAGAGATGTGGATGAACAAGTGTTACTTTTTGTCCACCTTCCAATAAGCCACTCAGGATAACAATGTAGCTTAACACACACACTTGCTCAGCACACACACACCATGCCATGCCAGGTTAGGACTCACACACACACACATTTCTTTCTCTTCTGTCACTTTCTGAAATGTTATTCTGTGTGTGTGTGTGTGTGTGTGTGTGTGTGTGTGTTTGTTTTTGGCAGACTCACACCATGGGGAAAGTTTTTCCCAAAATAGTAATGAAACTAGACTCTTCCTCCACCTTCTCTTCAAGAATCTGTTCAAAGTTTCCAAGACCTTCAACTTTCTAGAGGGTGGTAAAAAACAAAACAAACAAGAAAAAAACAGCAATGACAACACCAACGCAAAAAAAAAGAAAGATCTCAACTCCAACCTGATCCATTTGCCCTACCTCTCCCGAGAAAACTTTTCCCAGTGAGTAAACAGACATTAACAAAAAACACACACACATCAACAAAAATACTGCGTATGCATTTCACAGATGACAGTGAGAGTTTGACCAAAAAAAAAAACGTAGGTCTGCCTTGACAACCAGTGAAGGGTAATCTGGCTACAAAAGCTACAATCATGTTCCAGCCATTCACTCAATCAGCAGATTGTAAATACCATAACTCTTTAGCTAGGTAGAAGTGTTGAGAAGTGAAATCACCTGTATAAGGACCAAGTGATTTGGAACATGTGGTGCTGGATTGTAACTTATGCATGCAGGTTGTCCATCACTGTTGGTAACCTTGGTTTTTTAGAGAGAGAACACAAGAGCTATGTCCGAAACGAGAGCTAGTGACTTGCTGCCTTGCTGCCTTCACTGTCTAACAAGTCACACACATTACATTACATTATATTACATTACATTGCATTTGGCACACCTTGAGCAGATATCAAGGTACCGGTACATTATAAAAATCCTCCGTTTCGGACAGCCTGGACAGACAGCAACATAGAATGCTGTTGCCATAACACCAACAGCTGATTTCATAGTTCGATAGAATGTTGGGCATTGAAGGCAGCATGAAGGAAGCATCTATGCTTTCTTTAAAAAAATGGTCAAAACGAAGGTACCTTCAAAGGCAGCGTTTAATGCATATATTCAATTCAGACAGCCTTGATGCCTTTCTGCCACCAAACTCTGTCTTCAAAGGCAGCATTTTGTTCATTTTGGACACAGCCAAGATGACACCTCGCCGGGCCTCATGTCACACCAGGGGTCAGGGGTCATGCTGTGCAGTCCTCTACAGACTGTCACACCCACCTGTGTACATTTTTTGTTAGGTCATGCAAATAATGTACTGCAAAATGAAGGGTTGGTGGAAGTATGTTCAGTGTAACAATAGTAGCACAGTCCACTGGTCATTGGTTCTTGTCTCTGTAGGTTACAGTCTACAGTAATCACATGATTTCACATTACCCATGATTCATTGCAATGATCCATCCCCACAATCCCTCTCTCTGCACCTGTCTGTCAGCATTAGCCCCCAATCAGTTATATCAGGTTGCTAATAGCTACTGCAAAGAGAAGGGGTCTGCATACATGTTTTCTCAAATATCTTCTGTAGGTGTTTTTTCCATTATCCAATTCAACTGTGCACATAAAATAAAATAAAAAAATTAAATTAAATACAATAAAATAAAATAAAATACAATAGTACATTCATATCAGCAAAATAAGTGTGCTTACCTTTTTTATTTATATATTTAATTACAGTAAGTAATTAAAAATCTTGGATGTACACACTTTCCTGCATCAAGCTATTTAATAATAACAAACAACATTTTTCTGCTGATTTGTCTTTCTTGCTATCGTATGGCACATCTGTTAGCTCGTCTCTCTCCCCCTTTCTCTCTGAACCTCCTCAGCCTTTTCCCAGCCCACACACACACACACACACACACACACACACACACACACACACACATACACACACACACACACACTCACACACACACACACACACACTCACACACACACATACACACACACACACACACACACACACACACACACACACATACACACACACACACACACACACACACACATACACACACACACACACACACACACACACACACACACACACAATCTACATCTCTTTCTTTGAAGAGGGGGGTGATTTGGGCTCCTCTGCCTACCTAACTCCTCAAGGAACACACACC
>CM059274.1:7831018-7853518 GCA_030347295.1 Setipinna tenuifilis
TTGGGGACTGGTGGCAAGGGCGGGGGTTGGGTGCTTAGGGAGCCAAAAGGAGATTGGGGGTGGGGGGGTAAGGACATTTTTAGAGCATATATCTGTCTTAAGAAAAATGGCATATTGCTATTTTCATGTGTCCCATTAATTGCTTATAAAAAAAATCAATTAATAAATGATTGCAAAGACAGATAGAGGTAGGAGTTGGTGTAGCAGAAGGCGATGTAGGTTTGCTTTGCAGTCGACCACATATCCTAATATCCTCATTAACCCTTTGAGTCTGTTGAATGCAAAGTGTGTCCAAAATCACAGCCATTCATCTGTGTTAAGTTAATGCAGTGAGATGACATGCATTTCAGTTTAAAACAGCACAACCTGACATTATCATTAAATATGATTGCTTGATATAGACCTGGAACCTGCAAGCATAGGGTCTTTAGGGTTAACTGTCTGCTCACCTTTTTAGACAAGAAAAAAATAACAACAAACAAAAATCCTTATTAATGAAATGTAATTAATACAACTAATAATTGATAAACAAAATATCTATGCAATGTAACATATCTATAATATTGTATTAGTGCTCTTTGTATTGCCCTGGAGGTCCACTGACTGCAGGCACATTGACCTCATTGACCACACTGAGTCCCTCTTTACTGTGGTAAGATCTTCTCTCCTTCATGGCTGCCATTCTCCGTAGCCTGTGTGACTGCTGCATTCTGGGTGGTGAGGCCTCTGTGCTTAAACATGACCAGCAGCTGCAGTCTCCTCTCCTTCTGTGGTAAGTCTTTCTCTTCTGGGGTTAGACGCCCCCTGGGCTGGGGCCTGCACTGTCCATCTTGATGGACTCTTGGCTGGAGCACCTGCTAGTCCAACCTTAAATTTGGGTCACAGGGCACCCTCGGTCTCTATACAACTGATATAGGCTCTTCGGTAACACTTTCTATGTATTCACAGCTTGTATTCACAAGACTCCGGGCCAGGTCATCTGTTAAATAATTATTCAATTATTCTGTTAAATAATTATTCAAAAGCAATCAATTTGGACAGTAGTACACCAGGCGCATACCTTAAGTGTAGCAAAAGATTGAAAACTAACAATCACTAAACCAACTCTTACTTATTCTGTTATTATAATGTAGGAAATATGCATGTCTGTAGTGTCCCTGCTCTGGGAAACTTACTTAGGCACATGCATCTCCTTGTATGCATAAAGGTAGTCTGCTTACTCTGTGTTCCTCTACACCTCTGTCAGCTTATATCTTCTTTTTTGTAAGTCAATTTGGATTAAAGCATCTGCTAAGTGTAATGTAATGTAATGTAATGTAAAAAGAGAGAATTCAAAAGGAAGAGAATAAGTGGCGATGAGGAGAGTTTGAGGTTTGCTAAAGGGGCAATGCAACAGCATGATAAGCAAGGATGACCAGACTCAGGCTCAGTGACACTGTACAGCATTAGCTTTCCCTTTCATAGCTTCCTGGTGGTGAAACCAGCCAAGCAGTCTCTTTCTCATCTCCTCCTTTAACTGGTCTCTTGAGGGCTTAGGTCCTCACGCCGTGATATGAGATAGGCTGGTCATTGGTGTGAACTTTTGGCTTGTACTTTTGCCAGTCAGGCCAACAAAAACTTCTATCTATATACACTACACAAAAAGTGTTTTAATAAATAAAATATACGAAAATAGAGTGGCAACTGGGGTGGCAAGATACATTTTTACAAGGGCAACTGCCACTCTATGCCACCCCATAGAACCACCACTGGCAGTCAGGTCTTGGGCGAGACACCACCTGTGCTATGAGTGGGGCCTCTTTCTCCAGAGCATTTGTGTTAGCATTAGCCACATGCACCCCAGCCACTGCATCAGTATCTTGGCTAGCCTGGTGGATAATCATTTGACTGTTTTCATGGCCTTTCACTCTCTTTCTAGCTCTCTCCATCCGCTCAGCTTGAGTTGTATCCGTCATCATCATTAGTCCTCCTAACGTTCCTCACGTTACATACATAAATGGAAGAATAAGTAGTAACTTTCAAAACCCCTTTGTCTTCAGAACTGGTTTGTAACTGATTGGTCATGGACCCCTGAAGAGGCTGCGTGTATATTAGTGGACTGTTGTCTCTCTGTGCAGACACCTGTTCTTTTGGGCACATCTGGGCCATCCTCACTCCCACAGACTCTATCACACACACAGACAAACACTCAGACTCAAACAGAAAATATAAGAAGGAGGAGATGAAGAAAAATGCACTGAAAAAGAGCACAAACACGACCAATCAAACTAGCTCTGGCATGTCTTCAATAAAAGTGTCTGAAACCGCTTGCTCCACTCTCATCAATCCATCAGGTCTGTCACAAGATGTGCCAGAGTTTGTCAATGACTAACTACGGGCAATTTAACTGTGTAAACCCTGAAATCAGTCACCCATTGGCCAATGATGAATGGCAGCTTCCTTCTCATCGTCAGATGACTTCCATCCATCTGAAGGAGAACAAAGAACATGTGTTTCCCAACGGGCTACAGACAGAATGTATCCAAATCGCCCCTTAGATCCTCTTCTGAGGTACATTACGTTCTTTGTTACTTTAGCATCTTAGTGTATCAAACACAATTAACCATTTCAAGACCACCACTGAGATCTTCCTTTACAATACCAATTTCTTTTAAAAATCCATCTTCTTTGTTCTTCACTTTTACTCTTTATTTATATCAACTACTTTTTTTATTATTGTATTTAAATCCCTTTGTTGTATCTTTGTATGCTCCTCTTCCTGCATTTTTAATACAAAGCACATTAGATTGACTTGGATTTATAAAAGTATGGGATATAAATAAACTTGTCTGGCTCTACATTAATATCAATGCAAAATTATAATTTGTATGTGTGTTACATATATTATACATAAATCATATAAAGGGAATCATTCTGCATAAATCCTGTGCCTTGTAAATTAATCCCGTCAGCGCATTTTCATTCTGGCTGATGGCATGAAGCTGTTTGTGCAATGGCCAGACTGACTCGGCTTTTGCAGGAAATCAGTTATTTCTCATTTGACATTCCTGAGCAGAACTGTGTGTTTGTGTGTCTCTGTGGTGTGTGTGACAGCAAAGCAGAGTGTGTTGTGTGTGTTTGTGTGTGTGTGCGTGTTTGTCCGAGAATCAAATTACAGAGTGAGGAAATCTCTCTCTGATGGAGCAAGAGATTGATTTGGCTCCTTGAGAGTCTCTCTCTCCCTCTCTCTATTTTCTCTATTTCACACGCACACACACACACACACACACACACACACACACACACCCACACACACACACACACACACACACACACACACACAGTCTCTGCACAATGACTAATCACTCCGACCCTGGCAATCAATGACTCCATCCACATGTGAAATGTTGAATTTGCTTCTAATACTTCTCCTATAATTCCGCATTAAAATGGCTGTCACAGTCAAGCAGATGCAATCTCAGCAAGCTTTTTTCATTTCTATTTATCAGCATTTGCACCCTGTCCTTTGTGGTGTTTGACACTGTTTGACATGAAGATTACAATCTCTCTCATCTCCCCTTTCCTTATGTGTAGTTGTGTTTGTACCTTTGTGTGTGTGTGTGTGTGTGCATGTGTGTCTGTGCGCTCGTGCATGTGTGTGTGTGTGTGTGTGTGTGTGTGTGTGTGTGTCTTTGGCAGTCTTGACACCAGTGTTCAGTGACATCCATCTGTCACTATGGACGTGAGGGCTGGGCGGTGTCCAGATGGGCTGACACCACAAAGGGCTATAAGAAGTGACCGGAGCAGCAACAGATGGGTGTGATGCCAGTGACGTGACGTGGGTGACCCTCCAGGGAGCCGGCAGCAGGCTAGTAGTGTGTGTGTGTTTGTGTGTGTGTGTGTGTGTGTGTGTGTGTGTGTGTGTGTGTGTGTGTGTGTGTGTGAAGTGTGATGTCCATTCTCTCCACTGGGCCGTATTGTATACTGTCCGGCGCTGGCTGCATTCTATGACAGAGGAGAGGTCAGTGTGTCCGAGGAAGCTTTGCAGCAGTTCTGTCATTTCTGTGAAAACAGCAGACTTCAGTGCTATCTGATTAGACACACAAACACAAACATACCAGCACCATCACAGGTCTCACACACACACACACACACACACACACACACTGAACCAAAAGCAAGATGCAAGGCCATTCGACTCTCTAGAGTTTGTCCATGTGAGGGATACTGCATACCTTTTTTCGGTCATCAACCCCCTCACTGTCGGACAGACACTCAACTTGCCAACGATGACCTTTTCTCAAAGCTGTAAAGTAATCCCCCCCCTCTTGTTGCCTTCTACTTCAGCTACTACTACTTGTAGTTCCTCTCTGAAATGATCACCCACTCCTCCCCTCCAAAAAAACACACACACATGCTCACACACTCATGGAGATTCACAATCACACACACACACAGGCAGAGCAGGGATGGGATAGGGCAAGGAGTGTAAGGCCAGTGGCAGGGTGGCTTTGGATTGTGTTAATCCATTAGCTCAGATCATGAACTGTGACCTTTTATAAAAATCAGTCCAGTCCAGCAGTAATCCCTCCTCACAGGGCTTTTATTTCTGTCTTTACAGGATGCACATTTTAATAGCAGCACTCAGTTTATTTACTAGAGAGGGAGAGAGAGAGAGAGAGGGAGTGAGAGAGAGACAGAGAGAGAGAGAAAGAGAGAGATTAAAAGCTTATCAAAGCTGTTATTTATACTCGGTCTCTTTGAAAGCTTGTTTTAGGCGTGATAGAAAAAAAAAAACAGATTAAACAAACATAGATACCGCTCTCTTTCTTTTCTCATTCACCAGAGTCCTCTCTTGCTTCTCTCTGTTGTCTAGTTTTCTTTGTTTATCATCTCTTAAGTCCTCTCACTGACCACTTTTCTTTCACTCTCATCCTATCACTCACTCTCTCTTCTTCTCCTTCTACTTTCTGCTCCTCTCCCAGCCTTTGTCTAGTCAAAAGCATAGCATGTCCTGTGATGTATGTACATCTAAAGGAGAATTCTGATTGATGCTGCTGATGTTGTTCTTGTTTCTGCAGTCAAATGAGGACTGCAATACACTGGTCACTCTGCCCCCCCCCCCTCCCCCCTCCCCACCCTTTACTCTCTCCTATCAAATAAACATCTGAACACAGATGCTGATTGGGACTGCTGGATTTAGCACTAGACAGCTGTTGGCCTGTGTAAGCCACAACAGGCTTTACTACGGGCCTGCTTGTCCTTTCTGCGCAGTTCAGTGTGCACACACAATCTTCCCTACCCTTATACACACACACACACACACACACACACACACACACACAAAGAGAGCCAGAGGGAGGGACAGAGAGTGAGAGTAAGTTTATGCTATAACAGAAACACCACTACACACACACACACACACAAAGATAGTTCATGCTTTACAAGGTGGCCCCTTACAACCATGTCTCCCTTTACAAGCACAGGGATTCTCACAGCCTCACTGCTGCTCCTCCTCAGCAGTCAAACAGGACACTTTAACAGAGGTCAGATAGGAGCTGGCTGGAATGAAGGACAGATACAGACAGCCAAACACAGACTGAGACACAGACACACACACACACACACACACACACACACACACACATCCTGAACGAAACCCACCCAAAGTGTTTGCTCATCAATCTGTTTAAGATCTCCACACTGAGAAGAAGGAAAACATCAACTACGTGCACAATTTATGGGAGTTAAGGGATGGGGATGAGGAAGAGGAACATCAGCTAAATATTTGGATATACTGCTACCTTGTGGTAATATGGTGTAAATGCAAGAAAATACTGGCACTACAGGTGCTGGTCAAATAATTAGAATACCATGAAAAAGTTTATATCAGTAATTCCATTCAAAACGTGAGACTTGTATAGTATATTCATTCATTATACACAGACTGATATATTTCAAATGTTTATGTCTTTACTTTTTATGATTATAACTGACAATTAATGAAAATAGTTGTCAGTATATTAAAATATTATTTAAGACCTATACAAAAAAAAGATTTCTATAACTGTTGGCCAACTGAAAAGTATGAACATGTACAGCACTCAATACTTAGTTGGGGCTCCTTTTCCTTGAATTACTGCAGGAATGCGGCTAGGCATGGGGTCCATAAGTCTTTGGCACTGCTCAGGTGTTACCAGCCCAGGTTACTGATAGTGCCCTTCAGCTCTTGTGCATTGTTGGGTCTGGCGTATTGTATCTTCCTCCTCACAATACGCCATAGATTTTCTATGGGGTTAAGGTCAGGAGAGTTTGCTGGCCAATTAAGAACAGGGATACCATGGTTCTTAAAACAGGTACTGCTAGCTTTG
Organism: Setipinna tenuifilis; assembly: GCA_030347295.1. NCBI lineage: Eukaryota > Metazoa > Chordata > Actinopteri > Clupeiformes > Engraulidae > Setipinna > Setipinna tenuifilis. The sequence continues at coordinate 7,837,369 of CM059274.1, forward strand.
GCACTGTGTGTAGGTGCCAAGTCCTGTTGGAAGATGAAATCTGCGTCTCCATAAAGTTGATCAGCAGCAGGAAGCATGAAGTGCTTCAAAACTTCCTGGTAGATGGCTGTGTTGATCTTGGACCTAAGAAAACACAGTGTACCAACACCAGCAGATGACATGGCACCCCAAAACATCACTGAATGAGGAAACTTTACACTTGACCTCAGGCAACGTGGATTCTGTGCCTCTCCTCTCTTCCTCCAGACTTTGCTACCTCGATTTCCAAAGGGCAAGCAACATGTACCTTCATCAGAGAAAGTAACTATGAACCACTCAGCAGCAGTCCAGTCCTCTTTGTCTTTAGCCCAGGCAAGACTCTTCTGACACTGTCTCTTGTTCGAGTGGCTTGACACAAGCAATGCGACAGCTGAAACCCATGTCTTGCCTACGACTTTGCGTGTCCTCTCCAGGGTGCGGTTATCCCTATTGCTTGTACACTTTTTTTCTACCACATCTTTCCCTTCAGAATCAGAATCGAATGGAATTACTAAAATAAATAAACTTTTTCATGATATTCTGATTATATGACCAGCACCTGTACTTCAGCTAACACAGTCACATCTTAGGTAAACAGTTATACCTCATTACACAGCTCATGAAAGTGTAGAGGAACCCCAACAAATTGCATTGCTAAGTGATGCCAGCTGATCTGTAGTTGGGATAGTTTACAGACGTTTGTTTCCGGAAGCTATAACCGACCTTTATGACTAAAATTACTGTAAAAACAGTATCTTGTTGTCAGGTTATTGATGTCTTGGAAATAGGGGTTCAATGGCTCATGGTTTGGTTTCGGGCCCATAGTTTTTGGTTCGATGCGTCAACGCTCCAAAAATAGAGTAGGCTAAATAAACTATAATCATTCGTTCTTAATACAATACAGCATCTGGCAGAATGATTGTCAGGGTGCAGTTATCCCTATTGCTTGTACATTTTTTCCAACTACATCTTTTTCTTACCTTTGCCTCTTCATTAATGTGCTTGGACACAGCCAGCCTCTTTAGCAATGACCCTTTGTCAATGGTCATCTTTTGGACAACTGTCAGTTCAGCAGACTTCCCCATGGTTATGTAGCCTACAGAACTAGACTGAGAGACCATTTAAAGGCCTTTGCAGGTGTTTCGAGTTAATTAGCTGATTAGAGTGTGGCACCAGGTGTCTTCAATATTAAACCTTTCTACAATATTATAATTTTCTGGGATACTCAGAAATTAGTTGTCAGTTTAATCATCAATATTAAAAGAAATAAACACTTGAAATATGCCAGTCTGTGTGAAATGAATGTATACAGTTTGGAATTACTGAAATCAACGTTTTCATGATATTCTAGTTATATGACCAGCACCTTGTATATCTGTAAAGATTCTCATTCATCCAGGTTGTAAGCAGCTGGACTTCTTTTGGAGCTTGAAGATGCTTTACCTTTCATCCAAAAGTCTTCTTCAGTTCAGGTCTGATAATGGGAAGCACGAGCTATATGTCTGGACCACTGAACCATTCTATTAGAGCTTATGCAGAGTGACAGTTAACAGTTAATTAAGTACACGGGGCTACTCCCTTAGAGCAAGGTGGGGTTAGATGCCTTGCTCAAGGGCACCTCAAACATACAGTAGAGGAGGGTGCAGAAGAGTGCTGGTTATTCACTCCCTTACCCACATTTTTGGAATGGGAATCAAACCTGTGATCCTCCAATCCCGAGGCCATTAGGCCGCCACTGCAACTGTATAAATACAATTTTGATGTCAACATCCATGGGCCTACAGAAGATTTGTCTTTGCTCATGGAAATAATAGCAAGGTGGAGGCAAAGATCTCAGCGACGCAAATCAGTTTTCCCTCAGCTGTGTCATTATTTCCACGGAACATGTCACTTCAAAGTCTGTTATTTCCTTCATATTTAAGGTAAACTATGAATGACCCACTGAAATAACCAAATGATTTTCTACGTCATAGCATTCATTTAACTGCTGTTGCTATGGATAATTGTGCATTATTATTGCTACATAAAAATGTAATTATATCAGACATCCCAACCTGCAAAAACGTATTTCATGGGGGGCAGCCCCAACCGCCCCTCAACAACTAGTCTCTGTCCAGCAGGGGCTACAACAGCAGAATACAAACAATAAAGGTTTCATTGTCTCAATTTCTAAAAATACTGCTTTAATTACTCTGAACCAAATCTCCAAAATCACACTTGATGAAACCCATGAACATACATTTACTTCATAAAATATGTTACAAAAAACATCTGTACATTTTGGGTGCCATGTGTGTTTCTGCATTTTTTCCCCCCCTGACACCCAAGGCCTATAGTTGGGTGGCCTGTGGGTATTTGGGTGGTCCAAGGACTGCCCTGTAAGCCCTGGTCCAGGGCACTTTACACAGGCATCATTCAAGTAGGAACACGGAGTGCAGTTAAAGAAAAAGTGTTCCTCGCACAAACTGATTCATGAGTAAAGTGGCAATTAAAGTAAAGTGCAGTGAACAAACAGTCACAACAAATCAATTCAAGAGGCCTTCACACGTTTAAAAAGAGGATAAAATACAGCATCCATGTACTGGAATTATTAAAAGGATAAAACGGAACATCTATGTTCATGAATTAAAAGGATGAAACTCAACATCCATATTCTTGTTAAGGGTAACCATGTTTCAGGAATTAATCTGCAGGAGAGCACCTTTGAGCATCTACTACTGAACATGAAGCAGCCAAATATCCTACTGCACTCCATCACTGAACACTGAATGTGGCAGCCAGCATTCTTCCTACTGTACTCTGATCTGATCTCGACATGGTCAACCATGTCAATCTTCTTCTAAGGTTGCTCTTTTTCCTTTTCTCCTTTTTGTCTGCAAAAGCATGGGATATGAGCTTTTATGGAGTGGTGCAAATGTTTAAGGTAAAGTTCCCTTTTTAGAAAACCCAACATTTGTGGGTGAAAGTCATGTACACCTTTTGTTCGTATGCAATGTGCATAAAGGAGGCATTGGGCCTCGGTCTCCTGGTCATGCAGGAAGTGGGCGGGGCTTCAGTGTGTAGATGAACATTGGCCGCACTGGGAGTCATCAGTCATCCTTTGCTGAAAAAAAAATGCACCAAAAAAAAGGTACTGTTACTGCAAACTGAATTTATGATGAAATTTGCAACACTTGTTGACAGTGTTGTTATTGATGTTGCCATTATGCAATTGCTATTATAAGTACCCAATAATTCAATATTTACTGACACTTCTTGGGTTAATTTGCCCTGTTAATTCTCGAGTTTATTGAAGTGAGATTCCCTAGCCTCGTACTTGGTGGTGAGGCTGCTGTGGGCTGCCTCTGGTCCTGAGGGCTGTGCAGTCTAAAGCGAGCCAGCAAAGGCAGGTGGTCTGAAGGGTTGTGTGCATTGGGCAGCCCACCGACTGTATGGAGATCAGTGCCATCAAATAAAGCAAGCCGAGCCAGCAACTGCAGACCATCCCCAGACGGGAAACTGGAATCTGCAATAGAATTGAATTAAGTCAATCTACTTGGACAGGGCAGTTAGCTAAGCTACTTGGACAGTGCAATTACTTGGAGAGTAGATTTCGCTCAGTTCATTAGTACAAGAAATAGAAAAAAATACAATATAAACCATTCAAACATACAAAATCAAAATATTGTGAAAATAAGAATCATTCTCCCATACTAAATCAAACATTGTAAAAACAATTAGCAAATATGTTGTTAAAACTGTTTTGATCTTAATGTCATTGTCACCACTGAACAGCAATCTGACTAGGATTACAAAGGAAGAAGAACCTTTTTTTAGTCTGTTGTAGACATGGGTGATATTTCTATTATAGTGATGTAGTGCAATAAGTATTTGGTTCAGTAAATGCCTTTTTTGGAAAGCCAATATCAGACCTTTGAGTCTGACATAGGCTACAGTTAGTTATAAAGACCAGATTACTTTAATGCCCAAGACATGCAGAGGCTAAGAGCTGAACACAGCTAAAAGTTGTTTACCTGATGTGTGTCTAAATCCTGCGTTATAAAATACGTAGTTTTTTTTATCTGATGTTTTTTTTTTCATGCAAAATATGTATCTGTGTCTTGATTTTTCCCTGGAAAATATGTAGTTTGTTTACCTGATGTGTGTCTGGATGCTGCGGTGTAAAATATGTAGTCGACGGTGAGGGGCCTCCTCAAGTTGCAGGTTGTGATCTCTGGCTGTCCTCGTTTGGAAGAATGGTGGGAGTAGGCGGAGCTGAGGCTAAAACTGTGCTCTATACAAGGTCTACATACAGGGGAAAAAAGAGGGAAAGAGAGAAGTTATGTTGAGCAAAACTAGTATTTGTCTCCTCTGATTACAGTAATGACCACAGCTGATCACATACATGATGACAATACTCTTCACATCAACTATTAATTAATATCTGTGTCAGTACTATTTTTAAATCACATAATACTACTCAGATTAACCTTGAATTAAAATCTGTTTTTAAAAATGTTTTCTTTCCATCAGTTTAATCAATTTTATAGTTAAAAGTGAATATCACCAAATCTAAGGTCTCAAAAGACTTTCACAATCAAAACATTTGAAAATGATTCAAAAAAAGATTAACAGAAAAGAAAAGAGAAATAATACGACCAACTTAGGTCACTTTGTTTAAGGTGCTTACTGTGTCTTTCCATGCTTGGGACAGGCTAGCTGTGATGGACAGCTCAAACGTAACGATTTTACTAATAAGACCTATTTGGTAAAGTTTTTGTTTAGACCCCAATTTTAAGGTCATATATTTACATTATTACTATTAGAAACCTCAGATACAACATTTTGCCAATATGCTGCAGACAAATGTGGTATGGACAGTATAAAGTTTGTTTAATTATTCTAATCTATTCGACTAAGGAGACTGCTCTGCCATGAACAGACATTATACTACAGTTACGTAGCTATGTTACATATTTGAAAAGCAGAGCATATAGGTCCCTTTTACACAAATAATTATCCTAAAGTTACCATGCAAACTCTGAAGCGGAGACTAACGAGTCTGGATCTCATGACTACACATCACTGTGTACCAAATACCATCTCTGCTCTACGTAAGCTTGCCTTTGTACTTCACTTATAATAAATAAATTATAAACCTTCGATAATATAATGTGAACACCAACTATGTAAATTACATCACCCCCAAAAACGTACCCGATGATTCTGAAATCTTCACCTGTCTTTGTAAGGTCTTCTGCAAAAAATATTTTAAAGAGACAAAACGGTTGTTAAAGAGACAAAGCCATTTTCATATTTACATGTTGCAGAATACATCTTTCCAAAATTTCATAACAATAGAGTTTAATGGTATTAATTGGAGTTTACAGCAAAATGGGAAAATGTGAATGTACCAGGGGGCAGTATCCAAATTGCCAATTTTCTAACTACTAATAAAGCTCAAAATAGCACTGCTCTTCAGCAGGGGCATGAATTGGGTCTACTCATAAAACAGAGATACCAAGAACTAAGTTAGTGAACTAAAAGTTGTTTTACAAGGTGTGCCTACTCTCTACCAGACATCTCTATTTCTGACTGTGATTCTGAAGAGGGGATGTTTGTGAATGTCATATTATGTTAAAAAAAATCATGGTTATGTTTCTGACAATACATACTGAGTGTGGGCAAGAAAACTGAAGGACTTTCATGGTTTTTTGTCAAAATGTGACATATAATCCTGTGTGAAATTGGTTGCAATAGACCTACACACACTTCACTACAACATGGAGGCCACCAGAGGACTGAAGGCAAGTTTGGGGATGGGATGGGCTCTACCTTAGCATCTTATAACATTTATGTATATTTACATAGGCTTATTGTAGATCATTCTGCCAGATGCTGTATTGTATTAAGAATGAATCGAAAAACTGGGGGCCCGAAACTGTGAACCAAACCATAAGCCATTCAACCCCTATTTCCAAGACATCATTTCCAGATTATTTCTTTTAATATTGATGATTATAACTGACAACTAATGAAAACCCCAAATTGAGTATCTCAGAAAACTAGAATATTGTGGAAAGGTTCAATATTGAAGACACCTGGTGCCACACTCTAATCAGCTAATTAACTCAAAACACCTGCAAAAGCCTTCAAATGGTCTCTCAGTCTAGTTCTGTAGTCTACACAATCATGGGGAAGCTGCTGACCTGACAGTTGTCTAAAAGGCAACCATTGACAACTTGCACAAGGAGGGCAAGACACAAAAGGTCATTGCTAAAGAGACTGACTGTTCACAGAGCTCTGTGTACAAGCACATTAATAGAAAGGTGAATGGAAGGAAAAGATGTGGGGAAAAAAGTGTACAAGGAGTGGTCTGCACACTGGGCAATTGCCTGAGGAAGATCCCACTGGTGGATCGAAACGTTGCCTTTTATTAAATGAAATAAAGTATTGTTTTTATGGAGCTCATGCCCAGTGTGCAGACCACTCCTTGACACACGTACTGCTATTGTCTAGCACCTGGATTACTGCCTTTGTGGATGTGCACGCCGTACCCCAACTTCAAAAAAAGTGTACAAGCAATATGGATAACCATCTGGAGAGGACTGTGCAAAACTCATTCAAAATTGTGGGGGAGATTCACAAAGAGTGGACTGCAGCTGAAGTCGGTTAGGAACGGTGAGAACAGCTTACCTGAGGTACTATGCTGGTACTGGCACTGTGGGCTGATGCCCAGTCCCTGGGGCCACAGTGGCACAGTCAGCATGTGTTGTCTGTTAGGAAAGGCATCCTGCCCGGACACCTGCAGGACATATCAATTTGAAGTGTTCATCCTGGCAACGTTTACGTTCTCTTGTGCAAATGATTAAAACTCATGGGACTCTTTCAACCATTTTAAAAAGATAGCCCCTGGATTCTTCTAATCATTTCCTGAAGTTGGGTAGCTGTGGCCTAATGGTAAGGGAGTTGGTCTTGGGTTCAAATCCCGTAGGAAGTGTGTAACTAGTGCTCTCCTGCACCCTCATCCATGGCGGAAGTGCACTCTTTTAATAATTTGAGCAGGCATCTAACCCCACATTGCTCCAGGGGGACTGTCCCTGTACCTAAAAAAATTAACTGTAAGCCGCTCTGGATAAGAGTGTCAGCTAAGTGTAACATAAGAATGAAGTGGGTTCCACTGAGTGCTGCTGAACATGTGCACACCTGAGATACTCACCTCAGCCCTGGACATCCCACAGTAGTCCAGCCTGCCCTCCCTAAGGAAGCGGTACAGCGGAGACCAGGGCACAGAGTTCAGGTCTCCGCAGACCAGCACTGGACAGTAGCTGCCGTCGGGCTGTGTGGCCACGTGCCGGAGCTCAGCCAGCAGTAAGGCGATCTGCGCCAGCTTGATGTCCCCACGCCGCGGGTTGTACAGCAGGTGTGTGTTGGCCACGCAGAACGGTGCCGTGCAGCCCGTCTCTACCTTTGGCTGCAGGAGCAGCACCAGGCCCACGTTGTCCCGATCCAGTAAGGGGACGCTCGGCCTGAAGTACTCCACAGGATGCCAGGACAGCAGGGAGAAGGAGTCTCGCTTGAACACCACGGCACAGCCATCGGGTTTATTGCCCGTCCTTTTCTTATATTCACAGTGGTACCCTGGGGACAGGGGACAACATGCCAACGGACTTACATTTACTACATTTTACAGAAAAAATTGAAATATTAACAAAAATAATAATGACAAAAATACTGTTGCATATATACCCATGCTGTCCCATGCTTGCTAACCCTTCTGCTGTATTTACCCAGATGCTCAAATGCTAATGAGCAGTTCTGCTACCCATTTTAGTTGACGTCCTCGTACAAAGGCTCAAAAAAAGATGTCCATAATGCTATTCCAATGGCACAAAGATGTTTTAAGTTGCAGCCTACTCACTTTGTGCTGCATGAACTGGCTGAATTATTATGACAAAGGACCTAATTTTTAAGTGGTTGAAAAAAGGTTGAATGTCTTTAAAGTAGTCAGTGTGAAGTCATCAGCACCTAAAGCCTCTAGGCTGGGTTTAATCTGGGATACATAGTGGTCCTCTTGAACTTCCTGAAGACACAAAATCTATGGAGACAAAAATAAGACAAGGACATGATTAACTGCCACATACAGATAAACATAACATAGTTTTACTGACATGTGCGCAGTTATCAGTGTTGCTGGGAATGAATGGTGCACATGTGTAGGCATGAATGATGATCTGTGAGTGTAAAGGTGTGTGTGTGTGAGATACACGGATGATGTTCTATGAGCTGAAAGGTGTGTGTGTGTGTGTGTGTGTGTGTGTGTGTGTGTGTGTGTGTGAGTGTGAGTGTGTGTGTGTGTGTGTGTAGCACATATATGGGATATATGGATGATGATCTCAGGAGATTCTTTGCATTATTACGGCTAAATCAACACTACATTTGACCAAAACACCCACTCACTGTTACCATTATAGGTCCGACTTCAGTTATCATGATATCACGACCATGGTGTCAAAGTCCAAAGTTTTGGTATTGTATCAACACTACAATCAAGATGTGTCACCATCAATCAAAAAGATGTTGAGGGGTGGGTTGCTAGCTTTCCTAACAGTCAGTCACTGGGAAAATACTCCATGTATCTTTTGACACTGTGAAAGTGGTGATGACTTAGGGACTTTAGCAAGCCACTGTAACAGGAGATCAAAGACATGTCTTGTGGGTGCTACGTAATGCAACAAAGTTAATCTATCCAAATAGTACATCTAATCTGCACTGAATTGAAAAACACGCAAGAAATTAGTGACTCACATCGGCATTATGCTCTTCTATTTCTTTCATGATGTTTGTATACCGGTAATTCCAGTCGAGGATGGGCCGAGAACAATGTTTGTACAGGTAGGAGTTATCATGTAACAGTTGTTGTGAAAGGATGTTATAAGACATTACAGAAAAGTCAAAGAATCTCCCTCCCGAACTACCGGAGCCTTTTCGGGGTGCGTGTGTGAACTCTTCCCATCGCCTCCCTATTTCTGTAAACAGAAATATTCGTTAAGCAAAAACACAGGGGTTGCGCCAATTGTAAAATCACACACTCCAAAAGACATAAGGCTGGTAGGATAAACAGAACATGCCTGCAATGGGACTTGGTGAACCTCCGGGACATCGAGGTGGACTGCTGTTGGGGGAAGATTTACGCCGATACGATTGATGGTCTAATGATTTCCTCCTTTTAGCAGGAGGATCGTCGTCGGAAATATTCATTAGAGTTCTGGTGCGACAATAACTCCTTGTAGTTAGTAAGTATAAAGGGAATCTAAAAGCGAGTTTATCCTTCGTGTGTCGATGGCGCCGTGAAGCTCCAACAACGTGAATGAAGTCACAGGCACAGCAACTCGAAAGCCAAAAAGGATTAAACCGTATCCGCGTATGTGTAAGAAGACTAAAACTCCAACTGAATATGGACATTGATCGTCCAACTGGATAAGAAATTGATAAGAATACGGATACAGGCTTCAAGTAGTCCTGCAAATAGACTTCAGTGGCTGCCTGTCGAGGAGAATCACACACTTCCGGTCAGTTGTAAACAAACGCTATCTAAATAAAAGTCACCAAGTCAGCTTTGATATTTTCCAGCGGAGCTCGGGTGCCTATTTTCTCTGTTCTAGTTATTCGTTTCGGGGTGTCCTAAAATACACGAACACGTGTTTATGATCCAAAACATGTAGCCATTCTCCGCTTGTACAGCTATATTCAGCTTCGGTCTGAAACAGAGATTCATTTGGTCTGAAAGGTGTTGTGAAAGACTGGTTACGAAAGCGGCAGTGTCCACTACGGGGGTCCCGAGGGTCAACCCTCTCTTCCTCTCTCACACGCACACAGCCTAGAAGTGCACGAATCTACAGTCCTAAAATGACTGCAAACTTAACCAGTCACGAATGACCATAAGGGGGCAGCAAATCCCCACTTTATGCACACCAGAGCCTTATCATACACAGGAATGCCTGGACAGAAAATTATTTGATGACAGTACAATGCACTGTATGATTCGATTAAACACGTTAATTGTTAGGTTAAATTGAGTGGAAGTGCACACACACAGAGTTTAAATTGGGCTGGAGCCTTCTGGAGCTCAGCTCCCCCTACTCAACTTGGTAATACAGCCAGACAGAACTAAGCTCCCTCTGCTAATAATGCAATAGAGTGAGGTATTGACCACTGAGAGTAAAGAAGGGCTCTCCTCCTTACAAAAGCCAACTTAACTACTGCACACACACAAACACACACACATTTTATGTACTTTATTTGATTCCACATTACAAGGTAATATCATTAGGAACCAAATATGCTGAATGATCCAACCAATATTTTGACCAACAGAAATGGAAATGCTGCCTCAGGGATACAGGAAACATCTTCTCTTCCAGATGAACATGCTCCCTATGACTGCCGATATGGAGCAGTATTTAGCTAGTTGTCTGGCCCTTCTTTTAGTTAGTCCACTGATGTTAAGTCCACTGACCACCAGCCTATGTACATGGCCTAAACTGCCAAACACAAGCACAATTAACAGACATTTGTAGCCACAACTCTCAATAGCAGATATTAAAGGTTGGTATTTTAGTTTTTTTGTACAATAGGATTCCTCCATGAACAGGTCAAAGGCACAGGTTATTTCAAAAAGTCTCACTGTTTTGTTCTCATGTGATAAACATATGATGTCTGGTGTGTTAGCTATTCCTGACAAATGGGTTATGGACAGATTAAACCAATGTGCCTTGACAGGGGTATGTTTATAAAGCTGTTCCAGAGGAGCGCGGGGGATCTGGGCAGCAATGATGTCCACCAGTCTGTCATGTCTGGCAGTGTATAATCCTTTGTAGGATGGACAACTGTTGAGGATGTGGGCTATTGACTCTAGGTGTTGTGGGATTTCATGCAGTATGCAGAAAGGGGAATGGGCAGAAGGGAACCACAGAGACAGATTGTATTTGGTTGGAAAAACCTGTAGTCGAGCCTTCACACAGAAGATGAGGATCTCATCACTGATGGTGGCATTGCTGTATATGGTGTGCGATACAAAGTGGTCAGCACAGGTGAGTCTAGCCAGCTTTCCCTGAAGCTTCAAGCTGCACCAATACTTCATGTTGTGATCCCTTTGGATGGTCAAGAGGGTTTGCCTTGATGTTGTAGGTAGCAGGAGGTGAGTGATGTTATTGTGGTGCAGCTTGGCTTGCACCGTGATTGATGTGTCATCCACCACTGCATCTGTGACCTCTACACACACACACACACACACACACACACACACACACACACACACACACACACACACACACACACTGGAAGATGAACTCCACAGGAGAGAAATGTGTGTAAGTTTCACCAGACTGTGACACACACTAAGAATAATGGGAGAGGGGAGTAGTGTGTGTGGGGGGTCAGAGTGGGGAGGGAGAGCAGGGCAGGGAGAAAGTTCAGCATCCTGACAGCTTGGTGGACGAAGCTGTCCTTTAGTCTACTGGAAGACGGATGACACAGGAGAAAGATGTGCCTTAGGTAAGTTTTACCAGACTGGGACACTTACACTAAGAACAATGGGAGAGGGGAGTGGTGTGTGGGGGGTCAGAGGGGAAGGGACGGCAGGACAAGGAGAAAGTTCAGTATTCTGACAGCTTGGTGGATGAAGCTGTGTTTCAGTATGCTGGTCCTAGCCTTGAAGCTCCTCAGTCTTCTTCCTGATGGCAGAAGACTGAAAAGGGTGTTGGATGGGTGGGTGGGATCACCCGCAATGCAGAGGTCTTTGCGGGTGAAGCGAGTGTGGAAGAGAGAGACACCCACAATTCTCTCAGCTGCTCTCACTGCTCAGTGTAACTTTCTTCGGCAGGACACAGTGCAGGTGCCATACCACACAGTGATGCAGCCAGTGAGGGTGCTCTCTGTAGTGCCTCTGTAGAAGGTGCTCATGATGGAAGCTGGGGCTCTGGTTCTTCTCAGCTTGCGGAGGAAATAGAGTCACTGTTGGGCTTTATTGGCCAATGATGCAGTGTTCTTTGACCAGAAGAGGTCCTCAGAGATGTGCACACCGAGGAACTTGGTGCTACTTACCCTCTACAGCAGCCCGATTGATGGTGAGCATAAACAACAGAACAAACAACAGCACAAACAACAGAAATACAAATAACACTAACATAAACAACAACATAAATAAGGACAACATTAAAAGGCTAACAATAGGTTTAGCATGGGGCGAGAGAAGTCACACCATCTGTCCTTGAACTGAGGTCTTCGGGGTACCAAACATGAACTCTGACCGCAACAATAAAGAGCCAGGGTCATTAGAATGATAATTAGAATACATCCTCAACCCCAGTGATGGCAATCCATCCCAATAGGCAACTGAAATATAAGCACAAACATCAGGGTTTCTGAGAAGGTTGTTTCTATGCAAAATATGCTCTTGTTGGTATTTGTGTTAAGCATGTGATCGCCATGGGGAAGTCTGACTTAAATAGCAAGATTTCTGGACGCTTTAACATGACCTTACACAGGATCAAACAAAATTTCTGCAGTCAAATCAACTGAAAACAACTGGCTAAAGTTTTTTTGCAAGGTTTTAGCACCGTAAAGTCTAGTTTAAGCCAGCTGCTTTTCAATTAGGCAGTAGATGGTAGGTTTTAATGTAGTCAAGGCTGCCTTGGATTCTGACATTCTTCATTTGGATTTCTGATTTCATTGCCTATTTTTTGGATTTTGAGACTGGCTTATGTTTTGAATTTTGTGAAAACCTTCTTGAGTGGATTGAAAATGTGTTGGTTGATGGTGAAAAGTAGATCCCTTTTCATCATCCCTACCATCCCGACCCCATGTCCACTATCCCCCCATATCCACCTATACACCATCCCCACCATCTTCACCACACATCCACCTACACCATCCCTCACCACCCCCACCCCACATCCACCATCCCCACCACACATCCACCTACACCATTATCACTATACCTCACCATCCCCACTACTACACTTTACCTCACCATCGCCACCATACCTCACCATCCCCACCACACATCCACCTACACCATTGTCACTCTAACTGAACATCCTTCACCATTACCACCATTCCCACCACACCCACCCCACATTTATTTCACAGGGACAGACAAGGAGACAGCCACTCACAAAGACAGCTACAAAGAGTTACAGAGGGTCACAAAGAGAGTCACAGAGAGTTGCACGAAAAGACAAATCTCAACCCTGCTGCCTGGATTCCAAACATGATGTCTTGCTCTTTGGGTACTGAGTTACATAACAACATCACAGCAGTTTCTACGTTGTCCCCACATGGCGTCTCGGTAAATATGACAGATTTCGCGGAACACGTGGGTAGGTAACCTATAGAGGCGCGCCTGGTGCGCGTAGCGGCGGACAGAGCTACCGCTGAGGCCCCGTGGGTTTTAGCAGCTTCCTACACGAGCTAAGTGGCTGCTCCGGAGGGCAATTGGTTATCAATGTGTGATAGATTCACAAAAACCAACAGATTATTTGCACCTGCCTTTGCCTGCGAACGCTATGTAGCTACAGGCGAGGGAACAAAAATCTAATAAAATGAAGTTCTCTTTTAGTCCGTGACTTTAGTTGCACATATGCTGATCTCCCACTATAAGGCATTGAAAAGACACCTCGGACTTCAAAAATGTTGGTTTAAAAATCAGAACATAAATGCCACATTAATGGAACAGCGATAACAGCACGCGCATGGCAAATGGAACTTTTACTACTGTTTTGCTCACGCGACCTCACCTCAGCCTACAGGGGCTTAAACAGTCATGGGTTACCTACTCGTAGTTTCACAACAGATTTACACAGACACGTTGACAAGCTGTAGGCTTCCTTTTGTAATGGAAGGATTTTAATGCAGCCATTCATTCATAGTCAGGACGGGAGGTCCGTGCTCTGTGGAACTGCTTGTGACGCCAGTAAGACCGACAGAAACGGGGAGCCGCCCCGTGATTGCTCGCGGATGCTGATGCTGCGCGTGGGAGACGCGCATCACCTACAGTCTGATGACATCATTTCTTCCCACTATGATTGGCTGAAACTCAAAGCGCGTGCCTGTCTCATTGCATCCTTTGCCAAACATTGTAGGCTGCAGGAAAACACAGATCGCTCACCAAGAAAAAAAAACACAGGAGCGTTATTTTATTTTTGCTCTCGGTTTCAGTTTCAAGTATGGCGGAGAGTGAAGCGGACACACCGAGCACCCCTATAGAATACGAGAGCAAGTACTTCGAGCATCATGGGGTTCGCCTCCCTCCCTTCTGCAGGGGAAAGATGGAGGAGATTGCCAACTTCTCTCTTAGAAGTAGCGACATTTGGATCGTCACCTATCCGAAGTCAGGTAGGCCCAGGAAAAGCCCCGATGTGTTCTCTTGCGCTCAATCTGGACGTGATCTGTGGTCCGGTGGCGAATGCCTCAAGTATCGTTTCTCAAGTTCACCTACAGAGCTCCATCAAATACAAATCCCATTTTGTTATGTACATCCGTTTGGGCCATTACTTCCTGTTACAGTGAGCTAAAAAAAAACATTGTTCTCGCGTATCACATTATTAGACACTGCTCGTTCGTCGCTTTATTGTTGTTGTTGTTGTTGTTGATTAGCTTACTGGAGGTGGTCACAGGAGCTACTAATAAAATGGATGCGGACCAGTATGGTGTAGATGAGATTACGTAACGCCGTTATCAGTGCTTTTATAATGTGCATACTTCACCTCCACCCAGCTCCTTCATTCTTGCATATTGATCTGTTTATGATGTCCAACATACATACACGGCCAAACACATTCTCCAAACTGGGCTTCTTGTGGTTGTATTATAGCTACGTTAATTAGTAGCCTGTTTAAGGACAACGCGCACATTTAGGTGTACGAGGATGATGATGTTTTGTGTTTTCTGAACACTTTGCATGCTTCGTAAATTCACTTGTGGCAGATTATCCCGATAAGTGTGTAGGGTATTTGGTCTTCGTTCCCATGCAGAATCTGGAAACTAGACTAGGGAGTAGCGTCAGAGTGAGATTCGCCACTTTGAGTGACGTTAGTCCACAATCTGCAACAATATTTAAGCAGTCTACACAGGGGGATATGGCCAGTTTACATGCGTAGCCTATTACGGAGCGGTTACAGGGATAAACACAAGGGCACGTGCAAAATGTATACAGTCTTTGGCAGGTGCAGTTTTCTGACTGGTGCGCTATTGCGGTCGAGCCATTATGTCCTCTGCGTGTTCCGTAGAGGCGCACGCAGACCACACGCTCGTTTATCGAATGAAAACATTTTTCTGAGGTGCCACGCGCGTTCATCCGTTAAGTAACTAGTGGAAGCGCAAAGCTGTTTTTGCCGTTCGAGGCGGTGATGTTAAGCCTACTGCGCAGTCATTACGCCGTTCGTCCTGCCGCAGTGCCACTGCTGTCTCGTGATGCCCTCTCTTGACAAGCCGTGAAATCACGAGAGGAGCCCGGTTAGGAAGGGACAAACTGACTCACTCTGCCATGTTTTTGTCTGTTAGGTGCTCGAGCTGAGCTTGTTTTACACGTGGATGAGGAAGTCATTGACGGTGTGAGTTATAGTGACAGGAAATTTGACCCTGGTGCGTGTGTGGTGTGTGTGTGGTCCATCTGGTTGCAAAAATAAACCCAGAACATGGTTGCAGGATTTTTAGCAATGTAATACTAAACTGGTATCATCATAACATATCTGACACAGGTATATCTGACAATCTATTCAGTAAAAAAAAAAATCCAAATTCTCCAGGTATTTGGTGTTGTAAATGTGTGAAGTGTGTGCTTATTAATGACTCAGGCTGCTGTTCTGATTACTGACAGAACAGAACTCTTAAAGTGGCATAATTAATGTCATTCGGGATAAATAAAATAATAATGCAGGCTAATATCACTGGTCTTTGGAAGACCATGTACATAAGAATGTTGTCAGAGGGCAGCGTTACTTTCATTGTCAGGTGTCCTTGTGTTCTTGGTAGCATGTAAATATGGAGAAGGAGATGTTTTATTCATTATTGAGTGTTGCGTGTATTAATTGCAATATTAATTGTGTGTGTGTGTGTGTGTTCTCAGGTACAAGTCTGCTGCAGGAGGTGG
>CM059274.1:7858518-7873518 GCA_030347295.1 Setipinna tenuifilis
GCCTCATCAGCCTGTTACCTGCCACATGCCCAGCCCTTGTCATTCCAGAAACCACACCCCTTTCTGCTAGTTAGCCACACCCCAACCCACATCACATACCACAACTCATCAGCCACGTTCCAACGACATTACAGACCACATCCCCTTTTGCTAGTTACCAGACCCAACCCTTGTCTGTCCAGAGACGACACCCCTTTAGCCACACCCCAACCTGTATCAGTTTAGTACAGTCTCTAACCCCACTTTCACCCAACCCTGACCTTTCTACCCCCACCTCAACCCTAACTTTGACCTTAGCACCAGCTTAGCCCCAATCTTCACCTTAGCCCCACCTTTACCCCCATCTTTACCCACCTTAGCCAAACTCAAAGTGCCTCTGTCCTCTTCCTCTTCATGCCCACAATCCCATTGCTCTGCAGCAGCACCAGTGTTTGTGTACGTTCAGATTTATGCAGAGAATCCCCACTAATGAGGAGAATAATATCCCCACTAACAATGACAACAATGTCCAGCACCGTTGCTGAGATGGCAGAGATTGCTTTTATCCCACTTGTGTTTCAACATTTTTAAATTTCTCATATGGATTCTATATGAGATGACGCAGTTTGTTGAAGAACACATTGTGTTGATATTTAACAGTTATATGTTTCAGCTAAATGCAGGAGTAAGCTTTAGAGGCAGTTGGGTTTTACTCCGGCCAAAGTCAAAACCTGCAACAATTAGGGTCTAGAGCTATACCAAAAATCGAAGCCAAATCCACCATTGTACGTAATATATGACAATTCCCAAACTCTAAAAGCCAAACACACAGAAAAAAACATACACCTATACCCCAAACTGTGGACCCTAATACACACCTATCCTTACCTTTCAGACCGTAGACACCTGTACCCCATCTCACCTGTAACACCCTTACCTTTCCAGACTCTAGACAGCCATACTCCTCCCAACACCCACCTGTCATTGCCTTTTAGACACCCCTGTCCATACCTTTCAGACACACCTGTCCTTATCTTTCAGACGCACCTGTAAGTAACCTTCTCAGACACACCTGAAAGTACACTTTTCAGACTAGGCCAGATCTCAGGTTGGCCTCAAGGTCTCAGGACCAACATACACAGAAGAATATAATTGACTGATTTATTTCACGTCTTAACAGAGTGTGTGTATGTTCCACCATGAATATCACCTGCCAACGTATGTATAGTCTGAAATTATGACACCTGTGTGTGTATGTGTGTGTGTGAGTGTTATTGATCTTTCTTAATCACCTACAGTACATCCAGTATGTGCAATTTCAGTTGTTTACCTGTAGGGGTCAGGCCTGCGGTAAAGGCAAACAGAAAGTGGTGGCTAAATGTAAAGTGGATAACTCTCCCACAAGCCATCACTGTTCTGTTACATCATTGCCTCATGGACATCATTGCCACAGTCACTTGTCCATCATTGTTTCAGTAATATCATTTCTTTAATGACACCTTGGCTAAAGTGACATCATTGCCGTGTTGACATCATTGCTACAGTGACATCATTGCCACAGTGACATATACATTGCTACAGTGACATCATCGTCCCAATGACATATGTATTGTGTATGTGGAGCTGAATAGTCCTTTCTGACAGCCAAAGCTTGTAGGAGTGTGTGTGTGTGTATGTGTGCGTGTGTGTGTGTGTGTGTATGGTTGTGTTTTTGGCAAACCTCCAGCACTCTCTTTGTGGTTTTGCATCTGTGACTTTCTGAAGTGTGTGTGAGTATGTGTGAGTGTGTGTGTGTTCTACTTATTTACCAACTAAAGGACCATGGACCAGTCATGAATACACTCCTGATGTTATCAATACACCCCTAAGTTATTCAGTGTGCCCCTGAATAAATCAGTACACTCCTGAATGTTGGTGCTGAGTGTGTTGTCAGCACAGTCCTTCACACACACATTCATCCAAACTCTCTCTCTCTCTGTCTCTCACACATACACAAACACACACGCACGCACGCACACACACACACACACACACACACACACACACACAAACACACACAAACACATACACACACACACACACACACAATGGCCCATAGGCCATGGCACATATTGAGATGTGTATAAGGCAAAGCCTGTGTTCTGGTTTCCTCTCATGCAGCATTTCTCAACCTTTTGGGCACAACCCAAATTGGGGTCGCGGGGAAGCTCCTAAAGAATTGCGAGACTCTTATTATTGGCCTAATAATTCATGCTGATTATGTATTATTATTAGGTCGCGACTATGCTACTATCTTCAAATTTGGGTCAGGGAGCAAAACAGGTTGAGGAACACTGCTGTAGTGGATTTCTTAAGGCATCACATGGTTTGTGTTTTACTTTCAGCTTTTGGAAGTCTTTATGCCTCATACCTGTATGCCTGTGTTTTTGTTTATTAATAAAGCTCTTTCTTCAGGGTCTGCTGGCACCTTTTTTCTCTTCATTTTTAATTCCATCCCTTAGTGTTTTCTAAAATCCCTGTCATTTTCAGACCAAAGAAGAAAAAAACTACAGGTCTGTCAACTCAACTCTTTTCTAAGGGGGTGTAACCAAGTGCACTGTTTGACAGCATTTTAAGGGTTAATCCTGATATGCAAATGAGCCTCTGTCTTTCGTACTCACCCCTTCGGCCATGCATGGTACTAATAACGCTAACAACTCATGCAAGCAAAAGATTACCCCTGGCAACAGGTTATGAATTGCTACTTAGCAAACTCTAGCTAGTGGAAATGCTAACTGAATAGTTGGCTGGCAGAAAAGTTCCAAATAAACTCTCATGTATTGCTTTAAAAAATTCTCAGTGAAAAAATGTCCCAGTAACTGATAAAACCATCCCAGACACTAAAAAAACGTTGTTTTAGAATATGGGTACACTATTTTTAATGCAGCCAAGGAAACCATGAGTAACTCCACGTCCATAGAGTGAAACAAATTTAGTTCCAAGAGCAGGAATAATGCTCTTGGTTATGTGAGTGCAGGGCTCTCAGACAGAAGCAGAAAATAAGGAGACAGAGTCATGTGAAAGACCTAGGACCAGAAAGACCTTCTTGAGAAAACAAGACAGAAAAAACACAAACATACAACTTGCAAGACAAAAACTGAGAACAACAGTGCAGTTTGAATAGTTGAAATGAGCTTAAATGAGAATTCTACTGAAATTTGACCCGGACGATTCATGACTCACCCAGGTGAATCATCTGGATCGATTAAATAAGTCATGAGTCAAACTTCTGAGGTCTCCATTACCCCAAGAAGACATATTCCTTCCAGCTAACTGTAAACTGGCATTAGCTAGGGTCACCTTTCCATAGACATGGACTATGGTTGCTAGCTGCTGATAGCAAATGTCTCAGTGTCCTTCCCAGATAGCAAGATAATTATGACCCAAAACTGCCTTGCCATGTTGGCAAAGTTTAGGCATGCGTACATGGGCCCATTTTGGCCCAAATGAGGAATTCCAAAATCACAACCGAAACTAATTCTAGAACTCCGAAGCATAGCCATAACTGTCTTCCCAAAAGTCCCAAGGCTCCACATTTCATTCTTCTCCAGACTTGACCTTGACCTTTGGAAAACTACAACTATACCATAGTTCAGCCAAATGCCTAATCCTGCTTACTTTTATACCAAAAGGAAGCCAAAAATATCAAATGTATGCCAGACTACAGCCATAATCTTTGCTATCTGGGATCTTATCAGTGTCTGTGTCCTTGGCAATACATTTACTCTCATCTGATTTGTTGTTGCCCACTGTTTGTTGCCCTGATAAGTTGCCCTGTGTCACACCTCGTTGACTGGTAACATTGCCCAACAAGTTGCCCAAGACAGAAGAAACACAAACATACAACTTGCAAGACAAAAGCTGAGCACAACAGTTCAGTTTGCATAGTTGAAATGAACTTAAAGCAGAATTCTGCTTTTCTGCTAATTCTTCACCTGCATCGATTAAAAAAGTCATGAGTCAAAATTCTAAGGTCTCCATTACCCCAAGAAGACATACTCTTTCCAGCTAACTGTAAGCTGTCTTTAGCTAATCACCTCTCAGTGAAGATTTGGAGGTCTCCATTACCCCAATCCGTGAAGTCCTAACTACACCAGCAGGTTGCACACTTTCCAAAATCGCCAAAATCCACTTTAAACCTGCCCAAAACCAATTTTAGAACTCCAAAGCGTAGTCTTGAAGGTAGGTCATGAAAGGTGACATGAACTGTCCACCAACAAATAGGCCATTGCTAAGGAATATGAGAGGTCAAGCCTTTTTTTAATCTTTGAAAGAATGTCATTATAGTTCGAATTACAGGGGGTACTGGGTGGTACCCCGCAAAGAGACATAAATGGCAGAGTTGGGGGGGTTACGACATATTAATGCAGGCCTAATTAATTTAAAAGACAGAACCCTGTAAAAGGTAGTATCCACCAATTATGGAGAGGTAATTCACATTGTGAATGGCATCACTATGGTCACTATGGTGAGAGTCAGTGATGTCAGACTCAAAAGCATGTTGGGATGTTAGACTTAGATGCAGGAGCATATAGGGTCAGGGATGTCTGATGCAGGGTCCTGTTGGGATCAGTGGCCTGGGGGAATTTTGTGGGGAAGCCAAACAAGATAAGAGAACTAGGCTTACTACTATTGAAGGGGGGGGTGCATGTCCTTTACTGCTGTTTGTTTTATTATTTCTTTCTTTTATTTGTGCTTTAAAGAACATACTGGTTATAAAACAACGATACAAGTGAGCGCCTGTGCTGGCCACACGCGCGCGCGGTCTCTCCCAAACCGCACAAACTGCAAAACTGTATTCCGTATTAAACTGTCACACATTTAAAAGGCTGTGTAACTTCTAGACTGCTTTGAAAACATCTGCAGCAAACTAACAGTTAAATACAGACTAAAACATATCGCAGAGAGAACACAGGTATTATTGATTATACTGTAGCCTATATGGCCAGCTTATGCAGTAACGCTGAACAGAGAGGTACGGCTGCGCGTTATTTAAAAGGTATTGTCCTGTCTTTCATCCTTCCAGAGCGGTCAATAACAGCACCATAGAATTTCTATGTAGCTTTTAGGTCATCTAGATATTTTGGCTAGGTTGACAAGCCTGTCAGGAAAAACAGGAAAACGCGCTCTGTTCATTGTTAAAATTATCCTTCGGGGAAACAGAAGAAAAGAAAGGAACAGGAAGAGTGAACAAAAGCATGACACCGGTGAGTGAGAACTTAATTTACATCATGGATACTTGTGCCACCAAGGGTATAATTTGTAAGCTAATAGCGGGTAGACTGGCAAGAAAATATACACATCCATAGCTGGCTAAAGTCTTAACGCAGTAACTGAGCTAAGTAGTCCGAACGTTTCTGTACGCTGTGGTGTGATTAACCCAGCCCAGCTCGTTTTACATCATTCTGTAGTGTAAATGCTTTGCCTGTTTGTCGTTTTTTTTCTTTTTCTTAGTCGGTAAAGTGTTGCAAGTCGTGTCACACCTGACGTACGGTGCATCTGAGCACACATGATTGGAACAGTATCCATGAAAGCTGTAGCCCTTGCCGTTATAAAATAATATAGCCATGCCTTTTTTTCTCATAGTTTGGAGAAAAGTCCACACCACTTTCCAGCACTGATCCAACAGAAGGTACTTCAAGCACCACAATTGTAACTGATGACCCAGCACAGTGGCCCAATCATGTTTTAACAAGTAGTATGAAATTGTAAACCAAAAGACTACTGCAAATCATGGACATGACTTCCCCCAGAACTTAATACAAATTTTAATAAAGTTATTTTTATGCTTGTGCACACTGTGAACATTATGTGTAAGTGTTTTGGAAGTATGATCAGTGTTGTGTTAATGTTAATTATACATTTTATATTAGATTTTCTTATTTCCATATTCTATAGTGTATAGCATATTTTGTAGGGTGACTTCAGGTAATTTGAGCCACATTTTTGTTAATTTCTAATAAAAATAATATAATACAATATATGACACTGTTTTTTGTTTATTTTAGTTAATTGTTGCCATCTTAAACATTTCAGTGTTGAATTCTTGTATAAAATTGATTTATTAAGATTTTACAGCTTATAAACCATCAGCTGATCAACATTTTTCTGATGATCACAATTCAGCTAAAATGAGCCACCCGGTCAGCTAAAATGAGCCACTGCATTCTGTCCTCCCCCTCTCCTTTGGTCTTTCCTTCATTCTCCTCTCATCTCCTCGCTTTGTCTTTCCTCCATTCTCCTCTCATCTCCTCGCTGTTCTTTCTTCTTTGTCATAATCTGGACATATTAGACACATGTTCATGTTATTTACATACATGTTAGCTACAGTTGGCTAATTTTTGACACATACACACACACACAGGTACTTTACTTAATTGGTCCCAACACAATATTCAGGAGGGATGAATGGAATAGAAATGTAAACAAGTATGTAATACAGACCAACAAAATGCTATGCTAGTGCTAAACATGCTAGACATACCATCAAAATATTAGCTAAAGCTAACTCTGAAAGTGGCTCATTTTAGCTGAAATGCATGGCTCAATATACCTGAGTACATTAAGGTAAATTGGGCCACCACTAAAAAATGTTATTTTATGAAAAATAGTTTAGCTAAACACAAATTCAGAATCATATCTGACTAATTATTATACAACATGCATTTGGACTATTTTTTGTACAACTTATCAACCTTATAAGTTTTAAGAAAGAGTTGTATGCCAGTCCACTTACCTCACGGTTCTCCTCAGCAGTCTTGAAGTGTTGCATTGCCCCGCCCACCATGTCAACCATACAGCAATCAAATGTATTATTTTACGTCAAGTACAGTTGTAGCATTCCTTTGAAATAATTTGCAGTCATTGGCTGCCAATATTTAAAGAGCTAGGATGCTCCAACCTTAAATGGCTCATTTTAGCTGATGGCTCAAATTACCTGAAGTCACCCTACATATAGGCCTACATTTTTATTGAAGTAAAGTTAATGTTCAGTGCTGTGTGTTCATGTTAATTAAATATCTAATCATATTTTTAAAATGGTATTAGTTATAGCATAGTTTGTACATGAACATACATTATTTAAAATAAAGTTGTTCAGAACTGAAACATTGCATATCAAATGTTTTGGGTTAAAGGTTTTATTTTTTTATTTATTCATTTAATTTTACCCGACAATAGCGGGCATTTTAATTGATCTCTACCGGTTTTGCTCCTTTTGCTTCTTCAGTTATGTATCTCGAGTTTTCTCACAGTATTTTGCTATGAGCGAAATGGCGCCTCCCCAGTTCCCGATGTGGTGGAACACGGTATTACACTCCTGTCGTATCCAAGTGGCACTTGGCATCCCTATCACTAAGGAATGGTGAAAAAAACGAGCGATCGACCAATCAAATAAGTGATAACCAATCTGTGATTTGCCAGCACGGTATTAAGCCCACTGCTAACTAAAGTTGTTAGACAGGCTCTGCTACAAATATCCATACATGTGCACACGACGTACACGTTTAAGATTACATCAAGACGAGGAAGCTTTGGAGTACATGGTGCATATGTTGCATATAGCAATCTTTCCATACCAGCCTATAGATAAACAGAGTGCGTTTTTCCTGTTTTCCTGTTTTTTTTTCCTGTTTTTCCTGACAGGCTTGTCACCCCCCCGCTTAGTAGTAAGCCTAGTTCTTTTATCTCACTTGGCTTTCCCACAAAATCCCCCCAAGCATCGCCACCGGTTTCTTTATAGTTTTATTCATCAGTGTTGTATTTTACCATTTTAAAACGCTTAAAGGTGTCTTAAGAAATGCAAATCATAGTATAGAAAAATAAACATTTCAATTAAAGACTGTTTGACTGTTGGGTTAAGAGTTACGAAAAACTAGTCGTGGGTGTTTGGTAGATGCGTGTTACTGTTGGCTGCAAGGACTCCAACTACCAGAATCCATTGCTTCCTCTCCTTCCACCATTCGTATCCGTTCGTGTCACGTCAGTGCTGGGGAAAAAGGACTTGTAAATTGCAGCGATGTCAGTTCAGGTTGTGGCAGCGAAAATGGCTGAGGTCGAATTAAAAGACGTCCCCAGCAAAGATTTGTCTCCTGTGTCCCCTAACGCATCCAAGACGGACGAGAAAGAGGGGACCAAGGCTGAGTCCGGTGCGGCGGTGTCCTCGACTGCGTCTCCTACCGCTGAGCCCACTGTGAGAGCAGACCCGAGCCTAAACGCCACGAAGATGCCGCAGGCTTCAGCAATGAAGCGGACTGACCAGCAGCAGAACGGCGGGGAGGCATTTGTAAATCAAGACGGTACTGTTGCCGAAGCCCCACGAATGAAAAAGGTAACGGGTGGTTTTGTTATACTGTTATGCAATTTATTATGTTTCTTTGCCTTGCGTGAGAGAACTGTACGGATTTGTGCTAGCTAGCTAACAGTTAGCCGTTATCTGGCATTGTGTGACGATGCTCATATTCCATAAGCCAGCGTTAGCCAGCGTGCTACGCGAGGGGAAGAGCTGAGGAATAGCCTACGCTGGCTTCAGACACTTTGTGACTTCCAAGTATCAAGTGGGACATGCTTGGTCTGAGTTGGTGTAACTTGAATGTAGTTGGGGTTTCAACATGGTCCCCATATTCAAATCTTTCCACCAGCGTTATCTGAATATGCCGTGACCGCACTGCGCTGCTGTGGCGTTGGAGCACGTAACATCAACGGTCGAAGTAGTGAGATGTTTGGATTGAACTCTTTAGGTTGTCTTCATAACTGCAGGTAACATCAGACAGATCTGTGACACTGTCCACTATGGTAGTCTATACAACTGTGTCGTGTTTCCAAAACCACACAGCCCATGTTCATGTTTTACGGATATAGTGGAGGTTTAACGGGAGTTGGCCGTCTTTCAGTCGCTCTCACCGTCTTATCTGGTTAGTTGCGTATGGCTGATGAGTTTATGAGTGACGGGAGGGTGGACGGCGGCTATGCAATTCAGCGGAGTCGTCTTCCGGTGACCCGGAGGAATAAGTTCGTGCCCTCGCCCATGCTATCAAGCCTGACGCGGTGTTATCCTCGAGCTATAGATTAATCTGCCCTGTGCCGGAGCAAGGAAGGGACAGCCCGTTCTGGTCTGCGCTGAAACTAGTTTGTGCTTTCATAAAACAAAAGTTACTGTTCACATTACCATGATAAACAAAAACGACGTACACCCCCCCCCCCCCCACACACACACACATAGTAATCCCCAGCAGGTATTAATATTATTAATATTGTTGTTTTAGTTGTTGGTAGTGTTGTTTTTGTTTATGTTGTTGCTTGTAAAGGGAAGCATGTATTTCAGTCCTTCACCCCAAGGATGACTGGATGTGTTTTATACAAGTGTCATGATTGTGTGTGTGTGAGAGAGAGAGAGGGAGAATAATGTGTGTGAGAGAGAATTTGTGTCTACATGTATACATTTGTAAGAGACGACAGAGAGTGTGTGTGTGTGTGTGTGTGTGTGAGAGAGAGAGAGAGAAGAATATCTAGGTGGAAAAAAAAGGAGAGAGAGAGAGAGAGTGTGTGTGTGAAGGAGACAGACTGTGAGATGGAGAGGTGTGTGTGTGTGAGAGCTACAGTTAAAGAGAGAGGAAGAGGCCCCTGCTTGTCCACACTCCACATAGGGTGGGGGGTGCCCATGCTGAACTTTGTTTCAACAAGAGTAACACACACACACACACACACACACACACACACACACACACACACCTAACCTACACCACCCCACACAATACACACGTCACAACACCACCTAACATCTTTTCAGTAATGATTGTTTGAAGATGTGTGTATGTGCTTGGTAATTATTGTTTTATACTGCGTGTGTGTGTGTGTGTGCGCGCGCTTGTGCTTGCTTAGTACTGATTATTGATCTGGTGTGTATATGTGCGTAGTAATGACTGAAATATATCTATTGCTCATTTGTGCATATGTAGTTATAATTGTTAAAAGATATTTTGTGTGTGCACGCAAATGTGCTTAGGTGGCGTTGGGTGTGTGTGCATGTATGTGTGTGTGCATGCGTGTGTTTAGGTAGGGTTGTATATGCGTAGGTGCTTGGGCGCACACGCATGTTTGTGTATTGCATGCACACTGTCTTAGTAATGATTGCTGAACTACTTTAGCCACCTAACTCTGCTCCAGGTGAGTGGGCTCTCATTATCACTGCTCTGGCATTGCATCATAAAAGTGTGTGTGTGTCTGTGTGTCTGTGTGTCTGTGTGTCTGTGTGTCTGTGTGTCTGTGTGTCTGTCTGTGTCTGTCTGTGTCTGTCTGTGTCTGTCTGTGTCTGTCTGTGTGTGTCTGTGTGTGTGTGCTCATATTTGGAAGTTTGGGCCATGTACACAGGCTGGCTACTAGGGGGCTTAGGATGCTTGGCTTTTTAAAAACACATGGAAAACAGCTGTTAAAATATTGCTCAGTATCAGCAATAATTGGGAGTCGCCATATCTGGAGAAGACGGTGCTGTGTGTACCCATAATAACTCTTTGCTTTGGACAATCTACTTGATCAGTGTGGTCATCAATTGCCTGAATCATGATTGAGTGTTACTGCAACTGTTAAATTTGTGCCTGTGTATGATGATTTGAAATGGTAGGCACAAATAAATTAGTAAAATGTGTGTGTGATCTTTGATAGATGGACTCTGGGTAGCCTCTAGATATGCTGTAGACACACTCCAGGTCAGTACTTAATTAAGCTTCAAAAAAAATTCCAGAGTTTATTTTGTGTGTGTGTGTGTGCGCGCGTGTGTGAGATCTCTTACAGTTGTAGGGTTAATGTTTGCGTGTGTCTGTATGTTAATGTGTAAGCAATTGTGTGTAGTGTTGCAACATTGAAAACTTTCCATAGGAATTAACAGGAATTTGTGGAGATTTACAGAAATGTATGTGATGAAAGGGAATAAAGTGTTTTTTTTTTTTAATTCAAAGGTCATGGTTGGTTAACTTGGTTATATAGTTGGTAAAATACTTTGTAGCATGATCTTGGCTCAAACAATCAGATTTGTTGCCAGGACAGTTGAGTATCTATTCTGTTCCTCTATCACAGGCACATGGCAAATTACTTGTACATGTTGAAGCCACATGTTCTACATGCATTCTTCCATCGCATGCACAATGACAAGAATTCAAGAACCATTAAAGCTACAGACCTGGGCCGTTCATGACTCCCTTGGGTAAATCCCCTAGATCCATTAAAATGGGGCCATAAAATGGAAAACCATTTTCACGTTGTCTTTGTTTAAATTGGAGAGGTTGTGCATAACTACAGAGCAGCAATTAATGTGAAATATGGTTGTTTTGTCCTTCAAAAGTAAATCTAAAATGTGGAATTAGCCACTGAAAAAGAGTTGGGTCAGAACAAAGCAGGGTTGTGATGTCACATCTGCAAAATTAACTAAAGTTCAATTGTGGTTGCCAAAAGAGGGAGCCATTTAGCTTAAATGGACCATTTTAATCCGCAGTCTAAATCTAAGAGGATATTGCGTTTTGATCTTATTGTTTGATGAAATGCATTCGACTTTGATTTATTTGAACGTCAGAGAATAAGATGCAATACCAGTACCATATTTAACTATTCTATTTCTCCTTTAAATAAGCTGTGAGTCGCGAATCTGAGGTCTTCATTAACGCAAATCCATTAAAGGTGCTACATGTAAGATCTTTAGGTTAAAACATCCCCAAATGACCTTTACACATCAGAAGAATGAATAGAAGTAAATGTAGTCATGTCACAGAAATTCTGGCGATGTGTTTGGCTGCTGAGATATGTATTGTAGTTAGCCCGCTAAATAACTAGCTGTAGTCTGCCATTTTGTGGTGGTAGCGAACAACACAGCAACCTACAACCTTGGCAACGTCTTTGTGTCATGGTACTGTACTGAGATTTGGCTGGCTGGCCAGTGTGGTGTTTGATCCCACCACAAAGTAGCAGAACCTGGGAATATTTTTAATCTAAAAAACATACACATAGCTTCTTTAACCCGTGTAGTCCTACCTACACCATGAGTCACTTACCTGAGCAGGTTTGTGCTCCCTAAAGCACATACAGTAATGAGTGAATCCACCACTCATGGTATTGACTCACTATGAAGCCGAAATCATGCAAACGAATCTGAATCGCTTACAAGAGTGAGTTAGTGCTCCTCAACGCACACACAGGCATGAGTGATCTCACCAGTTCCTGACTCATGAGTTGCAAACCCGGATCAGTTTAGCGAGAGACTCGGAGGGTGCCAGATCGTAAAAAGGAGCCGGATTTTACAGCCATGTAAATCTAGTCTTTTGAAGCCACAACACACAGACTGTAGAAGCCACATAGATCCCAAGGACTTTTTTTTAATTAGAGAGACATTCGATCTATGACATTCGAGTTTTACTAGCAACTATTGAAAATGTGCTCATACAGTTGCCATCTTACTGGTTAACCCGATATTCTAAATGTAATCCAGCTAACAATATTTTGAGTCTAGCTTATTGTGGTGTGAGCTACCCCAAATGTCATGCTGTTACAACTCTCCTGCTATGTGGCTTTCTGTGACCATAGTGTGCAACAACAAGGTCCAGGAAGAAGTTTAAAACGATTTAACAGAAATGCAGAAAGCTGTATGGAATATTTTACTTCTTTTACAAAGAATTGGGCATAGATAAGGTTGTATTCATAAATAAATCTGCATACACGACTACATACATTTCCAAAACTGGGGAATTTTCTGCCCCTTTGCAACCCTGTTAATATGTGTGTGTTTGCATGTTTTTGTATGTGTGTATGTGCGTATGTGTGTGTGTGTATGTTTTGCAGTTGAAGGTCTAGCAGTTCTGATGATGGTAGATAATGGCTGTGGTAGATAATGACGGAGGCATTTGATTGGGTGCAGATTACAGAGAGATTGTTCCTCTAATAAACTAGAATAAAACGCATTGTTCCCATTACACACACACACACACACACATTCACAAAGCTCACTGCCAGAGGTTGCGCAGTCTGTTATACAGGACAGTGTTTGCTTATTAAGAGCATCAGAAGCAAACAGCAAGATCTGCCGACCCCCAACCCCAACCAACCTTTCGTCTTTCAGCCCCAACCAACCATACAGCCCTCCATCTTCCTCAAAGTGTGTGTGAGAGGTGTGTTTTTGAGGTGTGTGTATAAGGTGTGAGGTGTGTATGTGCGGTGTATAGAGGAAGGAGAGTGGGGCATCCAAAAGGATTTGAGGTGTGTTGACCCAGCTCTGTCTTCTTGGAATTTACTTGCCTATGTATGTTCATGAGCACCAACCTCTTGTGTGCATGAGTGTTTGTATGTGTGAATTTATAGTGAAATGTGTGTGTGTATATCTATTCTTTTTGTTATGTGTGTGAGACATGCATACAGACTGGTGGCTGAGTGAACA
The DNA here is from genome assembly GCA_030347295.1 of Setipinna tenuifilis. NCBI lineage: Eukaryota > Metazoa > Chordata > Actinopteri > Clupeiformes > Engraulidae > Setipinna > Setipinna tenuifilis. The sequence goes on from CM059274.1 coordinate 7,871,951, forward strand.
TCATGCTGATTTTAACCAAGAGGCTCTCAGGGCTTCAGCAGTGTGTGTGTGTGTGTGTGTGTGTGTGTGTGTGTGTGTGTGTGTGTGTGTGTGTGTGTGTGTGTGTGTGTGTGTGTGTGTGTGTGTGTGTGTGTGTGTGTGTGTGTGTGTGTGTGTGTGTGTGTGTGTGTGTGTGTGTGTGTGTGTGTGTGTGTGTGTGTGTGTGTGTGTGTGTGTGTGTGTGTGTGTGTGTGTGTGTACATTTGAATCCTGGGTTATGGCTTGGCTCTCCTTGTTTCTGCAAACATCTGTCTTGTCGAAACTTCTTACCGCTTTTAATGGCTTGGGCTATATACAGGCTGAATACCAAACTCACACACTCTGTCTCTCTCTCTTTCTCACACACACTCTAACATACTCACAAATTTTCACATGCACACATACTCACACATTTTCACATGCACACATACTTTCTCACACACACACACACACACCAGAAGTGGGGGGACTCAAGCCCAAACACATGACTGCAGTAAGACTCGGGTCATCAGGGTGAGAGTTGCTTGAATAATGGTGATGAGACTTAACTTGCTATTAATGACTTGCGACCGGACTTTGACCTGAGTCAAGTTACTTTATAAGTCCTAACTGTCTGGTTTGAGGCGGAAAGTTTTGATTCATTTACAGGTGACCTTGGCATGTGTTTGAATATTTGGTGCCAGATGTTTCATATAGGAGAATACACACACACACACACACACATCCCACTTAAAAAGGCCGCTTTATCTCAACCGTAACAGATGACCTGGAAAAACACCACACACACACGCACACACACACACACCATTGATGAAAGACAGTGCACACACATACACACCCCATCAAGGCGGTTGTGTGTCATGATCGTGTTTTATATGTGTGCTGATAGCAGGAGATAAAGGCATGGAAACACTTGGCCTTCAGAATGCCATCAAACTGACCTGAGCCAATCACGTGACACCATCACAAATTGCCCTGAGCCAATCACATAACGCCATCAAAGTGCCCTGAGCTAGCCAGGCGACACCCATGAAACCACCCTGAGCCAATTGCGCAACACCATGGAACTGCCCTGAGCCAATCAGGTGGCACAGCATAGGAACCTCTGCTTCCTGGAGTGTTGCCTTGGCTGGATATTTGTTGTGGCCGGTGCTGGACTATGGCTGCTTCTAGCGCTGTGCCATCTGTCCACAGCTTCTTTTGTGGAGGGACACTTGTTTTAATTGGCCTTTTAGAGTTCAGTGAGGGGGGCTCTGCCTAATAATAAACAGAGCTCCGATAGATGGATAGATGGATGGATGAATGAATGAATTTACTTTACTTTACTTTACTTTACCTGGAAGCTGGGAAAAGTAACTGCAGCATGACATACAGAAAAACAGACACACACACACGCTCCAACACACAGACATAGCTGTATTATCAAGACACATTTGATTGTGCTAAAACTACTTTACTACATTTTTATAGAAGCTGTGTGTGTGCGTGCACGTGTGTCCATGCGTGTTTGTGTGATCTCTCTCTAAAGCAACACCAAGGATTCTTTTGTA
>CM059274.1:7876018-7891018 GCA_030347295.1 Setipinna tenuifilis
GCATAATTCTGCTCCAACCTTCTCTGTATCATTCTCTTCTATCTGTTTCATTCTGTTTTCAGTATTGTCTTGGGTGTATACAGATGTGTGTGTGTGTGTGTGGAGTGTGCTGCTGTTTCCATGATTATTGCTGTGCGTGTGTGTTGTGTTTCCAAGATTGGGGCAGGCAGAGTAGCAATTACACAGTCTGTCATTACGCTATAAAAGCACAGACTGCCAATATATATGTACACAAAAAGACGCCAGTATGCACCAATACACACAAACACCAGCGCGCACACACACACACACACACACACACACACACACACACACACACAGACACTGATACTCACAAAGGCACTGCCATATCCATCTATAGTCTTTGTATCTGTACATGGTCATTTAGACACACACACACACACACACACATACAGGCACTATATATGTAGTAGAGATCTGCTGAGAGGATTGTGTGTGTGTGTATGCGTGCGTGCGTTAATCTCCTTTGAGCTCATGTAGCAGATTAAACTCTTCTCTCACTTGTGCACTCTTTCCCTTTCCCTGTAGCCCTTTCTCTCTCCTTCTCTCCCTCTCCCTCTCCCTTCCTCTCTCCTTCTCTCCCTCTCCCTTCCCCTCTCTCTCTTTCTGCCTCCTGCTCTCTTTCCCTCTGCCCCCCTCTCTGCCTCTGTCTGTCCCTCTCCCTCTTCCTCTCTCTCCCTCTTCCTCTCTCTGTCTCTCTCCCTCTTCCTCTCTCTGTCTCTCTCCCTCTTCCTCTCTCTGTCCCTCTCCCTCTTTCACTGCATATCTCCCACCCCCTCTCTAACCCCCCCACCTCTCTTTCTCTTTCTCTTTCTCTCCCTCTCCCTCTCTCTCTCTCTCTCTCTCTCTCTCCCTCTCCTTTTCTCTGCCCCCCTCACCCCCCTCTCTTTTCTAGAAAATGGCTTCTCAAGGTCACAGTAGTGATGGAACAGGGTATATCACACTTGAATGCTAAGACAAACACACTCACAGACACACTATCTGAATGTGCATGGATGTTTGTGTATTGGATGGTGTGTGTTTCTGATTGTGGGTGTGTGTGGGTTTGTGTACCTGACTGTGTTGGTGCAGTGTGTTTGTTTACATATATCTGATTATGTATGTATGCAAGGTTGTGTGTATCTGATGGTGTGTGTTTGTGTTTGTGTTTGTGTGTATGTGTATCTCATAGTGTGGGTATATGTATGTGTTATGGTATGTGTGTGTGTATTATGTCAGCAGTATACTGTGTTTGGGTGTGTTTGTGTGGGTGTGTCATGTCGGCATACTGTGTGTGTGTGTGTCTGTGTGTGTATATCAAGTCAGAAGTTCACTGTGTGTGTGTGTGTGTGTGTGTGTGTGTGTGTGTGTGTCAAGTCAGAAGTCCAGTGTGTTTATTTTTGTGTGTTCGCGATATCATGTCAGTGCCAGTCAGCACAAATTCGTAAGTCGTCTGCTCACAACAAAGACTGCTTTGTGTTGAGAAACACACACACACACACACACACTCTCTCTCTCTCTCTCTCTCTCTCTCTCTCTCTCTATCCAGAGCAACTTACAGTGAACTAACTACAGGAGCAGAGAGTTCAGTCTAATTGGGAGTGTTACCTGGAGCTAGTTCTTCATAGAGATTGTGCTCTTTGGTAATAGGCTTAGTCCATTTTTAGAGGTAGAAGGATACCAAGGCACTCATCTTCTTTGTAGTTAAAATGCCTTTATTTTAATGGGCAAGTCATCATTTAAAACACTCCATGGTATTGTAGTTCAAAAATTAGTTACCGACAAAATAGAGACAATGCCAAGCCAAGAAGTGGTAGATGACAAAACCTTCGAGGTTTATTATAACGAATCCGGGAGCTTAATACAGTGTACACCTAAGGCTGCCACCATAAAAACTCAATCAATTGGGGCACATCGCCTTGCTTTTATACAGGTATGAGGGTCTTTGTTTCGTGGTTGGCGGGAGATTCACCAGCCCTTATGGAGTTCCTTATGGGGCTCGTGCATGAGGCGCGCGGGCGACCCCAGCCCCTACAGAGTCCCTTATGGAGCTGTTGCGCGGGGTTTGCGGGCGACTCGGAGTCCCTGTGGAGTTGCTTGTTGTGCTGGCGACTTCGTCACGGCTTTGTTGTCTGGCCGGAAGTTGAGATACACGTTTGTAATAGAGACACGTTACAACATATATGCATTCTTTGATTTTTTCTACTACATTACCCCCCTTTGAAAGTTTTTAAAACTTTCACATATTGAAAAAGAAAGAAAAAGAAATGTCACATGTTACATTGTAATGGAGGGAAAATGAGACCCAGGTTAATCGAGATACACAGTTGTTATAATGTCAAAAACAATTCAGTATCATGCATTCTTGGCGTAGTTGGATGCCTAAATCACCCATGAGGCGAAGCTTGATTAACAATTGCTTTGATGTTATACACTCATTTCAAAGTCATTTTCATCTTTGAACGGGAAAATATCAATGAAACTGTCATTACTGGGTTGATTAGTTGACACAGTCACGAAATTTGTTGCTTTTGCTTGGCGTTTCATGAGGTTATAGATCTGGGATAGTATGCATTTTATGACGAAAATTATGGCGACAAGGGTTACTACCGGCACCAAAAAGGGCAAACCAAATTTCAATATTGCCAGTAACACCTTTGAAGTGGTTTCACCGAACCGTTGTTCAAAATCGTCAAGGAGATTATCAAATGCCGTGAGTGGGGGTGGGTTTGGTATGGCGTGCCGGAGCTTTTCGATATAACTGTTGATATTGTCATACTCATCCGGTATTAGAAAACAACATGAGGTGTTGATCACTTTGCACAGACCTCCCTCTTGTGCAAAAACCAAATCTAATGCCAGTCGCTGGGTCACTAACTCTGTCCTCATATGTCTCATTTCGGAGTTCATTAATGCCATTGCGCTGGCGGTTTCGTTGGCGATGCCCTGAACTTCAAAAGCCAGCCCGTTGATTTTTTGCAGGGCCGCTACTACTCCGCCCCATAGGGAAAAAGTGAGCCCTACTGTGGCTCCTTGTCCAGTCCATGGGTTGGCTAAAACGTACCCATTGTATTTGGTCATGCCTCCCAGTGTATGTGTTAAATCCCTTCGCCGTCGATGTGACCGGCTGCTACCTGAGAAATGTTCTTTATGCAAGTTATACATTGCGGGTGTGACGGCCGCTATGTAACATGTTCCGATGGCATGATTTGGCCAGTGTGAGTATGCTGATGTACCACACACCCAATACAGTCCCATGGGCAAAGCGAAATTAAAATTCGGACTAGGGACTGAGCTAAATCTAAAACGTGGAAAATATTTCCCTCCCATGTACAGTCCTGTGGCGATATTTCTTGTTGAACTCTGTGCTCCCGCTCCGATTACTAAATCTGCGTAATTATCTCTTATATTGTCGGGTTCGTCCCAACCATAGGAGGCGTTCAGATAGTACTGGCATTCGCTACGTCCTAGTTGTTCTCTTGCTGTGTGATCGTTTGGGTGAGCTGTGACGGATAGGCATAATGACCCACCGTTCTGGGCACTAATTGGGTGTCTAAGTCTCCTTGCGATTGTTTCAAAGGGGATTCGCTGGCGTTGCAAATGGTGAAGGGTTCGGAGGTGTGGGGAATGGGTTTGTTAGTGGTAATGGGGGAGGGCCATGGACTGATGTCCTCTGTTATCCCGCTGTAGGTAAAACTTCCCATTTGTCTATGGGACTGTTCTCCCGTTTCGTTCAGCCAGACAGAGTCCATCAGAGTCAACATCATATTTAAAGATGAAGCGTACCGTGTTTTTTGCAAACTTGTGTTGTCCATGCTTGATAAGCAGTTGTTGGTGGTGCATAGTCCTGATGCTGCACACACGGAGTTATTCGCGGTCCTGTATGGGAATACGCGCAGCCGGAAGGATTTATCCTGGCATATCCAGCATGAATCGCTTCTTCCCGTGAGCGCCGTCCCGGCACGGAGCGCGAGTTGGCACATCCTGTTCATTCCGCAGATTTCCGTCGCCGGAGCCGATGTTGTGGTGCTTAAGCATGCCATCGCTATGACGAGCGCCAGCATCCTTGCTCAGTTATAGAAAAACAAATAAAAACCTAGTCCCTAGTCTTCGGCAGCGCTTCTGTTACGGACTTGAATCCGCCCCAGGCCACTGCTAAAATAAAACAAAACAGAAAATAACAAACTTGTAGTGGTTTTTCTAGCTAAACTGATGCAAGTAGTGGGCAATGTGGCGGCTCGTAGTTAGATGTTTAGGTGTCCTGGCTTCGCGATGGCTGTGCTTAGTTCACGTAGTGCTCCGGATCCTTGACGAGTCGGCAGTGTGATAGATGAATCCAGGTGTCTCTCTCCGCGATCCTGACGGCTGTTGGTGTTGACAAGATGACTTCGTATGGTCCGCGCCACCTCTCCTGGTTCCAATGTTTTCGTCTGAAATCCTTCACGAGTATCCAAGCGCCTGGTTCCACGGGATGCGTTGTCTGGAAACTCTGGGGTAACGCCGACTGCACCTGTTGAGACAGAGAAGACAAGGCAGATATCAGTCCTCGCATGTAACCGGCGATTGTACCATCTACATTTTCTAAATTAGGCGGATATGGAAGGCTGGGTATGGCCATGGGACGAGCGGTGAGGATCTCAAAGGGACTTAGCCCAGTAGATCGCGTCGCCCGTGCGCGGAGGTGCAATAAAGCCAGTGGGAGAGCATTCACCCAATCGAGTCCGGTTGAGGCTGTGATTTTTGCCAATTTGGATTTGATCATTGCGTTGAGTCTTTCCACTGCCCCGGCACTTTCCGGGTGGTATGCGCAGTGTGTTCTGAGGTCAATTTGTAATTTGTCAGATAATAGTTTTATAACTTTGTTCACAAAGTGTGTTCCGTTGTCAGAGCTTAAGCGCTTTGGCGCCCCCCAGCGACAGACCAAGTCTTTCATTAGGGCTTTTGCTACTGACAGGGCGTTGGCGTGTTTAACTGGATAACATTCAGGCCATTTAGAAAACATGTCAACCAACACCAAACAGTATTCATACCCTCTGCATTTATCCAATTGAATAAAATCCATCATCACATGCTCAAACGGCCCTTGCGGCGGTGGGTGGTGTCCCCTACTGACTTTCATTGTGGGTGCAACGTTATACTTCAAACACGTTATGCATCTTGAACAATAAGCGGTTGCCACTGAGGTGAACCCTGGTGCGAAATAAAGCTTGTTGACGGTTTGGATCATTGTGTTCGAATTTGCGTGATCCGGGCCATGTGACAATTTTGCAACAATGTGGAAACATGATTTTGGAAGAACTGGCTTTCCTGTTGGGCTGTGCACCCATAAGCCATCTGCGTTAGGTTTACAATTTATCCACCTTCTTTTCTCTTTGTTATCTGTCGCCAATTGGGATTCTTTCAGGGCGTTCTCGGATGTGATTTCGTCGGGTATTTGTAAATTTGGAAAATTTTGCAGTGTCTGAGATAATTCTAGAAATTCTGATGGGATCTCCCTTCCCCTCTCCGCGGCCGTTTTCGCGGCCGCGTCGGCTCTGGCATTCCCAAGACTGACGTCGTCTTTATTAGATGTGTGGGCAGCGCACTTAACGACAGCGACTACCGCTGGAAGCATAATGGCTTCCAACAGCTTTGTGATTAAATTTTTGTGCTGTATGGGCTTTCCCGCAGCTGTGAGGAAACCCCTCTCTTTCCAGATTGCCCCATGATCATGTACGACCCCCCAAGTATATCTGCTATCTGTGTAAATGTTAACAGATTTACCTTTTGCCAGAACGCATGCTCTGTACAATGCAATTAGTTCGGCTGCCTGGGCTGAAAGTCGGCCGGGAAGGGAGTGGGATTCAATAGTTTCGTGCGAGTTCACTACAGCGTAACCGCTCCGCACCTCTCCAGTCCCAGCACGCATTGATGAACCATCAACATACAATATTAGATCTGGGTTAGTAAGAGGCGTTTCAGAAATGTCAGTTCTGGGTTTAGTACACATGGACACTACTTCACAACAGTCATGCTCATCACCATCCTCAGCTGTCGGCAGCAGTGTTGCAGGGTTGAGTTTCGTGCATCGTACGAGAGTCACATGCGAGAGAGTCAGAAGAACGTGTTGATAAGACAGGAGACGGGCAGGCGTAAGATGTGAGTTTTTTGCTTGTAGTAGCAAGGCTTGTACTTCGTGAGGAACATGTACTGTCAGGGGGTGAAATAAAATTATGTCACTACATGCCAGCACTGCGCTGGCTGTTGCTGCTACAGCCTTCATACATGGAATGAACCCTTTTGCCACTGGGTCCAATTGTTTTGATACATATGCAACGGGTCTGTATTGTCCGCCGTGTGTCTGTGTTAAAACGCCGGACATATAGCCTGATTTCTCGCACACGAATAAGTGGAACGGCAAATCGTAATTTGGCAACCCCAGCGCCGGGGCTGATGACAGTGCATTTTTTAAATCCACAAACGCATTCTCGCATTCGTCAGTCAAAGTCAGTTTGTCAGTCAAGCTTTTGCACGCGTTCGCGCAAGCCTGTAATGGCTTCGCTCTCTCTGAGTAATTAAGGATCCAGGCTCTGCAGTAGCCGATCATTCCTAAAAACCGTAGCATTTGTTGTTTTGTTTTGGGTCTTGGACACGACGTTATGGCTGAAATTCGCGACGCGTCTAGAGCTCTACACCCGGGTGTTAGAACGTGACCTAAGTATTTTACTTCGTTTTGGACGAGTTGCAGTTTTTGTTTGTCTACTTTGAGTCCGACACTGGCCAAGAATCGGAGTATGGCTATGGTGTCCTCTCGACATGCGTCTTTTGATGTGCTTGCGATTAAAATGTCGTCTACGTAAGAAATGACTGTACTTCCCGCTGGGGGTGTGAAATTTGATAGACATGATACCAGAGCTTCGTTGAATACGCTAGCGCTTTCTTTGTATCCTTGAGCCAGCCGCGCGAAAGTGTAGCGTTGTCCTCTGTAGGAAAATGCAAACCAAAATTGGGATTCTGGGGCTATTTGGATTGAGAAGTACGCATTTTTTACGTCAATCACAGAAAAACATATTGCATTTGGGGGCAGATCGGCTAAGATCGTGCATGGGTTTGGTGTTATGGAATGTCTTGACAGTACGCATTCGTTTATCATTCTTAAATCTTGTACGAATCTCCATGTGTTGTCTTTTTTCTTGACTGGTAAAATTGGGGAATTGCATGGTGAAAAAGAACACGGTACTACTACACCATTGTCTAAGAAAGCTTTGAGGACTGGTTCTATCCCCTGTTCAGCTTCTTTAGATAGGGGATATTGTGCTTTTGATGGGTAATACGATGTTTTAGCCTTGATTGTCAGGGGCGGGGCAGTAGATAGTGTGCCTATGTCATAACTGCCTTTGGCCCATAATGTATCTGGCACGGCTGCATAAATACTTTCCGTCTCCTGAGGAGACAGCGTTACAGTTGTTTTCTCCTGTAATGGTTCAGGTGGCACAAAAATAGGTCTGTATGCTGGCTTCGCTGTTACGGAGCCATGTTTCTGTAAGAAGTATGTGTTTTGTTTAACCGAATGAAATAAATGTGGGGTGTGATGCACCGGTGCCCAATCATTCTCATTCACACACTCTTTCACCCAGGGCCCAATACCACTCCATTCACCATTCGTCTTAGCCAAAACTATATGTGGGTAAGAATCAGCATGATTAAACAATTCTTTCAACCCAGGTGGTAGATCCACCACCCCAGCAGAGTAATGCTTGCTAGTGAGTATACCAACAACATCAATGGAGTCGACCTTTTCTCCTATGAGGTACCATTTTTCTAAATATTCCGGAGGTGGAGTTTCAGTGAAGTCTGCCATTACGCAACGTAAAAACTCAGGTGTTTCAACTTCTCCCTGGGTCGGCACTGGTGATTCGAATACGCTATGCGGGGGCATGCATTCATAACCTATCCAAGAGGGGCATGATTTCTGACAGAATAACATGGTGGGGCCCTCCAAACCCACCCCTCCCGGTGTTAGTGTGATGGTTAGATTTATCTTACACAATAAGTCCCGACCCAGTAAATTTTTGGGGCAAACTCTGGAGAGGAGAAACGAATGTGTTAGTGTTTTATGTTCGTATTCCACCGTTAGCGGTTTAGACAAAGTTTCGGATATGAATTGACCTGAAGCTCCTGTCACATGCACACACTTATCACTTTCATACATGGAAAATTTATCACTATCTCTTTTCCCCAGTGTGCTAATGTCTGCTCCCGTATCGACTAAAAAAGATATTAATTCCCCGTTCAGAGAGAGTGAGAGTTTGGGTTGTGTTTTCGGATTCGATGTAAGCTGAGGGTAGAGTTCGAATGGGTTTGAAGTGTCACTTCCAGGATCCGGCGACTCCTGGATCAACTTCTCCTCATCCTATGCGTGTTCGGTGTTTCGCGTCCAAACCGGACCACTGTAGCGTTGCTGTGATGGGGATTCACCCCTCCTGGCTTGTCCTATGTGGCAGTCGGGTGCGCACTGTCCGCGACGACCACACTCTTGGCATTGCCTGGGGCAATTACGCGACCAGTGTCCCATCTGTCCACAGTTGTAACATTCGTCAGTGTTTCTAGTGCCGTGGCCTCCGCGGTGTCCTCCGTTTCGTCTCCTGTAATTCCTGCCCCCCTTGTTAGATGCGCTGTTCTGGTAAAAGTTCAACGCTGCTTCCTGGAAATCGTCTTGTTTCTTTTTCTCCTGTGATTCCATGATTCGTTCGAAGTTTTCCGCGTATTGTAGTAGGGTATTTGGAGAAGCCGTGCTCCACGTTACTAGGTGATTTTTTATATAGCTAACCATGTTGCTTCTACCGCCTAAGAGAAAGTACTGGCTGATCAATGTCTCTCGTTGTTGCGGTGTCGTAGTTCCACCCCCGTGTCTGGAAACGGCTGCAGATACCCTGCCATAGAATTCTCGGACAGTTTCTTTTCCTTGGGAAATTGCCATTTTAGTCCAGTCCTCTGTAGCAGTGTAACATGATCTTAACTCAACGAACATTTCATTAAGTGCATGTTGGTATCTGTCTTCGCCTGACGCCTGTGCCGGTATGTTGCGTGCTTCGTCGGCAGGCGTGGCTAGAGCAGTACGGTCAATGTCCAGTGGTAATTTTTCTCTTAGTTGTAGCCAATGTGGAAGGCATTTTTTGGACAAAATCGCGGCAGCTTCAGCTGTCGTGGGTTGGTATATTCTGTCCATACGTTTTACAGCCTCTATAAATGCGTCTATGCCGTCCTCTGGTTTGGGGAGACCGGCTGCCACGGATTTCATCTCGTCAGGTAACCAGGGTCTTGCTACTCTGACTAGGCGTCCATCGTGGCCCGGTATTTGAATGATGGGGGCTGAAAATGCGGTGATTGGGGCTGGTTGATTGGTGGCAAAACTGGTATAGCCACCGGGAGTATAGTCGTTGTCATCGTCCTCCTCCAACGAGCCAATTCTGTCGATCGTCTGTCTTCCGGTTGTGTCATAGCATAATCTTTCTACTCCTCTCCCTCTGGCGGTTCGTACAGGTCTGTTGGTCTCCGAGACATCAGGGGCTAAAGTGGGCGAAGTCTGTCCGGCCGTGGCGTGCCTTGCGACCTGTGGGGGAAAAGCTGGAATTGCATGTGGGGTGTGTGCGGGAAAAGGGGGCGTGGTAGCTGTTAGGTTGGTGGGTGCTCGTTGTGAGCGGGCAGGAGTCACTGGGTTGGGCACGGCTGGGGCGGTAGGCAAAGAGGGATACAACGGCATCCAGGAATCGTCGTAATTGGGAGGCCGTCGTGTCTTTCCCAACAAGGCTGCCGGTTGCCGCTGCTGTACGTACACTTCGGCTTCAATCTCAGACTCTCTCGGCGTAACCACTCTCTCTCTCTCTTCCACACTGGCCTGTCCCGGTTCATAATTTTGTTTTCTTTTCCCCCCACCCTCTTTAATTCTTCGGCTTAAGGCTTCTTGTTCCCATCTATCAAATATTTTAGGCTGAAAAGGTTTAGATTTTAGCTCCATTATGCTCCTGCATTCCCTCAGTCTTTCTACGCTAAGAGTACCGGTTAGTGGGAATTTCCCCTCAGTCCATCTATGCCATTTGCACAACAAGCTTTCATTCACGCATTCACACCCATACTTTTTGTACATTATTCTTAAACATCCTGGGTCGTTAACCCCTGGCGAGGTTACTGGCCCATCAGCACTCCCCCCGATTACTTTGCAAAGGCTACTCCCCATGTTTCCAGGTCCCCTAGTTTTCCAATTCTTTTCGCAAAAAAAAAAACGAACACCGGAAAGTATATACGAGTGTAATAGCAGATCTTAACAGAAAACTCCGGACGTTACTTGTTGGTTTTTGCTTGTAGACATACAGACATAGATACGCACAAACCACACACACGCAATCACACACGCGCGTACACACACACAACCTAGGCTCGCACACACACAAGCTTCTAATGTTTCACTCGCTCAACGCGTCGAAAACGCGCTAGTTCGTTTCCTCACTAACATTCAATGCCCGTCGGCAGACTAGTGGGAGTCACCAGGGACGCCCATATGATGATAATAATCAGCACTAACGATTATAAACACTGCATGCACCAGATCTGTTCGTTCTATGACAAATACACACACACAAAGTTCCCAGAACTTTTCTCGTTTCCCGCACGAGCGTCTTGTCTTCTGGACAAGGTATAGACTCCGCGAGCCCTCCCGTTCCCTTGAACGAGCTTCTTGTCTTCTGGACAAGGATACTAGTAGCTATTCCGAACGAATAGGCTTTGGGCCCGCTGCTTCAAAAAGCAGACTTTTTATTCCCACTTTAGTATAACCAAATAAATAATTTATCGGCGTTCAATAATAATTTTGTTTCGAGTGGGGCGGTGTCCCCGACACCTTAATAATCCTCTGCCCGTCTAAGGGCAGGCAAACAATAGGCCTTTTTTTCTTCTGAATTATAAACACAGCTTTAAATGTGTAAATTCAGTGTCCTCCTTACCGCTCTTGGCTGGCAGCTCTCTTTCCACAGCTCGAGTCTTTGCAATCTGATCCGCAGCGGCACTCGAACGACGTCGTGAAGGAGGGTACCACGGAGCTGTTGTTCGGGCTCCTTCGGTCTTATCCCAAGCTTTTAAGGCAAAACTCTTCCCATCCGCGGTGTGGGAAGCCTCCTCTCCGCCGTCCGGTCCAACTGCGTCTCAGAAATGAAAGACCCTGCTCACAAAGCGCCAAAATGTAGTTCAAAAATTAGTTACCGACAAAATAGAGACAATGCCAAGCCAAGAAGTGGTAGATGACAAAACCTTCGAGGTTTATTATAACGAATCCGGGAGCTTAATACAGTGTACACCTAAGGCTGCCACCATAAAAACTCAATCAATTGGGGCACATCGCCTTGCTTTTATACAGGTATGAGGGTCTTTGTTTCGTGGTTGGCGGGAGATTCACCAGCCCTTATGGAGTTCCTTATGGGGCTCGTGCATGAGGCGCGCGGGCGACCCCAGCCCCTACAGAGTCCCTTATGGAGCTGTTGCGCGGGGTTTGCGGGCGACTCGGAGTCCCTGTGGAGTTGCTTGTTGTGCTGGCGACTTCGTCACGGCTTTGTTGTCTGGCCGGAAGTTGAGATACACGTTTGTAATAGAGACACGTTACAACATATATGCATTCTTTGATTTTTTCTACTACAGTATCCTTCTACCTCTAAAAATACCTACAGGAACCGTTCCCCTTAGAGTGAACTAACTACAGGAACAGTTCCCCTTAGAGTGAACTAACTACAGGAATAGTCCACCTTACAATGAACTAACTACAGGAACAGTGTCTTTGTCTCTGGACAGACACACACGCACACAGCCAAACACACACATACAGACACGCACACGCACAAACACACACATACAGACACGCACACGCACACGCACACACACACGCACAAACACACACATACAGACACGCACACGCACACGCACACACACACACACACACACACACACACACACACACACCCCTCAGTCACAGCTGTGTAGCTCACAATCAGTTAACAGTCCAAGAAGATCCCCGTGATGATTTGAATTTGAAACAGGAGGTGTCTTCTCTCCTGTGTGTGTGTGTGTGTGTGTGTGTGTGTGTGTGTGTGTGTGTGTGTGTGTGTGTGTGTGTGTGTGTGTGTGTGTGTGTGTGTGTGTGTGTGTGTGTGTGTGAACAGAGGCTTTGGTGTTGTGACAATGCGCCATTGTTCCCCTGAGCTGACTGGTGCTGACCGGATCACTGTGGTGAAGGGATATAAATGGGCCATGCTGCTCCCTCTCTCCTTTCCTCACACACACACACACACATACACCCCTAACCACACACACCCCTAACCACACACACACCCACCCCAAACCATGCACACACTCATACAAACACACTCTCACACACACACACATACCCATGCTCCATCACAAATCCGTCCGTCATGCTGAAGAAACGGAGGGATGGAGAGAAGGACCCGCAACCTGTTAGAAAGGTAATGCTGGGTTGGGGTCAGAGGTCACGACCAGCTGGGTTTGGGGTCACAGATGACGACCGTCAGTGACGACTGTCAGTGACCGACAGTCATGGCTAACTATTATTTCAGTAATGGCAAATTATTGTGTGGATACAGCAATTATTGTGTGGATACAGCAATTGGTACAGTAATAGATAATCATTGTTCCTGTACTGAGTAACTACAGTAACTATTATTTCAGTAATGGCTAAGTATTGTGTGGATATGATATAATGAGGTATTATTGTGATGGTAATGTGTAATTATTTTGACAGTAATTGTTGTGGAAGGTAACAGTCACATGGTGACATGGTAAGATGCTAATATGGAATAGAGTTAGCAGTGGTCAGTTTGCTAAAAGGAAGGCTAGCAGGGTAGTTTAGAGGTTTAACTATTTCACAATCACTGCACCCTAATTTATGAGTGCAGTGATTGTGAAATAATAATGATTCGGAGTAGTAAATGCTAACAGGCTAATTATTCAACCCTTAACCAGACTGATGACTGTGAAATAATGGACAGTGTAGTTCCTGTATTGTAAAATCCTGGAAAAGTCATTTCATTGTGGTCAATATTATTCATATTGATTATTGATATGGCCTTTATTATTCATAGCAGTTGTTATGTGGTAGAAAGTTATGGAGAAGTCATTGAAGTTAATTGTGGCTTCACCATGAGGGTGAATGGTAATGTTTTGGATAATGTTTTTTTTTTGGTAGTTGAGTTTGTCTGAGTGCATACCTGTGCGTACCTAATCTCCTATGTGACCTCAGCTTCATGTCCTTTCCCCACAAAAAGTTGTTTTGGATGAAAGTGAAATGTAATGTTACATGTCAGTGAGTTTGACACATCTATGTCTTTGTATGACAGCCTTATGGTTTGATGACAGCCTTAAGGTTTGTAATGAGTATTTACCTGGTGCAAGCCTCAAATTTGTGGAGGGTGTGTGTGTGTGTGTGTGTGTGTGTGTGTGGGTGGGTGTGTCCGTGTGTGTGCACAAGGTGCATCTGTTGAGTTGGATGACTGCAGATGCTGGTAAGTTCCATTCACAGCTTGATTGAAGCTCCCCCCATCTCTGGTTGTTATGGTGAATTTGTCACTTGCAGCTCAAGGTCTACCTATATGAGGATTCTTATTGGTTAAGTGGTGTCAGGCTCCACCTATATGAGGATTCGTATTGGTTTATCTAAGCCAGAGTCCACCTATATGAGGATTCTTATTGGTTTATCTAAGCCAGGCTCCACCTATATGAGGATTCTTATTGGTTCATCTACACCAGGCTCCACCTATATAAGGATTCTTATTGGTTTATGTAAGCCAGGCTCCACCTGTATGAACATTCTTATTGGTTTATCTAAGCCAGGGTCCACCTATATGATGATTCTTATGGTTTGTCAAAGTCAGGGTCCAGCTAATTCTTATTGTTTTAGTAACATCTGTCGTGATATATGTGGTGTTATGTGATTGTATTATGAAATATGTGACATATCGTATGAAAAAGGCAAGTCGGATGTCTAAATGAAATATGACAAGGACTGAATTGACATGCAGTGTTGTCCAAAAATTCGTTATCAACAAAGTAGAGGCAAAACCAAGCCAAGTAGTGGTAAATGACAAAACCCTCGAGGTTTATTGTAACGGATCCGGGAGCTTAATACAGTGTGCACCTAAGGCTGTGACCATACAAACTTCTTTATACAGGGCGCATCGTCTTGCTTTTATACAGGTATGTTGGTCTTTGTTTCGTGGTTGGCGGGAGATTCGCCAACCCCTATGGAGTTCCTTATGGAGCTCGTGCATGTGGCGCGCGAGCGATTCCAGCCCCTATAGAGTCCCTTATTGTGTCTGCAATTCCGTCGCGGAGTTGGGATACACATTGCAATGGAAGCATGCCCCAACACACATGTATCTTTGATTTTTCTACTACAACATGCCACTAGACTCCTCATTTATGGTTTTTCCCCTTTCCTTTTCTCTCTCGGTGTGTGTGTGTGTGTTTGTGCGTACACGTGTGCACCTGCATGTGTGTGTGTGTATGTGTACAGCAGATCCAGTTTGCGGACCAGAAGCAGGAGTTCAGCAAACGTCCCTCCAAGATTGGCCGTCGCTCTCTGTCCCGCTCCATCTCTCAATCCTCTACAGACAGCTACAGCTCAGGTACAGCCATACACTCACAACCACACACACACACACACACACACACACACACACACACACACACACACACACACACAGAGACACACACAGAGACACACACAGAGACACACACAGAGCCATACACACACACACACACACACACACACACACACAGCCACACACTCACTCACTGAGCCACACACACACACACACACACTCAGCCACACACACACACACACTCAGCCACACACACACACACACACACACACACACATACACACTCACTCACTCAGCCACACACACACATTCACTCAGCCACACACTCATAGCTACGTATTTACACACAGCCATGCAC
>CM059274.1:7893518-7926018 GCA_030347295.1 Setipinna tenuifilis
CAGACTCGAGTTTATTTTATAATAAAACATTTGACTCCCTGCTATGCCCTACTCACAAAAACTTAGGGATATTTGGTTTTTGGATATTTATGGAAAACGTTAAAAGTTCAGACAGTGGAATTATATTATGAAAGCATTACAGGAAAGTATTACAGGAACAGGCGAGAAAATGAAAAAGCATGTACAACCATTTATGTGGTCACGTAGACACGCACGCACGCACGCACACACACACACACACACACACACACACACACACATGCACACATGCACACTCACATGCGCATACATAGACATATGCTTGGTTAGATGCATAGGAGTCACTTATCTGTTTGTGTGTGTGTGTGTGTGTAGGTTTCTCTGTGTTTGCCTGGAAGGGGGAGTCAGAGGATGACTTCTGGTGGTGTATCGACCGATGTGTTAATCTGGAGGGATGGCAGCCTAACATGGTGCGTATTCAAACACACATGCGCACACACACAATATAAACACACACACACACAAATACTCACACGCACATACAGTACTGGTGAAAAGTTTTAAAACACTTTTTCTTGCTGTAAATTAGGGACACACTGAAATTATGCAGAACAGCCTTTTTTCATTAAAGAAGAAAGAGTGTGATGGTCTGGGGGGGGCTGTTTTGCTGATTACATGGTTAGCATCACTCACACACTCCGTCTCTGTCTCTGTCTCTCTCTCTCTCTCTCTCTCTCTCTCTCTCCCTCTCCCTCTCCCATTTGTTGGCTTGTTCTGAAAGATCCTGGACGATGGAGGGGACCTGACCCACTGGATCTATAAGAAGTACCCCAACATGTTCAAGAAGATCAAAGGCATTGTGGAGGAGAGTGTCACTGGAGTGCACAGGTTGCACACACACACACACACACACACACACACATACACACACACACACACTAGGGTTAATTCTGTTACCTTTTTTTAAATTTCATCTCAACTGCCATTGTTATTTTTTTCAGGCAAGTTTTACACGACCAAAAGTTCTGTGATTTTGTAGTCTAGTGTTGGTCAAGAGCACCAAAGGTTTAGTTTTGGGCTGCAAAAAGGGGGGTATGCAATATACACAGCGCATAGGGGCACCGAAATACAGAGAGGGGGGGGGGACTAACTGTTTTGTTTACATTTGTGTTTATTGGTTACACCAGCACTATGCAACTTTTTAGAGGTAATTAATCATCTTCAGAAGTTGGTAGATAGACCAGGTGAAGGAAGACTCTCTCGACCGCCCCTGCTGCCTGTGGACAGAATACCACACTTGCAACACCCACACATACTAAGAGCATTGTGTGTTGTGTGTTTGCAGGCTGTATCAGCTGTCCAAAGCGGGGAAGTTGTGCGTTCCTGCCATGAATGTGAACGACTCTGTCACCAAACAGAAGTTTGACAACCTCTACTGCTGCCGAGAGTCTATACTAGATGGGTGAGTACACACACGGAATGTGTGTGTGTGTGGAGGACATGAGAAAGCTTGGTTTAGTTTAACACCACAATTGCTGATCATCACTACTCTGTGTGTGCACGTGTGTGTGTGTGTGTGTGTGTGTGTGTGTGTGTGTGCGCGCGCGCGTGTGTGTGTGTGTTTTTCATTGGCTCTCATTAGGTTGAAGAGGACCACTGATGTTATGTTTGGAGGAAAGCAGGTGGTGGTGTGTGGATATGGAGAGGTAACACACACACACACACAAACACACACACACAGACCAGCTGTCTCTGTACAGGCGTTACACAAACTACCAAAACACCAGAAGCATGTTATTGAACTTCTAAATATGTGTATTTTTGCTCCAAAATAATAGTCAACATGCTGGTTTATTGCACCGACTCATTTCTGCCTCCAGCCCCCAGTGGATGTATGTGGTACTGCAACACAGAAGAGTTTGGTCTTTGCTTAGAATGTTGTTGCTTGGTTCACTCATTGTGTGGTCATTGGGTGGGGTGTGGGTGAAAGATATATGGAGTGTTTTAATTACAAAAAATATTTGGTATATTATAGAAGGGATAATATCAAGCCAGGCAAGCATTCTCATGGAATAAGGCCTGACAAAGTAATGCAGGGCCCCAACATGAAGCAGAGGGCCCTTAAATCATCCTGAAGAGGCTTATTTCATGCTTGTTATACTTAACACAAAAATGAAAACAGAAAGTTTGAAACTTGTAACAATGTCCTCTTTTAAAGCTTTGGAAGCTCTATTTAAAGGACATGGCTTCCACTGCCAAAAAAAAAAACAGTTCATAGAGAAAATAGAATGAAGAAACACAACCTATTGCCATCGACCGGCAATTATACTTTTTCAGCGGTCATTATACAAAAATATAGGACCTTGAAGTGGCCCATTCTGAACTTTGAAGTGGCCCATTCAAAGTCACATTTTTCAGCATTCTAAAGAGCTGTATAATAAAACATAGGCAAATTGGCAATAGGCAAATCACTTAACAGTGTATACAAATGTTAAACATGTAGGTGTGTGTGTGTGTGTGTGCGAGCATTTTGGTGCGCTTTTTGCGAGCATTTTGGTCATTTTGGTTATCAAATGAAATGAAAACTGTGGCACAAAAACGGTACAGCAGCTACTCTATAAAAAGATGCACTTATAAGGAACATTCTTAGCCAATTTAAATGTAGTACCACGTCACATGGTCACATTACATGGTCATAACCCATGATCACATCCTGTAGCTACTTGTTTCAAAATAAGGGTCTTAATCAATGCTGCACTAAATGACAGGGGAAGATTGTGAAATTGGGAACCAGAAGTGTCTTAAATTATTATTATTATTATTATTATTATTATTGTTGTTGTTGTTGTTGTTATTGTTGTTATTACTTGTAAATGCAGCTGTGTTATAATGTGTGTGTAGGTGGGGAAAGGCTGCTGTGCAGCACTTAAGGCCATGGGCTCCATCGTCTACGTGACCGAGATTGACCCCATCTGTGCCCTGCAGGCATGGTGAGCCAATCCTACTTCCTTCTAGCTCAGTGGTTCTCAACCAGGGGGGGGTGGGGGGGGCAGAGCCGGTGGACGGAAGGAGAAAAATAAATCCTGTGCTGACTGGCTGTTAGTACTAGATACCAGATTACCCCCATGTCCAAATGCAAGCAGTTGGATTATTACAACACAAACTAATGAACCACACTGTCTTATTTTCAATCTATCAGTTAAAATAGAGGGTATAATTTAAACCCTGACGAGATGTCAGTGCAGGGCGTAAAAAGGGGGTATGCCATATATGTGGTGCATGGGCGCAAGGGGGGTGCCGAAAGAGCGAGAGAGAAAAGGGGGGCGGCGGGAGAAAAGGGGGCTCCAACTGCATTGAACCAAGCTTGCAAAAGGTTGAGAACCTCTGGTTGGTTGAGCTAGGGAGAAGGTTCTGATTGTTCTAGTTCAACAAACCTATCACATTGCTTCCCCTCTAACTTATCCAACCAATCACCAGCATCCCTCTAGCTTAACCAACCAATCACAAGCTTCCCTCGAGGTCAACCAACCAATCACAAGCTTCCCTCAAACTCAACTAACCAACCATACGCTTTTCCTCTAACTCAACCAACCAATTACAAGTACCTACAGAGGAAAACACCCAAAGTTGTGCTGTAGAGGAGGAGCTCTTCTCATGGCGGCCATAAAAGTGCTAGGGGGAAGCTTGTGATTGGTTGGTTAAGCTAGAGAGGAAGCTTGTGATTGGTTGAGCATTAATGGTTTTGGAGTAAATGCACTCCAACAGTCCCTTGCTCTCCTTCTGTGTCTTTGTATCAGTATCTCTCTCTCACTCTCTCTCTTCATCTCTCCATCATCAGCAATATTTCTCTCTTACTCTCTGTCCATCACTCCATCTATACCTTTCCCACACTCCTAATTTCTCCATCTATTTCTCTTGCTCTCCATCTACCTATCTCTCTCTCACACTCTCTCTTCATCTGTCCATCTTCAGCATGGATGGCTTCCGCCTGGTCAAACTCAGTGAGGTCATCCGACAAGTGGACATTGTTATAACATGCACAGGTATGGTACACACCACGCACACACACACACCACACACACCACACACATACACACACACACACCCCACACATACACACACACACACACACACACACACAGAACAGAAGCCACTTTACTACTACAGCAGACACATGAGTACACATGCACAAGAATGCACGCACGCACGCACAAACACACACACACACACACACACACACACACACACACACACACACACACACACATTGATGCTTTCCTACACTCAGTCAGACCAAATGTGAAGTCTGCACTTGGCCCTCAGAAGCAAATCCACCTTAACACAATATACGCAATATACTGTTACATAACATACATGTGTACATGTGTTAATGTGTGTGTATGTGTGTGTGTAGGTAATAAGAATGTGGTGGTGAGGGACTATCTGGACCGCATGAAGAATGGCTGCATCGTGTGCAACATGGGCCACTCCAACACGGAGATCGATGTGGTGAGAATACACTGTGTCTGTACATGTGGTGAGAATGCACTGTGCGTGTGTGTGTGTGTGTGTGTGTGTGTGTGTGTGTGTGTGTGTGTGTGTGTGTGTGTGTGTGTGTATATGTATGTGTATGCATGTATGCGTGTATTTTGCCTTCCTATGTATCCTTAGGGCCCCAGCACACGTCCACGCAAATGTGTGTGTGTGTTGTGTTGGCAAACTTTTATTCCAGTTGTCCTAATGCACGTCAGGGCCCTCCAATTGGAGGTGTAGTTAAGAGACTTCTTGGTTCTTGTAGTATTCCAGCTCCCTAAAGTGGCAGCGTCCTCCAGTGGTCAGAGATGTCAGTTGCTTTCCCTACTAACGTCCGTTTGTGTTTGTGTGTGTGTGTGTGTGTGTGTGTGTGTGTGTGTGTGTGTGTGTGTGTGTGTGTGTGTGTGTGTGTGTGTGTGTGTAGGCTAGCCTGCGGACCCCTGAGCTAACCTGGGAGCGTGTGAGGTCTCAAGTGGATCACGTCATCTGGCCTGACGGCAAGAGGATAGTCCTTCTGGCAGAGGTGACCCTGACACCCCGTCTCACTTCACTGTGTGTCTGTGTGTGTGTATGTGTGTGTAACAGCTCTTATCTGCTTGTATTGGTAGGGTCGCCTCCTCAATCTGAGCTGCTCCACTGTGCCCACCTTTGTGCTGTCCATTACTGCCACCACCCAGGTCAGTACAGCTGTGTGTGTGAGTGTGTGTGTAGAGTGTCTGTCTGTTTGTCTGTTTGTCTGTCTGTGTCTGTGTCTGTGTGTGTGTCCGTGTCCGTGTCCATCATTGCCACTACCCTGGGGTGCGTTTCCCAAATAACGATGGAGGTTAGCATTAAACAGAGGTTCGAACTACACAGCAGCCTGAGTCTGACTGTTTCCCGAAAATCTTTAACCACCAAAGTACGATGAAAGTCTCAACTTCGTGATCCATGATCATGCTACATCACAGTCTAAAAAAACCATCTGTAAGATCAGTGAATGACTTCAATGATCCAACATTTTCCAACAGCTTTTTTTGTGTTGTGGGGTAAGTTTCTATCTTTTTTACATCATCTGGCAAGTGCCAGGACGAAAATGAAGTGAATTAACGTAAGATCATTCATGCAGTTGGTGGCGGTAAAGCATCGAATGGAGCCTAATCCGACCCAAGAAGGCCAAAGGTGACGACCAAAATGTCACGTGTACATACACGATGGTCTAATGACAGGTCCGAGCTAATCAATTGACAAACGACACAACTTATCTATGCAACTTCTGATGGATCATCAAAACTTTTCTGTTTGAAAACACCTGCGTTGTTGACTGATTCATCGAACTAACTTAGTTGTAAACATGGTTAGTTGCTCAGTATGACCAATTCTGTTGTCATAAGTCCATCGTTCATTTAGCAACGACGGGTTTTGGGAAATGGACCCCTGATTAGCACAGCTGTGTGTCAGTCTGTGTGTGTGTGTGTCTGTGTGTCTGTCTGTGTGTCTGTCTGTCTGTCTGTCTGTCTGTCTGTCGTCATTGAGCGGACGTGTGGGTTTTTTCTCTTATTTTGACGGTATGAATTTTGTTTGTGATTGTAACTCCTGTGTTGTCTTACTGACATCTAGTGCGTATGGTGTGTGTGTGTGTGTGTGTGTGTGTGTACAGGCTCTGGCCTTGATTGAGCTGTATAACGCACCAGAGGGGCGATACAAACAGGATGTTTACCTGCTTCCCAAGAAGATGGGTAAGACCTTACACATAGACACACTTACATATAGACACACTTACACATGCACACAAACACACACGTTTGCTGCAACTGACTGTTGGCCAGTGTAATGGCTAATGTCAGTGTTCTACAATACTCTTCTGGTGACTGCTAACAGCTAATGTCAGTGTTGTATAATACTCGTTAAGTAATAACTAATGGCTAAGAACTGTGTCATTCAATACCATTTAGGTGACGGCTAACGGCTAATATCTGTGTTGTTTAATACCAGTTAGGCAGCTAACAGCTATTGTCAATGTTGTACAATCCTTGTTCGCTAACAGTTAATGGGTGATGTCAGTGTTGTGCAATACTCCTTAGATGGCGGCTAATATCATAATAACAGGGTTCCCACGGTCATGGAAATCCTGGAAAAATCATGGAAATCAAAAAAGTCATTTTCCAGGCCTGGAAAAGTCATGGAATTCTGTAAATTCAATTAAAGTTTTGGAAAAGTCATGGAATTTTATTAGGTCGTTTACGCAATGACATTGTTCTGTCAAGATATCATTTATTATTTCACGAAATATGTGCTAGCCGACCGCTCTAGTAATTTGATGGGATCCGAAAGTACTGCGCTGTCTGTCTTTGGTCACTGAGAGTGAGGGAAGAGGAGAGGGGAGGGTTGCAACAAAACGAAGGCTTAACATTTCATCTTTAGCCGTAAAAGCATGCAAACATTTTACATACATACGGTGTTGTGGAAAAACACTATAGGTAAAAAAAAAAGTCATGGAAAAGTTTTGAAATTTTGTCAGTGAAAAAGAGTGGGAACCCTGTAATAACTGTCGACCAACTTTTGGCACCTGTAAACAGGTATTCTTGCCCAGAATGACTTGACAACATTCCACAGTTCCTCTCCATTTCTTGGTTTTGCCTCAAAAGCAGAATATTTTTTTATCGGATTAAGGTCCTGTATTGGGCTGGCCACTCCTTACTCCTAACTTTAAAATTGGTTTAAATTGGCTTGTTGGTGTGTTTGGGGTCATTGTCTTGTTGAAACACCAAATTTAGGGACATTTCCTCTTCAGCATAAGACAACATTGGCTCTTCAAGTACTTTGATATACGCCAACTGATCATGACCCCTTGGCCCGACACCATAGTAATTGAAACCTTCCCATATCACTATGCCTGCACCACCATTTTTTACAGTCTTCAGAGTGTACTCTGGCTTGAATTCGTTGTTTGGGGGGTGTCTGACAAAACTGTCTGCGGCCCATGGACCCAAAAAGAACAATCTTACTTTTATCCGCCCACAAAATGTTTCTCTTTCTCTTAAGGCCAGTCGATGTGTTCTTTGGCGAACTTTCTCCTCTTCAGCTTGTCTTAACAATGGGGGCTGTTGGGGCTGCAGGGCTTCTTGCTGATAGATTAGTTTCACATTCACACAGACTTCTTCTAATAGTCACAGTTAACTTTAGACTGTCCTTGATCACCCTGGAGCTGATTATTGGCTGAGTCTTTGCCATTCTGGATTTTCTGCGATTTGGTAAATTATTTGCCATGTCATATAATTTCTAGCAAGAACATTGATTGATTTTGGCAAGTCATAATAATAACCTTTACTTGTATAGGACAGTTCATACAGACAAGATGCAGCTCACAAGATGCTTTGGACTGCTATTATTTTGAACACAACTGTACTTGCGCATACAAACACACACAAACTAACACATTCTCTTTTTGTCTCTGACTCTCACAAACTCGTGCACGCACACCCACACTCTCACACTTATGCACGCACACACAGACTCTCTGACACCACACACACACACACAAACCCACACAAAAACCCACACACAAACTCATACACAAACTGTGATTGTGTGACTGTGAGTATGTGTGTCACTGTGTTTGTGTTGACTATCGGGGTGTGTGTGTGTGTTTGCAGATGAGTATGTTGCCAGTCTGCACCTGCCCACATTTGATGCCCATCTGACGGAGCTGACTGATGAGCAGGCCAAATACCTGGGCCTCAACAAGAACGGGCCCTTTAAGCCAAACTACTACAGGTAATACACACACACACGCACGCACGCACACGCACGCACACGCACGCACGCACACGCACACGCACACGCACACGCACACGCACACGCACACGCACACGCACACGCACACGCACACACACACACACACACACACACACACACACACACACACACACACACACACACACACACACACACACACACACACACACACACACACACACACACACACACACGGCAAATACCTGGGCCTCAACAAGAACGGGCCCTTTAAGCCAAACAACAATGGCCCTTTCAAGCCAAATAACAACAGGTAGCACACACGAAGATACACAAGTTGTACACCACTCTCTTTGGAGCTTGAAGATTTTTCACCTTTCATCCAAAAGGTTTTGACAGATAAAGGGTGTTATTCACTGAGAAACCGTTTAGTACTCCCAATTTGCATATACATGCTGCACGTAAAAATGTTGTTCTACCCCCATTGCCTCCATCTGTCAATGAAAGAAAATAGACAGAGTAACAAGCAAATAAGAAAAGGGCATACAAAGTGACGCAATTTCGTAAATTAGAAAAAGCCATGCCATGGTTGCAGCGCACATTTACCTAGCAAAATCTAGGTAAGTAGGTGTGTTTGTGTAGAATGTTTAGATCTTCTTTTTGGTCTGCTGTGACCAAACACTCTTTGAATGATGGGTAGCCTGTGATTAGCATAGCTGAAATCCTGTTATCATTCTCCCCACCCCACCTCCTCTACCAAACTAGAACAGCCTGAAACCGGAGCACTAAAGCATTTTTTTTTTAAAGAACTGGCTCACAGGGCATTTGAAATGGCAGCTACACATCCATGACACGAGCAAAACATTTACACACACAGTTAATGTAACTTACTATCAACAAGAGCAAAAACATATTTGCACACGCAGTCACTGAGTTACTCAGTAATGTAAAGAAATATACACACAGAGGCTATGTAACTCACAAACGACACAAGGAAAACATGTTTATATACAGAAAGGCTACATAACTAACCAACACACACAAAAGGCTAAAAAACTAAAAAATCTATGGAAAATGTATGATTGTGTATGCTAGTTATCAGGTTGTTAATTAGTATGCTCATTCTAAGTTTGTTAAGGATGTGTGTGTATGTGTGTGTTTTTCAGGTATTGAAGGAGCGATGATGGAGGAAAAGGAGGAGTCGCGATGAAGAAATGAGGGGGGGGGGGTGCTTTTAGAGTGTATTTATTTAAATCTAGAGACGCCAACCTCTGCTGCTCCTCCCGTCTCCATGGAGATTTTACCCATGATCCTCTAGCCCCACGTGTCTACCGTGTGCCCCTCTAGTTTGTCAGTCCCATGTGAATCAGGGCCCAAACACACATACGCACACACACATACACACATAAACACATATACACACACTCACACATGCACACAAATTCTGTCCCCATTTTCTACGTGATTCTTTTGCTCTGCTTCTCTTTCTACTGAAAAATGGGGATGAGAGGGACAAATAGTCAGGGGCCAATCATATTCCTTGCTTGTTGTCACGATTTAAATCACTCAGTGTTTGTCATGGTTGTTCTTTGGGGGGGGGGGGCGCTGTTGTATGTGTGTGTGTGTGTGTGTGTGTGTGTGTGTGTGTGTGTGTGTGTTGGGGGGAGTGGTGTGTGTGTGTGTGTGTGTGTGTAGGGGAAGGGGGGGGGGGGCGGGCGGTGTGGGGTGTGTGTGTGTGTGTGTGTCTGAGGTGATGCGTGTGTATGTGTGTGGGTGGGTAGGGAAGGGTGTAAGTTGGTGTGGGGCGGGGGAGATTGTAAGCTACTGCCACCAGGGGGAGGGTCCTGGCACACTATCTGCTGTCAGTCAGACTGGAAGCTGTTCTCTCATTGGTTGAGCAGTTACACATTGGGTTTTGCATCAGTGTACATTACCCATGATGCATTTGTTTTATTCCATTGTTTGTTTGATTAGTTTCCCCTTTGATGGTTGCCATGGTAACTGTAGTCTTGTCCCGCTGTATGTCTCCAGAGGGGTCTATGTTTAGATATTTATAGAGAAATGATGATTTTTAATCGTTTCCTTCTGCCATGCAAATGTTCTTTTCTGGAGAAATCAGCTGTTCTATGAGGAGCAATGAAATGATTTATGATGCTACATGTCAAATTAAAAGTCATAAAACCTTCTATTCTGTACTGTTAAGTGAACACTCAGATAACCAATCCATGCTTTGCTTTTAGTCATAACCCCGTCAGTGCTAACCTCATCTAGCTCAGATGCCAAATGACACACATACACGCGCGCACACAGCTACATACTGTGTGTTACATGATTTCACACAGGCACACACCAATACTGACATGATGACCACATCTAATAGAGAAGCCAAGTGGTGCACACCTACACACACAGATAAGTAGGTACATGCACAAGGTATGCATACACACACAGATATACACATGCACGCAGGTACACACAGACATGGATATGCACACTTTCTTATGCATGCACACACACAAATGTGCAGGTGTACTCACATACACACAAACTCAGACACACACACAGCTATATAAACACACACACACACACTCTGTTATGCATAGAAACACACACACACACACACACATACATGCATGTATAGAGAGAGATGCTCGGCCCTATGCTTTAACAGCTCTGAGTCAAGGTCTTCAGTGTGTGTGTGTGTGTGTGTGTGTGTGTTGGGGGCGGTGTAAGTCAGTGACACTGACTTTGTGAATAGGCAAGAGTAGTGTGTGTGTGTGTGTCTGTGTTGAATGAAGACCGTGTTTTATGTATCCCATCTCTGTGTGTCTTGACTTAAAAATACCTGACTTCTGTGATATGTTGATGTGTTTGTAAGAGGGCGATGGAGAGATCTCCAACTGTAATTGTAGATTACACATCCTATTTCACAAATTACAGATTCAACATCTCTACTTATAATCACACATTACACATCTCTACCCATAATCCCAGATCCACATCACCACTCAAAATCCCAGATTGCACGTCGCTACGAGATTGCACATTGATGCCACATTCAGGATTACACATAATTTTGGATTGCTGGAGTGTACAGATTGAAGTGCTTTAGTAGTTTCCTCAGGGTGTAAGAGAAGAAGAGAGGGACAGGCCAGTCCCCCAGGGTCAGCACCAGCATTTTGTTAAAAATGTAGAACTTCAAACAGATCAGTTGATTTACACACACACACCAGATATCTCTCTCACACATTCCCACAAACTGCTCACCTCTCTTTTATACACACGTACACACTCCTACAAATGGATCACCTCTCTTACCCCCCCCCCCCCCCCCCACACACACACACACACTGCCGCAAATGGATCAGCTCTTGCCTTTTGTTCTTGAGTTTTGTTAATCTCCTCTTGTTGATCCAGTGTTAAGATGTAAATCTGATGTTGAGATGTTGATCCAATGTTGAGATGTCGAAATGTTGCCCTGCCCACAGTAGCTGAGCAATAAAAAGCCTGTAATCCCAACTCGAATAAATGCAGAAAGATGAATACACACACACACACACACAAATCAATGCAAAGAGATGAATACACAAACACACTGAAATAAATGCAGAGAAATTAATACACACATGCACACACACACACTCTTGTACAAACCCCATAGGCCAGAGCTGAGGACTTAGTACACACACATGCCCCCAAAGGGAACGACAAGCATCTGGACAATCAAGCTTGGTTTCTACCTGTCACATCTGTGACGGTGCCATCGTATTGTCAAGGAAAAGGAATTTTTAAATAATTCTATAGGATGCCTGAGACCCAAAACTAAAAACACTATTGTAGTGTCCCCTACAGGTCCTAAGAGGTCAGAGCCACGAGTTGTACACGTACAATGTTTGGTGCCTGTGCAAATTGGAGTTTGGGCTGCCCAAACACTTTTATCCAGAGACGTATAATAAAAAAAATACTTTTAATCTTACTTAAAGACATACTCTCTCGTTTGACAAGAAATTAAAAATGAAAAAAAAGTAAGAATAATAATAAAAAGCTAAAAACACAGACAATGGTGGAGGTGCAGGAGAGCTTGTTGTTCACTCTTCTATGACAAAGCATTTGACTCCATGTTGTAGAACACACAGCTACTTCCTCAGATAATAAATTAACTTTAAATGGATCGCGCGCCAGTTTAAATGGATCAGGTGCGTCAGTAACGTCACACAGTGCAACAGACTAACTCAGGTCCAACATGGCACAACACCAGAATATTATTATATTATGTCCAATCAAAGGACAGCATAAAGCACTATAAGTATAAGTATAAGTACAACCGAGGTCTTTTAGTGTAGTCCAGCCCCAGGCTCGAACCAGTGACCTTTCAGCAACTCCAGTGTGGGAGACAGACACACTATCAACCCGCGACCTTATAGGAACTCTAGTATGAGAGGGAGACAGACACGCCACGTGAGCTAAAAGCTGGGTTATTCGCTTAGTACTTAGCGTATGCTTTTGAGGGGCAGGGGGGAGGCTTACTAACGTTCCCACTCCTACATAACCAATTAGTACTACAAATGAAAAAACACAGTAAACCCCTACATAACGCAGATGTTAATAGGCAATGCACTAGGCCCTCAAATACAACAACGCAAAAAAACTTCCAACAGAAATGAGTAAAAGTTTACTTGAATATAGGGGTGAATGTAGGGGCGGGGTACACACACTCAGGTGCGTCCTGCTTATCCCCATCACCTCTTTGACACAACATAACATGTGTAACACTTCTCTTTTCATTTTGTGGAGTGTGTGTGTGTGTGTGTGTGTGTGTGTGTGTGTGTGTGTGGAAGAAGTGTATGACTGCCTTATCTTTTCCTTTGTTTTGTCATTGAAATCTTTAGCGCCATCAGCACTCAGTCTGCCAGGTAGCTTGGCTGTTAATAAGAACTCCGCCAATCCTGTTACCGTCAGTGACCCTACCGGACACTGCACAACACATGCTCTTGACCACAGGCAGTAAGCCCCGCCCTCCGCCTGACCTCGGTAGCCAATCCGCGTGGCAGAAACGGAGATCTGAATTTGGATCCAGCGTCGCTCTCAGTGCCCTAGAGCTCCACAGCGCGTGAATGTGTGCGAGTGAATCTGGCTGGCGCGGGGAGGCGAGCGGCCAGTGTACCTATGCAGTGCGAGACCATGGAGGTGCCAGCTCTTAATCATATGAACACCAACAACATCAAAAAGATTGGAGCCAACGGCAAAGACGGCTTCAAGAACCAGCGAAAAGATTCTGAGGTAGGTGAACGGTACGGGGGTCTTTCCCCGTACCGTGCTGTATTCTCGGGCGGGGGTGTGTGTTTTGTGCTTGCTGTTGCTGGGGGAACGTCGCATGCCCTTGGTGGGAGAGTTCGGAGGGAGACATGCGCTAGGGTTGTTATTTCGGTGACACGGCAAGTCGCCGCTAAAAATATCCCGGGCTTGTGAGCATGTGCGCCGCGTCCGGGACACACGGTTTCGTCTCCGCGAGCGGGCGCAAGCCCTGGATGTCATAGCGCAGCCCTGGGACGCTGCTGTCATTCCCCCAGACAGTGATCCTGCAGCCGCCAAACACACACTCCGGTGCTGATTGTTATGGTGCAAATCCACGCGAAAAATATATAATACACGAGTTAAAATAATCGTAACAATATAACATCACCTGTCCTCCTGCTGAACATCACCTGCATGCATTACTGTACTTCACACTGCGGGCATATGAGATGCAAGCAGACATGATGCGCTCTACAGGCGGATGGTTTTGCGCAATCCCTCGCCAACCGATACACCGAACACATTTCGGCATTAAATATGATGACTGATTGAGTCATTAAAAATAACTGATTTCGTCATTAGCCATGACTAATTGGTAAATGTAAGCAGCTGTGCTGCTCTCTTGCAAGGCAGTTCAGAGGCAGTCCTTCGTAAGTCAGTGTGTGTGTGTTTTAGCGGTGTATTATTTATTTATTTGTATGTGTGTAATTAGTGTGACTTTGCTTGTAGACTGTATAGCTATCTCTCCACTGTGTGGGGGGGGGAAGAGAGAGGGAGAGCCAGTGGCGGTTCTATAGTGTTTTACGCCCCGGGCGAGACCACCTCTCAGCACCCCCCCCCCCCCCCCCCCCCCCCCCAGAAACAAACACACCAAACATTACAGTTAAAAAAATACATTATTTAAAATGGTTAATAAATAAATACCACAACCATTATTAAACAAAGATTTGTGCAATGACTGCAGACGGCTCTACATTCAGAATTAAAAGACAAAATATATAGGAATTCTACTGAAATACAGTTTTAAACTTAGTACAAAAAACTGCATATATAAATTAGGTTTATATAGGCCTACGTGTAAATCACTGGTACATTTAAAATTCACTCTATTTTACATTTATAAAGGTTTCATATGGGAGAACAAAAACATTGTGTACAGAGTTTGAAATAAATACGAAGAGGGAAAATCTAC
Organism: Setipinna tenuifilis; assembly: GCA_030347295.1. Classification (NCBI taxonomy): domain Eukaryota; kingdom Metazoa; phylum Chordata; class Actinopteri; order Clupeiformes; family Engraulidae; genus Setipinna; species Setipinna tenuifilis. The sequence goes on from CM059274.1 coordinate 7,908,250, forward strand.
GTAACAGTAAGATTGTTTCTTTTCATATTAGTTTCACCAGCAGATGTTGCCCTTGGCCTATGAACCTGCAAACCGACGAGAACTATGTACTTGTGACTGAGGGCAGCCGCAGCATAGCTAGCTAGCAACCTAAGGAAGAAAGTGCTAGTCTTATCCGAACGTTAACTGAAAACAGTCGAGTGACCATGATGAATTGCTTTCAAATATCCATATCCATATTTATATCCACAACCTAAACTAGCTAGCCAGCATCAATCATTTACAACTTTAATCATTTGCAACACTTGTTAACACAGTCTGAACATTGCTAGTAGCCTGGGAGCTAATGTTACAAAGTTTGTTGATGGTAAGGAGCAAGGGCTACAAAATGAACTTTTTATTATTATGATTTATTTATTTAAAACACTGTCTTATCTGCAAGCGTGAGATTCATCTCGCGTTCTATTCTTTTTTTCGCTCCCGACTTTAGATATCTTTTCAAGGCCCTGTCCAAACATTTGTCTGCCAAACTTAAACTAAGACTGAGCAATAATCGACCAGACCACTGAAAGGTGGGGGAGGGGGGCACCAGGAGGAGAATGGAGAAGGAGAGGAGCAAATTGACCCATGTTGCTTTTGTATTGCTTAAAATAAATATTAACATGCTTTGCACATTTTTAAAATATCCTTACTAGCACGTACCTAGCCTATTGTGATGATTTTTTCACGAGCCAATTTCTTTGGTGGTGCCCCCACAAGCACTTGGTGCCCTACGCACGCTGCGTTATGTGCGTGTGCGGAGCTACTGCCCCCGAGACAGAGAAGACACGCTGCTTCTCAGCAAGCAAGGGCGCCTGCAGTTCGCCAGTGTGCCGATTGCAGCATTACAGGGGGCGCCAATGTGCCGATTGCAGCGATATGACAAACAGAGCTTTTTATTTTATTTTTTTCCCCAAGCGCTCCTGGCGCCCCCCACGAAATGGCGCCCCGGGCGGCTGCCCGGTTCGCCCGTGCCTAAAACCGCTACTGGGGAGAGCGTCAGACAAATAGATAGATAGATGGGGGTTGGGTTGACATTATGTTTGAATGGAGCATGTTTATTCCCCTGCAGCTGAGATTTCTAGGACAGCATGTGTGTGTGTGTGTGTTTGTTTGTGTGTGTGTGTGTGTTCCTGCATTTGTGTCTTTATGCACATGTGCATGTATGTGTTGCTGTGTGGTGAGTGTCCTGTGTGTGTGTGTGTGTTTGTGTGTGTGTGTGTTTGTGCGTGCGTGTGTGTGTGTGTGTGTGTGAGGGTGGTCCTGTATGTGTGTGTGTGTGTGCGCGAGGAGGGTGTACATGGTAGGGGATCCTGTATATATCTGTGTGTGTGTGTGTGTGTGTGTGTGTGTGTGGTAGGGGTTCTGTATGTGTGTGTATGCTAGAGTATCCTTTATGTGTGTGTGGTAGGGGATCCTGTATGTGAGGGGGACAGGGGTCAGTTCGTGTCCACTGGTGAAGATCCTGATGAGGTGTCAGACCAACTGGCCCATGTAACTTAGCAAACAAACCCAACAATAGGATGATAGACTCGGGACTCAGGAAATAATTGTATGAAAATATTAGTAATGAAAACCTAAGGTATTAAATGTTCTCCCAAAAACAATAGTAGGTTACAATAAGGCTTGTAGTCAGGAAGGCTTAAATGTCTTCTCCCAAAGGTACTCTTCTTAGGTGCACAAGTATCTTGTGTTTATTCTAAACTCTGTGTGTGTGTGTGTGTGTGTGTGTGTGTGTGTGTGTGTGTGTGTGTGTGTGTGTGTGTGTGTGTGTGTGCGTGCATTGTGGTGTGTGTTGTAGTGCTTGTGTGCGTGTGTGTTTTAGCGTGTGTGTGTGTGAGGCTTACTATACCTGCACTGTACAACAGTTCCCTGTGGGATATGCAGTATTTATCCCATCCCCCATGAGCTGTGTGTAAATATAAACACCAAATTATGAACAAAAAATACTCATCTAACTTGTAGAAAAATAAGAAAAAATAATATATGACATGTAATCAAATCATAACATATACATATAATTTGTACTATAAACACGTATACATGTATGCTATATTAACATAACACAGAGGATATACAATATTGACAATATATACATATGTGGTTCGGGTGAAGTGCAAATGGATGAAAAGCTTGGATAAAGTACAATCAACGTCTTTGGGAGAGATGAAGTGGTGGGTGGGGGGGGGCAAATGTGGTAGTGGTATGGTAGAGGGACAAGGAGGTTCAGCAGGGGACAGAGTTCAGTAGGGAAACAGCTGTGGGAAACAAGCTGTTTCTGAACCTGCTGGTTTTGGTCCAAAGACTTCTGAAGCACCTTCTGGTGGGGAGGAGCTGAAAAAGTCTATGGTAGGGATGCGAGGGTAAGAATGCTGTGATGCCGTAGCAGGTGGAGTCCCTGTGTGGTGCGTTGAGCAGTTTTTACCACCCTCTGCAGTGCCTTGCGGTCAGCGACAGAGCAGTTCCTATACCAGACTGTATTACAGTTCGTTAGGATGCTCTCAATTGCACAGCGGTACTTACCCAGGATGTCAGTGGACAGGTGGCTCTTCTCCTGAGGAAGAAGAGTCGCTGATGGGCCTTGTTAACCAGGCCGGAGATGTTAATTGTTCATGGCAGGTTCTCAGAGATGTGAATGGCCAAGGAACTTGAAGCGGGAGACACACTTAACAGCCAAGCTGTTGATGTACATGGGTTTTGTGCGTGTCTTCCTTTTCCTTCCTGAAGTTCACAGTGATCTTCCTGGTTTTGCTGGTGTCAGGAGCAGGTTGTAGTCAGCGCACCAGACAGCTTAGTGCTCAACTTCTGCCCTGTCGTCTGACTCATCGTTGTTCCTAATAAGTCCAGTCACTGTGGTGTCACCTTTAGAGCGCTTACAGCACTGTCATTCGTTTATTCAGAGTGTCACACTCCCACAGCGTTCATAGTGTACTCTGGACACTCCAACCGAAAAAAAAAGAGAGCAGCAGAGTGTGATGACACAGTAACTGGTTGTATCGCATGTTCATCCAGCTGTATGACAGATGGTAACACATGCTAAAAGTTTGATGTTATTAGTCTCACAACAAGATAAGGGTATTGTTTTTTTTGCAGTCCATAATATCAGTGCATGTTTATCACTGATATCAAACTCAAAAGTGAGATGAGCAACTGAATTAAACATAAAAGCCCACATTTTGCTTCGGGGGTATTTGAGTTGAGGTCCACTTATGTATAGAAACTGTTCGTTAATTCAAACGGAGATGGAATGCTCACCCGATGGTAAATCATTATTATTAAAAGCGTTTGTTGCTTCATTTTCCTCTAGGGATAAAAAGGAGCTAGAATAGAATGGAATAGAATAGAATAGAATAGAATAGAATAGAATAGAATAGAATGACATGATAGTATTCTATTGCCTAGCCAGTATACAATGAAATTGTGAGAGCCACTCAAACCAGTGCATCATAAGATAAAACAGGAATAAATAGCACTATAAATAACATCGTAAAACACAGTTAAAGCCACAAATTAAATACAGTACAGTTCCATCAGGACAGGAGTTAGGTGTCCTGATGGAACAAGGACAAGGACTGTAACGTGCAGAATCCTGAAAAGTTCACTCGTTCACTATATAGTGCAGTATGTAGGGGACAAAACAATGTAACTCACACCGTGTGTAGTGAACTACAGTAACTACAGTACTGTATACAGTTAGTGAGTGAGCATATTTTGGACACGGCCATTTTGAAGTGCTTGGTTGTGTGGATTTGGCATTCAGTGTCCTGGTGGCCTCAAAGAAAGAAGCTTCTTCGTTTCTTACTAGACTAGAGAGACTTTTTAGATTTTAATGGAATTAGACTGTAGGGAGAGGAGTGGCAGGGCATTCACAGAGACACACAGAAAACCTAAAGAAGAAATGATCAGATTCTTGCAATGGAGTAACTGCAACCAGTAAAATAGGACATGTAGACCAACAGTAGAACAACTGGAACTAATGACCTGGAGGACACTGCATCTATGTTAAATTAGCCTAAATGAATTGTAGAGAGAGGGAAAGTCCATAGAATTTGCAGTGTTTAAATCAACACTCCAAGGATTTAATGAAATCACTAAGGATTGTTAAAGGGGAATTGTCCAAAGGTAAGGTAGATAGTCTAATATATAAATCATGAATAAGGTTGTCCTGGTGGGGCCAAAAATACATACCAAGAATAATTTTAAAAGGTTACCATGACTGCCTGGGGAAATCATAAGAATTCATAGAAATCATACTGTGTAGGCAGCATCTTAGACAACTTCCAATTTTTAGAGACGAGCCAGCCTCTCCCACCTCCTCTACCAGTCTGACTGTCTGTGTGGGTAGATGCACCATTTGAAGACAATGCCACAGCTGTCCTAGTGGTTTTCTGGTGTTGTCCCAGTTTTAGTGAGGACAAGTATCTGAAACAACAATTATAAGGCAAATACAGGGATAAAGTCCTTAACTGGACTTTCACCACAGTACTAATCAGACTTAATCAATTCATACACACAAACACGCCTCCTTCACTCTACTAATGCCGGCCTTCTGGTTCTACCATTTCTTAACAAAAAAAATCCAACTGGTCATACAGCAATTGCTTTCCGAGCACCCTATTTATGGAATAGTTTAACACTAAATATAAGGGATTCAAGTACAGTACTTTTTCTCAAATTACCTTACTATTTATGGTTTGTTTTATTTTATCATCTCTTATTTATTTAACTGTTGTTTATTTAAGCTTTATTATATTTTTTGGTTGTTTTGTCTAATTTGATGTAATTATGTTTTAATTTTTTTATGGTCAGTGTATTAAGGTCATTTTACGTGTGTATGTGCGTGTGTGTGTGTTTGCGTGCGTGCATGTGTGTGTGCGCTACTGTTCAGCTCAAGATAGACATTCAATCCCATAATGCTCCATGTACCTAATTCACTGTCAGTCACACTGGATAAGGGTGGCAGCTAAATGCAGTGTAATTATAAAAGAAAGTGTGTGAGTGTGTTTGTGTGTGTGTGTTTACAGTACGTTTTTTTCTGTTGAAGGGTTCCATGGAGTCACCCAATCTGGAGTTTGAATATGGAGACACTGATGGCACCACTGCTGAACTGTCAGGTAGCCACACACACACACACACACACACACACACACACACACACACACACACACACACACACACAAACACACACACACTTATTTATACACAGACACACACACACACACAGACCCACACACACACACTTATTCTTGCACAGACACACACACACACACACACACATACAGGCACACGCTTACGTACTTACTGATACATTCACACATACATACTGACACACTCATTCATACACACACACTCTTACTCACACTCATACACTCATACACTCACCCATCACTCAAATACACATCTATACATACACACACACATACACACCCCCTCAAATAACGTCATTGTTACTTCTGTGTACTGACCCTTGTGTGTGTGTGCATGCATGCATATGCGTGTGTGTGTGTGTGTGTGTGTGTGTGTGTGTGTGTGTGTGTATGTGTGTTATGTATGTGTGTCCCAGAGCTCTACAGTTACACAGAAGAACCTGAGTTCAATCTCAACCGAGAGTACTTTGAGGAGGACTTCAGAAGACACGGTACCTTTAACACACACATACACACACACACACACACACACACACGCACACACACACGCACACACACGCACACACACACACACACACACACATTGTAATACTTTATTTGGATCTTGGCAAAGGAAATTATTACAGATCCAAACACTGATGGAGTGATGTCATAGGATTAGTTAGACCTAATCGATCACAAAATGTCTTTATACATCCTGCTACATTGATCGTTAAAGGTATGCATGACATCTCCTTCTCTAGATCGATATAAAGATAATAAGATAATATGTTTTATTGCCGTATTAAACAGAACAGTTGGGTAAATCAAAATCCAAAAAAGTCATTTTTTAAGCATGATCTAGAGATAAGGACAGCCAAATTTTCGAAGATTCGGTTGAACAGCCTTGGAGGACCTTGCGTAGTTTGTTTGTTTGATGGTGAGAGGTTCCAAGGAATCAGAGTAAAAAAGAATTTTTGAATAATTCCACATGGGGCCTGAGATATATTTATAAACTAGTAAGTAAGAACAACATGGCAGAGGTCAAAACCACAAGTTGTACAGATGTACAAAGTTTGATGCCAGTGCCATTTGTAGTTTTGGTTGGCCAAAAACTTAAGTATAATAAAAATTCTTACAATTTCAAGAGGGTTCCAGCAGCTTTGCTAAGCTTTCCACTTAAACCTTGGTGTGTTACAATATAATACAACTACCTAATTTCATAATAGTCACATTTCTACAGTCTACAGCATTTATAAGGGTAATGTCAAGACTATTCAGGATATTACCAAGAGAGCTGGTGTCATGAGCCAGTCTATTTTTACGACACAATGCTTGTGTGTGTGTGTGTGTGTGTGTGTGTGTGTGTGTGTGTGTGTGTGTGTGTGTGTGTGTGACATCATGTGTGGTTTTGCAGTGAAGGAGCGGAGGTGGGCGGAGCTAACGGAGGCGGGGCAAAAGAGTCATGTGATGCGTCTGCTCAACGCGCTCGAGGTGACGGACCGCCACAAGAGACTCGCCATCGCACGAGCCATCCTCTACCTGGCACAGGGTACACACACACACACACACACACACACACACACACAAGAGACTCTCCATCACACAAGCTATCTACCTGGCACAGGTGCACACACGTGCATACCCACACACACACACACAAGAGACTCACCGTTACACGAGCTGTCCTCTGCCTGGCACAGGTACACACACATGCATACCCACACACACACACACACACACACAAGAGACTCACCATCACACGAGCTGTCCTCTGCCTGGCACAGGTACACACACATGCATACCCACACACACACACACAAGAGACTCACCATCACACAAGCTATCCTCTACCTGGCACAGGGTACACGTACACACACACACAAACACACACACACACACACACCCAAGAGACTCACCGTCACACAAGCTATCCTCTACCTGGCACACACAAGAGTCCAGCCGTTGCACAAGCCATTCTTTTAACACACACTCACACATACATACACACACACAGATGAGGCTAGCCATTGCATAAGCCATCCTTTAAAACACACATACACTCTCTCTCTCTCTCTCTCTCTCTCTCTCTCTCTCTCTCTCTCTCTCTCTCTCTCTCTCTCTCTCTCTCTCTCTCTCTCTCTCTCTCTCTCTCTCTCTCTCTCTTTCTTTCTTTCTTTCTCTCTCTCTCTCTAATAAAATGCCCTACTAACCACAAGTTGCCCTGCCTCTGACCTACAGTGGGTTAGTGTCAGTGTGGCACTTCTCTAAATTTAGATGAAATGATCTCCTCCCCTCGTCACTGCTTTATTTTACCACACACAGTGTTCAGCTAAATACAGCAGTTCAGCAGCAGTGGTATTGATTTACTGTGAGGTAAGTATTGCACATCCGGTGTGGGTATTGCACAGTTGGAACATAAGAACAATTGAGTATCTCAGAAAATCAGAAATATTGTGGAAAGGTTCAATATTGAAGATGCCTGGTGCCACACTCTAATCAGCTAATTAACTGAAAACACCTGAAAAGGCCTTCAAATGGTCTCTCAGGAAACAAGACCCTGAACTCATAGCCAGGTTATCGGTGTCCAGCACATAGTACGCACACAATACACATATGTATGCATACTACCAAATATGCACAAACACACACACACACATACACACTTACAAATACTGTACACATACTCACAAATAGGAGGGCTGGGCAATGAATCGAAAAAGGAATGAAAATGAATCCTAACTGTTAATTGATATTTATTTCAGTAATTCCATTCAAAAAGTGAAACTTGTATAATATATACATTCATTTCACACAGACTAACATATTTCAAGTGTTTATTTCTTTCAATGAAAACCCCAAATTGAGTATCTCAGAAAATTAGAAATATTGTCGAAAGGTTCAATATTGAAGACACCTGGTGCCACACTCTAATCAGCTAATTAACTCAAAACACCTGAAAAGGCCTTCAAATGCTCTATCAGTCTAGTATTGTAAAGAGGAAGATGTGATACGCCAGACCCAATAATGCAGAAGAGCTGAAGGCCACTATCAGAGCAACCTGGGCTCTCATAACACCTGAGCAGTGCCAAAGACTGATTGACATCATGCCACGCCGCATTGCTGCAGTAATTCAGGCAAAAGGAGCCCCAAGTATTGAGTGCTGTACATGCTCATCCTTCTCATGTTCATATTTCTCAGTTGGCCAACATTTCTAGAAATCTTTTTTTTGCATCAGCCTTAAGTAATATTTTTAATTTTCTCAGATACTGAATTTGGGATTTTCATTAGTTGTCAGTTATAATCATTAAAATGAAAGAAATGAACATTTGAAATATATACAAGTCTCACTTTTTGAATGGAGTTATGATATTCTAATTATATGACCAGCACTTGTTTGTGTTTATATATGTGTGTGTATGTGTTTATGTGTGTGCGATTACATGTGTGTGTGTGTGTGTGTGTGTGTGTGTGTGTTTATATGTGTGTGTACGCAGGGGTGTTTGGCGAGTGCAGCTGTGAGGAGGAAGTGATGCGTTGGTCAAGGTCCAACGTCTTCCTGCTGTACGAGATGGGCATCTTCACCGCCCTGCTGGAGCTCCTCGCCATGGAGATAGAGTATGTGCTGTGTGTGTGTGTGAGTGTGTGTGAGTGTGAGTACAGTACATGTTGTGTGTGTGTGTATATATGTGTGTGTATGAGACAAGAAGCCACTTCCCCTGTGCAGCAAATCTATTGTGTATTAATAGTGAGGGTCAGCCAGGTGACACACTCAGGTGGGCTTGTGGCTCAAGGGTAGAGGGCAAGGGTCAGAGGTAAAGACAGAGATGTTCTATAAAGGTACATGCCAATGTTTTGAGTAAAAAAGCATAATGCCCTTCACAGGAAAGCAAAATACTAAATTGTTCCAATAGAATCCCACAGGAAAAACAAGTGTGTGTGTTTGCAAGTAAGTGTTTGTCTGTGTGTGTTTAATATGTTGTAGTACTATTATGCTGCTTATACTCTGGTATGTGTGTGTGTGTGTGTGTGTGTGTGTGTGTGTGTGTGTGTGTGTGTGTGTGTGACAGAAATAGCCAGGCATGCAGCAGTGCTGTAAGGAAGCCAGCCATTTCTCTTGCAGACAGCACGGAACTCAGGTAAATCACACACACACACACACACACAAACACACACACACACACACACACACACACACACACACACACACATACACCTACACACATGCACACAGTATATACACTCTGTTCTCTTTCAACACTTTTTGTGTGTGTGTGTGAGCACGTGTGTGTGCGCATTTGTCCTGTATGTGTGTGTGTACAGAGCTACTCCATATAATGTACCCAATTTTTGTACGTGTGTTTGTTTGTCACATTGTTTCTGTATACAGTCCTATATACTGTGTGTGTGTGTTTGTGTGTGTGGGTGTGTGTAGAGTGCTTCTCAAGCTTACTGTGTGTAGAATGTCCCTCAGTATAAAGTGTCTGATGGTGTGTGTGCGTGTGTGCGTGTGTGTGTGTGTATGTGTAGAGTGCTTCTCAGTATAATGTACCTGATGGTTGAGGTGATGCGTCAGGAGGAGGAGGAAGACCGACCTGAATGGAAGACCGCAAGACAGGCCTTTAAAACAGAGCTGGGTGAGTGTGTGTGTGTGTGTGTGTGTCCCACAAGAGAATCCCTAGTGCCTCTAGCACCTTATAACTGTCTTCTACCACCCATAACAGTTTTCTGGCATCCAGTGATTGTGTTTGGTGTCTCCTAGCATCCAATGACATTACATTACATTACATTACATTACACTTAGTTGATGCCCTTATCTAGAGCACCTTACACTTATGTAGTTACAGGGTTTTACCCCCAGCCTGGCAATCGTGTCTGTGACCAGTGCCTTCGTAGCTGCAGGACTGGGTGGCTGCCCGCCTACTCTGGTTTAACCCCAGAGACTTCTCCCCAGAGACTTGCTCCAGACAGGAGCATAGTCTGGGAGCTGGCTTTTTTTCGCCTCCCCTTTCTTCATGTGATGCTGTATTTCTTTTACATCCCTGTCTTCCCGTTCTGTCTACACCCTTGTCACATCATGTATGTTTCTATCTACAGTATGTATGGATGGGTTGATGGCTAAATTTCGATGGTACTTGTGACTAGTGACAATAAAAGGTTTACTACTTAGCACCCAATCAGTGTCTCCTAGCACCTGATGAATGGCTCCTAGCGCACAATGAGTGTCTCCTGCTCATGTAACAGATGCCAGCTAGCTCGGCGTTAGCGTGTTTGTATACCTCCCCTCCAAACAAGATTGAACAGGAAGATTGATGGGAATAATGAAGGTGATTGAGTCACATGTTGGTCTGACAAGATAAAGGACTTTTTCACAAGTTCAGTCAGTGAATATTTGCAGCATGTTTATGTTCACTTGTGTGTGTGGTGTGTGTGTGTGTGTGTGTGCGTGTGTGTGTGCGTGTGTGTGTGTGTGTGTGTGTGTGTGTGTGTAGGTTGCCCTGTGTACAACGGCGAGCCGTTTGCACTCTTGCTCTTTGGCATGGTGACAAAGTTCTGTAGCATGAACGCCCCCCACTTCCCTATGAAGAAGGTCCTGCTGCTGCTCTGGAAGACTATCCTGGTAACACACACACGTACACACACACACACACACACACACACACACACACACACACACACACAGACACACACACACACACACATACACACACACGTGCGGTTTTGAGTCTGACAGAAATATGTTGAATAATATTCAGGTAAAGTTACACTGTTAAAATACACTACTTACAAAAAGTTATGGATATTTGGCTTTCAGGTGAAGTTTATGGAAAATGTCAAAAAATGGTGATGTCACCCACCCACCCACCACTGTTGTTGGAGTTGTTGTTGGAGATGAGGAAATCACCATTGCATGCTTCTGCTTAAATGCCCTACTTTTATGATATAATACAACTGTACTATAAACTTTTGACATTTTCCATGAATTTTACCTAAAAAAAAAGAACGTCCCGCACACTATCTTATCCACCAGCAAGTTTGCTGGTGGATAAGATAGTGTGCGGGACGTTCTTTTTTTTTACAAATTGACAGCCTTACTGGGATGTTATCCTACGCACCTGCCATGAATTTTACCTGAAAGCTAAATATCCCTAACTTTTTATGAGTCGTGTAAATATTTCAACAAAAATATATCTAGCCTAGAAAATGCAAAAGGCTAAAATGTTCAAAGACATCGCCAAGATACATGTGTGCATAGTGTGAGAGAGATGAAGCATTAATATATATTTTTAAAATTGGCCAAACGAATGGGAAAGCCCTATTCAAGACTGGACATTACCGTTTGTAAGCTATATGACAGCAATGCTGACACAAGATGTAGGCCAGTGTGTAGCCTACTCCATAAAATCTAGGACACTTGTGGCCCACAGTAAACTGTTTTGCGTAATGGCACAATAGCATTGCAATATGTTATGTTGCTGTTAATGTAATCTGATCAGGCAATAATTAATTAAGAGTACACATTTGTTTGCTTTTTTTTAAATGTGGGTTAGGCAGCGGGTAGGGCATGATTTTGTGTTTAGCAATATACGTATGCGGTTCGAGTTGCGGCCTCGTTGATTGAAAAAGTCGGGCTACCGCAGGTCATTTTTTAAGCGTACCTGTGCATTACTAACAGACAAACACATTCTCTCATGCACACACACAAAAACACACACACAAACACACATTGATTGGTATATGTTGAGTGATCTATGTATATTGGTGTATGTTACAGTAAGAGGTATATGTTGACTGGTATAGGTTAGCAAGTATGTGTGTCTGTGTGTCTGTGTGTGTGTTTGTGTGTGTGTGTGTGTGTGTGTGTGTGTGTGTGTGTGTGTGTGTGCATGTCTCTGTGTGTGTGTAGCTGACAGTAGGAGGCCTGGAGGAGCTGCAGGAGCGTAAGGTGTGTGTGCGGGAGCGTGCGGGTCTGCCCCCCCTCCCCGAGGACCCCCTGCAGGTGGTGCGCCTCATGCGGGCTGCCTCTCCCCCCCCCTCAGCCATGGAGCTCATCGAACAGACACAGCAGAAGAGGGGACGCCGCAGCCGCCGGGTACACACACACACACACACACACACACACACACACACACACACACACACACACACACACACACACACACATCATGCACATACAAACACATCACGCATACAAAAACATCACGCATACACACACATCATGGATACACACACTCACACACACATTCACCCACATACACACACATCATGCATTCAGACACATACATATGCATGCGCACACACAGAATTTTTTCTGTAATAAGGTGTTTTAGGTTGGAAACAGCAGCAGTTGAAGGAATGGCAACGTTTCCTCTCTTCTCAGGGTCTCTTTCTCTTCCTCTTTTACTCCTTCTTTCTTCATCCAATATAACTCATTTCCTTCTCTGCCAATCAGTCCTCTCTCTCCTCCCCTATCTCTTTCTCCTTCTCTCTTCTCTTATGTATCCTCCTCCCCCCTCTCTCACTCTCCTCTCCCTTTCCCTCCCTCTCCTTTCATCGTCTCCTGTTCTCTCTCCCTCCTTTCTCCTCTCTTCTCTTATGTATCCTTATCCTCTTTCTGTATCCTTCTTTCTCCCCTCTCCTCCCTTTCTCACTTTGCATGTCTTCCTATCTCTCTTACCTCTTCTGTTCCTCTGTACATCTTCTGCCCTTTTTTCATCTCTGCATTTTCCTTCTGCCGTCTCCTCTCTTCACCCCTACTTATTTTTCATCCTCTCCTCCTGCTCTCCATCTCTCTATCGCTGAGTATCTCTCCTCCTCCCTTCATCTCTCCTTTTTTCAGTATATCTCTGTGTCCCTTGTGTTTCTGCAGAGTGCCTATGTTGATAGTTTGGAAGGAGACAGTCCCTTTGCCAAGAAACAGGTCTTTACACCCCCTCCCCCACAAGCACATACACACACAGGCATGCACAAACACACACACACATGTACACACACACACACACACACACATCATCTCTCAGTGCATACTTGCCTTGCTTCCCCCCTCTCTCTCCTCTCTCTTTCCCTTTCTCGTCCTTCTCATTGCTCTTTCGTTTTCTTCCCTCTCACTTCTCTTTCTCTCTTTGCTCTCTGTCTCTTCACTGCTTCTTGCTCTGACTGACGGCTTCTGACTCCAAAGCTGCACCGCTGCAAACTGCTAGCAACACTGTAACAACACCCTAGCAAACCCATATCAATACCTTAACACCCTAATAACTCCATATCAACACCCTATCAACACACTGACAACACCATAGCAACACCCTGAAAATGCCCTCAGCACCTTGACAATATAATTAATAAGACGTAAGTCAAGTGCCTTGAGATCTCATCCATCCTAGGAAGTTTAATTGCTCTTCACCATCAGAGCAGTTCTCATTCTCTAGATTCTGTGATCATAATGACCCTCACTAAATTTGCACTTTGACTTATTTTAATGAGGACTCATATGACCTTTTTGACGCATAATTAGAGGCATGGTCTACAGCTCACAGCTCCACCTCCAGTGGTCCAGAGTGGTCCTGGTTCTCCATCATCAGGTCAGAACTGAAGAAGCCTTTTGGATGAAAAGTGAAACATCTTCAAGCTCCAAAACGATATCCAGTTGCATACACCTTAGCTGTTTTGACTGTCAACACCATGACATCATGACAACACCCCAACCACACCATTTCAATACTTTAACAACACCCCCTACCGTCTGTGGACAGATTACCATGCCTGCAATGTCTGGGTGTTTGTCCTGGCACCCTCAGACTTACAAAGTCTCAAATATCACAAGATGCAGTGAATCATGTTAAATTCTGAAGAAATTCTGACTTTACTTACCTCAGTGGCCATGATTGCTTTCATATTCGTTACTCTGATCAGTTGAATTAAAAACAGTCAATTTTTATCAGTGTCTATTTGCATCCGTTGAGAAAATGCACTCATAGTTGCTAGTATATCTTCAACAACACCATATTACCACCCTGACAATGGTCTGGCAATGTCCTAAGCACCCTGACAACACCCTAACACCCTAAGAATGCCCTAACAACACTATATAAATGGCAACACCCTAGCGTGTAATACATTTACCTGAACATAACTTTACTGTATAAACATTAACCCAGAGAACAATATATATGTGCATATGATATAAGTACAGTATGTTAAGCTGAGACCAATGTAATGGGTGATATGTGACACATGTTACTTGTGTTACTTGTGACAAAGTTCTAAAGATTATTCTTACAACACAACTCCCTGCACCAGAATCAGGTGTGATAAGTACACAAACACAAACACAAACACACACACACACACACACACACACACACACACACACACTGCAGTATGCGTCCCATATCACAGCTTCATCAGCAGTACTAGCACTCCCATCCAGCATCGTCTTTTTACAGAGAGTTACAGCCATGTCACCATAGTCAAACAAACACAAATACACACACACGCACACACTGCACATGAACACTCTCATCCCCTGCATTGCCTTGGCTCTGGCACTGTCACAGACATAAGCATTGACATGCACTTGTTTGCATTGGCACTGATGTTTGCATTGGCACTAATGTTTGCAGTGGCACTGGCTCTACTGATGACACTGGCGCGAACATTGGCTCACGGTGTTTGTGCTGGTGTCAGCACTGATATTAGCTGTAGTGGTTGGCTAATGCTAATATTAGCGCTGATGTTAGCACTAATGTTTGCGCTAAAGGTTGGCACTCAAATTAGCACTGATGTTAGCGTTGATGTTGGCATTCCTGTTGGAATTGGCACCATCAGAAAGTGCTGACACTAGCACTAATGTTACCACTGATATTAACATAATGTTGGTGCTGATGTCAGTAGCACTGATGTTAGCACGTCTGTTGAGACCGCTGGCATTGAGTGTCAATATTAGCGTTGACATTAGGGCTTATATTAGCGCATTATTGAGTGCTGACTGATACTAGCCTTCATGTAGCATTCATGCCACTGGGCACTGGCTAACATTAGTGTTAGCCCTGGCCCTGGTGCTGTTATGGCCTCTGACATTAGCATGGATGTAGCAGAGCGGTGTGTGTGTGTGTGTGTGTGTGTGTGTGCAGACATGTGGATTTGTGCTAACGTGTGGAAGTGTGCTAATGATTGTGTTTGTGTGTGTGTGTGTGTGAGTGGGTGTGGGTGGGTGGTTGTGTGTGTGTGTGTGTGTGTGTGTGTGTGGAAACGTGAATGCTTTGAAGAGGCTGCCACAGACTGACCCTTGTGCTACACCTGCCTGCCCACTGTCACCACATCTGCATCTAAGCCAACAGGTCTAAGTCCGCATGTAATATGTGTGTGTGTATGTGTGAATGTGTGTGTGTGTGTCTGTGTGTGTTCAGCCTTTGCTAAAGCAGGACAGCCTAGACACGTATAACGAGCGCGACCCCTTTAAGAGTGAGGAGGCGCGTGAGGAAGAGGAAGAGGAGGAGGCCGACGCAGCCCTAGAGCACGACGTGGACCCTCTGGAGCGTGATGTCATCCGTGATGTCATCATTCAGCCCCCACCCATGCCCCCCCTCCTGCGCCCACCCTCTGACAGACTCTCTTTCCCCAGGGGTCTGCCCTGGGCTCCCAAAGTCAGGTGCGTGTGTGTGTGTGTGTTGTGTGTTTGTGTGTGTGTGTGTGTGTGTGTGTGTGTGTGTGTGTGTGTGTGTGTGTGTGTGTGTGTGTTTTAGAGAGAGAGATATTGAAAATGCATGTATGCATGTGTATGTGTTTGTTCTCCAGGGAAAAAGACATTGAACACTTCCTGGAAATGAGCAGAAACAAGTTCATTGGCTTCACGCTGGGAGGGTGAGTAAAGGTGTGTGTGTGTGTGTGTGTGTGTGTGTGTGTGTGTGTGTGTATGTGTGTGCACATATGTGTGATTGTGTGTGTTTGTGTGTGTGTGTGTGTGTGTGCATGTACAGTATGTGTGATGTATATAAGTGTGTGTGTATGTGTGTTTGTGTGTGTAGACACTCTAAAATGCAGTTTTTACAGGGACACAGAGACACTAGTAGGACTTCCTAGGCCCATCCATGAAAGTGTAAAGACACTAAAACAGGTGAGAGTTTGCACAGGCACACCCACACACCTACACACCTACGCATACACACTCATGCACGCACACACACACTCCCATACACCTACATGTACACACACACTCACCCATTCACAACCTACCCTAATCCATCCACAACCTACTTTGACCCCAACCCATCCACAGTGGATGAAGTTAGAGTGATGCATAGTGCTATCATAAATTCTCAGGCTTTGTCAGACTGTATCACCCTGTGTGTGTGTGTTTCCAGCATAAATATGTGTCGATGGCAGAAGTACAGATTAAGAGGGAGGAGGAGCTTCAGCAGTGCCCCATGACCATGGTGAGTGACATCATCAGACATCAGGGAGCTCATTGGGCTGTGTGAGAGTCACTCTGACTGTGTGTGTTTCTGATTGGCTAGGGGGAGGAGGAAGTAGAGGAGACCCCAGCTGAGATCCTTTATCAGGGAATGCTGCCCAATCTCTCCCAGTATGTGGTAAGTTATACCCATCTATCTGTCTGTCTGCGTGCCTGCCTATCTATCAACCTATCTATCAATCTACTGCATAAATTTGCCTCAACAATCATGTGTTAGCTTAATGCATAAATATCCATAAGCCACCCATAACGCAAATCTATCCATAACAATAAACCCAATATCAATCATCAATAACCCAATCATAACCCATCCATAACCATCACCCAACATGCACCCAACCACAACCTATCCATAACCATAATGCAACCATATACATCACCCATCCATAACGTCTCCATAACCATAACCCATCCATAACCATAACCCAACCATTTCCATATGTTCATAAGAGAACTGGACAAACCCTCTGTGACATTGCACATAGACTTTTTCTCAGACAAAAATTGAAGGTTCTGGGTGCTGTCATCTTGGCCAATTCATTCTGTGAATGTAAATGTGAATTATCAGGGGATTAAAGTAATGGAAATTCACCCTCTTCAGAGTTGTCATGGACACGAAAACTACCTTTATTTTTGCTGCAAAAATTGACTGTTTAACATGGAAGTCTGTGGCCATTTGCGTGCTTTTGCAGCCAAGTGATGTATTGCAATTTTAGAACATTCAGTTTTTGCTTCTTTGTTTGGCCTGGAATCTTGCCGCTTGTCTATAACCCATCCATATTGGAGACATGTGAAGCTGTCATTTCTGAAATCTGATTAAAATAGAGAGATACTGATGCAGCTGTGTGTGTGTGTGTGTGTGTGTGTGTGTGTGTGTGTGTGTGGTCTAGATTGCTCTGTTGAAGCTACTGCTAGCTGCTGCTCCCACCTCTAAAGCCAAAACCGACTCCATCAACATACTGGCTGACGTGCTGCCAGAGGAGATGCCGTAAGCATGCGTACACACACACACACACACACACACACAAACACACGCACTCACACGCACACACACACACGCACGCACACACACACACACACACACACACACACACTCACTTTCTCTCTCTTACAAAGACACACGCACAAACACATACACTCAGATGAACACCACAC
>CM059274.1:7931018-7978518 GCA_030347295.1 Setipinna tenuifilis
ACACACACACATGCAAACACACACGATCAATGGAAACATTAACACATGCAAACACCCACAGTTAACAGAAACACACATGCTAACACACAACCACACACTACGTAGCCAATCAGTGAGATTGATGCAAACATGTGCCATAAACCTCTGTGTGTGTGTGTGTGTGTGTGTGTGTGTGTGTGTGTTAGTATGAAATATAGAGGGAGAGCAGTAAAGAAGTGTTATTTCAAGTAATAACTTTGGAAAGCTGCATGGCTCCAGATTTTAAAGTTTACATTATGTGTCTGTGTTTTTTAAGTCCACATTTAAAAACAGTGTTTTGAATGGCCAGTTTGTAGTTGTATACTTCACAGATAAAAGATGTGTGTGTGTTGATTTGTATGAGATATGCGTTGAAGCAGATAAGAGGTGTTTGTTGATGCAGTGGCAGGTTTGTAATGAACTATGCGAGGAGCTTTGGTAACACTTTATTTTACAGTTCATTTCTTAGTGTATCTACATGTGACAACATGTAATATTGAGTACTTACACTGTCAATACCTAACACTCCCCCTAACCCTAACCCTATGGTACAGTGTAAGTACGTACTGTTACATATTGTTTTACACAGTTACACTCTTCTTAATGTAACAGTAAAATAATGGAGTGTGGCACAGTAAAATGAAGTGTAATTTGAGTTTTGTCAGTCAAGCAACATGTAACATTTTAAAGTACACATACATGTAGAAATCTACATACACCAGTAATGCTGGATCAGAGAATGATGTGTTTATCTTACTATTGGAGAAGAATGATACTATATGCACTACTCTAATAAAGCTAAATCTGAAAAATAATATGTATGTCATGGGGGTTGTATGTGTGTAGTGCATGCACACAGACACACACACACACACACACACACACAGACACACACACACTTGCTGGGTGTTGTATTTGTGTGTGTGTTTGTGCACTGCACTACTAAAGGTGCCTAGAGAAGA
Source organism: Setipinna tenuifilis (assembly GCA_030347295.1). NCBI lineage: Eukaryota > Metazoa > Chordata > Actinopteri > Clupeiformes > Engraulidae > Setipinna > Setipinna tenuifilis. Next base: position 7,931,999 of record CM059274.1, read on the forward strand.
CTTGTCTTGTCGTCACCATTTCTTCAATCTGAGGGGGCGTGTCTAATTTCAATCTGAGGGGGCGTGTCTAATTTCAGTCTGAGGGAGTGTGCCACGCCAACCTGCACCATCAAATCTGAAATAAACAGACCACGGTGTCACATGTTTAATCAGGATCCACACACCAGAAAGACGTGGCAGAAGAATCAGTGTTTGACACCAAAATTCAAGATGACTCAAACAGCCAGCATAACATAGCATCAATCCTGAGTCATTAGACAACATGATTAATAGCCAGGACAGCATCAGTCCACAGTATGTCATTAGACAACATGGCTCTAATAGCCAGGAGAGCAGTGATCCTGGGTCTGACTCATTAGACAACATAATTCTAAGAACTAGGAGAGCATTTATTGGTTAGAGAGGCCCGTGGGGTATTTCAGAAAGCAGGTTTAGTCACTTACCTGGCTATGTTAACTCAGAGCAAGTGGTAAACCTTCTAATAGAATATAGAATAACCCCGTGGCTTTGTTTTGATAGAAGCATGATCCCTTGTATTTGGAGGTTTACAGCTCACTCTGAGTTAACTTAGCTGGGTTAGTCACTAAACGACTTTTTTGGAATACCCCCCTCAAGTCCTAATAGCCAGGATAGCACTGGTTAAGGAGGGTTTTGGACTGACTATTTGACCAGTAAGGGGAACAAGACACAGACTCTGGGTCGATATATCATGCACTCTGGAAAGATATATCATGTGCTCCTGGTAGATATCATGTATTCTGGGGTGATGTCCTCAGGCTCAATATATCATGTACTCTGGATCGATTTATGATGCACTCTGGGATGATATGTCATGTCCTCTGGGATGTAAGGTTATATTTGGTTTACAGAGGCAGTCTGGGCGACTGTGTGATTTACACTACGCCCCTGGTGGTAAAGACCAGAACAACAACAAATCTGCATGACCTCCAGCATCCTCTGGTGGTGAAGACCAAAACAACAATACAGGAGCTGGGGCCTCATTTATAAACGATGCGTACGCACAAAAGAATGCGTACGCCACATTCTACGCAAGCTGCGGTATTTATAAAAAGTGAACTTGGCGGTAAAATGTGCTTACCTCCACGCAAGCCCTGACCCATGCGTACGCACAAAAAAGGGAGAAGCAGAAAGTGCGACCTCAGGAGGAAACGGGGAGAATGACTCGAAATTGGTTCAATAATGGAAGTTTTACACGAACACAGCATCGCGCATCAAAGACTTAACTGAATTAACCTTCATAATCCTGTTAAAAATATAAAACGCCATTGACTATTGTTTGGTGCACTTGTAGAAAATACCATCTTATTTGAGGCAATAAAAACACATACTTTGTATGTTTCTGTGAAGAAGCAGTTAATTATCCAATTATGGCTTTAATGCATTCGTATTCTTTCAATACAAAAATCATTAGGCTACCACATGTGTTGCGTGTTAGGCTGCCTACTCTGTTGGTATAGGCTATAAGAGGGATTTGCCGTGGTATGTATGTCTTATGATGCACTATGGCACATTTGGCATTGCTTGAGGATGTGACAAATGGTAGAATTAGGAGAGAGCGTGTCTTCAGAGACCAACAAGATTTGTTGGCCAATGATGATGAATGGCTCATAAGCCGATTCAGATTGCCACGAGCTGTCCTCATACAGCTGATAGAGCAGCCGTGCGCCAGCGCGAGGAGGTGATACACCGCTTATAAAGAATTCGGTATGGACACGGATTTTTACTTTTTCAGCAATTCTTTAATGTTGGCATTTATTGAACTCAACTGAGTTTCCGATTCCTCTTAATTCACGGACGACCTCGCGGACGGCTTCAACGTGCTCCCGCTGCACCTGCAGTACTGCATCAGTCAGGACACGCGCGCTGGTGGTTGGTTTGGGAGGAACGGATGCCCTCTCCTCTACCGCTGCCTCAGCCGTAGCCGTACCCGCAGCCGCAGCCGACACACTGCTGGCCTCAGTCTGGCATGAGGGACCTGGGGGATTTTTTTTTAAATATAAAAATAAAACCTTTTGCTGCATAACATTTTCTGGACTCATATCAAGTCATTTCACACCCATTTCAAACAAGGGGGACACACGTGCAATGTGAGGGGGTTCCTTTTTATACAGAAACATTTCCTTTGTGCACAAGCAATAATAATAATATATATATAAAACTACATACCCTCGCCTGGTTCATGTGGCCCAGCATCAGTATCACCCTCCTCCTCTGGTACAACTCCACTCAGGAGGGTTTCACCAATAATGCCAGCCAGCTTTTCATCAAGCTGACTGAGCTCCGGTGTCCCCTTTCCCCCGCCCGTTGCACGGACGCTTTGGAGGTGTGAGGCTATTCTCTTTTTTGCCTCCACCTTGATGTCTGACCACTTCTTTTTAACCTCCGGCAAGGTGCGGCCTTGGGAGGCTACAGCGTTGACCGCATCTGCCACATGCTGCCATTCCCGTGCTTTTTTGGCATTTGTTATGCCCGAACTATGGCCTCCAAACAAAATGTCCCGACGCTGCGCCACCTCATCAACTAAAATTTCGACTTCACAGTCGGTGAAGTTGCGTTTCTTAGCCTTTCCTGTGGCTTTCGCTATGTTGTTCACAGATATCAATATTCATTTAGGGCGTTTCGCTGAATATTTATAGGCAATTATGGGTGTGTCTTGAGGTACGCACAGGTGCCGCAACTTTAGAGTAGATAGTGATTTATAAAGGGAAATTGGCGTGGAGCGTGCGTACGCACGGTTTTATAAATCAGAATATTTTTGTGCGCACGCACATTTTGAGTTTCGTGCGTACGCCATCTTCTGGCGTAGATCCTGCGCAAAGTTTTATAAATGAGGCCCCTGGGGCCTGATTTATAAAACGTTCTTACGCACAGATTTGATCTTAGAGTGTTCGTACGAACGAATTCACGTCAAAGTACAGATTTATAAAAAACATCTTTGACGTGGAAAAGTACTTACTTCCACGTCAGGTTCCAGCTTGGCGTACGACCATTTCCTTGTGGTTATGCCTGGTATTGCAGATATTTTCCGATGCACGGGCTAGGAATTTCATTAAAAAAGACAATCTCGCCTCTTTCACTGTAATATGATTAGGATTAGGCTGATATAAGCAGAAGTGCCCTACCAATACTTTAAAAATATATATTTCGATTATATATATATAGATTCCCATACAGTGCCCAGGAACAGCAAGAAGTGAAGGAGGATTTCCTGCGTAAAACAGGGTTCCCAAATGTGATCGGTGCGATAGACTGCACCTACGTTGCCATACGAGCTCCACATGTGAACGAGTATATGTATGTCAACAGAAAAAACTTCCACTCTATAAATGTGCAGCTCATTTGTGATGCTCGTATGGCAATCTTGAATGCTGTTGCGCGCTGGCCAGCGTCAACGCACGATTCCTTCATTGTGCGTAATTGTAGTGTTGTAGGTAGGTAAACCCTTTAAAAATGTCGCCCAATTTATTTGCTTTTTAGAAGGAACATGAGGTTAAATTAATAATTTCTGTCAGCAGGACAACGAGGTTATTGAAGAAATGGCAGCTCACCCCGATTGCGCACACGAAGACAGCCGAGGAGGCCCACTTTAACACTAAACATGCCCGTGCGCGGTCGGTAGTGGAGCCCAGCATCGGCATGCTGAAGGGAAGGGAATTTTTTTTTGCGTTCCTCTTTAGTTGCCATTGTCACAGAGAGTTTTTGCTTTGAGGATGAGCTCATTTTATATGTTAATTCATTAAACAGGGGCGTTTTGAGGGCGGAGCATTCAGCTGCACACAATTCCACGATCATTTGTGATTTATAACCGAATGATTGGCGTACGCATGGATTTCGTGCGTACGTTCGTTTTCTCTGAATCGCACTTACGATCAAATCAGAAAAGTTCTTAGATAAAATCAAGGAAGGTTTCTACGCAAGTCTTTATAAATGAGGCCCCTGGTCATATACTTAGAATATCATGGAAAAAGTTGATTTATTTCAGTAATTCCTTTGAAAAAGTGAAACTTGTATGATGTATACATTTATTCATTCATTCATTCACAGACTGACATATTTTAAGTGTTTATTTCTTGTAATATTGATGATTATGACTGACAACTAATAAAAACCCCAAATTGAGTATCTCAGAAAATTAGAGTATCGATCAGTCTTTGGCACTGCTCAGGTTTCTCTGATAGTGGCCTTCACCTCTTCTGCATTGTTGGGTCTGGCATGTCGCAACTTCTTCTTCACAATACCTCTTACATTTTATATGGGGTTAAGGATCTGGCAAGTTTGTTGGCCAATTAAGAACAGGGATACTATGGTCCTTAAATCAGGTACTGCTAGCTTTGGCACTGTGTGTAGTTTCCAAGTCCTGTTGGAACATGAAATCTGCATCTCCATAAAGTTGGTCAGCAGCAGGAAGCATGAAGTGCTCTAAAACTTTCTGGTAGGCGGCTGTGTTGACCTTGGACTTAAAAAATCACAGTGGACCAACCCCAGCAGATGACATGGCACCCCAAATCATCAAAATTAAAGAAATAAATATTTGAAATATATCCGTTTGTGTGTAATGAATGAATACAATATACAAGTCTCACTTTTTTAACATAATTACTGATATAAATCAACTTTTTCATGATATCCTAATTATATGACCAGCACCTGTACAGTGTACTTCCCACAACAGTTCCAGGGATTTCCATTAAAGTACTAAGCTTGTAAAAACCCTTCTCTTCCAAGAGTGTTTCCCTTCCTAACAAAACTAACAATCACTAAACCAAGTCTCTCTTTCTTTGTCCCCATGTGGGAGTATGTATGTCTGTAGTGTCCCTGCTCCAGGAAACTTATTCAGACATATGCACCTCCCTGTATGTATAAAGGTTGTCTACTTACTCTGTGTTCCTTTACACCTCTGTTTGCTTATGTCACCCTTTCTGTAAGTCCAAATGCAACTTCAAAGGCAAATCTCTATGCTACATCCAGTGTGTGACGCGGGTAGGTAGGCGTATTTATGTAGCAAATGTTCATGCCCACAGTACAACACAAAGTGCTTTGAGACGACTACCAACAGAGAGACAAAAAAAAAACAACCCCAGAAAGGCTGAAGAAAATATTCCACATGCCAAAACACACCAACAAAAGGAATCAATGTCTAGGGTTTGAAAAGCAACATTAAGGATCAGACAAGAAAAACACACAAAAACAGTGTGTGTAGGTATGTGAAGATACGTGCATGTGAAAATGAGAGCTAGGGAGGAAAGCATGAACTGCTTCATACTCATACTGCAGTTCCTCATATTGACCAGCAGGGGCCGTGGGAGCACAAAGGCCCTGTTTACCAGGCATGAAGGCATTGGTCACGTCAGCCTGCCGTCCACACACATAGAGCACCACTGAGGGTGTTAGATGGGATGGGGAATAAAACGGTTTTCAAACACACATGCACACACTGTTACGACCTTGCTCGTGGGACGCAACATAAAGTGAAAACAGAGCATTACAAATATATGCCTTATTTTAATTGGAACTAGAAAAGCACTCAGAGAGCGCAGACCTCCGCCAAGGCAGCTTAAGTCTCCACCTTATTGTCATTCTCACCTTAAGACATGAATCATGTTAAAACATTTTATTACTGGTGTAATAGTTAACTAGTGGGTTTGTTCACTCATCACACGAACTTGGTTGGCTCTTCGGTGCAGGTGGGTTCGTTCACTCATGCTCACACGAACTTGGTCGGCTCTTCGGTGCAGGAAAGTACTTCATCTAATTTCCACTGCCAACATGAACTACTGGGCTGCTCACAACTACCGCTCTAACTCTCCTCTGTCTTTCACTGAACCCTCTAAGCAAAAACTCAACAACTCCTTGACCCGCAACAGGAGCCTCATTTCCGTACCAACCTATATTCCCTCCTTTCAAAATAAAAGTATCTGTAGATTCCATGCTACACTGGTAACTTCACTGAATAAAAAAATCCTGAACCAGATGGTTATCCAGATCACCACACCAAAATCAAATCAGTTCTAAGTTAGGCCACTTCTAACCTATCCTAAAAATTTCATCAAAATCCATCCATAACTTTTCGAGTTATGTTGTTCACAAACAAACAGACAAACAAACCAACGCCGGCGAAAACATAACCTTCTTGGCGGAGGTAATAAATAAGCTAAGTTAATTGTGGAGATAGTGGACACACAAAGTAAACTCCAAGACAAAGGAAGAGCATGGTGACACGAGGAAGGGGAGAAAGAGGGAGAGACTTTATAGCCACCCAGGCAGGTGTAACAGATCAGGTAATTGAGTCCCAATCACCACCCAAAGGCTGTTGCACTGTTACTGCAAGGGCATTGGGAATGAAGAGGGGCATAACACACACACACACACCGACCTATATTTCACTTATGTTTGACTAAGAAATGTTTCTATTGACAATGTTTTATCACCACTTTGTGATTTTCAGGTCTATAGTTTGAAATGTTCTTGGCTGTGTTTTTGTAAACACACACACAATCATGTTGTATTTTATATTATGAAATGGAAAACATACATACACACACACGCACACACACACGCACACACACACACACACACACACACACACACACGCACACACACACACACACAGGCACATATTCAGCACAGATGTGCTATTTTTTTCTATTTTAAAAACCACACACACATTATCACCCGGATGTGTTGCATTTTGAGGAAGTGTGAAGAGGAGGGGAGACTGGCTTATCATACTCACTTGGGGTGTTACTCCTCTGAAGCCCTCCTCACACACACTTAGTGTGTTCCTGCTCTGAACTGCTCCTCACACACACTCAAGGACTAGGAGAGGAGTGAAAGAGAGGAAACGAAGGATGAAAGAGAGGAAGATGCCGTCCTTCCTTTGTGCTCTCATCCTGCTGCTGATTTGTCTGAGGCTGGTCCACAACATACGTGAGTTACTCATATAAAATAACACACATACACATATACACACTCACATACACACACACACTGCATACTGCATGTTACGTACATAAAAAAATCACAGACACACTATATTTTACACATATACACACATATTTACACATTTACACACACACAAGGGTACTCTTATCCACAGAAGGGAGTGGAGGTATTGTGTGCGTGTTTGTGCTGTGTATGTGGGTGGCAGTGCTGTGTGTGTGTACTGTGGTTGTGTTTGTGATAACGTGTACTGTGGTTGTGTTTGTGATAACGTGTACTGTGGTTGTGTTTGTGAGGGTTGTTTTATTGCAAAAATATGCATCACACACAGAAGACCGAGTTATCCACACACACACACACACACACACACACACACACACACACACACAACACACACACACACACACACACACACACGGCTGCTGTTATTAACAAAGGGGCCAGCACAGACATGTTTGTGTCACTCACAGGTGTCTTTTACTCTCGTGATGGAGAGACAGCCATCCTGCCTTGTGATGGTATGGGGGGTCCAAACTGCTCCTCTGTGTCATGGTACGACTACCCAAACGGATGGATATTTCCCGGTAGGAAGATCTGGCCAGACTCAGACTTGAACCCGGACCGAGCTAAGAGACTCAGCCTGCTCCCCGACTGTTCCCTCCAGATCGCCAACGTCACCACTGAGGACACCTTAGACTACAGATGCAGGAACGACCTGAGTGGTCAGAGTGAAGGTCTTCACCTCTTTGTTCTTCACGGTAGGTGTACAGTTACCACCCTGGGTAGCACGTTATAATAACCGTCGCCTATAAATGGCAAATTAAATATCAATTAAGCAGCAATAAACAATTCTTTATTTGTTAGTAAGCTGTTACCTAAAAGTTAGTTAACAGCTAACAGTTCAAAGAGTGTATAGTTATTTAACAGATTAGTTTTAAGTTATTTAACTGATTAAAAGCAACAATGCGATAATGAATAAGCATGTACTAATTATTACTAATGGTATATTGTAGTGTCAGTTTGCCATTTATTTATTCTACATGTGGGTAAAATACCATGACTTAGAAATAAGAAATTGTAGTTTATTACAGATAAAAACTATCTGTAAACGTCATTTGGATGGCTATTATAAAGTTGCATCTGTTAACTATAATCAGACAAATAATGCTTAATTAATAGTTTAAAAGCCTTCTATGAATTGTACCTGGAAGATTATTGTAAAGTTGCACCCAGTATTTAGAATGTTTTTAAACAGTTAAGAAATAGCCTGTAATGCACCAAAAGATACTTGATGGGAAAAACAAAAAGAAGACGCAAATACTTTGAAGACTTGTATTACAATTTTTTTTATTACAAAACATCAATGAAATAAAACCTTACAGTACTCATCAGTGACTTTAGTCATTTTTCTTCCTTGCCCAAAAGTGTTTTAAGTGTTTGTGTGAAAATCACTACATTAGCAGTAGCTATTTATCAGCTTTGTCAACACAGCTTCATTCATATATTTAACTACAAAGTAAGAGGGAACGTTTCACAAATATACTAAAGCCTTCACAATAAACGTATGTGACACCACTGTTATGTCTCTGCGAAAACAACAATTTTATGTTCATTAAATTTGCCAATTAAAAGCAAACAAACACATCTTAACTTTAACTGCTAAAGTTAAGAAACTAAAGTTTTTAAGAACAGGAAGTGGAACAGAGTTTCGCACGTATTATTGCCCCAAAAACAACAGATAGTGGAACCAAGAATGTGCTGAGAGATCCTCTGATTTTAATCAAGTGGAAAAAATAGGTAGGCTTTTATCTGGGGTTATCTGGGCGGGTCTGTCGAGGGGCTTTATTGCACCATAGTGCATCAGATCCAAAAGGCCACTCTCATGCACACACACACACACACACACACACACACACACACACACACACAAACACTACACTTACTTATTGAGGCACCAGCGTTTGTGACATTTTTTAGGAACAAGTTTTTAAGAACAGGAAGTGGAACAGAGTTTCGCACGTATTATTGCCCCAAAAACAACAGATAGGGGAACCAAGGATGTGCTGAGAGATCCTCTGATTTTAATCAAGTGGAAAAAATAGGTAGGCTTTTATCTGGGGTTATCTGGGCGGGTCTGTCGAGGGGCTTTATTGCACCATAGTGCATCAGATCCAAAAGGCCACTCTCATGCACACACACACACACACACACACACACACAAACACTACACTTACTTATTGAGGCACCAGCGTTTGTGACATGCCTTTGTCACCCTTAGCACTGTTTGTGTCACCCACAGGTGTCCTTTACTCCCGTGATGGAGGGACAGCCATCCTGCCTTGTGATGGTGTGAAGGGTCCAGACTGCTCCTCTGTGTCATGGTACGACTACGCAAAAAGGTTCCGTAGGAAGATCTGGCCAAAATCAAGACTCAGCCTGCTCCCTGACTGTTCCCTCCACATCGCCAATGTCACCACTGAGGATACTGGATGCTACAGTTGTGAGAATAACCTGATTGGTCGAAGTACATATCTTTTACTCCGTGTTCTTGCTGGTAGGTGTACAGTCACAGCTCTAAAATGATACGCCTGGCACAGTGACATTGGGTGTAAAATGAGGCGAATGTGTGTGTGTGTGTAAATGGAGTGGTTGGGGTGTTGTTGTGTGTGTTATGTGGGTGTTGTATGTGTGAGGGGTTGCTGTGTTGTGTGTGTTGTGTATGTTTTATGTTGTGTATGGGGGTGGGGGGGTGTTGTGTGTATGTGTGGGTGTTATGTGTGGTGTTGGTGTTGTTTGTTGGGCTGTGTGTATTAAAGGGGTGTCGTATGTCGGAGTGGGTGTTATGTATATCAGAGTGGTGTGTGTGTGTGTGTGTAGTGCATCAGACCCAAAAGGCCACTTTCTCACTCACATACACACACACACACACACACACACACACACACACACACACAAAAGGCTTCACTGTCAAGTTTTTTGTTGTTTGTTTGGGTTTTGGTTTTTGGTTTTGTTTTCTTTGTTTAAACTGTGCACTTTTCCCCAACTTGAAAAGGGTGTGATCTGGTGGAGGTGGAGAGTCCACTTGACAAGTTGTTTTCCTTTTTGAATTTTCCTTTTTTTTCCTTTTTATTGAAAGTTCATGGAACAAGGTTCAAGCACTTTGTGCGACTTGCAGGAACAGTCAGTGGTCGCCCTTAGGTAAAAAAACGGCTGCCTCTCCAGTTTGCACAAGCTTTCAAATTACTCTTTTAGAGCAAGCACAGAGCTCAGAGTTTGCGTGCAGCTCTCACAACCTCGCCTCCAAACTAAAACACCGCTGATAATAAACCATCTGTGCTTTTCCTCTCCCGTGTGATTCAAAATCAGCCGATGTGCGGCCAGCTGATTCCAATCAGCTGACTCGCGCTGCTTGAATTGCTAGAGCTGACTTGCGCTTCGTGCTGCTCAAACACCACCCACTTTTTTTCTATTTTCTCATGTGTATTTTTTTTTCAGTGAACTAAAACACATGAAGCACTCGTTTGACTTCACGCCTCCCACTCAACCTTGACGGTAGGCATACAGGTAAGGTCGCAACTCAAAGTCAAACATAATAAACTCCTTCATTGATCCTTCTTCTCTTCGACAGGCAACAGGACAACCAGACACCGGACATCTCTGTGAACGACGGTGGCTTGGATTGCCTCCTTCTGCTCATCCGTATTTGGCTTCTTTGCACCCGCAGCTCTCACCAGTGGGACGCAATAGCTTGGGACAACTCTCACGTTTGCATCTCTGACAATGCTTTTGCTGTCGGGGTTGGCACTGACCACTCTACCCAGCCTGAATTGACCTCGCATCGCATTCTGGCCAGACAATGTCTCCTACAGCCACGTTCCTTTCAGCTGTATGCCACTTGCTTCTTACAAAGAGGTTGGGACCAGCCAGCTGACTCCAGCTTTTCCAGTATTTGTTGACCTCTGACTGCATTGCTTGAAGTCTTTTGTAGGGGTATGTGGTAAAATCGAAGGTCTTGGCATCCCCATACTGGGAGGCTCTTCCCAGCAAGAGAGAGTTAGGAGTTACATACTGGACACAGTCCTCCTGGCTCTGCATCCTGGCATCAATCAGGCGTTCGTTTGCAAGGTTGGCTGCCAAGTACAAAGCCGTTTGGAAGTCACTGCAACTCAGTATGGACTCCTTCCCCAGACTCTGCAGTGCCTTCTTCACAATGCGGACAGCAGCCTCTGCAGCACCGTTTCTGTGTGGGGAATCAGCTGGATGGATCTTCCACTCCCATGCAGTTCCATTCCTTGCAGCAGTCTCTTCCAGGACCTCCTTATTCTGGTTGTCCAGAAACTCATTGAGGTCAGCCAGGACTGGCTTTGCACCTATGAAGTTGGTGCCTGGGTCAGACCAGATCTTTCTTTTGTGTCCCCGGACAGCTATGAACCTTTGATAGGCCATCAGGAAGGCTTCTGTGGACACTGCGCTGGCCAGCTCAGTATGGATAGCTCTACTGGCCATACGACAGAAGACCACACCCCAGACCTTCATGTTCACTCTCTTCTTGACCTCATCCTTGACCTGGTATGGTCCGAAGAGGTCCACAGTGGTGAATTCAAATGGTGCAGCAGGTTCAGTTCTTTCAGGAGGCAGGTCAGCCATGACTTGTTGGCACTTTCTTGCTCTTGATTTTTTGCAGAGGAGGCAAGAGTCAACGACCTTTTGTGCGATTCTCCTTCCTCTGATGACCCAGGCCTTCTTCCTCATTTTGAGCAGGGTCCCGGCCACCCCATCATGCGCTTCACCATGAGACTCTTGAGCTAGCAGTGTTGACACCCATGAGTCACCCGGTAGCAGAGGGACAGCAGCATGGTCTTCTTTGAAGCTCTCCACTCTTCCTCCGCACACAAGGAGTCCAGTGCCTTTTTCTTTGAAGACCACCAGCCTGTCTGTCGTGGTGCTGGGGAATTTGGCGCCGTCTTGTGCAGCAAGTAGAAGGTCAGTCAGTGCGTCTTTCCTTTCCTTGGCAGTGATGATGCCGTTTAGTGGAACCTCCTCCCACTTTAGGTTGTTGAGGGTTCGGTTTGGTCCAAGGAACCTTTTTGCTGCCCTCCAGACCAAGGCGATGGTTTTCAGGAGTTTGGACAAGTCACTGAACCGCTTCACATCAATGAGGCTCTGAACTGCCGATCCCACCAGCCCACGACCAGTTGGCTTCTGATCTTGACTTTGGACCGGCGGGCTTGCTTTGCAGACTGGGACCTTGTTAGTGCAGCCACAAAGGCTTTCTTTTGCAGCTTGTTGATGCCTTCTCTTGCAGCAGCAGCGATTTCCTTCGCAGACTTAATAGGCCACTCACTCTTAGGTAAGGTCAGGAACTTGGGACCAGTCTGCCATTCCGAGTCCTCATCCAGGTCTTTGGGGCCTCCACCTCTTGTGATCAGGTCTGCGATGTTCTGTGGCCCTGGGACCCACCACCAGTGTTGGACATGCATGTTGCTTTGGATCTCTCCAATGCGATTTGCAAAGAAGGTTTGGTACCCATAGCTCTCCCTCTGGATTGCGCCCAGCACTGTCTGGCTGTCCACGAAGTGGAACCACTTCTCCACCTGGATTCTGCAGTGAGTTTTGAAGTACCTTCCGAGACGGGATGCAAACACAGCCCCGCAGACTTCGGCCTTCACCACATCACCCTTCTGGTCTAAAGGGGTCAGCTTTGCTTTTGACTCCACCAACCTCACGATGGGATCTTGACTGGAGCGCCATCTCAGGTACATCACTGCACCGTACGCATGCTCGCTGCCATCTGAGAATGTGACTGCAAGTGGCTTTTCTGTGCAAAACTGTGGAGTCAGGGCCCTGGAGAACTTCACTTCGCAGAGCTGGACATACTCTTTGAAGAGCTCAATTGCATCTTCTCTCAGACCAGAGGGCCGTGTCCCATGTGTCTTTGGCAGAGGAACCGCTGCCTTTGGCTTCCTGGAATGCTTTGCACACTAGGATCGCTCCTTTTTGCTTTGCAGGAGAGACAAGGCCGGCAGGGTCATACAGTCCAGCCACTTGACTGAACAGCTCTCTTCTGGTCAGGGGTTTTGGGGTCTGGGCTGTTACTTCCTCTTGAAGGAGATTCTGGCCAAGCCCCATTTTTTTTCCTCTTACAGAAATTGATGGAGGACATGACATGGAGCTTGTCTTCCTGGACAATGTAGCCTAAGCCGAGTGCTTTGTTGTCATCATCACCCATTTGGTTTGGAAGGACCATGATTTCAGTTTTGGCTCGGTCTCTGTCCCTTGGTTCTTTCGGAGACTCCGGCCTCCAACCTTGCCCAGAAAACACCCATGGCTTGAGCTGGAATCCTCCGGCCTTCAGGATGAGCTCTACATTTGCAGCAGTAGTTTTCAACCGGCTTAGGTCATTGTCTGAGGTAAGAAGGTCATCGACATAGCTGTCCTGCTGAAGTACACGGCGCTCTTGCTCAAGGTGCATGAATTGAGGAAGGTCTGATGTTTCTCGCATGGCAAGCTGTGCAATGCATCCTGCGGGCTTGTCTCCAATGTTCACCCTTGTGATGGCATACACTCCGAGCTCTTCATCCTCAGTGTCGCGCCACAGGAACCTATGCAGATGTATCTCACCTTCTTCCAGCCAGACAGAGTTGTACATCTTTTTGATGTCACCCAGGGCAGCGAACACTCCACTTTGGAACCTCAGGAGGACTGCTCGAATGGGGTTGAGGATGTCTGGACCTTTCATGAGCATGTCATTCAGGCTCACACCTCTGAACTTTTGGCTGCTGTTCCAGACGACCCTGATTGGGGTTGTGATTGAGTGAGGGTTTGGTGCTATGAGGTGACTCACGTACCACACAGGTCCGGCCCAGCTGGCAATGGCTTCCTCAGACAGCTTAACTGCAGCTCCTCTAGAGACCATGTCATGCACTTGGGAAGTGTAGGCTGCCTTCCACTTGGGCTCCTTTGCGAGGTGTCGTTCTGTTCTGAGGAATGTTGCCTCAACAGCTCCCCTATTGTTTGGGAGTGAAGCTGGGTCTTCTAGCCAGGGGATTTTGGCATGCCAGTGTGGATCCTTACTGTGGTCGTCACTTGTGACATAGGTGAGGCCCCCTCTCACTACCTAAGTTCTCATTCCTTTTCTTTGCCCCCCGTCTGGCAGTTTCCACATCGGCAGCCTCCACATTTTGGCTCGCAGGCAGCGCCGATGCTGTCCCACCTCCACCACTCCAGGAAATCTCGGCAGGTGGTCAGAGTTGCAGCCTCCTGGATGTCATGGCAAGACTGGGTGGTCGGCAGCAGCTGTCTGGAAAGCCTGGCTGGGAATTCCTCATACTTGGTAGCAGCAGTTCTCATGGACTTGGCAAAGTGCGTGCCTGAGGTGTGGGCTGACATTGTGACATCTTCAAACAGGTCTGGGTGAGTGCCTCCAACTGTTTTCCCCAATGGCCCGTCCCAGAGCACAAGATCTCCAATGACCCTGATCCGCTGTGGTGCCACCTTGCCCTCTCTGTGGCTTATCAGAAGGTCAATCTCCTTGGGTCTGGTGAGCTCTCTTATGGGTATGTCAGGGAATAACCTCTGCAGTTGTTTTGCTGTTACTCCATTTTGGATGTCTGCAATGTTGTCCAGTCCGTAACAGACCAGTTGGTGGGACTTCGGGATTCCTTTTGGAGTCTTCACCCGGATCTTTACCAGGTACTTCTTTGTCTGTACATGGAACTTCATCCCTCCGACACCGTGGACGACAAGGGTCATCTCTTCACTGTGGAGGTTGAGCCTGTCTGCTGCCTTGTGGGTGATATAATTCATATCTGATGCTAGGTCAATCAGAGTGCCAATCTGTTGCCCAGCGTTGCCGTCACTTCGAGGAGCATCATTATGACTGGAAGTTCTTTCAGACCATGTTGCATGAGGAGGCTTGATTGTTCGCTTGCTGTGTCCTTGAGGCAGAGTTGGAGAACACATTTCGGCACTGCATTGCCAGTTCTGCGGGTAACTTGCTGATGAAGCTGATAAAGCATTTGAGCAGAGGTAGTAGTGGTGGTCTGGGCGGCGTCCATCCTTGCAGTTGGGGTGTTTGCAGAGGTATGTTGGTTTGCAGAACACTTGGCTGTCATGCACTTCCAGACACCTCTCACATGCCCCCAGCTTCTTGGCAGCAGCGCTCTTCTCCACTGGTCTCCTACAGAAGTACAGTTGCCTTTTGTGCTTCACGTCACCACAGACAACACATCCAGCGGGTGCATCGCTGGACTTGGTAGCGCTGGTCCTCGCATGCCTTGGCTCGGGTCGTGTGTCTCTCTTTGGCTCCTCCTCCTTCAAGTGCTCAAGCTGCTCATAGATAGCCTCTTGTTTTTTAAGGAAGGCCAGCAGACTGTCGAACCTGTTCCCAGGGCCCACTGGATCTTGAGGACCTGCTGCATGAACCAGCGATTTCTTCAGGGTGTCAGGGAGCTTGCTTTCAATTGACTTGGTGACAAGGGGGTTCTTTATTGCACCCGTGTCTCTGAGGTCACACAAATCCTGCAGCGCCTTCTCCACTGTCTGAATGAGTTCCACTATTTTCCAATACTTTCCTTTTGCACCTCCTCCACAATCTCGATGGCGATAGCTGTTTGGTTGCCAAAGCGATTCTCCAAAATGCGGAAGATGTCATCTGCCTCTTGGTAGCTTGTAAGCCTCAGGTCCCGAGCGATTCTTTCCTCCAGGCTATCCAGCATCTGGAACTTCCTCACCTCTTTGGAGCCTAAGGGCTCACCTTATCTCTGCAGAGCCTCCCAGTCTTTCCTCCATCTGTGAAAGTCGCACTTGTTGCCTAAGAATTTTGGGAAGTGCGGTTGGCCTCAGTTGGACAGCAGGAGTGGGTGGGTTTTGTGAGACTGACGTGACTTCACGCTGTTCTTGTTTCAGCCTCTGAAGCCGATGAAGTCTGCCTTCCTGGATGTCAGCATGGGAATTTGCAGGTCCAGCTCTTTCATTCGGTCCTGGATGCCTCGACACTGTCCAGCTGGGGCCGATCGCTTCCATCGCTCAAAGAAGTGTTTTGCCGCTGCTGTGAGGTCTCTGAGGTGAGCCAGAAGGAATTCGTAGCCATCTAGGTTGCTGTTTGGATCCACTGAAGCGGTGCGCTTGCCCTCAGTCTCTGCCACTTGGAGCACAGTAAGCACCTCGGTCTCTGCAGCATTTGACCACAGCACGTCTTGGAGGAGACCTTTAATTTCATTCATTTGTTCCTCACATTCTCCAGCAGTCTTTGCGAGGTCAGCTTTTTGATGCTCATCCAGGACTGAGTCTTCGTCCTCCTCTCATCTTCAAGGAGCCTGGCCTCCAGATCATCATTTGCCTCCCATACCTTTTCTGCTGCTTTGGTGAGATTGTTGAACAAGCCCTCCAGTTCTGCTGCCGATTTTTCTTTGAAGGTTCTCTTCAAGGAGTTCGCTGCGCGGGTGAGAGCCCTTTTTGCCACAGCCCGATCCTTCTTGAGCTTCTCTGCAGTCTTTGATATCATTTCTCCCTGCAGATTGCCCGTGGACAGCAAGGTGAGTCTGTTGGTTTCTGCTGCTCTTTTTTTTTCCTCCAGGTCAGCTCCTGTATTCTCCTCCAGCACCTGGTTCAGTGGCTCCCCACGTGTCTCTGGTTCCCAGGTCCTTCACCATCAGGGCTCAGTGCTGCCATCTGGACAATCTCTTCGATTAAAGTTCCTGAACTCCTCAGTTTATTACTGTCAAGTTTTTTGTTGTTTGTTTGGGTTTTTGTTTTTGGTTTTGTTTTCTTTGTTTAAACTGTTTAAACTGTTTAAACGTTTCCCCAACTTGAAAATGGTGTGATCTGGTGGAGGTTTAAAGACACTGAAATTTACTCAAAGAGTCCACTTGACAAGTTGTTTTCCTTTTTGAATTTTCCTTTTTTTCCTTTTTATTGAAAGTTCATGGAGCAAGGTTCAAGCACTTTGTGCGACTTGCAGGAACAGTCAGTGGTCGCCCTTAGGTAAAAAAACGGCTGCCTCTCCAGTTTCCAAATATCACGTTTTGCACAAGCTTTCAAATTACTCTTTTAGAGCAAGCTCAGAGTTTGCGTGCAGCTCTCACAACCTCGCCTCTGATAACGCCGCTGATAATTAACCACCTGTGCTTTTCCTCTCCAGCGTGATTCAAAATCAGCCGACGTGCGGCCAGCTAATTCAAATCAGCCGACTCGTGCTGCTCGAATTGCTAGAGCTGACTCGTGCTTCATGCCCACTTTTTTTTCTATTTTCTCCCGTGCATTTTTTTCAGTGAACTAAAACACATGAAGCACTCGTTTGACTTCACATACACTTGTCCACTAAGGCAACAGCACAGACATGCCTGTGTCACCCTTAGCACCGTTTGTGTCACCCACAGGTGTCCTTTACTCCCGTGATGGAGGGACAGCCATCCTGCCTTGTTATCAGGCTTGTCCCAAATTCAGAATTGAATTGAGAATGACCCCCAAATTCAAATTCAATTCCTGAATTTCAAAATGAATTTGAATTGAAATTCAAACAGGAAGTGGAATTGCAATTCAAATTCGAATTGCAGGAAGTAGAATTGGAATTCCTTGAAATTCAAAGAAATTCATGATAATGAAAGTACCATTAACAAAGATTATATACAGACTTTTATGATTACACTATGAATTTAATATCTACTGCATATTAATATAGGACATTATCTCCACAGCATGATTTTGTAAATTTATTTAACAGAAAAAGGCCCCATTTGCACAGCAATTTGTCACTTAATATATACTGATCCTTAAAATTGTAAACAGTGAAATGGAGCAATGTTTCAAAAAGACAAGACTTCATTTCCCAGAATGCTTTACTTTAACCTAATATTCAAAATGGTTGCCCAAACATTTCAGACATTTTGTTTTGAGTAGACTGTTGTGTGTACTACTCTAATCATCCTTGCATAAGGGGACTAAAAAGATGCCAAAATGACAGGGAATAAGAAGTTTCTGTCCACCTTGCAAACCTCACTTGAGAGGCGACTTGATAAATTTGAAGATATGGAGTGCTTCCAAATGGCTGCAACGCTTGACCCAAGGTTTAAGCTAGACTGGTGTAATGGTGAGGAACAAAATACTATAAGAAACCTCC
This sequence comes from Setipinna tenuifilis, assembly GCA_030347295.1. Taxonomy (NCBI): domain Eukaryota; kingdom Metazoa; phylum Chordata; class Actinopteri; order Clupeiformes; family Engraulidae; genus Setipinna; species Setipinna tenuifilis. Next base: position 7,950,078 of record CM059274.1, read on the forward strand.
TTGCTGCAAAAGTTGACACTGTACATCCAAGGTGCACTTCTTGTATGAATACACGATCACGTAAACGCTCCAGGCTGTTTTCGTTCATGGGCACTGACACCACTTTGCCAATTGATGCTATCTCCCATGAGGTCCCATCTTATTTGAGCACCGGATGTTTAACAGAAGACACCAACCCCTTGCTATTCTGGAAAGAAAACGAAAATCGTTTCCCCAACCTTTCCATACTTGCCCGAAAATATCTGGCCATACCTGCTTCATCTGCACCAGTTGAGAGGATATTTAGTATTGGCGGGAAAATATTCAGACCAGAGCGATCTCGCCTCAATGACAAAACATTTGAAGAGCTGATGATCATCAAATGCAACACTGTTTCCCCTTGAAGAAAATAAAACAATAACTGCATTCACCACAGCTTTGTGTTGTTTGATTACTTCAACCCTTAGGTTGTGATATGGTCAAAAATTACCGTTTTGAAAAACTTCATTCTTAAATAACTTTTTATTTTTCATTTTTTTATTTTTTATCTTACACAAATGAGACTTCATGACATCCTTCAGCTAACCTATTTAAATGGCCAAAATGAAATGAAAAGAAGTTCTTGAAGATTTGTGGAAGATACACAAACTTGTTACCTACACAGTGTTTCGGTCAAAAATGACCGGACCATTAATTTACATTTCCAAAAGTTATATCCAGAAAAACTGACTTTGAATATTCAAAACTATTGTAACAAAACCACACACACACACACACACACACACACACACACACACACACACACTTTCTTGCTCTTTGCGGGAAGCAAACATTCCAGAATATTGATGGCATGAACATGAACACGGAACAAGGCATGAACATGACCAAGAGATTTACAAGAGATGAGGCTCTTCAGTTACTTTTTGATGATAACGGAAGAGAATGAAGACAATGTGTCAGAGGAGGATGATGACGCCGAATATGGTGATGAGAATAGAAATAGAAGAGGCAAATGCAGGAACACCATTTCCAATAAAAAAAATGGAAATATCATGTGGCATCCATCCGCAACTGTTACTCCAAGTAGAGCCACCACAGAAAACATTATTCCCCTGAGACCAGGGCCTACCAGATATACCATCGCCCACACAGATGGCATTCTGTCAGTGAGTTGTTCATAACAAATCCAATTCAAGGCTTCATACTGGAGATGACAAACATTGAGGGTCACCGTGTGTATGGCACTAACTGGAGGATGCTTGACCTAGTTGACCTCCACAGCGACAAGGAAATGTTACTTTGTTGTTACAACTAAAACATCAACATGTCTATGAGCAGACGAGAAGTTAATTACTTTCAATGTTATTATATTGAGAATAAAACTGAAATTTGAATTAATTGTGTTGTATTCGTTTTTTCATTATTAGAACTTAATTTTAATGAATCGAATTGGTGCAAGATCAGGAAAATAAAGCCTATAAATGATACAACAAAGTAGAATAACATTTAAATCACCTTGGCCATGTTTCAAAGGGATGTCTAATACAGTAGATAATCAAAACATATGCAAATCAGATTTTTAATAAATGTATTATTGTAGTTTAGGCGGTCAATTTTGACCATTAACACCATGACGTTTAAAATGAAAATATTGCTTAAAAATATATATAAGCATAAATATATGCTTAGTATTAGTCTCTGTATAGCTTTAGTTGTGTTTCATATATAATTATTCCAATATGGAAGAAGAACACATGCCAAGAATCACATTCTTATTGATATGTGGTTTGAATGAATTTCTTTGAATTGCACTGAATTTGAAATTCCACTTCCTGTAATTCCAATTCACATTCAATTCCATATCCCCTGGGGTGGAGCCAATTCAAATTCAATTCAAATTCACTTCCTGAATTGAATTGAATTCTGAAATTCTGAATTTGGGACAAGCCTGCTTGTTATGGTGTGAAGGGTCCAGACTGCTCCTCTGTGTCATGGTACGACAACGCAAATAGGTTAAGTAGGAAGATCTCGCCAAAATCGAGACTCAGCCTGCTCCCTGACTGTTCCCTCCACATCGCCAATGTCACCACTGAGGATACTGGATGCTACAGTTGTGAGAATAACCTGATTGGTCGAAGTACATATCTTTTCCTCCGTGTTCTTGCTGGTAGGTGTACAGTCACAGCCCTACAATGACACGCCTGGCACAGTGAAATTGGGTGTAAAATGAGGCGAATGTGTGTGTGTGTATATGGAGTGTTTGGGGTGTACTTGTGTGTGTTATGTGGGTGTTGTATGTGTGAGGGGGTGCTGTGTTGTGTGTGTTGTGTATGTTTTATGTTGTGTATGGGGGGTGGGGGGGTGTTGTGTGTATGTGTGGGTGTTGTGTGTGGTGTTGGTGTTGTGTGTGTGGGATGTGTGAATTAAAGGGGTGTCGTATGTCGGAGTGGGTGATATGTATATCAGAGTGGTGTGTGTGTGTGTAGTGCATCAGACCCAAAAGGCCACTTTCTCACTCACTCACATACACACACACACACACACACAAAAGGCTACACTTATCCACTGAAGCAACAGCACAAACATGCCTGTGTCACCCTTAGCATGGTTTGTGTCACCCACAGGTGTCCTTTACTCCCATGATGGAGGGACAGCCATCCTGCCTTGTGATGGTGTGAAGGGTCCAAACTGCTCCTCTGTGTCATGGTACAACTACTCAAAAGAGTTGAGGTTTTACAGTACGAAGATCTGGCCAGAATGGCGCCCTAACCGAGATGAACGACTCAGCCTGCTCCCTGACTGTTCTCTCCACATTGCCAATGTCACCGCTGAGGATGCTGGATGCTACAGATGTGAGAATCACCTAAATGGTCAGAGTGAAGTTCTTCACCTCTCTGTTCTTGACGGTAGGTGTACAGTTACAGCCCTGAAATGACATGCCTGCCACAGTGAAACTGGGTGGAAAAATGAGAGGAATGTCTCTTCCAGTCTAAATACGGGAAATAACCAGGCCCGTCGCAACAGGGTAGACAAACTAGACTGTTACCTAGAGCCCCCCACTGAAATGACAGGTTATGTATTCAAATAACAGCAACAACAACTTTGTCAGACCCTCCAGGATTTCGCGATGTTGCAATCGCAATTTTCAACGCAAAATCAGCCAATCCCTGCAAATTCATTGCGACTTGCAACTTTAACCAAACTCTGCAACATTCTCGAAACTTTTGGGCTATCATCGTCATGTCTTGCTAAAGAGTGAGTCTCCTTGCTCTGTTTAGAAGATGCAAGAAACATCTGTGATTAACAAGGGCTCACTCTTGCTCACTAAAATAACTTCCAAACACGAATGCTGAAGAAAAATATTGCACTGCGTTTAATACTGTTGCAGAGCACAGGGAAGTCATCTACTACAAACACTTTGCCTTCTCGTAAATTATATATTTATAAATCCCAACCTGAAAAAACCTGCAACTTTTATTGCAACTTTTTAGAAAACAAGCCGCAAAATCAGGTATTTTAGGCCACAACTGTCCCAAAATCCTGGAGGGACTGCTTTGTGACCGCCCCCTTAAACTCTATGATGGGTCAGTGCAGGAAATTGCAGTGACACTGTTATCGGAATTCCTCTCCAGGGGGGCCCTCCCCAATAGCTTTGAAAGTTACCACGTGATTGAGCGGCAACCAAACCAAAAAGTTTAAAAAGTATCTTTTTGAGACAGAAGATTAAGAAAAGAAAGGCTGCCCCCGCATTCATTGACAAATGTGCAATTCTGAGTACCTTTTCACTCGCTGTCTGGGAACCGATGGAGTCTGTCTGGATTGGTGGCAGTACTTGGGTTGGATCCTCTGAAACCAAGTCAGTTGGTAATGGGAAGGCTGGCCACTTCTCGGAATTGGTCCTCTATAAGTTCTCTCGCTAAGAAATGCTAGAGGCTTCTGAACAGGGGTACCATAGGTGGTGGGAAAACGTGCATATGTAGGCTGAGTAAGGTTGGTTGACTGTAATGGTCTAAAGGTCTTGCCGGATATTGGCTGGCTACTGGTGGTTGTGAATATCCGTAGGTATAAGTTTGGCTAATGGAAGCATGATAATCTCTTGTAAGATCTTAAAATGGATTACTACCATATGGTTGCTGAGTAGGGGCAGACGGGTGTCTAGGCATTGCTGTTCTACATGTATCTTTAATGGCTTGTATTTTGCTCAACATCCTGTTAATGGTGTCCATCATGAGCTGCTCTCTCCTGTCAGCGGACTGCAACACTGGGTCCACTGGATTATTCTGTACTTTGCATGCTGCTGCACTTGCATACAGTGAATGGTCATAAGGTGGGGAGATAAAGGGCATCAGGACTGAGTGAGACCCGGGAGCAGGCGTGCTAGCCCTTGGGGGAAGATGTTGAGATGCAATTGTGGCACTATGATGCAGATAAGATTTAGGTGCAAAGCCCTGGGCTAAGACGAAGGGATGCTGATGAAAGGGAGCACCACTATTGGCCAAAGGGCGCTGAACAGGCTGCTCACAATTTAAAGTCTCTGGTGTACTGTAAGGCTCTGCTTGTGCTTCTAGCATTTCATTGTCCACCTGAAATCTAGAAGGCTTTGGGTCCAGTCCTGAGGGCACCACTATCTGTTCTCTAGGCTGGACCACATATTGTGAGTTCTCAGTTCTCTTGAGCTGCCTGGGCTTCCTGAGCAGCGTGCCAAGCATTATGTAGCTGGAATGCTGGCTGATAGGGCTAGTCGAGCGAGATGTGAGAGGCGTCATTCTCCTGGCTCCCTCCTCAGTCATCTTCTGGTGCCTGTCTTCTTGACCCTGTGCTTGTACTGTGCTGCGTTATCTGCATCTGACTGTGCCGTCGGTCGTTGGCCCACAAGTTGGATATCATAGTCCCTGAGGTAAGCAGGTTGCTGGAGACGCTTAGGCCGGACTGCAGGAGGTAATGGGAGGTCACCACTAGTGTAATGATGTTGCATTCTGTAGCTTTAGGACTCCAAAGAGGCACCACAACCATCCGGCTCGAAGGACCTGTGTTAAATCGAGTTTAGAGATAGCTGGGTGGACTGTATAGTGATGTCTGGATCCAATGGTGCCACCTTGGTGCATTTGTAAGAACACCTGAGTCCAGAATACAGTCAACTGATTTACTTCACTTACTAAGCAGCACAGTATCACATGAATGTCAAATTAGGTACAACCAGTATTATGCTAGGCAATTGGGCAGTATGTCAACAATGAGGATGATTGTAAGATGTGAATGTGGTCTAAAGAAAAAGAGATAAATATCATACATTTGTCCATAATGAACATAAATTCAGAACTTACACAAATATATCTAATCTGAATAATACTACAGGGGCGTATCCAGAACATTTTTACTGGGGTGGCCAAGATGACACACAAATATAGTCTGAGGTGGCCATGGAATTATATACACATAGAAATTTTGTATTTTTTAGACACAATTTCCTGCATTTTAACCAAATATGGAGAGCCACTATCTGCTTAAAAAAAAAAAAAACTTTTACGAAAGACTAAAAACAATTTTTAAAAACAGGTGTTATATTTTAATGAGATTCATCCTGGGACAAGCAGAGCCTATCCTGCCTGCCCTAAGAGCACATCTGTGATATACAGTATATAGAGTGAGACTAATAAGTATTTGATCCCTTGCTGATTTTGTTTTCCCCCCTCAATGGAATACAAATAAATTAAAATATATTCTTCAAAGTTGTTTTCTGGATTTCTTTTTTAATATTCTGTCCCATATTAGGATACACCTACCATTAAAATTGTAGAGCATGTCTTTATTAGTGGGTAAACCAACAACGTCAGCAAGGGATCAATTATTAGAAGGCTAGTAACTCATTCTATAATCTAATAATAAAAACAGATACTCAAGGAGCTGTAGTTGGTGTACATTTATTGTTGAAACTAGTCAGGACACATTCATGAATGACTTCTGAACCTGACATACCATGCTTAGTAGGTGGAGTTCCAGACAATACTGGTTCACAGTCAGTCTCCTCCTCCTCCAAGTGTGGCTGGTGAACTGTGGGAATACAAGGATGGTTTAATAACAAATAAATACACAGACAGACAAACAGACAGGCAGGCGCGTGCACACACACATACATACAAATCTTAAGTTATTCATCATCTTCTGTCAGCTGTTTAAATTGTGTGTGTAGTACTTCAGACAGATGTAACTGTAATTCAAACTTTCCATACATAACCTACCATCTTGTATTGGGAGAGTGGACTGCTCATCATCACTATGCTGCATTGTGTGGGCCTCTGCACTGCTGCTGGTAAGCTGTAGCTGACTCTGAGTCTTTTCTTTTTTTAGAAAGAAGCTCTGAATGTCTTTTGTTCTCTTCATATTCTCTTAATATCCCTGCATAAAATGTAATTCAATCACTCAATCATGCAACCAATCAATCATTCAATCAACTCACTTCACTTAGCTGTAATTATAATATCAACAGGGATCATTGTCGAATTGATTTTAAAATCAGTGTAAAAATTTAAGGTGTTCTTGTGGTTCTGGGACCCCTTAGATAACAACTTTGACTTCAATGAATCACCAACAATGTTATAATTCCAAATGAGTCGCCGTCGGTCTGCAAGACAATATTACTGCTGTGGACAGTGTCAGATTCTAAAGCCGTGTCATTATGGTTTTAACAAATAAATGACATGACGGGAATTTGTATTATGAATGCACTCACTGCTGTATCATGAGTTTGTGTGCATGACGATTTATTTTCGTTACGTTTGAACAACAGGATTAAGACATATTGATACATTAAATGAAATTAAAACAAATTTTGTGGTCAGATATGTACAGCAAGTTTAGCTATGAGTGGAGTCACACTCTGAAGTAGACTAGCGCTGTGGGTTACTACAGGGAGCCGAGGTGATCTGGACTTAAATGATTTGCTCCAACTTTACTTAATCTCTACTTCTTCAAATGGTTTGAAGAAACGGACAAGAATCTCCTCACTGTCAAAGTCACCACAACTTCAGAGTCCAGCTTACTTCAAGCTGTAGTTCACTTCATGTGCTAGGTTTCGAGATACAGGCTCTACTAGCCTACTGCAGTCTGTATCGTACTTGTGAAAGTAGCTAATGGGCTACTACCCTTTCGAGAAATGTATGCTACTCCTGTCCTGAACGGTTTCATATTCAATTTATCCTGTTAACAACAACAAAAAAAAGAAACTGACGTTAACGTTACTAACTTGGCTTGCAGGCTGCGGCTATACAGTGTAGTACAATGTACAGTAGAGCACAAGTTAACTAGTGTAGCCGCTAACTTGTGCTCTCGTCTTGTCTCGTGTAGGCTATCTCGCCTTTTAGCTGTTCCTGCTACTAACATAAAGTTCGTTAAATAAAGTTTTCCTACATATTCAGAGCAAATTACGACATGATAATTATTCATTAAATCGTTAAATTACCATACCTTATTGACTGAATCCCGATGTATACAGTTAATGGATGCGGTCTCTCTTTCGCAGGAGCTGCAGGTGACAGGCAGTGTTCATCTCGCAGAGTTGCCAGATCTTGAACGATAAATAAGCGACTTAGGCCATGAGCCAGACCACCGTTCGCAATCAAAAGGGTGGGCAAATTCTTGTTGGTATTTTATTATTGCTATATATGTCCAGATTATGGAATGGTATGATAACCTTGGCAGAACAGTAGCTTTATCATATTTGTCATGCATTTCTTATTTGAACCATATGCATTCCACACGGCAATAGTGCCCATTCTTAGATGTTGCACATATAGCAATTTAGGTACTTCTACTGATGATTAATATCTCTGTTACAGTTTTTTAAGTCCCTGTACTGTATATAAGTTGTTATTAACCAAGAGGAATTGGCACAAACTACTGGTGCAGAGTGAGCAAGGAGGGAAATCGAATTTAACATTACAGTTGACATATCTCTTTTGTGAATCATACAGGCCACAGACATTGACTTTGTATTTTGATTTACCTAATCACAGAACAACTCTGGCTCTTCTGCAATTTTTTGAAGAAAATAAGATCCTTGTTTTTCACTGAACCATGCCATAGGTCATTACCTAAAAGATAACTGACTTTTAACATCTGAAATTCCATCGGGTTGCCTAGTTAGCTTCGGAAATTCGCTGTGGTCGGTCATACAGTTTGCATCACCCCAGGCTAATTTTGTATGTTTGCTGGTTGAAATTATAAAAACTAATAAAAAAATAATAATAAATAATAATAATAATAATAATAATAAATTGCACATATTTTTATTCATTATTGTGACCTAGCTTGCTTGCTAGCTTTGCCCTTTCGAAGATTTGCTGTGGTCATCCAGTTTGCATCCCCCCAAACTAATTTTGCTATGTTTGCTGGCTGAAATTATAAGCACTAATAAATAATAATAATAATAATAATAATAATAATAATAATAAACAATAATAATAATAATAAAATTCCCATAATTTTAATTCATTATTGTGCCCCTGCTTGCTTGCTTGCTTGCTAGCTAGCTTTGCCTTTCGGAAATTCGCTAGGCAATTTGCATCTAGTTTGCATCACCCCAAACTAATTTTGCTTTGTTTGCTGGCTGAAACTATAAAAACTACTAATAATAATACATTTCCCTTATTTTTATTCATTATTGTGACCCAGCTTGCTTGTCTCTGCAAAGTCGCTGTGGTTCCCCAGTTAGCTTGGCCCCAAGGGAATTTTGCTTTGTTGCGGACTTAACATTATTAGGATAATCTTTTATTATTTCAAATCAAGTCAGGGATCAGGGATAAACTCAATCAACCAGGCAATAAACAAATTCATAAGAATAATAACAAGCAAACAATAAGGATAACAAATTTTTAACTTCTGAAATTCAATCTGATCGCCCAGCTAGCTTTGCCCTTGGGAAATTCGCTGTGGTTGCCCTATTTGCGTTACCCCCAGCTAATTTTGCTTTGTTGCTGGCTGAAATTATAATAACTGATATTTTTCAAAACTGGAGAGGCTGGTCAATTTCTATGCCAGGAAATGGCTTGGCCTTCCCAGGTGCCTCAGTAGGATTGGGCTTTATGTCAGAGGCATGCTGGAACTTCCCATCACCAGCCTGGTAGAGGAATACAAGTGTGCCAAGATCACTCTCCAAGACTCCTATGACCCATTTGTGGCCCAAGCAGCACCCATCCTGGCCACCGGAAGGAAGTGGACCCCGCTGGCTGCAACAGAGCAGGCAAAGGCAGCACTCCAACACCGTGACATCGTGGGACATGTTCAGGAGGGGAGGAGCGGTCTTGGCCTTGGTACTAGCAGACCGATTTAGAGCAAGGCCAATCCAGCTCAGAGACGCAAGCTAGTGGTCCAAGAGGTACATTGGGAAGAGGAAGCAGCAAGGCGCACCCAAGCCGTGGCACAGGCAAAGCAAGGTCAGTGGATGGCGTAGGAAGGGGTAGAGAAGAGTCTCTCTTGGAAAGATCTATGGGAGATGGAGGCATTCAGGGCAAGCTTCACCATCAGGGCTGCTTACGATGTTTTACTTTCCCCCGCAAACCTAAGCCAATGGTATGGTGACGACCCCACATGTGCCTTTTGCGCAAGCCCAGCAACACTAAAGCACATCTTAGTGGGCTGCAAGACTAGCCTCACCCAAGGTCGCTACACCTCGCGACACAACCAGGTGTTAAGATGTCTTGCGGCAGTGCTGGAATGGCAATGGGTGAGCGCAAATGCACTTCGCCCCCCGCCATCCCACCGGCAGCCAGCACTCTTTGTCCGGGAGGGTCAAGCCAGCTTCACCATCACCAGCAGGGCTGACATTGGGTAGCTGGATAGAGCACAGGACTGGAAAATGCTGGCAGACCTGGACAAAAAGCTGTGCTTTCCACCGGAAATCGCATCCACCAACCTTTGCCCAGACCTTGTTTTGTGGTCTTCCTCACTCAAGGTCGTGTACATCATTGAGCTCACGGTACCATGGGAGGGTGCAGTAGAGGAAGCCTATGAGCGGAAGAAGCTGAGATACACCAATCTCGCAGCAGACGCCCAACAACAAGGCTGGAACGTGAGGGTACGCCCGGTGGAAGTAGGCTGCAGGGGATTCATAGCCACTTCAACATCTAGGCTACTCAGGGAGATGGGGGTACGAGCGAAGGCCCACAGGCGGGCAATCAAGGCTCTTGCTGAGGCTGTTGAGAAAGGGAACCAGTGGCTGTGGAGCAGGAGGAAAGACCTGACCTGGGGCTCCAAGTGTGTGGTTGATGGGAGTGAACCTGGGACGCTGGGATTCACTGCTGAACCTTCTGGAGGTGTCGTGGGCCTATCAGCGAAACACCCAAGAAGGAGGGCAACCACTTGAGAACCCAAAGGATGGCATCACTCACTTGATGGCCACAGTGTCTCGTCTGTGCCTTAGGTATTTACTGGGATATCAACACCTAGCCCTACACAACAGATCTGTCTTAACAGCCTCAACAAAAAAGTGCAGCCTCTCATCAAATGTTGCTGAGTGGACACACTTAAAGCCCCAGCAACCAACAAACGCCCAACTGGAAAAGTATTCTTTCATGTATATTCATGCATATTTCCTGTTTGTCTGACGTGATGCTGTTAATGTTAATGTTATTGATACGATACAAACACTTAAAGATGCACTGTGTAGTTTTTTTTAGTAGTGCGTTATCAAAATGTATGCTGCCCATTTACAAATAAGACTTTTCATGAATATTTACTATTATCATCAATTCTAAGTATTCCTTTTGGCTTCGAAATTCCATTTTTATATACATGAAAAGGGGGAAGACTCTCCATGTACATGTGACATTTTGAATTACCAGTCATACACATCATAGACATCTTTGGCTGTAATACCTACTCTGGCCTGAGTGGCACCAAATCCTACACAGTTTACCTTTAAATTTGAATCGTAGTCAGTGCACTCTGTCTCAAATGTTTGTAAATAAACCTATTTAAATTCAACTCACTTACATCTCATGAGTCTTATTTCGTGGGCCTATCAGCGAAACACCCAAGAAGGAGGGCACCCACTTGAGAACCCAAAGGATGCCATCACTCACTTGATGGCCACAGAGTCTTGTGGGTGCCTTAGGTATCTACTGGGATATCAACACCTAGTCCTAAACAACAGAACAGGCCTATTAGTGTGGTCTAACAACCCCTGTAGGGTCTTGATGGAAGGGAAAACATTCCTTAGGTAATTTAAGCACCCTGTGTGGTCACCGAACTGCATAATAATAAAGAACCACAATACATAGTTTTCACGTTTCCATTTTACTGGTCCACCATTTCAATACATAATAACTACCACTAAGCCACCTGTTTGCAATGGTTATCATGCCATGTTAATGTGTATGGGTATCACATGTTAATGTGTATTGTTGTCACATGCTAATGTGTATTGGTTCATGATGTTTGTTCTTCTTGTTGCAGGAAAAGTAAAAAAAAAAAAAAAAAAAAAACGATTTCATATGTTCTCATTTTTATCACATTTTGTCATTCACCTATTGCTGAGGTGATTCTATTAGGCCTATTAGTGTGGTCTAACAACCCCTGTAGGGTCTTGATGGAAGGGAAAACATCCCTGAGGTAATTTAAGGACCCTGTGTGGTCACCAAACTGCATAATAACAAAGAACCACAATGCATAGGTTTTACGTTTCCATTTTACTGGTCCACCATTTCAACGCATGATAACTACCACTAAGCTACCTGTTTGCAATGGTTATCATGCCAAAATGTTTACTTGAGATGTCCAAGAAGTCAAAAAAACAGATTAGAAATTGCCCACCCGTTCGATTGCGGGGGGTCCATTTTGGGGTCCTGGCTCACGGCCTAACTGCCACCCAGACCTGCATGGGGCTGGAGGCGACACGCGCAGTGCTCATCTCGTGTCTACTGACCCCTCAGTGTCACTCGAAAAACTTCCGCTGATCAGAAATCAGCTCTCTGTAGCATCATTGACTTGACAGTGTTTCTCTTGTTTGTTGTGTTGACGAACTTGATAAATACCTATCGGATCTAGGGTGGCCATCGGGGTGGCCAATGACATTTCAGTGGTGGCACTGGCCACCCCCTAGAGTCGCCACTGTAATACTAATAAAAATTCCTTCTAATAGTACAGCCTTGGTGATATTGTGTCGCTACCTACAGGCCACTGGCAGCCATAATATCCACCTACATTAACCCATGCTATACAGGTGCTAATGCTCAATCTTGGAGTACTTGGAGATGACCATTATGAAGTCCAAGCACAATAACAGCAATTAGCACATACTAAAAAATCTCGGACCTTTGAAATGAAAGCAATTAACAATGGGTTTCAAACAAACTTACAGTAATGAAGCATGCAACTTTACATTTATCTCTACATGTTCTACATGCTAGTAAGTGGATGCTAACAAAAAAACGAACACATTTACATAGTCTATAGACAACCAAAAGTGAAAAAGAGGACCTACAATTCAAGATGACAAAAAATGACTTTCACAATATAAGTACAAAATGAACAAATAAAGCACAAAAATATAACAATGTTCCCAGCACAAATAATAATGCAGTTGAAGGGTTTTGGTGAGATTTCAACCTTTAAAGTGAAGTGTAATAATAACCTGGTTACATTTACATATTTTTATATTTTTTAATTTTCATATTCTATAGCATATTTTGTATTTATTTTTATTGAAGTAAAGTTAATCTTCAGTGCTGTGTGTCTATGTTAATTAAATAATATGTTTCTATATATTTTATAGTATAGTTTGTATATAAACATTTATATTTTTTTATTAAAGTTGTTCTGAAACTGAAACAATGCATTGCATCTGGCATATTCATGGGTTTAAGGTTTTTTTCTCAAGGGGGGGGGGGGGGGCAGGTCCCCCTTTGCCTCCTTTACCTTAAATTGATACTTAAAATGTGAACAGCATGATGAAAAGGATTGTTTGACGTCATGAGACCAAGGCAATTAAAAGTTATTAGACATTGACATTTTTTGTTGTATACCCGCCACTGTTGTTGCACTGTTGCATGCTTAAAGGGGAACTTCCATCGTTATTTTGATTCATGTTTCTGTGTCGCCACTATGGTTGAATGCATTGTGCGTCATTTCAGTGAAAAAATTATGTCCTAGATCTCTTGTTTGACGCTGTTTTCTGTAAGCTATAATAGGTCTAGTGGTTGAACGACTGGCTTTCAATGCTGCGTGCATATACTGCTTGTTGTGACCCACCACATTGTAAATAGAGCTACTGAAAGTGGTTTTTGACGGAAGGACCCCTTTAAATACTGTCATGATATACCACTGTAATACCACTGTAGTGTGAACTACTGACATTTTCCAAAAGCCAAATATCCCTAAATTTTTGTGAGTAGTGTATGTTGTTTCATGATGTCATGATGGAGTCTGATGTTGTCCCCTTTCTTGCAGTTCCTTCTTCCCCCAGTGAGAGTGAGATGAAGGCTGGGGGTCATGTGACTCTCACCTGCGTCCTTCACGCTGAGGTTGACTGTGATTGGTTAGTGGCTCCAGATTTTAACACGAGTTGGGTAGAGGTGGGAGGGGCTGACCTGTGGAACTCTGCCAATTACCAGACCAGGAAATCATCTGCCTGCAGTACCACTCTGACTGTCACAAGCCCTGCCCCTTCTAGCCAGTGGAGGTGCGAGGTAACTACAGGAGACCAGGTGCAGGTGTCTTCTGTGCTCTACACCTTTGGCCACAGAGGTGAGACATACACACACACACACACACACACAGGTGCAGGCACTGCTTGTTCTCTACATCATCACGCTTCACATCGGGAAGTTATTTGGCTCTGCCAGCGTTAATTAATTCTGTTGAATGCACGCACCAGCAGCTGTTATGCCTTACTTATCACCTGCATCTTCTACTCGATGCCGACGGCAGTTTCAACACAACAATGAAACTGAAGAGTCTCCTTGTGGACTGAATAAAACACTCACACACAGATTAGCTTCAGACATAACCAACAAACATGTCTTTTGCAACACACTCATGTTAGGAACTCCAGGATTTCAGAATTATGCCTAGACAAAGAAGCGTTGTTACGTGTATCTGATACAGGGGAGCAAACTTCCTAGCATAACTCAGCTGCCAGGTTAAGCAGTCAGTCTATGTATTTATTTGTCTTTGCGTTGATTGCTTGTCTTTGAACTTAGTCCTGGTAACTTGCTAGTAAAGGCTCCACAGGACCTGAGAAGCTGTTTAGGAGTCTGATTGCAGTGGGGTAGAAAGGGTTTTTGAGCCTTAAGGTTCCACACTTCACACTGTACCTCCGGTGTCAGGGTAGAAGTGTGAAAATTCAATGCTGAGGGTGGGTGGGGTCTTCGAGGATGAACGCAGCTCTCCTGGACTCTACTGGTGGTAGATGCTCTGAAGAGAGGGCAGTGGAGACCTGGTGATCTTTTCAGTAGTCTTCACCACTCTCTGCAGCCACTTGCAGTCCACAGCAGTTGTGCTGCTGTACCACATGGTGATGCAGTTAGTGCTTTTGATGAAGCAGCTGTAGAAGTTGCTGAGGACCTTAGGTGACATGGCAAACCTCTTCAGTCTCCTCAGGAACTACAACCACTTTTGACCCCTATTGACCAACTGCCTGGTTTTCAGTGCCCAGGTGAGGGTAGCACTGATGTGGATGCCCAGGTACAAAAAAACCTCTTAAATCTTTTTTCAATTTTTCTCAAAGGCCTCTGGTGTATGGACAGCAAAAGACAAACCAGCAAATACTAACTCAGACCAGCAAGAGACCAGGAAATAAGCCCTCTTTGCCACATGACAAACTATAAGCTATTTATCTCTCTCTACCCCCCCCCCCCCCCCCCCCCCCCCCCTCTATTTCCTGTCTCTCTCTCTCAGATGTCTATATGGTTATAAGAGTGGCCGCCACTATATGTCTGTATTTGACTCTGATCACCTTTGAAGTCATCCTGAGGAGACTGAGTGAGTGGACTACTCCACAAACAAGCATATACACACATACTGATCTACACATACACTTACCTACACACACACTGGTCTACACACTTGACCCCAAATCCGCCACCATTTAGACTTTCAGTTAAAACCAGCTTAAAATGTGGAAGCCAAACTGAGGTAAAAACTATAACAGCCAAACCCAACATGAAGACTACCTGTATTCCTCTATACTGACCTCAATCACACAAGCTCCCTTAGCATCATCTTCTCTGTTACCAGGGCTGCTGCTAGCCATTTGGGTGCAAGAAGTATAACAGCTTTGTGGTGCCCAAAAAAAAAACTTAATTTTGCATTAATAACGCCATCATAAAAATGGCCTGTGCAATAACACTGTATCAGTATGTAAAAACAGTACAGTAGACTGCACCCAACAGATGAAATGTACAAATAAAAAAGAGCATGATATTGTATAGAACTAGCATATGTAATGGACAAAAAAAGACGGTCATTATGTGACACTTTCCAACCAATTTCATCATGACACCTACCATACTGATGAATGCAAGTATGTTTTCATTAACTAGGTTTATATAATTTTGCACGCCAGAGGCAACTGTAAAGCAATCCTTAGCTTTGGATACCACTTGTCAGCATCAGTGACAGTTTAGTAAGGTTAGTGATTTTCACACTCCCAAAAGCTGTTTTCCATTGTATGAAACCATTACCTTAGCCCATTATTTTTTTTTACCTATATATCTCCTCACTACTTAACTATATAATTGTGGGATTGTAACAAATGCCAAATAGCCTACCAGCCTTGAAATACAGAATGCTACGAAAAACTTGGCTAATACTTGGCTGACTACTTCTGGTGGCTGACAACAATAACAAGACTCACGTTATGCTTGATCAGAAGTAGAAGTCATTCATGGAAAGGATTGCTGGTATTAGGCACCAGTTGCTAATCTTTACTTTGGTTATGGTAGCTAGCGTTAATTAGCGTAAATATAGGTATGCACATTGTAGCTGTTACAACCTTCCTCAAACAACTGGCGTCTTAAACATCTGCAAGTGATGTGCAAATATCATCTTCTTGTGTATTCTTTTTTCCTTTTTCTGTCCCCGACTTTTGATGCCTTCTCAAAGCCATGTCCAAACACAGTTGTGTCAAACTTCAGTGTGATGTCAAAGATGAACACTGAGATTTTGCAACTTTAAGAACAATAATTTAATCAAATAAGGAGAAATTATAATATTGCTCAATTTTGTTAGTGCCTGTCTACAATAATTTCTCACTGACACAAAGTGTGGTAACAAACATTTCTGCGATTACTTGGTTGACTTAACGGTGGGGCAATGATGGGCACTTTTAGTAGAGGCAGCCAAGTAAGTAGAGAACTTCTTAAATGTGTCTGCAAAACTGAAAACTCAAAGGTGCAGTTCAAGAATCCACGGGTGCTGTGCACAGCATTATGCCAACCTTATGCACCTGCACAGATGTCAGTGAACTTTAAACCAACCAATGAAAAGTCAGCACAGGGGTGTTAGGTATATCCTTGCAGTTGTGCAAAAGCAGCTATACACACTCTGTAAACATACACTGATCTACACACTCCTATAAACACACACTCATATTAGCACACATTCGTCTACACCCACACAATCATATACACACACTCATATACAGTACCAGTTAAATGTTTGGGAACGCCTTCTCATTCAATAGTACTTCCTTACTTTCTTATTTTCTACATTTTAAATGAAAACTGATGTCCAAAAGCTGTGTGCTAAATGGACTGTGGTGGGAAGGGATCAATTGTGTTTTCAACAGTGTTTTCTTTCATAGCCATCAGTATTAATCTACAATGTGAAAACAGTAAAGAAAAACTACTCAATAAGAAAGCGTGTCCAAATTGTTCACTGGTACTGTACACACACACACACACACACTCTCTCTCTCTGACTCTCTACATTTTTTTCTGCTTCACAGGAATTCCCCAGGCCCAACAAAACACTTCTGTGAGTGAAACAAGCAACCACACACAACCACACACACAACCACACACACCACCACACACACACACACACTAATGTGGTGTCCTCCTCCTGTGTTGAAGGCTTCCAGTGATCCCTCTGCTGAGGCTGAACAGCCTGTAATGTTGTAGCCTCGCCCACTCTTCATCACCACACTCTTCCTCCATCAGCAGCACTGCAGATGACGACGGCAGTCTGGGACACACACACACGCACACACACACACACACACACACACACACACACAAACACACAAACAAACACACACACACACACACACACACACACACACACACAGAGTCATGCACGTGCAAACACTGACATGTATGCACACACACACACACACACACACACACTCTGGCACACTGGGACACACTCACACACATACTCTACATTCACTTCATGAGCTCCTTCTTGGTTTGGCTGGGACAGAGTGTAACATTTAGGTTTCATTACCTCTGCCAAGGAGGTTATGTTTTCACTGCTGTTTGTCTGTCTGTCTGTTTGTGTGTTGGCAAGATAACTCATGGTAAGTCATAAGTGGATTTAAATGAATCGTTCAGAAAATGTAGATAATGGCACAAGGAAGACATGATTACATTTTGGTGAATGTAGGACGAGCATATTATGAGAAACTCGTGATAGCCTGCTGATGGGGGAAGGGTTATGTTTTAAGTCACGAACGGATTTGTATGAACCATTCAGGAAATGTTGATAAAATCTTAATATCGGTGTAAAAATATGTCAGGGGAAATACGCTGCGAGTGGTGGGAACAAATGATTCAATTTTGGTGGTGTTGGTGGAGGTCTGTTCTCTGCAAGTGGTTTTAGTCTGTTTTTGTCTGTAAATATTATGTGTTGAAATATTACGTTTCAATGAATATCATGCTTTTATGAATATTATGTGATTATGAATATTATTCTTTTTCAATTACATTTGATCTGTGCTTTGTTTTTCTCTTGTTTTTTTTAAACAGACTCTTACATTAGCTCTCTCTTAGAGACACATGGAAATACAGTCTTTCACACACACATACACACTGCAACTACACATTACACATTTTACTGTAGAATTCTAATGATTTTTATGAATTCTTTTTAACTGTCAAATGAATGCCAACTGAATTTGTTTTCATGTATGTTCAGGAGAAGACAGTTATGTGAGGCCTAGTTGTGACGAAACTTAGAAGGCTGCCTTTACCAGTACACTGAGTGCTGTTTAGGGGGGAAAAAGGTGGGAAACTAGCAGGTCTGTGACTTTGTTTGATCTATTCATATGTGATTCTCAGCCACAGCTGAGAGACAGTGGTGCCAATGAGTTATGTACTTATATGGACAGTACTTCCTGAACTAGGTTCTGTTTGAGTTATTGTCCACTGGTTAGGCTGGTTGTAGTAAAGTATTGTAGTATAACTATCTCCCATTCTTTTACCTTTGCGGAGACAGATCGAACGACTAGAGAAGAAAGGCATTTAACAATGAGCCTGCATGTCTCTACCTTGACAACTGAGTAACTCAGACTTAGACACTTAGCCAAAGTGTTAGTCTTTCTTTCTTTCATTTCATTTATTTTCCCTTCTTTTATGTATTAACTCAATTTGTAGCAATCATTTATGTAATAAATGTTTGATCCTGATTCAAAGTAACGAACATCAAGTCTTTTATTCACTGAAGACCTATTTTAGCTTATTTAGAAAACACAATGCAATCTGTGGTGAACAGACTTCAGGTGTAAAGTCAATCTGGAAAACAACAACATCTAACATTACCATGAGCTCCATCTTTGTTTGAATGGGATGGTTTGTCTTTTACATTTTTATCCTGATTTTAACATTTCAGTTTTATCTGTTGATAAATATTATGTATTCTGGAATGTTATGCTCTTATTAATATTATGTAATTATGAATTTTAAGCGATTATGAATATTTTTCCCATTTAATTACAATTCTTTTGTATGTATGCCCATCTCTTCAGCAAAGTTTGGCCATCCATAGTTAAGTTGTGTTGTTCAAACGATTATCTTTGACCTCGTTAGACCATCGTTTATGTACACATGACGTCATCACCTTTGGCCTTGGGTCGGATTAGGCACCATTTTATGCTTTACCGCCACCAACTGCATGAATGATCTTAATTCACTTAATTTTTGTCCTAGCACTTGCCAGATCATGTAAAAAAGATAGAAAATACACCCTACAACATACAAAAAGCTGTTGCAAAATGTTGTTGGATCATTAAAGTCATTTACTGATCTTACACCTCGTTTTTAATACTGTGATGTAGTATGATCAAGGTCATTCCATTATCCCACAGATTATTTCACCTGTTTCAAGGTGACCAGGATTCGAACCCATATCTCTCTGAAAAAGACAGTAGGTTGTCATAGTGGGCTGACAAACTAATCACTCACCCATTGTACCACAACTTCACATGGAGAGAGGCCTTAGTTATATTTATATGTAGATCCATGTAGTATAAATGAAACACACCATCATATCGTTAGCTTCATAGCATAATTGCCATAGCATAGCAAAGTCATCTTTTGGTCAAATTGAGATTTTTGCACAACTTTACTCCCCTACCACTTCTGCATCATCCTGTCTGTCTGCCTATGTCATTGGCCAATCACAACACTCATAAAAGTAAAAAAAACATAGCTGCCTAAGTCATTCATTTGACTTAGGCAGTTTTACCATTTGACTTAGGCAGTTTTACCATTGGACTTAGGCAGTTTTTATACAATCAATTTGACTTAGGCAAATTATGCCTATGACTTAGGCAGTTTTTCTGAGAATATAAAATAAACATTACATCTTCTCAGCCATTTTGCATACATCAAAACTGCCTAAGTCACTTTTATTTGATAAAAAAATGATGTTCGGTTTTGTTCTTTTTCCAAACTTTTTCTCACATCTACATGAATGTTCTGTGAAAATATCAATAAAAAATATGCATGTGATTTTTTAAAAATGTGTTTTTTCTTGTTTTCCAAAAACACAAAAAAATGACTTAGGCAATTATGCTATCAAGCTAACGATATCATACAACCTGATTTAGTCACTGCTTTTAATGAGTATGGGACATGATTGTGTTGAGGAACATTGCCCTAAGCTGCTGAAGCTGTCATACCAGCTTAACTGAGATGAGGCTAGCAGAAGCGAACAGCTTGCCATAGACTCCCATGTTAAAAAGTCCAATTTCAAAATTAAACACATTTACAGCTTGGGTTTAAAAAACGGTTTAGGTGTTTTTCAGTAGTTTTTTATACCACTGAAAGACCTATGCCATAAGCTTTAGGGCTTAGTAAGCAGCACACCAGATATTTCATATAATGTCAACATGTGGTACATATTTTGATACAGGAAATGATGATAAACTTGGGACCTCTAGTTCCTTGTGTATTGCCAGGGCCGTCATGGCAGCACTCTTTCCATTTAACCTAATACAGTTATTCACTCTTCATCCCGGTATTTGTCTTTGGTGCTTGTATAGGGCTACCTGCCTATTTCCAGTGAAACTGTAATAATATTTTGTAGGCCGTATTGGTTAGTTTGTTATGTTTACAAATAAAAAAAAACATTGTTCATCCCGTGCCGTTGAAATGTGTGTGTGTGTGTGTGTGTGTGTGAACTATAGAATACGCACTATTGACTTGCATTGGATTAACTTCCATGATCTGAACATCGGAATTTCTGTGATGCCGCCACAAATTTTCAGTTAAGGGACCATGGTGATTTCACGGAAGTCTGTTAGACCAGGTTGCATCCCCCGTTAACCGGTCATAAGCGAGTGTGTGTGAGGTGTGAGAATGTGGTTATTACACAACATAATATTCAGCAGAGGTGTGAAGTGGGAGGGCAGTGTATGTGTGTGTGTGTGTGTCTGTCTGTCTGTAAGGTGTGAAGTAGAAGAAGGAAAGTGTGTCATGTGATCAACTGCACTAGCAGTTTCTGACAGATAAGTGTTTTTTTCTAGAGATTTTTTTATCATTACTTCCTGCTTGTTTTACACAAACACACACACTCTCTCTCTTACACACACATTCACACACACACACACTCACACACTCTCTGCCTTCTAGTGTTACTTTTGCTTCTGCAGTCGGTTGATCCTTCACATAATGGCCAATTAAGGTTAAATTGACTAGCCTTAAGGCTTAATAGGTCAGTTAAGGTGTCCTACCACACAACTGTCTCTTCACTTGAGATATGCACATTGCCTGTGATTATGGCAAAAACAAACGCTGTGGCTGATTTACTGTGTGCCGGAGTCAGTTCAACTGACATAGCAAGACATCTTCAGATTGCCAGAAGCACCATCTACAAAATTAAGAAGTTACAATGCAGTGGAACAGTGAATAGACAGCCTGGTTCTGGTCGGGCTCGGTCTGTAAGGACCCATGGACCAATGGCGAGTCAAACACCGAGTCAAGGCTAATCCAGTGAGATCCATTCAAAAAATGGCATCCGACCTAGATGTGTCACTTCCATGAGGCGAATCGTAAAAAATTATCTAAATAGCAATGGAACTAACCCTTAACCCGTGCTCTAGACTAACACAAGCCCAGAAGGACACAAGACTCCAATGATCCAAAACCCTGATCAATGACCTGAAGCATGGTCCACAAGGAAGAGCCCATCTTGTTTTTCGAATGAGAAGATATTCACTGCTGATGCCTTTAGTAATTGCCGGAATGACAGGTGGATTGGGAATGATGCTACAAATGTCCCAGATGCTGTCAAGTACACAAACTGCACGAAGCACCTGACATCAGTCATGGTATTTGAACTTGTAGCATCTGATGGCAAGAAGATGCCTCCTCTGTTCCTTCCTGCTGGAGTAAGGATCAATGCAGAGAAGCCTACCTGGAAATCCTACGCACCAAAGTCAAGCCATGGGTGGAGACAAACTACCCTGAAGGGAATTATGTCTTTCAACAGAACGGAGCCCCTGCCCATACTGCCAAAAAGACCCAGCAAGCTACTGGCCAAAGGACATGTGGCCCTCACAGAGTCCAGACCTCAACCCATTGGACTACAGTGTTTGGGCAACTGTGGAGGAGAGTACCTGTAAGAAATCTCACCCTTTGGTGGACGCCTTGAAGCAATCCATAGCTAGGGCCTGGAACCGGATGACCTCTCCCTACATTCTGAGGACATGCAAAGTGTTCCAGAAACGCCTGGAGGCTGTTGTGGCAGCATGTGGTGGACGCCTTGAGAAATAAATTGATATCTTTATGCCCCCTCCAACAGTGTATAGTTTGTGAATAAATGACCATGAAAATCTAAGATATAGTGGGTTGAAGTTCCTGTAATCAAGTGTCTACTTTTTTTGGCTCACCCTGTAGGTATACCTCCTTGTTTCCGAGCTTACAGATCCTGGAAAGTGACTAAAATATCCTTTTTTTGGAATATTTCTCTGGCTCTGCAGAGGTGGGGGGAGACTACACATTACTCCAGCCAATCACATATAAGGAAAGTGAAGGGCAGTAATTTAATTGGCCATTGCCAACAGTCAGTGAGCTGTTGGGGCAGGTGCTACAATCCTGGTCTGAAGGCATTATCCTTCACAGTAGGAACGTGCCTTTGTGATGCAAGATGATTTAACTACTGACCTTTAAATTTGAGTTCAGGAAAAACAGCACATGAGAGTATTGAGGAAGAACAACTCTTTAAAGCATTTCAAAATAAAAGTTCGAGAAGCTTCCAGTAATACATTCATTTCCAGCAGGAGAAAGGCAAACTAAAACAGAGCAGGAGCACACAGACACGCACACACACACACACAAAACATGAGCATGTTGGTCACCTTTTTGCACTGCTTAACACAAACATACACACACAACTAAGACAGAATATAAGCACACAGACACACCCTTGTCACCCTGGCTAAGACCATGATCGCATTCACACTCAAACACGCACGCGCACGCACACACACACACACACACACACGTGTGGATGTATTCAGCCCTTATCCTAGATGTTTTTAAGACCATGGACACACACACATATGAAAGTGTGTATGGGTTCACCCCCAACCTTGTTACTGATGGGGCCATGCAGGTTAAGCGACAGTGTATGTTTGTTATGTGTTGTTTTCAGGAAGTGCACATTCTACATACATGTATGCACACACACACACACACACACACACACACACACACACACACACACACAGGGTGGGCCATAAAGATTGGACATCTTTTACATACCAGTATCTTGGATTATAAACATGATATAGGGTACGCAATATATTTATGACTTATGATATTCACCTTCACATATTCTCTAAGATGTTCCTATTTTTGAAGAGAGGTGATCCTCAAATTGAATTGCATTTTTTTTTGCTAAAAATGCAGAAATCTTTTTTTTCCCTTTGAAATCCATAACATGACATCCTGAGGAATACCAACATCAACTACCCGTAAGAAATAACAAAATCTTACATAATATGTGAAACACCTGTATAACAGTTATGTATGCTATGAGCAGTTATGTGCAAAATATTAAGCATACACTTGATCTGTCCCAACAGACGTGTGGTGGGCACACACACGCACGCACGCACACATACTCGATCCGTCCTTCTACAGACATGTTTGTTGCACACACACACTGCTGCTCGTCACACATGCATACACACACACACACACACACACTTCATTGGCTCTCACTGTCTAACTGTCGTCAGTGTAGTGACGGAACAACTTGGGGGCGGAGCTAAAGCATGGGGGTTTCCACAGATGAGGCTCGCTTCTTCACACTATAGACACTGACCTAGCAGTAGGTGTACACATTCAGACATCGCCACGGCAACAGCTGTCCACATTCAGACATTTCTCTGTTAGTGTGTAATGTTGGGGTGTGTGTGCGCATTTGACCTGCTTTGGTAAGAAAGGAAGAAAGTGTCCTTTACACTGTGTGAGTGCGTGTGTGTGTGTGTGTGTGTATCTGTGTTTGCATGTGTGAAGACAGCCTGTGAGGGGACTTCCTCTTTCTCCAAATGATGTGCATACACACATACAAACTGCCATACATCAAGTAAGAGGGCATATGACACATTCAAAACGCTGAACATGATATCAGGTGACCAACAGCATCAGTTCATTCACACACACACACACACACACACACACACACACACACACACACAAAGCAGGTGAAACACTGTAGACTCTGGCAGCAGCCTTGAGAGCAGACTCCCCTTCAAGAGTGTGAGCGCTGCTCTTGATCGCCACCTTCAGGACGCGTGTGGAACTACACGGCGCCCTTCCTCACTCAGTCCGGGGTTGCCATGGTAACTGCCAGGTGTTGAGAGGGGGTGGCCTTTTGTCAGTCGCACTTCTGTCCAAAGTGTGTGCATGTGTGTGGGTTCCAGGCTGTGTCCAAAATGTGTGCGTGGATTTCAAACTGTCAAAAGTTTGTGTGTGTGTGCGTCTGTGAGTGTGTTGACTCCAGGTTGTTTGCAAGCATGTCGCCTTGCCCTTATAGTCTCTTCCCCGAACAATGCTCCTTTTAGAAGATGAATGCACGCACGCACGCACACACACACACGCACGCACACACACCCAAACGCACACACACAAACACACTACACTATACAAAACAACTGTTTTTTCACAAGTCAGCTTTTGTTTTTGTCTTAACTGAGAGTCTGCTCGTGTCCATCGAAATACACACCTCTAACTAAGGAAACACACACACACACACACACACACATCTAACTAGAGACACAGTAAAAGTCACAAGGAACACGCAGAAACACTGAGAGGGTAAATAAATAGGTGTGGATTGCACAGGCTTGTATGTGTGTGTGTGTGTGTGTGTGTGTATGCATGTGTGTGTGTTTGTCTGAAGTCAGCAATCCAATGTCAGCACATCCAAAGGTGGTGGTCAGGATCAGGCAGCACAGACGCAGTAGCACCATCCTGTGGTGAGGAGTGGGAAATGTCGCCATCCTGTGGTGAGGAGTGGGAAAGGTCACCATACTGTGGTGGAAAGTGTCTATGGCAGGAGGCACCGCTGCAGCCTGGAGGCTTACTGTCATGACTTGATCTTCCAGAGCTGTGGACACACACACACACACACACACACACACACACAGACACAGACACAGACATACACACACACACGAGTTATACAACAATTCGCCCTAGAAGAGAAAGCCTCTGTATGTATTGTGTGTGTGTGTGTATGCGTGTGTGTGTGTGTGTGTATGCATGTATATGTGTGTGTGTGTGCATATGTGTGTGTGTGTGCACATGTGTGTGTGTTACCTTTAAGTTGAAGCCCAGCAGATCACTAATAACTCCAGACACAGCAGACAGTATGACCACCTGGGTGATGCTGTACAGCAGGGGGTTCATGGTCAGTCCGTACAAACGAAATGGGGTGTCCAGCTCCTAACAGAGAGAGACATACCATTATAGAGTGTGTGTGTGCGTGTGTGTGTGTGGGTGTGTGTGTGTGTGTGTGAGAGAGCGAGAGGGAGCGACCTTGATTAGTTTCGGTTAAAAGGTGACAGAATAGTTGAACAGGGTTTTGATCTTTGTTTTGTGATGTGACATATTCACAGTAACATTTTGGTTGGATTTGTAATGCGTCAGGAGCTTCCACTCAGAAAGCTTAGGGTGGGGATTTTAGACATGTGGATTTGCACATATTTGGCTTCCTTTTGGGCTTAACTGGCAACTTGATTATGAAATGCAATCACTTGGCGCCTTCACTGCCACACTAGCATACAGGTGCTGGTCATCATAATTAAAATATCATAAAAAAGTTGATTTACATCAGTAATACCATTCAAAAAGTGAGATTTGTATATTATATTTACTCATTACACAAAGACTGA
Organism: Setipinna tenuifilis; assembly: GCA_030347295.1. Lineage (NCBI taxonomy): Eukaryota > Metazoa > Chordata > Actinopteri > Clupeiformes > Engraulidae > Setipinna > Setipinna tenuifilis. The sequence goes on from CM059274.1 coordinate 7,975,897, forward strand.
CATATTTCAAAGGTTTGTCGTCTTTTGGACAACTGTCAGGTCAGCAGTCTTCCCCATGATTGTGTAGCCTACAGAATTAGACTGAGAGACCATTTGAAGGGCTTTACAGGTGTTTTGAGTTAATTAGCTGATTAGAGTGTGGCACCAGGTGTCTTCAATATTGAATCTTTCTACAATATTCTAATTTTCTGAGATACTCTATTTGGGGTTTTCATTAGTTGTCAGTTATAATCATCAATATTAAAAGAAATAAACACTTGAAATATGTCAGTCTGTGTGAAATAAATGTTTACGTTATACAAGTTTCACTTTTTGAATGGAATTACTGAAATAAATAAACTTTGTCATGTTTGTCATAACATTGTAATTATATGACCAGCATCTGTAGTTCTTAAATCGGCAGTAGGGAGGGCTTGCCTGTTCGCTACTGCGTGGAGACAGCACGATGGTTATGTGTTTTTGTCCCCAAGTACTCATATGAATGTATGTGTGTGTGTGTGTGTGTGTGTGTGTGTGTGTGTATATCAGGCTTGTCCCAAATTCAGAATTTCAGAATTCAATTCAATTCAGGAAGTGAATTTGAATTGAATTTGAATTGGCTCCACCCCAGGGGATATGGAATTGAATGTGAATTGGAATTACAGGAAGTGGAATTTCAAATTCAGTGCAATTCAAAGAAATTCATTCAAACCACATATCAATAAGAATGTGATTCTTGGCATGTGTTCTTCTTCCATATTGGAATAATTATATATGAAACACAACTAAAGCTATACAGAGACTAATACTAAGCATATATTTATGCTTATATATATTTTTAAGCAATATTTTCATTTTAAACGTCATGGTGTTAATGGTCAAAATTGACCGCCTAAACTACAATAATACATTTATTAAAAATCTGATTTGCATATGTTTTGATTATCTACTGTATTAGACATCCCTTTGAAACATGGCCAAGGTGATTTAAATGTTATTCTACTTTGTTGTATCATTTATAGGCTTTATTTTCCTGATCTTGCACCAATTCGATTCATTAAAATTAAGTTCTAATAATGAAAAAACGAATACAACACAATTAATTCAAATTTCAGTTTTATTCTCAATATAATAACATTGAAAGTAATTAACTTCTCGTCTGCTCATAGACATGTTGATGTTTTAGTTGTAACAACAAAGTAACATTTCCTTGTCGCTGTGGAGGTCAACTAGGTCAAGCATCCTCCAGTTAGTGCCATACACACGGTGACCCTCAATGTTTGTCATCTCCAGTATGAAGCCTTGAATTGGATTTGTTATGAACAACTCACTGACAGAATGCCATCTGTGTGGGCGATGGTATATCTGGTAGGCCCTGGTCTCAGGGGAATAATGTTTTCTGTGGTGGCTCTACTTGGAGTAACAGTTGCGGATGGATGCCACATGATATTTCCATTTTTTTTATTGGAAATGGTGTTCCTGCATTTGCCTCTTCTATTTCTATTCTCATCACCATATTCGGCGTCATCATCCTCCTCTGACACATTGTCTTCATTCTCTTCCGTTATCATCAAAAAGTAACTGAAGAGCCTCATCTCTTGTAAATCTCTTGGTCATGTTCATGCCTTGTTCCGTGTTCATGTTCATGCCATCAATATTCTGGAATGTTTGCTTCCCGCAAAGAGCAAGAAAGTGTGTGTGTGTGTGTGTGTGTGTGTGTGTGTGTGTGTGTGTGTGGTTTTGTTACAATAGTTTTGAATATTCAAAGTCAGTTTTTCTGGATATAACTTTTGGAAATGTAAATTAATGGTCCGGTCATTTTTGACCGAAACACTGTGTAGGTAACAAGTTTGTGTATCTTCCACAAATCTTCAAGAACTTCTTTTCATTTCATTTTGGCCATTTAAATAGGTTAGCTGAAGGATGTCATGAAGTCTCATTTGTGTAAGATAAAAAATAAAAAAATGAAAAATAAAAAGTTATTTAAGAATGAAGTTTTTCAAAACGGTAATTTTTGACCATATCACAACCTAAGGGTTGAAGTAATCAAACAACACAAAGCTGTGGTGAATGCAGTTATTGTTTTATTTTCTTCAAGGGGAAACAGTGTTGCATTTGATGATCATCAGCTCTTCAAATGTTTTGTCATTGAGGCGAGATCGCTCTGGTCTGAATATTTTCCCGCCAATACTAAATATCCTCTCAACTGGTGCAGATGAAGCAGGTATGGCCAGATATTTTCGGGCAAGTATGGAAAGGTTGGGGAAACGATTTTCGTTTTCTTTCCAGAATAGCAAGGGGTTGGTGTCTTCTGTTAAACATCCGGTGCTCAAATAAGATGGGACCTCATGGGAGATAGCATCAATTGGCAAAGTGGTGTCAGTGCCCATGAACGAAAACAGCCTGGAGCGTTTACGTGATCGTGTATTCATACAAGAAGTGCACCTTGGATGTACAGTGTCAACTTTTGCAGCAAGGAGGTTTCTTATAGTATTTTGTTCCTCACCATTACACCAGTCTAGCTTAAACCTTGGGTCAAGCGTTGCAGCCATTTGGAAGCACTCCATATCTTCAAATTTATCAAGTCGCCTCTCAAGTGAGGTTTGCAAGGTGGACAGAAACTTCTTATTCCCTGTCATTTTG
>CM059274.1:7986018-7998518 GCA_030347295.1 Setipinna tenuifilis
ACCAATTGAAAAGCAGTTGCCCAAGCCTTGGAAGTGCCCCTGAGACAACTGATCACAGCCACGTTGACTGCTCAAAAACAAGAAAGGCAAAATGAGAAATAATGCACCCGTATGGGTACATGCTATATCTGAAGGGTACGTCTGTACGTAGTCTACACATCTCATCACACAGCTAACACTAATGATGTTAGCAAAGGGCAACCCCAAACCAAATTGGTGAAAATCACTAGCCTGATAAACCAGCCCTACATACTTCATTTCATTTTGTATAGAGGGTCTGGCTGAGGTTGCATTGGCATGGTTGTCTCAGGCAGAATCTTGCCTAACCAATAAGCAAACAGAAGGAGTGTTCATGAGCGATCACGTTGACTTCGTTGTTGCGCATAGCTAGGCTTATAGCCAGGCTAATTGTACGACCAGACATCAGTGATTGGATAAAGGCAGATCCAATCGTTTTAAACTTCAGCAGAGTCTACTCCTAAAAGCAAGGTAAGACATGTATTTCCCAGATGCACAAACTGTAATAGCAAGAATTTTGGCTCAAATTAGTACCAAAGACAAGCTTCTAAAGCAAGTCAAGACATAAATTGTGCATATTTTTACACAGAAGCATTTTTACATAGCACAAGGCCCAACAAACCTGCAGTCAAGCCAGTTGCACAAAGGACACAAACCTCACACTCACAAAAATGGCAATGAAACCAAAACATGCGTTAACCCAAACCGAAGCCACACTTGCCTTGTAAACAGCGCCATAAACGCCAAACATCTACGAACAGCAGCAGCGTAACCAAATCAAACCTGCGAGTACCTGCCAGCATGCAACTATGCGGTACAACGGCAACCACATTTGCAGCCACTGGTACTCACGAGATTCTGAAATTACCTTAACTCCTGCACTTCAGCAGCCCCGAATCCAGGCGATCCGGTCACAATACTCCCCCTATGAGAAGGAAAACATGCAAATTGTCCGAATGTGCGCTGCACGCACCGAATGTCAGATTCCCTTTTCTAGACATGAAATTCACAGGCCTTCCAAGCACCTGGGCAAGTGACAACAAAAGATAACTGCATGTTCTGCACCTCTGGGAGAAACTTATCACACAAATGTGCCATTCAAACGGCAAATTAAATAGAAATTGGTGTTTCAGACGAGCCCCCATTTGTTATGACCCTGTGCCAAGGCCACAAGAAACAAAGCCTTTTAAGCTAGGTTTATACTTGTCGTCATCTGTAAGTGTGCGCGGCGAAGTGACGTCAAAATGACATCAGTACCATAGACAGTAGAAGAAATGGACTGAGGGATGGCATCATTTTCAACGTGACCGGATGAAGCCAGATTTTCGATTTTTCAAATTGATCACCAGGCTACTGCGCAAGCTCGAGACCCAGCCCAGTGACGTTGGCCAACAAACCCGAATACAATTAACTGACTAGAAGATGCTCAATCACAAATCAGACAGCATACGATAATTTTCTTAAAGGACTTTTTATTACCATCATCATAAGTACAATCACGCTAACTTAAGTGGAAGGCTAATATTGTACTTCGGGACTTGATTCTTCTTCTTCTGCTTTGGTTCGAGGCAATCTTAGAAGCTAGCATATCGAGGGAGCTAGCTAGTTAACATGTACATACAAGGCTAGCATGTAGCTTAGCTTAGCCATCATTCTTTGGGCTTTACTTACATCGAATGGTAAAGATCCATAAATATAATGATCCCTCTCAAAAAAAAAAAAAACCTCAATACTACCTTTGTGGGAAATGTTGCTGAAAATGTTTTCACCGACATGAACAGAAAACTAAACAGGCATGAGTATGGCTATAACTTGTTATTCAAAAAGTACGGTAAATTTTGTCCTGTGCAACAGAAAGTCATTAGCCGTCGTTTAATTCGTGACGTCATTTATAGCATAATTTGGCAACAAAAAGGCAATGACGACAGATTTCCGATCTAAGCAAATATGTTTTGCTGTGGTTTCTCCGGTATCCAACAATACCAAAATAAAGGTTCTGGGTGCTTTCGTGGCAAAGTTATTTGGTTTCAAAATGATGCTAAAATGAATGAAAGTCAATGGAATGCTTAAGGCTACTGGGCCCTTTCCGGGTTTTTTTTCGGCCCATGGGTGTTTCAACTTCCGCATCTGTTCCTGCCCCCTTGGTGAGTACACATGCAGTGCAGCTTTAGCTGCACATCAACCGGTCCTGCATCACATTTTTTTTTTAACTTGTGCACGTCATCAGTGCACCGTCTCACTGGGCTTGTTTGAACATAACTGGCTGTCTACTGTTGGGCTAACATGACGTCTCACAACATCGACACAAACAGCCAACGGACCTGGGTGAAGTTAAAACGACAGCCGCAAGTCAGACATCAATGTGAATTCTTCCCTTCAACGGGAGTTACAATAATTTACTACAATTCGGAGATGCAGCTGTATAGCTAACTGATTACAAATATGCAATAATTAGGCCCATTTACATTCATCAACCATCTCTGCTATCGGATGAGATCGTCCAAAAACATCACTATTTCAAGTCCAGAATCCATGTGTTGGAGACCTCTGATTTAATGCATTCATCAGCACCAGTAAAAATGAGAGGAAATGTGCCCCGAAAATGTTCAGGGGCTACTGTTAGTCTGGAGCCCTGACACACACACACACTCGCACTCACACTTATGCATAGACACATACACTTACACACGTATCATACACACGCACCTACATACATACATAGATACATACATACATACATACTGTACACATACATACACACACACACACACACACACACAAACATACAATCACACACATGCTCTCATACACTCACACACACATATGCACTTATACACTCACACAAACATGCATACACACACTAACATGCCGTCATACACACAGGCACACACATGCACTCACACAAACATGCATATGTTAAAACATGCCGTGCAGACAGACAGACAGCCAGACACACAAGTGGCAGTCAGGAAGAATATACATCCCAGGAAGGAAGGAAGGAAGGAAAAATACACACCCCAGATTAAGGGTACGTGTGTATGTGTGTGTGTGTGTGTGTGTGTGTGTGTGTGAGAGAGAGAGAGAGAGAGAGAGAGAGAGAGAGAGAGAGAGAGAGAGAGAGAGAGAGAGAGAGAGAGAGAGAGAGAGAGAGAGAGAGAGAGAGAGAGAGAGAGAGAAAGAGAAAGAGAAAGAGACAGACAGACCGTAGGGGGCAAAGGACTAACCCCGACTTAAAGAGGCCATGCCAGAGGGCCGAGAGGAGAGAGGGGAGAAACAGGCATGTGTGTGTATGTGTGTGTGTGTGTGTGTGTGTGTGTGTCAGTGAGACAGACAGACAGAAAAGTACACACCCCACCTTAAAGAGGCCATGCCAGAGGGCGAAGAGGAGAGAGGGGAGGAAGAGGTGTGTGTGTGTATGTGTGTGTGTGTGTGTATGTGTGTGTGTCAGTGAGACAGACAGACAGACAGACAGAAAAGTACACACCCCGCCTTAAAGAGGCCATGCCAGAGGGCCAAGAGGAGAGAGGGGAGGTGCAGGGGGCCGGAGGAGCTGCTGCAGTGTGGCGCCCCCTCCTGGGTGTGGTCGGTAGTGCTAGAGCCGTCCGCATCCCTGTGCGGCCCCAGCTGCACGGCCTTCCGCAGTCTCCTTCAGCCAGGAACAAACACACTCAGTCACACACACAAGAGTCACACACACACACCCTCTGTGGGACTCTTCATTTACTGGGCCAGCTGACTGAACCCACATGAGTTACTTTGGACTGTGTGTGTGTGTGTGTGTGTGTGTGTGTGTGTGTGTGTGTGTGTGTGAGAGAGAGAGAGAGAGAGAGAGAGAGAGTTAGAGTAAAAGAGTGAGTGAGTGAGAGTGAGAGTGTGAGAGAGAGAGAGTAAGACCCTGTGTTTATATACAACGTGCGCACAACAAAACTGCACCACTTTTGAAAATATTATGTCTCCTCAATCCACGAGGGTACCATTATTAAAACCAAGAAAATTGAAGCTCATTCAATAATATCATGGTGACTATTATTTGACTGTATGACTATGACTATGTCAAAACAAAAAGCGAACTGAGCCAGCTGAGGGCACCATCATTGTTAACCTACATCTTGGAATGCACATTAAACCTTTCAAGTTGACAACTGGGTTGCATGTGGCTCATCAAGAGCATTAAAACTAATTACCTCCCCTTCATTACATGACAAAGGTTTTGACCTTGTAGAAAGGGATAGAAGACACATTAAACCCCTTAACATGCCCATAAAATACGATAATATGAAGCTAGTTTTAAACAGGCTTTGAACTTCACTAAGTGAACACTTCACTTAGTTTTCTTCATCTGGCTGCAGTGGACATCCATTTGCTTTCATTGTCATAAACCATGCCATCACTGGAAAGAGAATGGGATAAGCTTTGAGAGAGAGGGTGTGTGTGTATGTGTGTGTGTGTCTGGCAGAGAGAGAGGGAGAGACAGGGAAAGGGTGTGTGAGAAACATTGTGCACGTGTGTGTGTGTGTTTGTGAAAGACAGAGCGAGAGTGCGAGTGTGTGTGGTCCACAATGTGAGCTGTGTGTCACATGACCAGATCAGAGTCCAATCAGAGGGTGGAGCCATCCAACGCACTGGGTGACTGTGGTTGCTATGGCTACTTCAGAAGCAAACAGAAACACTGAAGAAAGTGCAAAACAATCACCTAAGAACCCCCAAGACACACACACACACACACACACACACACACACACACACACACACACACTCCGACCCCCACACAAGTGCAAAGCACACAGACATCCCAGACAAGAGGACTGTCTGGAGCTATCAGCAGGTAGGCCAGGTAGGAACACATGCAAACACACCACACACACCATGGTTCTGCCACACACATACACACACACACACACACACAGCGCACACACACACACACAGGCACACAGTACGGTTCTATAAGAGTTCTACCCCACACACAGTACGGTTCTTAGAGAGTTTTACCCCACACACACACACACACACACACAACACAGTTCTCTAAAGGTTCTACCACACAAAGTGTATCCTGACCTGGACGCAACTCCCACCACCCACCAAACCGCACCCCCCCTCCCCCCAACTCGACAGCTGTGGCGTGGCGTTCCCATGGCTACTGGGGGGGGGAGGGGCATGTCTGACCTGCGCCTCTTGCCGGCAGCGGCGGCGGCGTTGCTGGGCGGCGGTTTGGGGGTGCGCGTGGAGACGATCTGGCAGTGCACCGTCCCCAGCAGCAGCATCAGCCAGGCGCCCCCAAACACCTCCGTCACCGGGATGGGGTGCTCCTCCGTCACACACATGTACAGCACGGCCGCCAGCACTGCAACACACACACACAGACGCACACACAGACGCGCACACGCACACACATACACACAGACGCATACACACACACACAGATGCACACAGATTGCAGAAAGCAGCATTAAAACACACATACAGCAATAACACACACACACAAATGCAGAAAACACACACACACACACACACACACAATAAAGCATTAAACACACATACAGCACTAACCCACACACACACACACACTGAACAATATTACACTGAAACACACACACACACAATACAGCTTTAAACCAAGACATACAAAGTGGCATAAAACAGGGTTCGTACACATTTTAACCAAAAAAATTCCATGACTTTTCCATGACTCTTCCATGACTTGGCCACAAGTTTCCATGACTATGTGTAACCTCTAAAACAGGGGTGACGAACCTTTTTCATTTGAAAGCCAGGTTCCATTTTGCTCATGTCCTCTGAGGGCCATATGAACAAGGGGTAGGACTGCACGATATTGAAGTGATAACTGTAGATACATTTCAAACTGTAAATATACCGCATGGTGGGCCAGTTAAAATGGCCTCGCGGGCGATTTTCTATTCATCAATTTTACACAAACACAGGGCCTGAATTTCGTTTTTCAAAATGGGGGGGAATTCCCCCCCTAAATGACTCAAATGGGGGGGATTTAAACAGTTTGGGGGGGGATTGTCGTTTTTGGGGAACGATTCTTGCGGGCTTAAATCGTCATATTTTAATAATCTTATTTGATGTCTCTAAATAGGCCCATAGGCCCAGTATTGTCATACAAAGTGCAGGTAAACACAAGTTGTATTACCACCAGCTGTCAAAGATAGAATGTATTGTTCAGTTTCAAATTCAGGGTAGTAAACCACTACATAGATTTTAGTATTCAATTTGTTTTAATCATATACTATAAGCCTGCTGGATCCTCTACTATGTATGAGTTGCTGTGTCTTATTTTAGAGGTTTTAGAGGTTAACTCCTGTTTGTCATCTACAATTAAAATACAAGAATGCTTTCAGAATATTCTTCAATATGAATGAATTCATACATTTCCTGTCCACATTGTGTTAGCAAAGCAGCCTGGCTGAAATGTATCCCTGCGCTTCAGAGGAGATTTCTCTAAGACTGCAAGGGAAGCTCTGCTTCCCCTAAAATGTAAAAATAAAATTGTAATGGTCAATGTTTACAAAATGCCTTAAAACATGTTCATTTCAAACACCAGTTTGTTAATAATAGGCCCATTATCACAAATCAACTGAGTTGGTGTTGTTAACTTAGCATTCCACTTTGTTCTCATGACCTATGGCCAACGCATTTCTTCATAGACGTCCAGCGTCAATGCACTTCAATGGGCCAGCACGGACCCCTAATTTTCTATGCATGGAAACTGGATGGTCATTGGGGAAATGTCATTTTTTTCTCCCGCCCCCGGACGCAGAGCGTCTCTGGGGGTGAATGGAATGGTGGGCGGAGTTTTGATGGTGTGGACTTAAAGCAGTCCCGGTGTTGATTGGTGAACCTCTGAACCAGTTTTGATTGGCTGGTGTTTTTGATACATAGACTGTCACTTGGCTGCTGGAGCTCAGTCCCATCGCGCATGTTGCATGCTTGTTCATTTCTTACACTGACTGTATATAAATCACACTCACTCTTATTTCCGGTTTGGTTTATTACAATTTTCTTGTTAGTTTTTAATTTCGTTTCGTTAGAATCATACTGTTAGGTAGGTTGGCGCTAGTGCTACTTAACTAGCCCACTAGCTCTCCTGAACTAGCCCGCTAGCGCACCTGCACTAGCCCACTAGCAGAGCACTATGGCAGACCATTTTCTAGAGAAGGAACGAAGGGTAGAATTAACGTAAAAGTAAATGGACAAACTTTATGATTAAGTTGGCAGTGAGCTTCCCCTCTTTGAAATACCAGCATCCGCAACTGCTGCGCTTCTCCTGCACGCTAGCCGTCTCCTCAGAACTGTTAACTGCATCATCACTCACACTACTGCTGGCAGTGCTGCTTGTCGGATCAGATTCCATCGTTTTCTTTTTTTCGAAGGTGAAACTTCTGGAACTGTTGCACGCTTTAACCAGCGCTCCAGGATAGCATAGTTTTCAGAATGATTATGAAGAATGAAAGAAGTTTTATTTAGGCTAATTCGACTGTCTGAGAGGGGGAGTTCAGGTGTGCACACGATTCCTCTTCTGTGTCTGAGTGTGTGTGTGCGCGCGCGTGTGTTGTGGTTTAAAACTATGTTATGTCTATGCGCTGTTTTGTTTACTGTACGGCAGGAGAGGGGGCTCAACAATAACCAACAGCGAAAATACCGTAACGATTTCACTGTGATTCGTTATTTTGACGTTACAATCTGTCTCCCCATTCCTCTTCATTGCATTGCAACGTATAGTGGCTCCATCCACAGGGCGGAACGGGCCTAGGCTATCGGCTGCCAAAGGAAACAGGGAAACTCGGGTGACTCGGTAAACGTAGATAGATAGATAGATCTAAAGTGTAATGGAGACGTGTGTTCCTGGTTGATCTGCATAGATGAAAAAAAAGGCTTTAAAATAAAAAAATAAATAAAAAACACACACACACACAGACGTGCGCGAATCTCCCGCTCTATGATCACTGAAGGAGCGGGATTAGAATAAAATATGCGCAATTCCCGCAATCGCGCACCCAAATTCAGGCCCTGCAAATAAGATATTTAAACCATGGTGCCTGTTGTAACAAAGGAAGGCTGATAAATTCCATAACTTTTCCAGGGTACACCTGTTTCCAGGAGTATTCAAGGCCTGGAAAACGTCAAAATCAAATTCCATAACTTTTCCAGGTTTTCCATGACCGTACGAACCATGATAAAATGTACAAAAATAGCCCCAATGTTGTGTATGTGTGTCTGTGTGAACAAATGTCCTTGTGTGTGTGTGTGCCCGCGTTTCTGTCTAAATGTCACTGTGTCTGTGTGCATGTGTGTGTGTGCGTAAGTGTGTCTATATGCGTTTCTGTGTGTACTTGTACATGTGTGTGTACCCTCTTAAATATTAGTTGTTCTTCAGAGCCTCTTGCCTCCTATTCAAACCCTAGTCAACACACAGACCAAAACAAACCCAACACACACAAACACACACACACACACACACAGGATGACATTGAAAGTAGTCATACATAAATAGTCTGACAAGGAAGTCTGTGTGTGTGTGTGTGTGTGTGTGTGTGTGTGCATAGAGTGTGTGTGTGCATGAGTAAGTGTTCGTGAGACAGGTTACTCTGCTGAGTCACACACACACACATGCATACACATGAAAAAGCTGTGGAATTCTCCAGGTGGAATTTTCCAGAAACACCCCAAATAGAGCAGACAAGCTGAGGCACTCAGCACCTTCAGCTGTGTGTGTGTGTGTGTGTGTGTGTGTGTGTGTGTGTATGTGTACCCTGTAGCAGGTATAGGCCCAGCAGCAGAATAAAGACTCTAGGTGAGGTGACCTAGTCAGTGTGTGTACCCTGTAGCAGGTATAGTCCCAGGAGCAGCAGAAAGACTGCGGGAGAGGTGACCTGTGTGTGTGTGTGTGTGTGTGTGTGTGTACCCTGTAGCAGGTATAGTCCCAGCAGCAGCAGAAAGACTGCAGGAGAGGAGACCTGTGTGTGTGTATGTGCTTGTGTGTGTGTGTGTGTGTGTGTGTGTGTGTGTGTACCCTGTAGCAGGTATAGTCCCAGCAGCAGCAGAAAGACTGCGGGAGAGGTGACCTCTGTGTGTGTGTGTGTGTGTGTGTGTGTGTACCCTGTAGCAGGTATAGTCCCAGCAGCAGCAGAAAGACTGCCCGAGAGGTGACCTATGTATGTGTGTGTGTGTGTGTGTGTGTGTGTGTGTGTGTGTGTGTGTGTGTGTGTACCCTGTAGCAGGTATAGTCCCAGCAGCAGCAGAAAGACTGTGGGAAAGGTGACCTGTGTGTGTGTGTGTGTGTGTGTGTGTGTACCCTGTAGCAGGTATAGTCCCAGCAGCAGCAGAAAGACTGCGGGAGAGGTGACCTGTATCCACCAGCGGTAGAAGAAGGGGAAGCAGAGCACGCGCACCAGACCCTTCCTGGCCAGAGCCACCCACGGACTCTCAGGCTTCGCCTTCGCAAACGCAGAGCCTGCACACACACACATACAGGGATTAAAGCAAACAAAAGTAATCTGACTGAACTTTTTTTCCAGTTAGACATCTGATCAAGTACCCCAATATACCCTTTCGAAAACCAATTTAGCCATGGCTCCGCTCTCAATCCGGAACATACACTGGTTAGGAACATTGCCCCATTAAGTCTGAATTGTATTACCTTTGTCGTTCACTTGGCTTGTTTCTTTAGGTTACAGCCTCAGCCTCAACCCAAATAATAATGGGCAGATCTTGAATTTTTGAGAAGTTTGAGAAGTGTAGGTGTAATTCAGTTTTCAGTGCTATTTAACATGATGGTACACTATGGTTATAATTAAAATAGGTTACTAGGCTTGTTTAATCAGCGAGGCGTCTGATCACTGATTGCAACGAATCCAAAATATAGCGCATGCTCGGAAAATAATCGCTTGCAAACTTTTCAAGAAGTAGGCGCTATTTCCCCATTAAACATAATATTTCGGCTTGGGCACGGACATATAGCCTATTGGTGCAACGGAAAAAATGGGCAGTAATCGAAAGTGAGGGAAATTCACTGGTGTCACCAGTAGGCTACACCGTCGGCTTCATGTCCGATGCTTATAACTTCTCCTCTGCTTGTCTCACGCCCTACGGACATTAGATTAATGGCTCGGTTGACTAGGTTACTTTTAAATTATATTGGCCTAATTTGGACTGTTCGGGATTTTCAGCAAATTGTGAAATGCGACATGTCGGGACAGCTGCGCTCGACTTGACAAACGTCTTTCCAATGGTGTCCATCATAGGTCTAGGAAAAACGGTCGAGCAAACTTCATATGAGGATATATATGTAAATGCTCTATAGACTATTGCAGTAAAATATTTTGAAGCGAATTTGAACAACGTAGGCTATAGGCCTAGCTATTGGATTAATTAGGATATAGCCGTTATTTATTATAGCCGTTTCCCCCTCGCCCGTGGCTACCTGCAACTCAATCATTCATTTAAAAAAAAATCTTGACCGTGTAGGCTATCTTGCTTTTGTCCACACTTAAAATCTCACTTCTGTTAATGATTTAGACCTATACCTCATCCAAAGGTGAACTAATCGAGCACAAGCGCCTCGTCCTCCGATTTTGACAACTCACGTTCCCTTTTTCCGCGTTTTAACATGACCAAGCGGAGGGGCACAGCTCAAATAAGAAATTAACTCTGCTGTTAATTTAACATGACATTGTTGTGTGCGTATTTAACTGAAATACATTTGAGACGCGTGGTCTGACTCACGTGCGTGTTTATTTCAACTGACTGACCATTCCCAACATGACGGAAATCCGTCAAGGCAATTTTTGATATGACGGAAATCCGTCATATTGACGGAAAACTTTAATCCATGCACATACACACACACGGAGACACACACACACACACACAAGTATGCATTTATATCCCTATGGGGGTATCCTATTATAATAGTAAGTAAAAATGCTGAACTGTGCCCAGACCAAACCCATCCATAACCCTAACATGTCAGTAAAGCAGTGTTTTGGCACTTTTTGTATCAGTAATAACAGAGAAAAACAATGTTAGATTAGTGGGGAGGGGGACACAATTTGTTCCCCACAAATCACCCCTTGTGTGGTGTCCCTATCTTAGTGGGGAAATTGGTGCCCCGTACGTGTAGCTGTACAAGTGCACACGGAGACAGTTTTTATTCACCGCTCACCTGTCAGAGCCTGGACACACACACACACACACACACACACACAGAAAGTCTGAGGTTGTGCATCTCCTACCTAACAGCTAAAGTGCTACTGCCAGATCTGGAGATTCTACTGCCAGATACAAAAATTGTCTGAATGGATTAAAAAAGATGATAAAAACAACTGTTTAACTGTAAGGGAGTTGGAAGATGAGCCTAGTTCCCAAAAAAGCGGAGTGTTCCTTTAAAGCAGTATTGCTTTAGTAGTACTGCATGTACTCAGGTAAATGGGATCGTTTTGATATGCTGACATGCATGCCAGACAATGCAGCCTACTGCAGGGAGCTACATTTCTGCACTCGTCATAACACCTGCATGACTGTGTTTAGATAAGAGCACTTACAAATAAGTAGCTCACTGGAACCTTGACACTTGACTTGAAGTTGTGTTTCTTCTACATTACACATTACACATTACACACACACACACCCAGGTGCTCTTCCTACCTCTGACCAGGTCCACATCGATGAGATCCGGCTTCACATGTCCAGTCTTCTTTGGCTTATTCCTCAGACCCTGCAGAACAAACACACAGACACACACACACACACACACATTTAGAGAGCAGGCAAAAGAACACAGACGCACATACACACACATTTAATTTACCTCTCTTGCACAGACAAACGACAACATTTCTTATTCGTTTACCGTCATTCTCAACACACACACACTTGCTTATTTTGAGATGAACGCATCCCATGTTTAAAACCACTTGGCACACATGCACATCCAGAGTGCTCTGCACACAACTGAATGCAGTGTGTGTGTGTGTGTGTGTGTATGTTTATGCATGTTTGTATGTACCTATGTGTGTACAGGTGTATGTGTGTGTGTATGTGTGTGTATCAGATTGTGAGTCTGCGTGTTTGAGTGTGTTAGTGTTTGTGTGTACAAGTATATTAGTGTGTGTGTGTGTGTGTGTGTGTGTGTGTGTGTTTGTGTGTGTAGAGGGCGCACAAGTTTAAACCCATGCGTATTAGACCCCCTCCAGGAGGGAGACAAATTCCGTGCTAAGACACACACACACAAACACTCAGGGACTTCAGAACATCCATAGTGTCTGCAAGTGAGGTAAGTACTAACTGATCAATCCATCAAATCACTGCTAATCAATAACCAGCCCTAATTAATACTAGTTAATACTACTCATCAATACTGGTCAATCCACCGCCGTGCTGGTCAGACCCACACACACCCGTCAATCTGATCTCAGGTCAGTCAGTGTGGAGCTGAGCTTCAGGGTTAGTGGCCACAC
>CM059274.1:8003518-8008518 GCA_030347295.1 Setipinna tenuifilis
AGTGTGTGAAAGTGAGTGTGTGTGAGCGTGAGCAAGAGAAAGACAGAGAAAGTGTGTGTGTGTGTGTGTGTGTGTGTGTGTGGGTGTGTGTGTGTGTGTGTGTGTCAGCAAAGCCAACCAGTGAAGCCAAAACTGAATGCTTTGAAGTTGCAATACCTCACATGTCCGTCAGGTGCTGGCTTCAGAAGTGAGCATCTTGCCGTAGACTCCCATGTGAAAAGTCTTTTTTTTTTCCAGCAAAAATAAACATATTTACAGCCTGGCTGAAAAAACAATCTGGGTGTCTTTCGGTAGCTTTTGAGACCATGAAGAGTCTGTGACCATGATTTTTTTTTTTTGTAGAATTCATTAATTTACTCCCAAGATAATTCACATTGACATTCACAAAATGAACTGGCCAAGATGGCAGTACCCAGAATCTTTAATTTTGGCTTCGTCCAGTCTGTGAGAAAGTCTACGGCCAGATCTGAAGTGTTCACTCGTTCAACTATATAGTGGACTATGTAGGGGACAAAACAATGTAACTCACACCCTATGAAGTGAACTGTATAGTGAACGAATTAACATTTCGGACACAGTACTGTGTGTGACAATACAGAGGGCCTATCTAGTTCTCTTATATAAAGTGTATGGTTTTGTGTGTGAGTAAGAGAGAGTGAGCGAGATTAAGAGAGTGTGTGTGTGAGTGAGTGGGTGGGTGTGGGAGAAAACATTTTCTTTTAGGTAAATACTACTTAAGCACTCATACTCTCACACACACACACATGTCAACACAGCCAATACCCTACCCAACACTAAAACAGACAGAACCAGACAGTATACAGACTCTAACCCTGTGTGTGTGTGTCCAACAGTATTGCCCTACACACACACACACACACACACACACACACAGAGGGAAAACCCTAACTGAGCTAACTATGGTAAATACACATAAGCCCTAGGATAATACACACACACAAAACAGGAAGGCTAGGTAATTAGCAGGTGTGCAGCTAAAACACAGGCCTTATGATTTACAGCCCACACACACACACACACACACACACACACACACACCTCTCACACTAGAGAGTCAGAGACAGCTCACTCACCTCACATCACCTCACATTTCTGGTGTAAAAGGGTGTGTGTTCGTGTGTCTGTGTGTGTCACATCACAGTGTTTCCATTACCCTAAAAACTATGCTTTAATGCAACCACACCAGCCAAAGGATGGTCTGACACACACACACACACACAAGCTTTGACATGACTTGTGTTGCAGTGGTAAAATGGAGTGAAGACAGGTTGGCAGGGAGACTGCTTACAGCTGTCTGAAATGAGGTGACAGGGTGTGTGCGCGTCTGTGAATGTAATAAACTAGCCACACCCTCACACGTGCGCACGCACACACACACAAACACACACACACGGGCAGAGAAGCTTTTGGGTGCTGCCTCTGTTCCCCTGTGTGTGTGTATGTGTGTGTGTGGGTGTGTGTGTGTGGGGGGGGGGGGGGGTTAGGGTTAGGGGGGGGGGGACATATCAATCTGTGTGTGTATGTGGAAAATATCAATCTGTGTGTTTTGGTAAGCTACTGCTTATTCAGTGCAGTTTTTCCATCAACTCTGCTGGACACACATTTACAAATCAAATATATGCACACACTGACATACAATCACTGACACACACACCCACACACACAGGCAATCATGTTGACACACATTCACAATTACACACACACACACACACACACACACACACACAGTTCCACAGGGTTTGTGCTTCATGTGGGCAATGTGGGGGAGAGCCCTCCCAAAGATTCCTCCACTAGAAAAACTAGATCCATTCATTAATTGTAAATTAAATGTGGTTTTGTAAATGCAGTGCGAGTGAGAATCTTTGTTAAGAACTTGTAAGAGAAAAATTGACCTCTTTTCTCACATGTCTTGATCACATACAGCCTCCACACCCCCCACCCCCTCTTTCCTTTTGGCCCTCACACCTCTGACCCCTCTTGGGTTACCCGTGTCAGCCACGCTCCCTACGTTGCTGCCATACAGTAAACCACAGCTGAGTGTGCTATGACATTAACATGCTACCTCCCATCCGATTGACTGGCACAAAAGCCAGCTTTAAGAAATATTCCCCAAGCCATTTCTTTGGGTGTGCTGGTGGGCAACTATGCGCGTAGGATGTCTTTCGCCCTGAAATGAACTCACACACTGACTGTGCATTTTTGTTTGTATATTTATTCATTTGTATGTACCACACACACACACACACACACTACACTAAGTCCTTTATATCAATTGAAAAGAACATGCTAGAATGATCAACCACAGGTCTGTGTGCCATTATAAACAGGTGTTTATTATTCAGATCCTCACCAAATCTCCATCTCTCCCTATAGACACACACACACACACACACACATACTTCTGTCTTTGCTTGTGCACATTTTGGTAATATGCACACATACCCACTTCTCTGCCAGTCACGCACAAACAGATATACACACACACACCTAACCCTATGCTAGTCAAACATACACACACTCTGACACCCAATCTTTTCCACTCACACACAAACACACTCACACACCCAATTGTCACACACACACACACACACACACACACACACACACACACACACACACACACACACACACACTTCTGTCTTTGCTTGTGCACATTTTGGTAATATACACACATACCCACTTCTCTGCCAGTCACACACAAACACACACACACACACCTAACCCTATGCTAGTCAAACATACACAAACTCTGACACCCAAACTTTTCCACTCACACACAAACACACTCACACACCCAATTGTCACACACACACACACACACACACACACACACACACACACACACACACACACACACACACACACACACCTCAGTCACTCTGCAGGAATGCAAGGCTTCCATCAGCATAAAAACACCTTTCTATTTACCTAACCCAGGTCAACTCTTTTTTGAAACGTGCTTATTGCAGTGTGTGTGTGTGTGTGTGTGTTTAAGACCCCTCAGCGTCCTCAAAACACCTTTTTATTTACCAAGGCGTCAACTAAGGGCAAATGTGTGTCTCAGAAAGAGAGCGTGACAGTGTGAGTGAGAGAGAGAGTGTGTGCAAGTATGTGTGTGTATGCGTGTGTTTGTGTATATATGTGTGTGTGCGTGTGTATGCGTGTGTTTGTATATATATATGTGTGTGTGTGTGTGTGTGTGTGTGTGGGCCATCCTCATTAGGAGTCTGAAAGAGGAGCCCCTTGTACTGACCTGGTTAACTATTCTCTCACCATTCTGTTGGGTGGTGAGGAGCATCCACTGTGTGTGTGTGTGTGTGTGTGTGTGTGTGTGTGTGTGTGTATGTGTATGCAAGTGTGTGTGTGTTTAAAGTAATGAAATGGAGCTGTTTGAGTTGAAAGCCTGCAGTAAATCATCCACACACACACACACACACACACACACACACATACACAGAAGAACCCCCCGAACCAATCTTGTGTCACACACGACCGGAGACGACAGGCGAGAGGCACTGATCCACGGAGGATCTGTTACACACACACACACACACACACACACACACACACACACACACAACCTGGCCTCAGCCTGTGTACGTGTTAGTCCATACCACCACAAGTAGATAACAGTAATTGTGTAAACAAACACACACCTATACTGAAACACACACACACACACACACACACACACACACAACCAGAAGCTGTGCAGGAATGCTACTGCAGTGTTCTATGCTGATCCCGCTGATGCAAGCACATTGTATTATAGCTAGACATTTAAGCTAGTACTCATACACACACACACACACCCTCAAACAGGCAACTAAGCAGCCACCGGCTGTTAACACACACACACACAACTGAGTCCACATCAAAGGTGCATCCTCAGTGCCGTGTATGTGTGTGCGCGTGCGAGTGTGTCTGTGTGTCTGTGTGTGTGAGAAAGTATGTGTGTGTGTAAATGTAAGTGTGTGTGTGTGTGTGTGTGTGTGTGTGTGTGTGTGTGTGTGTGCAGGCAGCGTTACACAGATGTAAGGACACCTGAGACCTCGGGGATTAAGAGGAACTCTGGGGGAAACACTGCGATTGAAATTTCTTCCTTGGATGATTTCCCAGAGAGAGACAGTGTGTGTGTGTGTGTGTGTGTGTGTGCAGTGTTTTCCCCCAGTGCTTTACTGTTAAGGTGTCCACCTCAGCGTCACATCCCTCCCACCTTTACCAAGCTGTCCCAACGCCACTCTAAAATTAGACTTGGACTTAGAGGAAGAGATGAAATTACAGGACTACGTATCATAGGACACTTTAATAATCTCCTTTCTGATCATCACAGCTCATCACAGACACAATGGAAATGACTGTTGTTGATTATTTTTGTGATCATTGAGTGATATGATTCTGAAACATACCCCCACACCAACCCTAGACAAACCCCTACGCTAACCAACACACTCCAGGTGGGAGATACTACAGTCTCTCTTTTCTTCCATCTCAAGACTAATCGGTCTGCAAAAACACACAGTCACAAACAGTGACACACACACGGTGACACACACATAAACACACACGTCGGCACACACACACGCATGCACTCTCTCTCTCACACACACACACACACGCACGCACTGTCTCTCTCTCACACACACAGGCCTGCCAATATCTGTTATACGTCACGTCAGAAAGCTACCCCGTTTTCTAGGAAGCTAGCTAATTATGAAATGTCCTCTACTCATTCACTTCCCATTTTGATTATTTCTTGCGCAAGTGATATAAGACAAGCTCACAACAAACATCATGAGAGGAGGCAGTGCCAATGAAAAGTCTTAACATGCTACAGCAATGTTAACATGCTAGATCGGCCTGCTAGCAGGACCTAATCCATTCACCCCAGGAAGGAGCTGATCCACGCTATTTAACTTAACATTATTCTATATGCTAATGATAATTGTTAATGTTTTTCATAATTATTCTACTACAAT
>CM059274.1:8013518-8033518 GCA_030347295.1 Setipinna tenuifilis
TGTTATGTAACTGCGTAGCTTCAAAAAGCATTCGGAGAGTGCAGACCTCCACCAAGCAGCAGACAAACAGATAAACGCTGGCAAAAACACAACCACCTTGGCGGAGGTAATGGTAGCTTACGAGAAGTCTTTGTTATATGGTACGGACTACTAGTGATATCGTGATGCGAGTGCCAGGACTACAGTTGAGGATGTGCTCTGACTGCCATTCCAACCAGACCAGCTCTTTTGACGTTGTGGTGAGAGTGCATGTTTGGTACCTGGGAGATCCGGGTACAAGGTTGGTTGGGGTGACTACTCTCATCCTTCGCTACATTTATTGGTTACCTCACAAAAAAAATTGCAAAATGAACATTGGAAATCCCATTGACGGAAACAGCCTGTAGCTACATGATAAAAGACAAAGACATTTGCATTGCATCCAGCCAGAGGTGTCAATCCCGGGTTCAGAAAGTAAAAACCCTGGCAAGTTTTCCTTCTAACACAGGTGACTTCACTGAGTAGCTGATCTACCTGTCTTGAGAACTTGTTATGATCAGCTGATTCAGAGCTGGTTGAATCAAATTTGTGGCAGTGTTTTTACTTTCTGAACCTGGGATTGACACCTCTGCAACCAGCCTACACTACAGACTCACCATATCCAATTCTATTTGCAAAAGTTGTTGTTGTGAGATGTTTGAATGAAACCGGCAAAGTGAGAATCCGTTAATCGGATAGGGAGAAGGAGAGAGAGAGAGAGGGAGAGATGACAGGCATTGAGGTGGTTGTGGTATCCCTTACATTTAGGCAAATTGTGTGTGTGTGTTTGTGTGTGTGTGTGTGTGTGTGTGTGGTGTGTGTGTGTGTGTCTGTAAACAATCATCTTTTCCATCACACTCTTTGTAAGGGATTCCCCATACAGGGTTAAATGACACTTAACATTCTGCTTGAACACCACACACACACACACACACACACACACACACACACACACACACACACACACACACACACACCTCTCAGGACAGTAGCAGACACCAGTCACACCCTCTAAAATCAAACAGGGGACACACACACACAGATGCACTGGGTGTCTTTACATGTCTGATGTTATCTGTGTGTGTGTGTAATGGTGCGTGTTTATGTATGCATGCATGCATGTATGTGTGCTTGTGTGTGTGTTAATGAGCATGTGTTCATGTGCATGCATGAGGCCATAAGTGCCATACGTGAGCGTGTGTGTGTATGCATGCATAGATGTATGTATGTGTGCATGTGTGTGTGTGTGTGTGTGTGTGTGTGTGTGTGTGTGAGTGGATGTTTGTGTCTCAAGTGTCTTTCCTCAGCCCTGAGGATCTTGTTTCTTCTTTTAGCCAGTCATCAATACAGCCCCACAAAACACACTCCCACTCACTCACCCACACACACACACACACACACACACACACACACACACAATAATATGCACACTCATGCACAAACACATTAATGTGCACACTCATACAAACACACACTTTTAAGTGCACAGTCACACGCAGATGGACATTAAACTGCACACCCACGCATACACACATTAATGTTCACACTCGCACACCCATAGATAGACAGACAGACAGACAGACGCCTAAATTGACCACAGTATTTGTTTGGTTAGCAATGCCCTCAGTTATTCTGCCCTACAAAGGCAAACGGGCAGTAACTGCATACTTTGTCAAATTGAGTTTGGACTGGAAATTGACTTTATAACACCCCCTTTGTCTTGTGACTACATCTCTTGCTTCTGGTTATTATAATAGCTAAAGCTAAGCTATCACAGTAGGCTAACTAAATTTAGACACGCTAACGCTAGCTTATCCTAACAATATTATAGCAACCCAGGATTTAGACAGATTTATTTATTTACTTTTGCTGAGGGGCTTTACACAGTTGAATCCATTGCCAGTATGTCCTGTCATCAGTTTTAGGCTAAGGCAATATTTAGAGTATAGTATAATAAAGCCAGATGATACAGCAAAATTTGATCACAATATATATTTCCATATTGACCGATATAGATTTTTATTACAATTAGGGCTGGACAGTAGAACTTCAAAAACTGTTCAGAACCAAAACTGTCTTTAATTGACTGGACTGGGCAGAATCATATGACAACACATGTGATAGGTAGTGTGCCTTCAAGGAACAGTACATGAACAAACACACTGGAATGCACAGAATGTTAAAAAAGTTTACCAAATTAATAATGCTAACAGTAGTAATAAACAACGATTATTAGTCATGTGCTTGATCTTTGTCGATTAACAGTCACGATTGTCAGTTCGATTCATTTCTCGATTAATTGGTCAGCTCTATAGTAAAGTCCAGTTGTAGGTGATAATGGGTCTCATCAGGCTTAACATTTCTTTGACCCAGCATCACATTTTCCCTGAAGTAAACATTCTGGTTGGACCCACACACACACACACACACACAATACACCAGCAACACAGAATACACCACTACCCACATACACACACACAGACAAACAATATACACCCCCCCACAAACACATACACACAAAATATACACCCCCACCCCCCGCCCGCCCACACACACACACACACACACACACACACACACAGACAAAATAAACCACCACCCCTACCCTGGTGAAGGTGAAGGAGACACAACATGTGTGTGATACAGTCGCTAGGCAACTAAGTGTAGTGATCTCAGGCACACATTGGTCAAGGGCTAAAGAGATGAGATCTGACCACTCCTCTGTGTGTGTGTGTGTGTGTGTGTGTGTGTGTGTGTGTGTGTGTGTGTGTGTACATGTGTGTACATGTGTGTGTGTATGTGTGTGTGTGTGCACGTGGGGGAAGGGTTGGGGGCAGCAACATAGAAATGTGGTGAGCAATAGGCTAATCTTCTGTGGATACAAATAAGTGTGTGTGTGTGTGTGTTTATTTATGTGTGTGTCTGCACACACGTTGGTGTGCCACACTTGTGTGAGGGTGTTGTGCTGCAGTGTGTGTACGTGTTGAAATTTGTTTTAGGACTGTAGTTTTGAGTGTGTACACTACAGTATGTGTGTGTCCAAGTGAGGGTTTGTGTGCGTGTTTCAAGTGTGTGTCAGTCTGTTTGTATGCATTGTCCACCAGCTATGAGCACAATCAACAGTTTTAAACGCAGAAACACACAAACACAAACACACCGTCACACTCTGCTGTGAGACCTAAAATGCACCAGATTCACCAGCACTATAAATGCCAAGGGACTCCAACATCTTATAGTTTCGGTAAGCAAGTGTGTGTGTGTGTGTGTGTGTGTGTGTGTGTGTGTGTGTATGTGTGTGTGTCTCACTCGCAGTAAAAATGTGCAAGTCATATGCACAGAACAGACACAGTCCATGATCACATAAACACACACACAAGGTGCCCTTGCAGGCACACACATGCACACTTGTGTGTGTGTTTGTGTGTGTGCATGCATGAGTGTGTGTGTGTGTGTGTGTGTGTGTGTGTGTGTGTGTTTGTGTGTGTGCATGCATGCGTGTGTGTGTGTGTGTGTGTGTATGTAAGTGAAGTATATGCTGCACAGGCAGCGGCAGGAAACGGATGTGCTCTTTACTCTTTATCATTCTCCCCATCAGTGTGTGTGTGTGTGTGTGTGTGTGTGTGTGTGTGTGTGGCCTGGTAGCAACGACTGCTGTTGTAGTGCTAGGGAGTTCCTGAGATGCGTGTATGTTTGTGTCTGACAGACTGCCTGTGTGTATGTGTGTACACGAGTCACAGAAAGTGGCATGTTAAAAGAACAAAGGAAATTGTGGTAGACCTAGCCTACATATGTGTGTGTGTGTGTGCACGCATGTATGCAAGGTGTGTCTCTGTTTGTAGGGTTCACCTTCTCTAGTCTCACAATGTCACATGTAACACACACACACACACACACACGCACACACACACACACACCATCTGTTACTATAGTGACACCTACAGGTCCACAATTCTGTGTGTGTGTGTGTGTGTGTGTGTGTGTGTGTGTGCCTTAATAAGTGTCTCACACACACACAAACTTGTCACAACATCAATGACATCACACATAAACAGACTCCACCCCATAATTGCTCCAAGTAGCAACAATTTCTTTCACACACACATGCATAAACACACACACACACACACACAATCTCCCATTCACTCTAAAGACACACACAGAGACAAGACATGCAGTACCTCACAAACAAACTCCACTAAACACACACACACACACACACACACACACACACACACACACACACACACACACACTCTGTCATGACCACCTGAGAGCTCCCCAACAGAAGTATAAGCTTGTTTCTGAATTGCTTAGCTTAGCTCTGTTTATCTGAGGGTGTGTGTTTGTGACAGCATGTGTGTATGTGTGTGTTCACGTGTTTGACAGATTGAAAAAAATCCATGCTCATTTTTTTTTCATAACAGAGTTAGTTACCAATGACATGACCGTGTGTGTGTGTGCGTGTGTGTGCGTGTGTATGCGTGTGTATGTCTGTGCGTGTGTGTGTATCTGTGCACGTGTGTGTGCAGGCCTAGTTAAATTGGCTCGTAAACATTTCCAAGAAGTCCTGGGCAAGGACACAGGTTTCATTCAACGAGCCTTACGTAAATAAAACAGGCTTTCAGGACAGGTACAACTCTGCATATATTAACCCAGTACTAGTAATAATAATTAATTAGATTTCCAGATTTCCTGAACTCTGCGAAGCTTGTAGTTACCCTCAGAAGATTCCAGAACTCTGTAAAGCCTGTAGTTACTCTCAGAAGATTCCAGAACTCAGACAGGCCTGTAGTTCTCCTAATGAGGTTCCAGAAATCTGAAAAACCTGTAGTTACCCTCAGATTATTCCACAACTCTGAAGCCAGTAGCTACCCTCAGAAGATTCCAGATTTGTGAAAAGCCTGTAGTTACCCTCAAGAAATTCTAAATCTCTCTGAAGCCTGTAGTGACCATCAGAAGATTCCAGAACTCAGACAAGCCTGTAGTTATCCTAAGAAGACTCCAGAAATCTGAGAAGCCTGCAGTTACCCTCAGAAGATTCCAGAACTCAGGCTTGTAGTTCTCCTAAGGAGGTTCCAGAAATCTGAAAAGCCTGCAGTTACCCTCTAAAGATTCCACAATTCTGTAACAGTAGCCTCAGGAGATTGCAGAACTCTGTGAAGCCAGTAGCTACCTACAAGAAATTCCAGAACTCTGTGAAGCCTTTAGTTACTGTCAGAAGATTCCAGAACTAAGACAAGCTTGTAGTTATCCTAAGAAGACTCCAGAAATCTGAGAAGCCTGCAGTTACCCTCAGAAGATTCCAGTACTATAAAAAACCCGTGGTTACCCTCAACAAATTCCACAACTCTGTAAAGCCTGTAGTTACCCCCAGAAAATTCCTGTAGTTATCCAAAGAAGATTCCAGAACTCTAAAAAACTTGTAGTTACAATCGACAGATTCTAGACCTTCAGTTACACTCAGAAGATTCCAGAAGTCTGAGAAGCCAGTAGTTACACTCAGAAGATTCCAGAGCTCTGTGAAGCCCAAAACATCCCAGATCAGGGCCTTGTATGACTGCTAAGAGTGTTTGAGCCTCAGTCAGTGTGTGTGTGTGTGTGTGACATCACTAGTTGCCAAAGCACAAGTGTGAGGTGACGCAAGTGGGTGGGTGTGTATGTCAGTCTGATGTTATGGCATTTACTACACTGTAGCGCCATCTCAAATCACACTTTTGAGTGTATGAGCAATGCACACACAAACACAAACAGCAGGGATATGTTGCCTGGGTCTCTAATCCCGTCTCATCCCTCGTCTTCATAATTACGCTTACATAAGAGCATTTAGCAACCAGTCACACACAGCCCCACACACGCAAACACACACACACACACACACACACACACACACACACAGTGAGTAGGTAGTCAACACAGGCAGGTCTTTTTGAGCAAGTGAAAGGGGGGGGGGGGGGCAGAGGAGCATTGAAACGCGGAGGTTCCAATTTAGCTCTGCCCTGTGAGTCAGCAGACAGAAAAGTGTGTGTGTGTGTGTGTGTGTGTGTGTGTGTGTTTACAGTGAACTCACTGAGACAGAAGTGTGTCTGTGTGTGTGTCTATGCGTACAGTAAGCTCACAGAAACAGGAGGGTTTGTGTGTATTTCCAGTGAACTCACAGACACAGGACAATAAAGAACAACACACCACAGGGGTCAAAACACAAAACACCAAAGCCCTGACTAACATCACTCATATCAAAGCTTTAAATATCTCACCTTACTGATATTAGTGCCCACACCCGCCCTCTCAGAGCTTTCAAGTAACACTAAGTAGGTTTTTCCAACCTTAGAATGTCACACAATGTTTCCAAAATTGTTTCAGTGGTTCATCACCTTGCAACGGGATGAATGACACTTCTGAATTCGCTTTGCCGCCCTCCATGGGCTATAACCGTACTAAGTAAGTTTGAAGGATTGGGCAGTCTGTCTGTAGCTCGAATGACCGACAATTCCGCTTCCAACCCGTAGGGCGACTGAAGATGAAAACTACTTAGTGTTGCTTTAAAAATCTTTTGCAAACAGAATATGAGTAGAAATTGTGGTAAAGGAACAATGTAGCTATAATTGTCTGCATCATTTGTCATTGTTTTTTTTTTTTATATTGCTAGTAGTCCATGCTTTCTCACAATGACTTCTCATAGGCTATCATTATGGTAATTTAATAAAAGAGCAACTGTCACTCTGTCCGACCCTTTAAATAACAACACAAATCACTAAAACCGACATATAACATGCATGAAATAAATCATTGCACAGCTGCCTCTTCTCCCTACCACTTAAGCTGGGATCTCGACACAAGTTCCCGGCAATAACATTGTGTCCAACCCGACAGAGAAGTAACTGTGTGGCCATTCAGTGAATGAGTTGGAAAAGCATAATGACAGTGTGAGTGAGTGTGTGTGTGTGTGTGTGTGTGTGTAGGCACCTCATACAGTGCTTCGAGTATAGTAGCCCCGCCATGTGCATGATTTTCTGTGCATGTGCATGTGCGTGTGTGAGTTTGTGTGTGTTTTAGGCATAGTACCCCTGCCATGTGTGTGAGTTGCTGTGTGTGTGTGTGTGTGTGTGTGTGTGTGTGTGTGTTTTGGGCATAGTAGCCCTGCCATGTGTGTGAGTTGCTATGTGTGAGTGTGTGTGTGTGTGTGTGTGTGTTTTGGGCATAGTAGCCCTGCCGTGTGTGTAAGAGTTCCATGGCAGCAGGGTGCCCTGTGTGTGATGTATAGTAGTATCTGTTCACTGTCTTCAGCAAGAGTTCAGCCTGGTGTGCACTGGGTAAAAACACTGTTGAACTCACCAAACACAACTCTCTCTCTCTCACACACACACACACACACACCGCTCTGATTGGAGGCATCTTGAGACCCTGTTCTGGTTACTGAGGAGACTGCTCCCCTGTGTGATCTCTTCCCTAAGAGACCGTAAACACACACACACACACACACACACACACTTGTCTACACACAGACACACACATTAACATACACACACAGGTGTAGCAGGTGATAGATCTGTTGCAATCAACAAGCCACCACAAATGAATCCTGTGGCTTGGGAATAACTGTGTGAGAGAGTGTGTGTGAGAGAAAGAGAGAGGGGGAAGACAGAGAGAAAGAGAGAGAGTGTGTATGTTTATGCGTGAGAGAGTCAGAAAGAGAGAGGGAGAGTGCGTGTGTGTGAGTGTAAGAGAGAGAAAATGAGTGTGTATGTCTGTGTGAGAGAGAGAGCAAGAGAGAGAGAGAGCAAGAGAGAGAGAGTGAGACAGAGAAAGAGGCAGTGATGAGAGAATTACACTGCATCAGACACACTCTGAACACACACCTGTGCTGCCTAGCAACCCGTCTGGGTGCGAGTGTGTGATGGCCTGTCTGTCTAGGGTACAAAGCAGCCATTATGACAGACCAGACCGGATGGACACACACACACACACACACACACACACACACACACAGTCTCACAGCTACAGTCCATACACACACAGACAGTCTCACAGCTGCAGCCCAAATTTACACACATAGCCACAATTTGCCCCACAGCCATACGCCCCCCCTCTCCCTCTTCCTCTCCCACACACACACACACCCTAACACTTAAGACGGATTGTAGTCATACATACAAACACACACACACACACACACATACACACAAACACACACCCTCACACTTAAGATGGCATGTACTCTCTCTCTCTCTCTCACACACACACACACACACACACACACACACACACACACACCCATACCCTTACACTTCAAATTACATGAAGTCACACACACACACACTTGTGCCAAAAGGTGGGGCTGTTAGGGGACTTGACCAGCATGTCAAACTCACTCTCACACTCATCCAGCTACGGAGGTCACACTTACGACACTCTTACTCACACACACATACACACAGTGACACACTGTGTATGCGTGTGTGTGCATGTGTGTATGTGAGAGAGTGTGTGTGTGTGTGTGTGTGAGAGAGAGAGAGAGAGAGAGAGAGAGAAAGAAAGAGACCCACCCTTTTAGCACCCGTGTGTTAACATGTCTGATAAAGACTGTCATTATGTGGTCACCACAGACAATAAGCAACACGCCAACACACCACCCCCCATCAAACACACACAGACACACACATCCAACCTCTCACACACACACACATTTAACCACTCAGTCAGATACACACACACACACACACACACATTTAACCACTCAGACACACACAAATCCAAACCCTCACATACACACAAACTAGTGATGCGCAGGTTTACCCAAAGACCGCAAACCCCGCCGGTTATCCTGCAAGTCGGGTTGTCCAGGTTGTTTTTTAGGAGGAAAATGCAGGTTGTGGCCGAGTCCAAGGTGTATGCATCAGTTTATTGATTTGTTTTTGTATGAGGATGTAATGTTGTCCTTGTTTCTTTCCCCGCTCTGTCTCACATACACACAGGCTGCAGGTCACACACACATCTCCCGCCCGTGTAGTCTC
Organism: Setipinna tenuifilis; assembly: GCA_030347295.1. Lineage (NCBI taxonomy): Eukaryota > Metazoa > Chordata > Actinopteri > Clupeiformes > Engraulidae > Setipinna > Setipinna tenuifilis. The sequence goes on from CM059274.1 coordinate 8,022,548, forward strand.
CTATCAATAATTTGTGTAGCGCAAATAATAGTCTGCCACACTTACATCTCCTAACACTTATGGCTATCTGTCTTTTACAATGAAGTGCAATAAACGAGTAAAGGTAGAGGATATAATTAGGCATTAGGCAACAGGCTCATCTCTCTCTCTCTATCTCTATCCCTCACACACACTCACACACACACACAGTTCACGAGTAACTGAGTGATATTTTATTACTGTCAACATATGGTATAAACTTTTACGTTTTTTTTTAAACAGCACTTCCCAATTGGAGATTCCAGCAGGCAGTTGTATAATAGTTAACTATCTTCACCTTGTAACTTTAAGATATATTTAGCCTACAGTACAGTCTGGCAGTAGGTCTAATTTGATAGGCTATTTTCCAAACTGTGTTTGGGTTTTAGTCTATAGTCATTTTAAAATAGTTTTTTCCCTAAACGACAGCTTTTGTTTACACCACCAAATTCTTGAAGGTGTCATCAACAAACAATAGTGGGCTGAGTCGAGTTGGGTTAAAAATCAGTGTGTAATTTTGCGGGTCTTGCGTTGCGGGTTGGCGGTCAGGATGGATTGGGTTGGTGTTGGTGTTCAAAATCCTTAAACCCGCACATCACTAACACACACACACACACACACACACACATCTAACCACTCACAAACACACACATCCAAACGCTCATGCATTCATGTGCACAAACCCTCCAAACCCTCACACAAACACTCATTCAACCCCTCACAAACACACACACATCCAACGAGTCACAAACACACACACACACACTAAAACAGCAGCCCAGTTTGAAGCTTTTCTCCTTCACACTACCTGGGCACACAGATGAGGTCTTGCTCCCTCTCCTTTTCACCCTTCTTCTCTCTTTCTGTCTCTCTCCTTCTCTCTTTACCTCTACCTCTCTCTCACTCTCCTCTGTCAGTGTGCCTGTCACAACCACCCCACCCCCTCTGCAAGCATCTAGGATAACAGGATGCTTCTATGTGTGTGTGTGTGTGTGTGGGTGGTGGTGGGTTATGGACCTCATCTCCTGGGGAGGGTTTCATGTTATTTGGGGGGGTGTGCACGTGCCTCAGCGCCTCAGAATATCAGCCCTGTCCTCACCCAAGTCGTGTCGCGTCCGCTCGCTCGCAGAGGTGCCGCTCCGCGCTGCCTGGCGGCCAAGGGCGAACGGAGCGCCGCTGCTGAAGCTCGCAGACAGCTGGGATTGATGGCGGTGATGTAATGGTCACACGCGGCTCCGGTTATAACGGCTTCGACAGCAGGAGCGGGCAGCTTTGGTGGCCTCTGATGTGCTGCTTTACCTTCCGACACACATAAACAAACACACACACACATACATACACACATTTTAGACTATGGTTGGCCGCGTGAGAGACAGCGGCGGTTGTGAGGATCTGAAGTCAGGTGTTGATTTTTAAAGTACACTACCCGTCCCCGGTGGCCTTACCTTACCTGATGATACTGACTAAAGCTTATGAAAACAGTTTGCGTGTCTCAGTACAGAGTATTACTGGTTGTTACACTATTTACTGGTAATATTATTGTTATTACTAGTAGCTGGGGTAACGATGACAGTAGTAGTATGCGTACCTGTATCTATGCTAATGTTACCATCATGGCCGAGCCGTTATTGCCAGTTACCTACTCTCTTGTTTTGATGCATTTATGACAACAAGCGCGGACCCAACATTTAAAAAGGAATCGTTTTGACATGAAGGCCTTACGGTGGTGTAAATTGGGGCACCATAGCAGCTCGTCGGGCAGAGCAGGATGCTGTCGTTGCAGGTTTATGGTGGGTAACGTTAGGAGATTGATTTTAAGAGGTCGCTAGCTGCACCGGGAGCTCTACAGTGCGAGCTGCTGTCTGCCGGTCTCACGTGTCGCCAATTCCAGGAGACAAAGCTCGGCCCGGCTTTCGGCAGCGAGAACTTGGAGTCGGGGGAGAGAAACGTCAACCCGCCGAACCAGTCGGTTTTCACAGACTAGGCTACTAGCTCGAACGGCAGTCCACATGCACGTCCGAATTCTACACGGCACACTGACGACATACACTCCGTCTCGAGCTCCCGAGTCCTCGTCTCGCAGACGCACAAACCAAACCAGTCTCCTCAAACCGGCCCTTATTTCGGTGGCGAAGACCATGCACCGCCATTTACCCCGAATGAAGACTAGGGTGGCTTGACCGAACGCTGTGCGGATGGCTGGGAATAAACTGAGCGTTGAAAATCCCGTCTGGACCACTGTAACGGCGGGCTGTTCACGTTACGGGGCTTTCCCGGCAGGTTCGCGAAATTGATTAAAATGTGATTCTCCTTACCTGTGGGATTTCTTTAGGTCCGTGTTCAGGCAGGTGAAGGAGACTAGAGACGGCCGCCGTTTTTTGGGTGTCTGACAGATGCTGCCATGAGCGATTTGGGCGAACGGGTAGTCTCTCTCTTTCTCTAGCCGACCTCCAATCCGTTTACTGGATAATTACGACCAGCTTTGCTATCTCTGCTACCGACATGACTCGTGTAGAAGCGCATCACCAATTAGGCAGTAATGCACTTAAGCCGGCGATCGGTCATCATCGGGGTCGGCTGTGGCCAAACAGACGTAAGAGAGACAGTGCGCTGCTGTTGGGCCACTTGGTGTCAGATTAAAGCAGCTCTCCATCAGATGCGGCGGCAATGTAGCTTTTGATTAATTAAGCATATGAGGCCAGGGGCTCAGCTCAGGGAACAGTAGGCTAAATCGGGTGGGTGGTTAGCTCAGTGAATCATATGTTCCAGAGTGGGCACCATTTAAGAAAACATGCAATTCCAACACTACAGCGCTAGCTGAAATTGTATGAAAAACGGCTTAGCCACCTGAACTTTGGGTGGCAAGACGTTTTTTTTTTTTTAGCCCAGGTCCTCCTTGAGTTAATTCAACCATTTGTGTTTCTATAAGGATGAAGGGATAAGAGGTGACAAAACCATGAACAGGGGTGTAGTGGTGTAATAAAAGGTGGATTTGATCACTAGTGTATACCCTCAATTCCAGCCCCGTATGTGTGTATGCTATGTGTTATCCTTTATTTCCAGGTGTGTGTGTGTCTATGCTATATAGGCTATGCACCCCTGGACACACAAACACACACACGCACAGGTAGCTGGGAGCCCTACATCATAGTAAGGTCTGTTTATTGCCATGTGTGCATCAACGGTGTACTTTGAACGCCAGTAAAAATGGCTGGTGGGCTACATGGCTAAGCTATACTGTATTCTACTGTAGGCTACTGTCTCTGTCTGCACCCACGACTGCAGTCGTGTTGCACACGACAACAACAACCTCATCCTCAAGTTTGCCGAATATACAGTCTATGATAACACCACAGTGGTCGGAGTCGTCTCAAGGGGAGACAAGGCAGTCTACAGAGATGCAGATACAGTCAGGCAGTCTGGTGCTCAGAAAGAATGAGCTGGCTCTGAACACCAAGAAAACCAAGGCGATCACTGTTGACTTCACCGTCTTACCCCCCTTACATCAATAGCGAGTGTGTGAAGAGGGTCGACACCTTCCGGCTACACAGAAGATCATTAGCTGCCCTGTCACCTCCCTGGTGGACATTTACACCTCCCGCTGTCTCGGCAATAAAGAATATTTACAAAACAGAATAAATAAATAGTAGTGCAAGACAGCGAGGGGTATAAAATAGGTGAACAAATCTGAGGCAAAGTAATAAATTAGGTTAGAGTTATTGCCCAACAATCAATATTAATGAAATTATTGACCAAAGCCAGGGTATAAACGGTCCTTGATGTCTGCAGAAGGAGTTGCTTTCAATGTCATGTATTGACAATCAACGGCATTCTATTCTATTCTATTCTATTCTATTCTATTCTATTCTATGCTATACGTGCTTTTGGTAAATAAATCTATGAATTGTGGTGAAAATTATTCTTTCATTAGAGAAAGTGCGCCATCATCTGGCCAATTCCGGAATAATACAAGTTGGGTAGCCTATACGAATATGATGTTACAGTTTTTACCAATCATTTTCACACGTGTCTCAATACCGTGTCTACCTTTTCAAAACTTTTAACACTTTTGCACCAGCCGTAGACTATTGAAGCCAAACACGGTTCTCTTTCGGATTGATTTGACACAATAGCATTCAATCATCATTTCCACCAACATGTATCTCTCAGGTAATGTTCATGACCAGCTAAATTATGTACAACTAGGCTACAACTAATTCTGCAGACATTTGGATACTCTTATCAAAACGGTTAACTTTAGGGTCAGTGTAACAAAACACAAAATTTTGCATTTTGTCCCACAAATTAAATAATGTACTTGAGATATAAATAATCTTTTAGCTTAAGTAAATTGATAATTAGCACTTTTACACGTATTTGTGTAGCTTGTTAACAGGTATCCAAAGAGGTTACATTTGCATGTTTATGCGCAAAACATAAAGAAAGTTGATATTGGAGTTGCTGTGTATTCCATTACCAAGGAAGTCATGGTTTATGCAAAATGCAGCCTCATAGATCAGCATTGCATTAGGGCCACAAATAGCTTCTGTGGATGACTATATTTACATACCCTGGCTGTCGCACCAAGCTTGTAAACAGAATTTGGTCTGGCACCCCTCCATATGCCTCAGTACTACTGGACAGAGCTACAACCAATCAGACTACTGATACCAATGATGAATGCATAGATTTTGTTTTTCATTGGAGCCCGATTTTTCGGGCAAAGGAACAACAAAGAATAGGGAGACTGACTTGAATGCCTAATCTGTTTACCCAGGTACAAAGAATCATTCATTTGTACACTGTATAGGCCTATACTCCTTTATCTATTGTCAGAGGTGCAAAAAAACATACAAATGTCACTTAGATCGTTTGATACAGTGTGTAATTACATTACATATCAGTAACGTGTGCCATACTGTAGGACAAAGACTAGATTTTACATGATTTGTTTAAAATTGTTGCGGGTTTTTTTTTGTTTGTTTGTTTTTTAGCTTATTGTACATTGAGCGCTATTGTAGCTTTGCTGACCAACCGTTGGCGTGTGCTATAGTTATGACAGAACTAGTTTTGGGTGACGTGTGAAGAGTTTTGGTATCTGTAGTGCATTTTGCAGCAAATGTTAACTGATGTGCTGAGATGTATGTTGGTACAGCACACTGTGTTAAGAGTTTTGAAAAAGTGGACCTTGCATTGGGACAAGTATGAAAATGATGGGCAAAAACTATAAATGTGAATGTATTCATTTTAGCGTGTCAGCTCACCCATGTGAAGTGTGAACGTCTCCTTCTGGGTGGGATGAGGGGTTTCTCAGCGTGTCATAAACGTTTCTGAACTGCTATAATACACAGCGCACAAACACCGCTGGATTGTAGGCTACTGAACCAACAAGTTTTTCACCAAAATGGAATGGCAAAATCTAAAAAGTAATGCATGCATCAAAAGTATCCATCTGATCAAACAGTCTACACTACAGACAGACAGATAAATAGATAGACAGACAGATAGATAGATACTTTTACATACTTTAGTGATAGCAAATTTATAAATATAGCACCTAAGGCGATTTTAGGTTCTGGCGTGCTCTCATACAGACTTTACGGTTTAGACCCTTTACCCGGAAGTACATTAGGCTATTTTGATTGACAGTAAATGGGCCAATAGCAGCAGATTTTGAAGCGTTGCAGGGCACTCACTTGTTTATGTTCCAGGACGCACCCCTGCTTCCAGACCACTGTAGTCCGTAATCAAGACTGCACTGACCCAAAATGGCCCTTTACAGGCCCACTCACCAGACACTTTAGTCTCTGAGATGGATGGTGATCGATAGTGGACGCATAAGACCGACCCAAGGATACAGCGCTGACTTTGGGAGAGGTGAGAACCGTTAGCTCGCGCAGCCTCAGTCACAGTGCTAACCGGTGCCCTGTGATGAGAATGAGGATTTTGTTTCCGCAGCTGTTTCCCTCCGATATGAAGTTTTTTTCTTAAAAAAAAAAAAAAAGCTTTTGAAAATGACCTCAGTTCGGGTTTTCACTGAATTTAGCTTACGGTCTACCTTCTGTTTCCTATTCATTCCTATGTAACGGTTATGTGAGCTTTCCAAGCCGTTCCTTGCGTTGTTTTTCACTCCGAAAGGCACATCCCATCCCATCACCTAAAAATGTAACTTCAACGGTAGACGTCGAAGAGAACTCTAGCTGGCGGTGTCTTAACTTGTCTGGTAATTCGGACACTGTTACGTTGCCCAATTGGTGTCAGCTCACATATTTCACAGCGGATTTCGGATGTGCAGTGGAATGCTGTGGCACTGACAGTCTGATTACATATTAACGCTTTAAAATCAGGATCAGACTTAGTTTTTAGGTGATGTTAGGAAGGTGTCATTAAGTTCTATACAGTGCTGAGTTATATTTACTCTTTGTTTAACCATCTGTGTTGGTCTCTGGTTGCAGGTGTATGAGGATGTCTCTGGCCCAGCGTGCGCTGCTGGCATGGGTGGTGTCGCTGGTCTTCCTCAGCCTACTGGTGCTGAAGCTGGACGGGCGTCTACAGTGGAGCTGGTTCCTGGTCTTCACACCGGTCTGGCTGCTGGATGCCGCGCTACTGCTGCTGCTGATGCTGAGGATGGCAGGTCGCTGCAAGGCGGGCTATGACCAGGCGGGGGCGATGCAGCTGCGCAGAAAGGTGTGGCACCTTGTGGCTGTGCTGCTCCAATTGGCCTTCTGCCTTGCCCTGTGTGCCCGCCTCCACGGCCTTACAGGTCTGCTATTGGTCTACATCTGCCTGCCACTCTGGCTGCTATTGACCGGGGCTCTTGTGGAGCTAGGCTGCAGCATCTTCCCCGCCCACAGTGACTAGTCAACCAATCACAGACCTGCGACTGAAGCATGTTACATACCCATATGAACTAGGCATGCAGTCAAAGCTCAGCAGCTGCAACATCTGATCTATTCACAGGGACTAGTTGTCCAATCACAGCCAAGGGGCTGCTGCATCTTCCCCGCCCACTGAGACTAGTCATGCAATTACAGTGATGCTGAAGTTTCCAGCCCAGTTTTTAAACCCACAGAACTGCAGAAATCGTCATCTCACACAGTCCTGCCAACAGGACAGCTGTTCAGTACAGTTGGAAGTCTGCTGTAGTGTATTGAATCTATCTGCATGTGTGAAGTGTTTTGTAAAGAAGTGCATGTTGTGTTTCTGGATGTCCAAAGTCTTTTGTACATAAATTGTTCTCCATCAAACTGTGTGTGTGTGGTATGTACTTTCCTATGGGGAATGTGTGTCTGCATACATGTGTGTATTGACTTCAGACTGGTAAAAGTGTGTATTGGGTACAGACAGGTGACTGTAACTGCAAATGTGTGAGACTGGTGTGAAAAGAATCACACACACCCATCACACATTTCACATCCTCACACATACACACACCAATATAGTAAGCATTTATACACACCAACACCATAAGTATTGTACACACACTAACATACCAGCATGTTAACACACAACAAACACACTCTTTTCACACACACACACACACACACCTTAATAGTGAAGGAGGCATCATGTACCCTCAGACTACCCATAATATCTCTGAAGGTTACTGGCATACTTTCATATCCTGCTGGCGTGTGCGTGTGGTCAGACAGGAACTCTTCACACAGGGTGCCAAAACTGCCTTTAATTCACTGTGTGTGTGTGTGTGTGTTCGCCAGACAGTAACTGTACACACCCTAGGTTGGTTGCCATAACATTTTGCCTTTAACACTGTGTGTGTGTGTGTGTGTGTGTGTGTGTGTGTAGTCAGACAGAAACTCTTCACACACCCCAGGTTGCCATAATACTTTGCCTTTAATTCCAGGCTCTTTAAGTAGAAATCACACTACAAGTTTTCTTAGAAAAAAACCTTATTTACACTACAGTGCTGACAAACACACACAGGATCCAAAGGAAACAAACAGAGCGAGAGAGAGAGAGAGAGAGATAAATAAAATAAAAACAGAGCGAGAGATATAAATAAAATAAAATGAGCTCTATGTGACGCTCCGAGGCCTTAAAGAATCTTCTGTCTCATCTTACAAAAAATAGATGTGTCCATGTCAGCTCTATGACGGCTACGCCCTACAACTTAAAAATACCACACGCACGCACGCACACATACACACACACACACACACGCACCACTGCGCCCTACAACTTACAAGTACCACACACACACACACACAAACATACGTACGCACACACACACACCTGCGCCCTACAACTTACAAATACCACACACACACAAACACACACACACACAGACACACCTGCGCCCTACAACTTAAAAATATATTATTTAAAGACCATTCTACTCCCCGGCAGAAGACTGCTGCAGGAGACGGTCCTAAGTGCTCCTCACACACACATGGACGCACGCACCCACACACACACACACACAGCTCTGGACAGGCACTGAGGAACGTGACGAGCTACATTTGCTGTGTCCAGCGTGACAGCTGTTCCGCACTCACCTGTCTTACTTACACACACAAACACACACCTGTCTCTACTTCTCAAGAAGCAGTATACACACAGAGGTGTTGTGCTGCCTTACACCCACCAAGCTCAACACCTCACACACAAACACCTGTGTGAGCATCACAAACCTCTCAAACACACACATACACGCACGCACGCACACACATACACACACACACAGCGGGCGTCACAATGAAAGTTTGGGGTGGGGGTGGGGTGGCCGGTGTCAGCTTTTATCCGATTGTTTAAAAACAATTTTAAAAAGGGCGAACTAAAATTTTTGTGTGTGTATGTGCGTGTGTGTGTGTGTGTGAGAGTGTGTGTGTGTGTGTGTGTGTGTGTGTGTGTGAGGGGGCTGTGGTTTAAAAACTGTACAGGGGGTGTCAGTATAAAAAGTCTTTGTGAAGCCCATGCAGGGAGGGATTGGGGGAGGGGCGGGGTTGCTGAGAGTCCCGCCCAGGGGGTGGTGCCTTTGGGTGAAACGAGTCCTTATTGGGCGGCCTCGAGGGGCCTGGGGATTGTGTAAGTGTGTGGCTTTGGGGCGGTGTGTGAGAGTGTGTGTGCGTGGGGGTCAGGGGGACGGGCTGGGGCTGCACTGGAGGACTGAGGGGCGGGGACATAAGAGACCCAGCCTGCTGGAAGTGAAGGGGGTGCGTCTGGGGCTGCGTCTGGGGTGTCCTGGTGTCGGGTGGGCCGTGGGGGGGCGCTCTAGAGTCCGAGGAGGGGTGCGGGTGCGGTTTGGGCCGCACTTCTCCGCCGTGGGAGTTGGAAGGGGAGGGGCCTCGGCCTGCGCTGCCGTGGTGGGGCTTGGCGGCCTTGGTGACGGGCGGCGAGTCGGCGCGCTCCACCTTGATTTGGGGGCGGGGCTGCGAGTCTGTGGGTGTGGTGTCGACAGAGGGCTCGGGGGCGGGCTCCTGCTTGATGCAAGGCGAGAGGGGCGTGTCCGCACCCGCGTCTGCCTCCTCCCCCTCCGCGCCCCTGCTGGCGTCCTGGTGGTACTGCCGGAGGCGCACGTGCCAGGCCAGGCTGCAGACGGCCGACACGCTCTTGAACTGGTGCACCACCCCGCGCGGGATGTAGTAGATGTCGTTGTCGTACAGCTGGATCCGCGCGTACCGGATGCCCTCGCGACGCAGCTGGTTCAGCTTGGCGTCGTCCACCCACTGCACACACTGCGGGACACAACAAGGGGCACAGTTAACACACACACACACGGCATCGTCCACCCACTGCAGGACACAACGGCGACACAGTTAACACACACACCAGCTTGGCATTGTCCACCCACTGCACACATTGAAACACACACCAGGGATACAGTTAGTACGCACGCACACACACACACACACACAAGCTTGCCATGATCCACCCCCTGCAGGACACACCAGGGAGACCATGAGAATACGCATGCACGCACACAAACACACACACACGCACACACCACAGCTGCGTTTAGAGAGCCAAGCGCTTGCCATTGTCTACTTACTGCACACAAAAGTCAATGTTGCCTTGTTTTGCAAATTAAAAAAAATTCAAGCATATACAGTGTGTACACTGTTTTCTAGCATGCACACACACACACATCATCCACTGCACATACTACAACACACAGCATAGTGCTTAGTTAATACACAAAAACTGTTTGAGTGTACACCTGTGAAAGTGGGGGATTGTGTAGGTCGAGCTGTAAAGTGTGTATGTGTGTGAGAGAGTGTGTGAGAGTCTGTGTACCTGTGAAAGTGGGGGTTCATGCAGGTCGAGCTGTAATCTCTGAACCACATCAGGGAAATCGCCCGCATGGAAACACACCACGTCTTTGGTAATGCGAGGAGGCTCCGCACTGGAACACACACACACACACACACACACAGACACAGACACACACAGACACACACACACAGACACACACACACACACGTTAAATGTTAAACATCAAGCATTAATTCAACACCACTGCAAGTTAAACCTTCACAAATGCAGACTCGCGTTACTTGGGCAAAAGCTGCAGACTTTTAAAAAAGACATTCCCTCTACTATAGTTTTTTAGCATTGGTATTCTATAAATCCCCACTTTAAATATTTCATTATTCCCCGCATTTGATATTTTCCCATTGCCCACATTTAATATTTCATCGTTCTCCACATTTAATATTTCATAATTGACATTTCCACACTATGTAGTGTTATAGTGCTCTCTTTAAGAGCTGGGTGTTTTGTAGTGCAGGCCTGTTGTCACCTGGTAGCCTAAACCAGTAACAGTATTATGACTACCTAATATTTACATGATAAATGTAAATTGCACCCTATTGTACCACAAGATTTCAGGCACCATGTCTGAGATCTTTGAGCCCTCCGTACAGCACTGCAAAACAGCCAGTCACAACCAAAACCACTCAGCTACCTTCTGAAGTACAACGAAAACATTGTGTG
>CM059274.1:8036018-8071018 GCA_030347295.1 Setipinna tenuifilis
TTACATCTTTCATTGTTGCCCTTTCCCCGATTTCAATAAAAACAACTTGTGTGTATTAGTGTAGGAGTGTGTGTGTGTGCATATGTATGTGTGTGTGTCTGTGTGTGCATGTGTGTGTTTATGTGTGTGTGTTACAGTCCCTTAGGGGAGTGCGGTGTCTGGCTGTTTTCCGGTCTAAAATCAAGAGTGTAACCAGTCTAGTGTGTGTGTGTGTGTGTGTGTGTGTGTGTGTGTGTGTGTGTGTGTGTGTGTGTGTGTGTGTGTGTGTGTTCTTTTGTGGCTAAACATGGACAGGAAGTTTATGGGAGAGAATGAATGACAGGAGAAACAATCCTAGAAGACGTGTGTGTGTGTGTGTGTGTGTGCTTGTATGCTTCTCTGTGTGTGTACGTCTGTGTGCAAGTGTGCTGTCTGGCCTGTGTGTCTGTGTGTGAGTGTGTGTAGTTTGGATTAGAGTTGAGGCGCTCATTAAATCTCCATATCCCTGCTGCACAACACACACACCGCAGCCATAAACACACACACACACAGCAGCCATACACAGGCACACACCAACATTAACCAAACATATCAATAAAAATGATGAATATTAATCTAATACATAGGTCAACTGATGGTCAGTTATCAATGAGTACTACTGGCTGCTTTGTCCACCTCTGTGACATGATCCACACACACACACACACACACACACACACACACACACACACACACACACACACACCCCTCCTGTGTGGCAACTGGCAAGGGCAAAGGACATTTAAGGACGACATATTTAAACACTAACTTTTTTCACAACCCCTAAAACACACACACGCACGCACGCACACATATAATGGTCTGAAGTGTGGTCTTTGACAGATTGTGCCATCTGTATTCTACGAGTGGATACACAGAAACCCATTCTATTCGCCTATATTGCCATCCTATCACTTTATCCTTCCGCCGTCATTGCATCATTCATTCTATTCTTCCACCATTTTCTCATTCTTTACCCTCATTTCTCCTTTTCACTCCCTCTCCCTTCTTCCCCTCTTCTCTTCTATGTAGTTACTACATCCTCCTTTCTCCCTCAGCCTCTTTTTCTCCCTCCCTCTTTCTCTCCCTCCTGCTCTCTTGCTCTCTCCCTCCTTCTCTCTTGCTCTCTCTCTCTGGTAAATTCTTCTCGTTCCAAGGCTTGAAGGCTCTCTAAACGCAGCTGTGTTGAGAGAGGGTGTGTGTGTGTGTGTGTGTGTGTATTTGAGTGTGTGTGTGTGTCTTCCGGCGCACAGGCTTTGGCCTCTGTCCCACAGACGGCTGGGTGAAGAAGGTCAAAGAATCAAGTCACGAGTAGCACTAGAGCAGACCAGTGTGTGTGTGTGTGTGTGTGTGTGTGTGTGTGTGGGTATTTGTCAGAGAGAGCTAGCGAGCAAGAGAGCGACAGAATGTGTGTGTGGGAATGTATAATTAATAGAGCTGGAAACAATCTAAATAACAAATCTGAGCATAAGGTTAAAATATCGGAGGCCAACACACACACACACACACGAATGTAAGGGGGAGGGGGGTGGTGGTGAATAAATAACTGTTCTGGGCTCAGCTATCTAAACCATAACAGGACACAAACGAGAGACTCAAGCACTGTGTGTGTGTGTGTGTGTGTGTGTGTGTGTGTGAGAGAGAGAGAGAGAGAGAGAGAGAGTTTCCGCTTTTCCTACTGAAACAGTACCAGTCACAGTAAGAACAAACAACCAGCAGACACACACCTGTGTTTTTTGTAAGGGTGTGTGTGCACGCACACGAACAGGTAAGACACGCACTGCCCACACCTTAACGTGTGGGTGTGTGTGTGTGTCTGGTCCAACATATCAACTGTCTTAGCTGAGTTCCAGATTACACCACAACTTTGTGTGTGTTCTGGATAGGTCAGCCACTACCTGGTCAGACAGGATAACCCTGAATTATAAGACCACACACACACAATACAAAAAAACCCCACACACACCAAGCAAATTAGCTGATGAGAACTGAAGCACACATCTGAAAGCAGCTGCAGCAGCATGCAGTGGGGTAATTGGACACCACAGCAGAAAACACACCAGATTACATAACACCATCCCGAGAGCTCTCCTCAGTGTGTGTGTGTGTGTGTGTGTGTGTGTGTGTGTCCGTGTTGCTCTGTGCCTCTTTAACACATTGCCTGGTACTTAACATAAGCAGGCTGGCAGAAGCAAACACACTTTGCATGCCCACTGACCACACACACACATACACACACACAGTTAATTTTCATACCCACAGGAATATTTAGAAACTACTGCTGGACCAAAAGGTCATCTGAAGTGTGTGCATGTGCCTTGTGCTATTTGTGTGCATGATCATGTGCAGACATGTTAACTAGTACCATGACATGCCAAGTGTGTGAGTGTGCACATGTATATACCTATGTGTACGTCTTAATGTTGCTTTGTGTGTGTGTGAGTGAAAGTAAAAAATGAAAGGGATTCCCATTTGTGATTACACGGCACATCACAGCACAACAAAATTGCAACTTGCACTGAAGCCATGACACGTGAGCAGGGGCCAGCCATGATGCTGGTCTCAGGGCACTGGGGGCCATAGAGAGAAGTGCGTGTGTGGGGGGTGGGGTGTGGGGGGGGCAGGGGGTGGTACCATGCTCAGGGGACCTCAGTCACACTCCTAGCAGTTGGTGGATTTTAACTGGTGACCGGCGCGGTATGACTGCACAAAGGCCAGCTAAAATGTGTCTTGCTTAGTCCCGCACACTTGAGTCACACATTGCGCGTGTCATGTATGCATGACAAAAAACAACAGAAATGACATCTTTGTAGCAGTCTGTGTTGTGTCTGCCACCAAACTGTGCATTGCGGTGCACACGCAAAACTGAACTGAAACTGAACTGAAGTTCCTGAAAAATCCTCAGCAACATTATTTTACTGTCTCTGGGATAATACCGTAACAAACTCCAGTTGGAAACTTTCCCTTGAGGTTTGACACACCTTTAAAAACCAACCTATACACTGTGCCTGTTCCCGGTCTGTAGCTATGGGCTATGCTTTGTCAGGAGCTTCCAAAGGCCAAGAACGGCAATCCTCTCACCACCACTGCCGATGGCAGGGACCCTGACGCACATTGACACAACTTGGGGAAAAAGTATGCCTAGCATACACAACACAGGCTGGGGGGAGGCTGTTTACAATCACTAGGCAACATCACCAGGGAAACATGGCTGACTGGAAATCACAGAAGCTAAGAGACGTGTGTACCATCATGCCGTTTCGTACACTCTCCAAACTGCCTGGAAGTCTGAAGTGAAGTAAAAAAAATTAATTATCCCACTAGGGGGAAATTAAAGGTTGCTCCGAGATCACAGGGTGCTGTTAGTGGGTAAATGAACGAGAAAATCTGATGCAACACAGACTAAATAATGAACTGGCATCTATCACTAACTGAATGTTGCATAGACACCAACTTCCAGTTTCATTTCCCTATGCCCCATTCAGTTGGAGTTGATCTCAGTTCTTTACTCAGTCTATATAGCATCATTTCTTTTTATTCTCTTTTTATTTCTTACCAACAGCACACTTAACACTCTTAATACAACAGTATTAAAAACACGTAACCAACACAACAGTCTTTAACCTCTTTGTCATTGATTCTCCCGATTCCAGACTTAGTCAATATCTGCAGCCCTAGCAATAATTAATAAACAGCTGGTCTCTCTCTCACACACACACACACACAACATATTTGCAGTAATAATCAATAAACTGCTTTTAGTGTGAGCAGGGATGACGGAAGACAGATAACACCAGAGAGTGAGAGAGTGAGTGTGTGTGTGTGTGTTTGTGTATAGAGGGGTGCGCCACAGCACTCCCTCCATTTTCACACAAAAACTCTTGTTGCTAGGTAACAAAAGTGAACCTTACAGAACATGACTGCATGCTTGAGAGAAGGAGAGGGAAGGAGTGTTTGTGTGTGTGTGTGTGTGTGTGTGTGTGTGTGTGTGTGTGTGTGTGTGCGCGTGCGGTGGGGGGCACGGAAGCACACACACAAAACATCAAAACAGCTGGTGACCCTAGGTGAGTGGATGATAGGAACACTATTAGGGAGGAAACACACACACAAACGTTCACCATCACGTGAGTGGGAGAAAGAGTCACTTAAAGGGTGCGAGGGCTGTTTGTCTCTCACACATACACTCACACACTCACAGGAAGGATTACATCACCAGCTACATACTATTGCGTTTGTGGAGTGGGTCTGAAGTTTGACTGCATTATCACTGTTTGTGTGTGTCAGTACACACCTGTGCATGGAAGTTGGCCATGGTGATAGTGATGGTGTGTGTGAGTGTAGTGTGTGTAGTGTGTGTGTGTTTCAGTTAACACCTGTGCACAGAAGTTGCCTGTAATGGTGATGGTGTGATTGAGGGAGTGTGTGTTTGTCTATAATTTGTGCTTGGAAGTTGGCCGTGGTGGTTGTGTGTGTGTGGGTCTCTACACACCTGTGTGTGGAAGTTGACCATGGTGGTGGTCTCGATGTCCTTCTTGCCGAGGATCTCCATCTTGACGGGCGCGCTGGGGAACTTGCCGGAGAAGTAGTCCAGGAAGTCGGGCAGGTAGGCGGCCGCCCCGTGGATGATGCTCATGACGTAGTGGGCGGCGCCGGCCGCGTCCTCGCTGAAGGCCAGCGTGACGAACTGCTGGGCGAAGCGCTGCAGCTGGCTGGGCGAGAGCACGGCCAGCTCGCGGCTGTAGGCGTGCAGCACCAGGGCGCCGCCGTTGGGCTGCTGCTCCACGTGCACCAGGCGGCCGAACTCCAGCGAGTCCAGGCCGGGCAGCCGACTCACACCTTTGTCCCTGTCGCCGGACACGGACACGGACACACACGCGCCCACGCCCACCCCCTTCCCCGCCTCAGCGGACACACACACCCCCTTCCCTGACTCGGCGGACACACACGCGCTCTTGTCCTTGTCCGGCCGAGGCAGGGGTGCCGGGGGCTTGAAAGGGGACAGCTTGGAGGAGGAGGAGGAGGCGGACGAAGAGGAGTCGGCGTGTGTGTGCGCGTGTGTGTGGGCGTGCGAGCCGGGGCCCAGCGGGTCGGTCTGGCTGGAGCGGCTGTACATCTTGGGCCGGCGGCGCCTCTCCTCCTCTTTGTGCTTCTTTTTCTTTTTCTTCTTCACCTTCTTTATCTGCAGCTCCTCCAGACTCAGCCTGGCCTTCTCCTTCTCCCCTGCACACACACACACACATCATCAGGACAGGTCAGTACACACACACACACACACCCTAAGGAGAGGTCAGTACACACACACCTCGAGATGGAAAACTCCATACATCAATCCTTAATGATCTGCAATCTCAGGTGCTTCTCAGTAGGACCAAGGGCATCACTACGAGGAGAGACTGGAGCACACAAACAAAAGAGAGGACTAACGTTTCGACGCAGTGTGTCTTCTTCAGAGTGATGACTTGTGGTGTGACGAAAACACAGTGTGTCGAAACGTTAGTCCTCTCTTTTGTTTGCACAAATAAAAAAAATGGCAAGATTGATCAGTGTGCTCCAGTCTCTCCTCTTTGTGACACACACACAGGTCAACACACACACACACACCAGCAAGACAGGTCAACAACAGCACACACAGACACACACACAGGCGTCAAAAGGGTTACCATGCAATACGCTCTCCCCATTTACACCAATACTATAAAGAATGCTGTGAATCTCTCAGTGAGTGCATGTGTTTGGGGATCTGCAAGTCAGTGCACAAATCTGTGTAATTTGTAGGGCGGGTTTTAAAAGAAAAAGTCAATATTTTGCCCACAGTATTTGCACTTGATATCCACAAAGACATCTGCACATGCGAGAGACCGGTCAATCAACACAGAAGCTGCTGCCTTAAGACCAATGTTTAGGCAGTGTTGGTGTGAATCAATGCATAGCCTTATTGTTTAAGGTCCTGCTGCTGTTGGAAAAAAGAACGTCACGCAGCATAGATGAAGTGATAAACTAGTACCTAACACTAACTGAATGGGGCATAGAAACTTTCAGTTTCATTTCCCTGACCTCAAACAATAGGGATATGGATCAATTCACACCAAATCTCTTCTTTAAAGGGGACATATAAGGCAAAAAACATTTTTTGTGTGCATTTGTATTGTCACTTGGGTCTCTATTACTCCTATATATATAAATAAATAAAACATCCATTCGCTTGCCTTGAGCAAAGAGCTCTATGCTCTTTGCCTCAAGTCAGTTGTAAGATTTTAGTGTCAGGAATGCTGTGCTTCTATGAGCCATTTTTTTGGCTAGCTCCATGCTGACGTCAGGTCAGGAAGCATTAGCTCTGGGTCAGACTCGAGATAGAACATATACGGTCAGATTGTGCCTTTGCTTTCTGCCACTTCCACCTGTAGTGAACATGAATTGTAAACATGGGATGGGTGGGGCCGATCCTGGCCAGCAAGAAGCTCATTGCATAAAGGAGAAAAAAAAATCCCTAAATGACTCATTCTGAAAGAAAAAAAAACTGGCTAGGATAGAACTGGTGAGATCTCCTTCATGTGACAGTGACTTTGTGCAAAGAACTTGATGAACATGTTTTTATACTCCGTAGACCTATTCTAACGTGTTGAAAAAGAGTATAATGTGTCGCCTCCAAGTCAGGTGTTTGGCAGCATTTTTTAAGCTTAAAACTGTGGTGCCTGCAAATGACAGTAAAACAGCATGCAATTCTCAACCAGGACACAACAAATAATAATGCAATGTTTTAGGTCATGACTGACATTTGTCAAAGCAGACTGAAACCACCAAACCAGGCATACACAGTCAGACCTACACAGTCTGGCTGGGTCTCTGTTAGGTCTACACGGTGGACCAAAAAAACAAAACAAAAAAAAAATGTAATGATTTTTTTAAATGATTGCATCTCAAGTTTGTGAGACTACCACCGTTAAACCATGCAAATGGAAGCCCATTCAGTTCTCTTTCCAGTGATATCATGGTAGCAATGGTATGACCACCATGGCCATTCAAAAAAAAAAAGTTCTCCTTTGCTTCATGATGATGTTGCGGTCATTGTAAAAAGACATGGAGGACACATTAAACACGTGTCCATAAAAAAAACCATACAAGTTAGTTTAAAACAGGATTTGATCATGTCACTTTCAGAAAAACTGGCAGAATAAAATGCACATGTGAGAAAGCATGTGACAACTTTTTTTCAGGGGTAATTTTATTCAAATGGCCGTAGAGGACTTCTGCTTGCTTTCATGGTCATAAATCATAATATCACTAAAAAGAGAACTGATTAAGCTTTACTTTTTGTAGATTTAATTGTGGTAGCCTCCATGATTGGACCAATTTTTAAATGACAGTATCTCCTCAGAGTGTCTGGTCCACCCTGTAGAATAAAACTCTTCGACATACGGCTCACTAAAATAGCTCATTTTTGTCTGGTAGAAAATGAAACTGACACCGTTCCAGTTCAACCTAAAGACAGTTGGAAGGTTAAGCCCCTTCATCACAACTGATGGTGCCAACACAAGCACTGTTTCAGTTCAGCTAGGTGGGGCCAGCTGCCACTTGATTAGGTGAAATGACTAATATTTTCAAAGTCTGCCATTACCAGGGTTTCCCCTCTTTTTAGCATTTTCCAGGACATTTCAAGGAGCTTTTTCAGGTAATTCATGATGGGAGTGTGACACAAGCAGTGATACAGGTTAGTCGCTTAGGCCTACTGATGCACTTAACGCCTACTGACAAGCTAGCAAAACCTCAGAGGTTCAAAACTGAAATGTCATTGCCTATACATGTCTCAGTAGGTGGAGACATTGTGCAGCAGGGGCCACAGCCTAGCTTAGCCATCATCATATCTACACTTATGAACAGCAAGTTGAACATTTAACTGCAAATAGACTGAAAAACTAAAATGGAAAAAAATCCAGGACAATGACTATTTCCAGGGCATTTGGTCATTTTATTAATTTCCATAACTGGAAAACGACCCTCAATGTTCAGGTTTTCCAGGATTTGTGGGAACCCTGCATTCTGTGCTTTTTCAGTTGCCAACTTTTGGCTGTCATCTGTGCATTCTCACTGCCTATTGTCAGCTGCACACAGTGCCGGAGGGATTTTTTTGTCTTAAAGGAGCAAAGTCAGCTTAAAAACAAGTATGTACTTAATGTTATTTTACTTAGTTTGTTGGATAAAAGGTTAAAAAAACATGTTGTAAAAACATACCATTACATAGTGGTTTGTGCTCCAAATACTAATAACTCATAACCTGATTTTAAAAGTAACATTTCTGTAATAATTCGATTCATGGTTTGATTAAATATCAATTCTGAGTAATGATTCTGTGAAACTACTAGGGCTGAGTACCGTTGCAGATTTTTGACCAATTCAATTCTGATCCACAATAGATAGGGTACAGATAAGGTACTCTGTTTAAAATTTTGGCTTAATTCACATCTGTATTTATAAAGGCATAATGTTCAATGCATCCATATCCACTTAATTCCTCAGTATTTGTGTGTGACAAAGAGAATGAGTGTGTTTGCTGAGTGAGTGAGCTGAGAGGGTGAGTATGTGTGTGACAGAGAAAGAGAATGAGCGTGAGTGTGTTTAAAGAGAGAGAACGAGAGAGAGTGCACAAAATCATTGTGTCCTAGAGTCATCTGGTGATGATTGGAGCAGCTGTGTCTGAAGACTTGGGAGACTCAGTCACACACACACACCTTTACTAACACACAAGATACAAACATACACACTGATACACTGCATAAGATTTCACATGCAAGCAAAGAGGAAACCTCAATTATCATAACAACTACATTTCCTGTAATCACCAAAGCTAAACAGTGGCCCTTCCAATTAGTATCAATACTTAACACTGATTGGTCCTTCTTCCTATAATTATCAATACTGAACAGGTGCTTCCAGTAACAGTCCATACTGAACAGATGCCAATACAAAACAGTGATTGGACGACCTGCCTTTTCATAATTGCCACTACTGAACATTATCTCCAACGGAATTCTTGTTTCTGATTGGCTGATGAGGTGGGGAATTAACTTTAAAATTTAAAGCACTGTTCCATATCAATGCACCTATGAATGGTAACCATGACAACTCTCGTAGCCAAATTAACAGGTAAATGCTTTACTTTTTCTTAATGGATGCTATAAAGCAGCAGATCAACCATTTATTTCAGTAGTTTATGCATATACAATTGGATAAATACAAACGGGAGACAAAAGGGATAACGGTGATACAAGGGATAACCAGTTCTGTCAAAATAATGGCGAGTCGGAGGCGCAGAACTCCGAACACGGAACTGGTCACCTCATCCCTTACGTAATTGGCCGTTCTTCCCCCAGTAGTAACTGCAGGTACTAGCCCCTTTGACTGGACTGCACACTACAAAGCCTGAGCTTCCTGCACCTGGACCAACCTACTGCCATTGGTGTCCACTGATACCCCAGGACCTCCATTTGGCCATTTGTCTCACACATACACAGGCAGCCGGACACTGCAGATTTTGTAGAGACAGTATAATTCTTGCACAAACAGGCCATTTGTGTCACACATTTTCCGACATACACAGCCCTAAACCAGTACACAACTCCTCAACTATCTGTTACTGGACTAGCTTGTAGAACAACATGGCAATGACAGACAGGCTAGGAGATATCCGATAGCCAATGAAGCTCTATGATTACTTGGAAACATGCAGCAGGTAAAAACAGGACTTGTGCTCTCAACAGTCTGTTCCACACATTTTTATGTACTTTAACATGAGGACTGGTGTGGTCTCTATTAGCTACTGACCGGGCTCCTTTCACTGCATTGCACGGCACCGGTGATGGTAAATATAAATACCAGAAACTATCAGCTGCACGCACACCTGATTATGAGGACTCTTATCTTGCTAAAGGGAAATCTTTATTAGCTTACGTCACTGTAGCTAAATGGGGAATGATACAAACACGTACACGCAAACAGTCTCAAGTGGTGTGACATAATACCTTTGTGGAGACACACAAAGAGTCATGCAATGTGACATCATGACAATAACTGTGGCACACACACACACAAACACAAAACACACACATACACACAATACCTTTGTGGAGCATCTTGACCTCCCCGTTCTCCCTCTTGATTTCATTGGCCAGTTTGTGTTTCTTCTTCTCCTTCTCCTTGTCTTTGTCTTTTTCTTTATGCATCTCTTTCTCCTTGTGCATCTCTTTCTCCTTATGCACCTCCTTCTCCTTATGCACCTCCTTCTCCTTATGCACCTCCTTCTCCTTATGCACCTCCTTCTCCTTATGAACCTCTTTATGCATCTCTTTCTCCTTCTCCTTATGCACTTCTTTATGCATTTCTTTATCTTTTTCCTTATGCATTTCTTTGTGCATTTCTTTTTTCTTCTCTCGCTCGCGATCCTTCTCCCGCTCTTTTTCCCGATCCTTCAGCTTCTCCTTGCTCATGTGATCTGTGAGGACACAAGAACATGGTAAGTGTACTAAATCAACACTGCTACTGTAAATCAACACTGGCCATTAAAAACAAAATCATCATACTGCATGTTCCTAACATTCTGTACAGCGACTAAAGCGAGAGAGCAGCTGAGGAGCCCCAAACAGCAACACTCCGAGTAGCTCATGTGGCTCACTGCGATCATGATGTAAACCATCACAAAGCTCAATCATGGCTTTCAATTTAACGGATGTCAGTAAGTCTACACGTTCCAATTGGTTACCACCAAACCGCGTCATAGCTCTGGTCGCCCAAGACGCTACGCTGATGGCCTTACCACCCTCTGCGCCAAATTCGCTCGTTCCCCATAGAGAAAAAAATGACTTCCATCACTGTGGTAGCTCTAGTCCCTCTCGGCCTGAACATGCAGTTACGGTCACCAAAGAAACACTGTTACTGTAAAACAGTTATTGTACATCAATAACGTTACTGTAAAACAAGGCCTCTATACAAAAATAATTCCATCATCACTTATGGAGAATTAACAACCCTGACACAGAACTACTCCACAGCCAGGTGCTGCAGCTGTCAACTACAGGTGCACCAGATCGCTGAAGATCATAGAACCAAACACAGAACAATCATAAGACCATAGAACCAAACGCAGAATGATAATTAGACCATGGAACCAAACACAGAACAATAATTAGGCCAAAGAACCATGTGAAGAACAATTATTAAGCTGTTATGTTGTTTGACACTGAAAGACAACAAATCCCAACAGAACAGTACTGAATGCTTGCAGTATCAGGCCAGGCAAGTACAGAATCAGCACTGGGTCACATCACTGCTAAATAAAAACCACATCTCTAAATAAAAAGTAAAACTCCAGAGCAAAGACATGTCTGCCTACAAAACTCCATAAATAGCAATGATATGACTGAATACACTTCCATGACAGCAGTCAGTCAATATGCAAAATTCACTAAATAGCAATTACTTTAGTCACACACACACACTTTCTCTCCCACACACAAAGAACACACTCTCTAGCTCACACACACACCCAGACCTACCCTTCTGAAAGGCTTCAATTTCAGAGATCACTTGGCTGCTGTCTGCCATGAATCTTTGAGCAATCCAGGCACAGTTTGAGGATGAGTTGCTGGCATGAACGAACAAACACACACACACACACGCACACACCCCTATAAAAGCCTTCTGAACTCCAGTAGCTGCCCTGTCTGGCACCACAGAGACCATCTTAAAGCTTAGTTTATCCTCGTTGTGTGTCAGTGCGCGCAACATCGCAACGCCAAAATGACGCCGATCCCCATTGCACACGGCAGATTTTAGGGGTTTGTTGCAAGGTCATGTACATACCAGATTTTGTAACTGTTGCACGACTTCGGTGCAGCAGCCCATTCAAAACAATAGGTAAAGACAGTATGTGTTTTAAGCTGACTTTAGCTTCGCTGAGAAAGACATTCAACATAAATAAGATAATATTGTGAGGTTTCAACCTCACAATACAAACAATGACCAGAAACTTTTAAGACTTATTCAGTTTAATCCATGAATCAACATAGATGTAGGCTTGCAATTTGTTTATTGGGTTAACTTTTTTAGCCTACCAACACTCACTTATAATGTCTTTTAGAGTAGAACATTTACACAAAAGGCTAATATCGCTAGAATCACAATAAATACAAACAGTGACCAGAAACTTTTTTCGGATTTATTCAGTTTTATCCACAAAGTTGCATAAGCATGCAAGCAATTTGTTTATTAGTAGGGCTGAGTATCGATACAGATCGATTCTCAACCCGATACAGTCTTTCTTTAAATTATTATTAGAATTGTTTTTTAAAGATTTCTTAGTGTCTATACTAGTTCTGCTTGTTCATGAAATGACTGCGTGGAGAATAACCCTCTGCTCGCAAATGTTTAGCCAGCCAATGTTTATACATATAAATGACATATGTAATCCAACATTGGGATATCTAATCAAACAATAAAGTGTGGCTGAGTTGCTTCAAAATGCTACTCAATAAATAAAAAAACCTGAACATCTATGACTGTCACTGTTGATATGAACGGTCCCACATTCTGTGAGAAAGAGAGGCTAAGGATCGAGAAAAAACTGCCAGGAGCTAGCCAATGCTTCTGTAGTGACACAACGTTACCCTGGTTGGTTAAAAGTACACCGACGTCTGTGCATGTGCATTGTTCAACTCCCCCCAAGAACCCACTGAACTCTCATGGCAAACCCCCTACAACTTCCCCTTCCAGTGTCATGTGTCATTTGCTGAACGTGCGAGGTTAGCCACGTTCTTGCAGGAAGGACGTTAATGTCTGACCTGACTGCCACATTTTAATACTGCTGGAAAATCGCATACATACAAACACTGACAAGAAACCCAGAGAATTAGTTCAGTTCAATCCACAAATTAACTAGTGCAAGCCTCCAATTTGTTTATTGGGCTAACTAATTTATCCAAATCCTACTGCCTTTTCATGACTTGGAACTTGTAGCACAACTATAAACATAAATAGGCCAATATTGTCAGAAACTCACAATTATACAAACACTGACTTGAAACCTTTAGGATGTATTCAGCTTCATTAACAATCCAAGATAGCCTGCCACTGGTTTACTGGGCTAACTTATTTAGCCTAATACTGTTGCCCTACCATCAGAAACGTCTTTGATGAAACATATTCAACATAAATAGGCAAATACTACTGAAAACTCAGCATCAACATACACTGGCCAGAAACTTTAGGATTTATCCAGTTTAATCCACAAATCAAGATGCAAATGTGCTATTAAGTAATATCTCGCTCCTTTGAAACGCAGGGTTTTCCTCTCTGTTCTAGGAGAACTGTTTCACTGCTGTGACGTATTGCCACTACTGGCGCGCGTGTCCAGGTCGGACACATGGGGGACGTCACACACTGCGTACACTAGCATGTACTGGAAAAGACCTATTAAAATATCAATCTGCGAATTTTACAATCGATTTTTTATTTTGTTCAAATCTGTATCAAATCGTAATAGTTGTTTGTTTTTTTTTACCCAGCCCTATTTATGAGGCTACCTTATTATGTCTTATTACATCATCCTACCATCACTCAGAACGTCTTTCCTAATTAAAAAAAAAAAAAAAACATTCAACATAGGCTTATATGGCTGGAAACACAAAAACTACACACACCAACGCAAAACCTTTAGGATTTATCCAATTCAACTCCCAAATGAAGACGTAAACCTGCAAGTCAGTCATATTTTACTGCTCTGAAACGCAAAGGTTTTCTGAATTGTTTGACTACTGTGGCATTATGGTATTATGGCACCTCTGATGAGAAGACTGGTGTGTATGTCGTGCAACAGTATGAAAGGGGGTGGACGCATCGCTGACATCACAATGTCACGCACCATGACAGACACAGCAAGTATGAACAAAGCCTAAGTCTCTGTCTCGCTCTTACACTCACCCTCTTAAGATAGCCCGGGCTGTCCCGTCTCGCTCTTGTTCTCCCTCACACACCCACACACACACACGCACATACACACACCACTTGCCCGTCACAAACTTCTTTAAGGTAATGCATGTGCATGCACACACGCTGCTTTAAGGTAGTGCAGATCAAGCCTGAGGATATGCCAGCAGTGCTGTGTGTGTAAGATAGAGGCTGGCAATGGTCTACAAGAGCTATGGCTGTGTGTGTGATGGAGGCTGGGGATGCGCTAAAAGCACTGCGTATGTATGGCAGGGGTGTTACATGTGTCATTCTCATTACAAGCATTATCCACTTGCTCCTGTCTCCAACTCTCCGTCTTTCTGAGGTGTGTGTGCGTGAGTATCACAGGGCTGTACCGGTGTGTGTGTGTGTGTGTGTGTTATAGTATGAAAAGGCCCCACACAGAGTCTAGAGGATTTTTTGTTAGAATTTTTCACTGGAATTAACAGAAATTAATAAGAATTCCTGGGAATTAACAGGAATAGTGGAATTTTTAAAAATTGAAGGTTGGTAACCTAATATAATTTGGTACAAATACACTGTAGCATAATCATGGCTAAAACAACCAGATTAGATACAAACACAGCTAAGTATCTATGCTATACCTTTAATCGCAGACACACATCACAATTCTTACTGCAGGACCTTAGAGGCCACACCCTCTTCGTGCATTAAGCATTTATTTACAAATATTTCCAACATTCCAAACTAAAGTTCCCGTGAAGTTTCTTAAAAATGTACAGATAACTGCGTCCAGTTTCCACCAGCGAAGTAGACGACCTACATAGTATGTGTCGTGTCGTTCAGGATTGAGAGTGAGTTGACATAAAGGTAATGCAGGTGATCAGCACCTTTTCTTAAGCTAACGCAGAAACCAGCTACCAGCCCCTTCTGTAGAGCTAATGCATAAACCAGTCCCTTCTCTAAAGCTAAAGCGTACACCAGCACCTTATCTAATGCTACCGCATACACCAGCTACCAGCCCCTAATAGTGTTGTCACGATACCAAAATTTTGGTACCGGTACCGATACCAACATGTGTTTCGATACTTTCCGGTACTTTTCGATACTTTTATATAATAAAAAAAGAACACAAAAATGTCATTACTGATTTTATTGTAATAGAACATACACAAACAATAACGTATCAAAATTCTTATTTTCTTATTGCACTCAAAAAACAATTTTAGAACAATCAACTTGAATAAATAAAAAGCATTTACTATTTTAATAGAACCTTTTAAAACAATAATATCATAATATTTTGCATATTTTGTATGCTGCTCAAAAACAGCCTGAAGGGTAGGTTGTGTCCGAGTGGGGGCACTGGGTCTTGTCTCCGGACCAGAAGCACCAGACGGTCCAGACCTCTGCAGTGAAAAAAATAAATAATGGTGATCCCTTGTCATACAAGCTAAGGCCTTTTTTACATAACCTAAAATATTTATAACACACAGCCTGTATTAAGTATGTAAAACTTTGTACTTTATAAAGATCATGATCAGAGTTTGTTAGAGTTCGTTTTTTGTATTTTCTGTCTAAAAACGTTCCAATCAAAACCCTCCGTCTTACCTGATTATTAGGTGTAATGCCTAGCGTGGCCACTTGACAGTATGGCGCTAATTCATTAATTGGCCTCTCCTTTTTTGTATATATCCGAACGTGGATGCTATTAACAACAAAGTTAACACTAGCGTCGTCGTTTTGTGTTGAATGCGTTCCATGGATTTTGTGCAATAAATCAACAAACTCATACGGATAACTTCGCTGTCTGATTGTTGAAGAAAGTTGCTGAAGTAAGTTTGCTGCTCACTGCACTGCATGACTGCTGTTACGAACTGAAACGAACTTTTGGGGTGTACAATTGCAAAACGTGAAATGTGGTGGTCGCTGTGTTTTTTCTGTTTGATAAGAACTCTTCATAATGTGTTGCACTTAAAACTATTAAACTATTGCATTTGAAAAAGGTACATGTCAAGAGTAAATTACCTGTCGTTCCTTGAACTCTGCGTGGAGGTCTGGGTGGTGGTCCTTTAAGTGTTTTGCTAGGTTGGAAGTGTTTCCACCCTTGGCCGAGCATGTTTTTAAGCGCCTTTTGCACAATGGTGCATCCGGCTCAGTTGCCTGGCCTTTCTCGTTTACTCTCAACCCAAAGTACTGCCATATAGCAATTCGAGCCCCTGTTTTGTTTACAAGCTTCGGCGTAGCAGCAGCAGCAGCCATTCTCGACTTCGTGCTTCTCTCTCCGTCTCCAGCGTTGTTTTTTTACAAGCTCCGGCTTTCTCTTCGTCATCACCTGTAACATCACGACTTCACATGCAGGTACCGGTACTGTCCAAAACGCAGTATAGTACCGTCGTAAGTGCCTCAGTACCGCGGTACTATACCAATACCGGTATACCGTGCAACCCTAGCCCCTAATCTAATGCTAACTCACACACCAGCTACCAGCCTCTTATCTTATACTAACATATACACCAGCCCCTTTTCTAATGCTAAAATATACATAAGCTACCACTTCTTGTCTACAGCTTAACCAGCCTCTTCTCTATGCGTCTACATGGCCACAGGATGACTGATGAGCTTCAGTCCAGACCTCCACACGGTGTAAACAATACAAGAGTTAAACACTTAACTCACAATACATTCAAATGCAGAATATTAATACTAGCTTTTACACAGGTAGTGATGCTGGGCAGTCACAGATCACACCTAGGATGTCCTGCTAATCAGTATTACAGTAGTCTGTCCTGCTGTTAGCAATCTCATAAATATTCCTAGTAAACTACTGAATGTGTTGGATAGGTTTTGTTGGGGGTGTCTTTAAGTTCCTTTTTTGCATCTCCCCATTTACGTCACATAGAACTTAACACATTAACACTTTACATCTTACTGTACACTGCAAATCATCCATTCACTACAATGTTCATGATGCACAGCTATTATATAGCCTACCACTTTTGGTATTAGTATTGTACTGCATAGCCCATCACTTTGGAGAATAGTTTTGCCTTGACTTGCTGCCAAGTTTGCTTGACATTCCTTGTGACAGTTTAATGGAGAAGAAAAGGATGCCGAGTAAGTTTACCAGGTGCAATGTGACAATTGTGTAAATTGTGTTGTAGACTGCAGTGTTACCCGTTTGATGCGGCTTCGAAAAAATGTAAAATAAATGTAATGCGTTGAGTTCCATTGGAACCCACCTGGACATGAAATCAGTGCCCCCTTTGACTCTGTTCACAATTAGCTAGGTGCCTACACATAGACCTCATCTCTTTTCTTCTCTGGTTGCAAAGTAAAGGAACTGCTTAGCACCATTTGCTGTGAGGCATGCAGACTGCAGTGCACTTCAGTGTGAACTTGCTACATGAACACTATTACCTGTAGACATCATTATATGGAGGTCACATTAGAAAGTATTTTACGAATTTACTCAGGGAGTCTTCCCTTTTTTGCCTGCAATCCTGTCTGGTTTCATTTATTTACATATACGCCCTTCACTCCTGCGGTCCTTATGAATGCTTCCTGTCCATAACCTCCCTGCGAACTGCCCCTGCTGTGTGACATGTGGCAGGATGACACCATCAGTTACGGGAACAAGAGCACACACTTCTATACACACTACTTATGTTTACAAGAGTACAGCTCAGTTCTACACACATTAATAATGTTTGCAAGAAAACATACGAGTTCCACACAAAGTGGCCTACTAATGTTCACAAGAGAACAGATGAGGTCTACACAAACTAATAAGGTTCACAAGACTACAGATGAGCTCTATACAAACTACTAATATTCACAAAAGTACATACTATAGTACATATGTAATGTAAGTCGCTTTGGATAAAAGCGTCTGCCAAATGCAATGTAATTTAATGTAATGTAATGTAACATACTGGCCCCCTATTTCATGTTCATGGTTTAGTGAGTTAGTGTCAGGGTAGGGGAACTTGGTAAGTAAGCAAATCTTACAAGAGCACTACAGCTGTACTCTCCTAATAAAACAAAACTACTTGCCACTCCTGTTGGGAGGTCTACCTCTTACTTTAAGTGAACATACTGAAGTCTCTGCTTTAAACAGCCTCAATCTACACAGAGGACTTCATGTGTACAAATATACAGGTTAACACTACTCTGTGCAGACAACTTCATGTGTACAAACATACAGGTTAATGCTACTCCACACAACTACGTGTTCACAAAACCAAAGGATTAAGCCTAGTCTTACTTTAAGCACACTGAACTACCTCTGGGTATGACATGCACTATATAAATGAACTTGCTTTGAACTTGTTTTTCTATAATCACATATAAACATTTGTGAATGAATGAAATACAAGCATGTGCCGATATGCAGGTGTAGTGTGCATCAGTGCTACAAACAGGTGAACATTCCCAGTGTTAAAACCAGGTGTGTTGTGTATTAAAAGTGTAGATGGGTGGGATAGGTAGTCACTGTGTGTTCTCAGTGTTATACACCGGTGTGTGTTCCCAGCTTTAGATGGGACATGTGTTGTGTCAGTGTGAATTCACCGGTGTGCGTTTGCAGTGTGAATTCACCGGTGTGCGTTTGCAGTGTGAATTCACCGGTGTGCGTTTGCAGTGTGAATTCACCGGTGTGCGTTTGCAGTGTGAATTCACCGGTGTGTGTTCTAAGGTGTAAATGGGGTATGGCTGATGAGCCAAAAGCAGACTGTCTACCCAGTTACTGTGCAGTGCTCTCTGCTTCAGGAAGATTATTCATTATTAACTAACCCATCATGCTTCAAACGTGTAAGGCCAACTCCTGCACACACGCACACACACTCTTCCTAAACTAAAGGCCTCTCATGGTCCAGATCTTTCCCAGTTCCAGCAACACACACATTCTCTTCAACCTATAGCTCTCTTATTGCCCAGATCTTTCCCGGTGCCGACCACACACACACTGTGTCTCTCTCTAACCTAAAGCTGTCTTATCGCCCAGATCTTTCACAGTTCAGACTTGGTTGTGATGCTGAGAGTCTGTCCACTGGGCACCAGAGTAGACACAGCCCAACGCTGACAAGGTTAGGTAAGGAGTGTAAATACACACACACAGTAAACAGACACAGAGTATTAAATACTCTTGAAAACACCACTTTACACTTGTTCCTGGTCCACACGCACACTCTCTATAAGACTGGCAGCAAATCCTGGAGCATGTATAGCTGACAGAAAAATTGTGTGTGCCCTCACAAAGCATGTGTAGGAAATAAAAAAAAACTGTATGTATGTCTCCAGGCGAAGCATATGTAGGGGACAGAAAACCTGTATGTATGTCTCCAGGCGAAGCATGTGGTAGAGAAGAGTAGTGTGTGTGCCTGTGAAGGAAAAGAAAATGACCGCCAAAACCATCATGGTGAGGAACGGCCCGTGTGCGTGGCGGGGAGCAGACGGTAGGAGAGTGCACTCGCTCGTGTGCTCGTGTTCTGGGGGCGTGGTGCGAAAACATCACTTAATGGCGGGCGATTGTTTATAGCCAACACTGGAACACCGCGTGCGCCGTGGCTGCTGCCACCCCGAACACAACGACGAACAGACTCGCCAAACTAGCCCAAATACCACCGTGGACCACCTCAAACACACAGGGCGTGCTGATAGGTGCGATTTTGAAAAGACCACTTTACCGGGAATTCTACTCTAGAACACCCGTTTGCAAAATGGAAACTATGTGTTCATTAAGCGAACATCAAAGTGTAACATATGTTTTCGCGAAAACGTTACTTGATACAATAACACGTCTGACTGGGATTGTTCCCCCAATTCCTTGCGAGGACAATCCATGGAAGTAAAATACACTATCTGACAGAAGCGCTTTCGCTTCTGCCCGCAGGTCCAACATGACTACATCCGCAGCCATTAAATACATGAGCATAAGAAAGCGATTTAAAACTCGGTTGAGTAACACACGCGCTGCGAGTAAGGCCAATCGCCCTGTGGGACCTGAAGTAGCGCTAATCGGCAATAATATAAACAATAGTGACGCAAACACCCATCCTACGTTATTTTTTCTTTTACAACAAACCATCGAAATGTGTCACAGGTCCAGCCACATTGCAACAACACGCACACACTTCTTGGGCCCACAGACGTCTGTAGTCCGCTACTAATGGCAAACTGGTGGCTAACTCGCTAATGTTAGCTAAACGGTAGCTGGCCTGTGCTACATTAGCACGCTAACACATTTGAAACCATGGCAAGTGAACGGCCCGAATGCACAGCCACCAACTATCGCAAACATCCATCCACAAAGCAGGCAAACTCCGTGTAAGTTTGTTGGCAAGTCACAACTTAGGTTAACTAGCTACAAGTAAACAACTTGTGCTGAACGGCTAAGCTAACTAGCTAGGTAGCTAAATCCTCTGACATTCGCGTTACCTTTCTGTACCAACTTCACCTCCCCGTTTTCCTTCTTCAATCCGGAGCTGAACAGGCTGCTGACGTTATTTTCCGCGGGTGGCTTATGTTTCTTTTTCTCCTTCTCCTTTTCCTTCTCCCGTTTTTCCTTGAGTTTTTTGGGTTTCGGGGGGGAGGCGAGGAAGGCGCTCTGTTTGAACACTTTGTGCAAGGGCGGCTGAGCGGGCGCCGCTGTGTGGCTCGTCTTGATGGGACTGAAGGTCCATGTTGTGGGGCTGCCATAACTCTGCTTCTGGTGCTGCTTCTCCCCTATGCCGCCTCCTCCCCCTCCTTCTCCGTTCAGTTTCTTGGGTTTAAGGCTCTTCTCGTCATTTCGCACTTTCTTCGGCGGTGGAGGGTGGTGGTCGCGGGAAGACTGGGGTCGATTTTCCGGCGTGGCTTTCGCTTCTTTGGGTTTGGAGAGCGGGGTTTTATTCGCTGCACCAAAGTGAATGAAGCTCACTGACTCCGCCATCTTGGGGCTTTCTCTATTTACTCTCCCGAGCGCTACTGCTGTTTGTGTAAAAGGCAGGGAAGGGGTAGGGCTTGGTCTGGATTGACAGACAACGTAGCTTGGGGGCGGAACTTGTGGCGACGTGAGGCGATTGGAGGGAGGAGAAATAGGACACTGGGACATGTCGCATAACGCGGGAAACACTGCAGAGTCTCTCAATGAAATACGTCACTGGTCTCTGGAATAACCGGGCAGATCTCTGTGCGTAATTATCTTAAAATATATCAGATTAAATCCTATTAATAGACCCCTATAACGGTCTTCGGTTTGCTTCTGTTAAAAATAGCGTGTCTGTCAGCGGACATACTGCACATCATCATTTTTTTACACCTGATGTAACCAGCGTGTGAACGAGCTCCTGCGTGCGTTTGGAAACGGACGCACGCGTCAGCCGCTCCTGCCCCTTCCGCAATGCCCCCACTGTGTCCTCTCAGTTTCAAAGGAATTCCAGTTGCAGAGAGAGAGTGTGTGTGTGTGTGGTATTGGGCACATCATTAGAGGCTGACACATCTGAGGAACACTCACTGCTGGAAGTCTGTACATTTTGTGTTTTCTAAATTCTAACCACCAGGCCGCAGACTGGTAGCCTACCAGTCACTCAGCAGACTCATCACTTCTTACCAGTGGTTAAATTTTAAATTGGCTTTTGTAAGGGGGGGGCTTCTTTACTCGCAGTAGTCAATATTTCACAAATACTATAGCAGAGGGAGCTGAGCTCCTCCTGGCTCTTATGCCAAGGTGAGGAGGCGGGGTTGAGCTCCTGAGGCCGGTCAAATTTAAACTTTGTCCATTTGCGGCCCAATTCAAACTCTGCTTATTACTCACCAGGCTCACCACTCATCACTGACCATACTCATCACTCCTCAGAATCACCACTTACCACACTCATCATGCTCTTTACTCACCAGACTCTCACCAGACTCATCACTGACTATACTCATTACTCACCACACTCATCACACACCACACTCATCAGAGTCTTCAATCACCAGACTCATCACTCATTACTCAGACAGAACACATACTGGGTTGACTTTACTTTTTGAGTTGGGTTGGAATTGTAACCCAGTATAAGGGTTACTTTGCCAAACCAATTATGGGTAATTCTGACACAAGTGTTGGGTTAATACAACTCATGACTGGGTCAGACCCACTAACCCAATATTGATTTAAACGGACCGCCTTGTTTGGTTGATATTTGACCCACTCATATAGTTATTCTTTAATCTATGAAATTACTTATATGTTTAATAATAATAAGAGGGAAAAGAACAATAGACAATACATACACTCCATTAATGTCACTTATTTTATTGAATAGCTGATATTGTAGCAACATGCAATAATAATTCATAATATTTAATCTCCTCATTTAAAGATTTTTTTTCTTACATTTCATCCCCAAACAACCTTGTTTAAAAAACTTCATCATCAAAACTTCTACCCCCACTTCCAACTTCTAACAAATTTAAGAATAGTCCTTTATGCCAGATGTTATAATATGCTTTCTTAAAATCTACAAAGCATGGAAAGATGTTTTGCCTTTTAGACTTACACACATGCTTATTTGTTAATGTCTGAAGTGTGTATAAGTGGTCGGATGTTTGATATTTTTGTTAAGAAAACAATCGGACTTTTGCTCAGGATGCTGTGGTTGTTAAGGAATGTTTGGGCCAGTTCCTATACTGGAACAGCTCCTGTCTGTTAAGTTCAAGTTCAAGTTCAATTTATTTATATAGCATATTTTATCCAACAGAAGATGACCAAAGTGCATAAACAAAATAAAATAACATGAAATTAAAACCTAAATAAATAAAAATAATAGTGGTAAAAATAAAAGGTGATATATATATATATAACAAGGGTATATCAAACAAAATTGCATTCTTAATAAAATAATAATAATACAAAGTATACAATATACAGGGGAAAACATCTTAATTAGAGTTGTAGGCCAAAGAAAAAAGGTATGTTTTTAGATTATTATTGTTAAGAAAGAGTTGGTGTCAGGCCCTGATTGTATCTCAGTGTGTCTTTTAAGGTGGGATCCCGAGGTCGTAAAGCTCTGCATGCGGTTCAGTGTCTGGTTGGTATCCGGTTATAAGGGCTTCCATAACCAGCCAGAACAGTGTTACTGCCTAAAACCTCTGATGAATCAGCTGTGGCAGGGCCTGGCAACCGGAGACCGATCACAATTGGTTCCATGCTGCTAAGGCTGTTCTCGAAGCTGTTTCACTCCAGGTTGAGTGAAGCATGCCCGAGAGATTCTGAGAGGCAGAGGAGCTTCATAAGTGCTCCCGGGTGCACAGAGAACTTGTTCTCTCTGCAAAGCCTGGTTAAGAAGTGTCACCAAGAGAGGAGAACACTAGCAGTGGTGTTCCTGAATGTGGCCAAGGCATTCAATACTGTGGTGCACGGACATATATTCAATGTCTTAATGCAGAGGGCCACATCATTCAGCACATCCGTAGTGGGTATGAGGACAACTACACCAGGATAGCACAACGAGGTGCACACTCTGAGGTCATTGCCATGACTAGCAACGGACCTCCTGGGGACCCCTACGACTGAGGTCATTGTCATTACTAGCAATGTGATTCCAAGGGTGACCTACTAGCCACTCTACCATGAGGACATGGCTGGAGCACGACTAACCGAATTGGACAGGTTAATCTGCTGAAAGGTCAAGTAGTGGCTGGGGCCACTAACCACCTGCAATGGAGTCCTTTACTCAACATAGAGGGATGTGGGGCTTGGCCTACCCAGGCTTGAGAAAGTACTCTCAGCGCAACAGGCCAAGAGGGATTTTGATCTGCTCCAGGCAGAGGATCGATTGGTGCACATCTTCGCCTAGGACATGGAAGGACAGGAAGGACTTGCCCAGCAGTGGATAAGAGCAGGTTCAAGAGCAGGTGACTGTGGCTGTGGCCCACAAACTATCTTGCCTAGGGGTCCATGTACACCTTAATTCCCCCGGCTTGTGAAAGAAGCTGGTTGAACTCTATGAAAAAGACCAATGTTAAACAGACAGGCAGGCAGGCAGGCAGACACACAGACAGACAGACAGACAGACAGACAGACAGACAGATAGATAGATAGATAGATAGATAGATAGATAGATAGATAGATAGATAGATAGATAGATAGAAACACATGTGAAAGGTTTTTCATAATAAATATAAAAGACACTCGTGATGAAACTGCTTAGATGGTATTGGTTTATTGAAAGATTTTTTTTTTCTATTCATTTCTCATGTCATTCTCAGAATGAGTCTGAAGTCGAATGCTGAAAAACTATTGTGTTAATGCTAATGCAACACTGACAATTTTAATGTTTAATGTAATGTCACATTTTATATGTTGTAGCAGTTCTTTCAGCTTTGTATAATTAGAATAATAATGCCTGATAACGTTAGGTGTCTTACCACTACACATAAGGAGACTTCTTCTTACCCAGACTGGAGTCATCCCTCTCCAGCTCTTTGTCTAGGAAAACATCTAGGTCATTGAGAACAAGAGCAATCTCTTCAGGGATTACCATAGGAAAAGTAAGTCCCTCAGCCTTTTGCTCACTGGGTCCCTCTCTGTTGTTGGATTCTGCTTTTTTGAGTTCATTTTGTTTAAAGGGTCCTTCCCCATTGTTGAATTTCTTTTTTTCTAGTTACGAGGAGCTTTTTCAGTTGCCTTTTGGTCTTTTTGCCATCAACTTTGACCCCCAGAGCTTCTGATTTTCTCTTCAGTGCATCTATTTTATATTTTAGCACCCTCTTCTTAATTTCCTGGTCACCTACTCCATCTCTGCCCTGCTGCGCTGCCAGGCAGCAGCAGGTCAAGAACCAGGAAAACAACATTAAATTGCCAGACAAACCAAAACCAACCAACTTCTACACAAGATCAAACAAGAATGAGCAAGACTTCTACTATGCACTGAGTTGTGTTCTGTTATAGCATGATGTTGCCTAGCTGCCATTGTGACATAAAAGTGTACTTTGATGGTTACTGTTTTCAGATGAAAACATCAGTAAATAGCATTCTATATTCCAATTTCTCTTCTTTCTTAAGTTGGTAGGATTTATTAAGGGATAAATTAATAATAACAATATTAATAATAATACTAATAAAAACACAACAGCAATACTAATACTACTACTACTACTACTAATAATAATAATAATAATAAGAGACCATTTAATGGGCCTTTGCAGGTATTTTCAGTTAATTAGCTAATTAGAGTGTGGCACCAGGTGTCTTCAATATTGAACCTTTCCACAATATTCTAATTTTCTGAGATACTCAATTTTGGGTTTTCATTAGTTGTCAGTTATAATCATCAAAATTAAAGAAGCAAAGCAAGTTTCACCTTTTTAATGGAATTGCTGAAATAAAAGAACTTTTTTTATGATACTCTAATTATATGACCAGCACCTGTATAAATTACATTGGTACACCTGGCTTGTGCAGAATTATTGAAGTTGAGCAGTTGTGGTATTGTCAGTAACTGGATAAGAGACCACCTGGAGAACTTGAGTCTGTCCAGGAAGTGCTCCTGCTGTGTGGCCAGTAGGTGGCACTGTTCCCTTTGGCTGTGAAATCTTCCTGCTCCAGTGCAGTCACGAGAAAGACTGTGTCGTAGGAGAAGCCTTCCTTCAGGCGAGACAGTAAAACTGAGGTGTTGACTGACTGTGGTCAATTACCTGAGGTCCTTGTTGAATTCCCAACCTGGCTAATTCAATCTGGCCTCTTAATCATCACCCAGTGTTATTGCCTCATTCAATCATCCCCTGGTAAAACTGCCAAATTGACTCATTCCCACTCTTCTCCTCATGTTGGTGTGAGTGTTCCAGGATAAGGTGTGCATTATGTCTAGTGTAAGGTGTGTGCTGCTGAAGAATGGTGGGTGTGTTGTGTTAACCTTTAGGGGTCCAAAATTATATCCTTTCTTGGGGCCCAAAATGTAGAACAAGAGGCCCCTGCTTTACTCACATCAATCACTAAAATAAATATCACACACAAATCAGCAGTCCAAAGACCAGGTAATAAATGAGTATTTCTCGCTCACTCACACACACACTTGCTCTCGCACACACTCTCTCTCTCTCACACACACACACACACACAATAAATAAAACAGTCGAGACATGTCATAGTTGATTTTTTTTTTCTTTTTTTTGTTTGTTTTGACTGACAGGTTGATTGATTTCTGCATCATACAAACAGGTGTGTGTAAGAGAGCACAACTGACCAGATCCCAGAGTTTGTGACATACTGCCACGTATCATACACTCACTCACTCACTCACTCACACACACACACACACACACAAGCACATACACACCCTCTCATCTTGTCAAGGCACAGGCAGGCTCTGTAAAAGGCGAACAGTGAGGGGACATGAACCACAGATAGAAAGATAAAGGAAGATAGAGAGAGAGACAGAGAGAGAGGGGGAGACAGAGAGAGAGAGAGAGAGGGAGGGAGGGAGAGGGAGAACAAGGGAAAAAGTGATGGGGTGGGGTGGGGGGGGAGAGAAATGAAAGGAGAGAGGAAAAGGAAAGTGTGTATACAAAAATAACCTTTAGAATACAATTTACAAAAAGAGCCTCCACATTGACATGGTCCCACCTCCACTGATACAGGAAGTAGAAAAGGGAACCAGAAAAAGAGGAGAAAAGAGAGGAAAAAGTGGACAGGAGAAAACAACAGAGGAGAGAGGAGAGGAGAGGAGAGAAGAGAAGAGGAGGAGAGGAGGCGTCTGGAGGACTAGGGGTCATGCTGGGACTTCTTACATCTTGTGTCCATAAGAATATTTCGCCATAGCAAACGTCTCTTATAATATTCCTACTTGCTCTGTACAATTATAAAACAATATGCATATATAGCCATGAGACGCTACAGAGGAGAGGAGGAGAGGAGAGGAGGAGAGGAGGAGAGGAGAGGAAACAACCAATCAGGAGTAAAAACAGTAGTTCTCCGCCCCCATCTCTGGGTGGGTGTGGCCATTGCAGTCACGTGTGTGGGAGGGTCAGCAAGGGGGCATGTCCTCACAACAGAAAGGGGGCGTGTCCTTGAGGCGGTTCTTCAGGTAGGGAGCTCAGCTGGTTCTGATCCAGGTGCGGCCCAAGCCTCAAGTCAGAATCCGAGTGCTGGGCCCACAGCAACGGCACCGAGTCACAGGGTCACAGGGTCACCTGGCAACCAGCCCTCAGCGAGAGGAGAAGGAGGAGGAGGAGGAGGAGGAGCCGGTTACCATGGAGATTATCAGTGTTGACTTCGTAGATTGTGTTTGCTAGACATTTGGCCTGGGGGTTTCTGTGTCCGTGTGTGTGTGTGTGTGTGTGTGTGTGTATGCATGTGTGTTGGCTGGCGAGACAGGGAGGGAGAGGGAGATCGTTTGAGTGAGTGTGTAAGTGTGTGTGTGTGGTTGGTTGATGGGGGGGCAGGGGGTCCTGTAGTATCATGACCAGGTGGCGGGGGGATCCCGCGGGCCTTTGGGCTGCGTGCCGCGGCTTCCAAATCCTGAAGGGGGGGGGGGGGTCATGGATTAGATGGTGTGTGGGGGTAAGTTAGTGAACTAGTGCTTTCACAGTGACACACACACTCCTCTTAACCAACCACAACACACATACATACTCACAGTCACACATGCATGCGCACACACACACACACACACACACACCAGCAGTGGTCTGGATTTCACTCTTTACCTGCAAACACACACACAGGCACACACACACAAATGTCCTGATGGTCTAACATTCTAAAGTTCTACATACTCAGCACTCAGGACACACATAGGACTTCCCCTGTACAGAGCTAAGCTGTGATTGGCTCCCCTGTACAGAGCTAAGCTGTGATTGGCTGGCCCTGTACAGAGCTCAGCTGTGATTAGCTGGCCCTGTACAGAGTTAAGCTGTGATTGGCTCCCCCGTACAGAGCTAAGCTGTGATTGGATCTCCTGTAGAGCTAAGCTGTGATTGGCTAAGAGAATGCTGGTGCTGAGCAGTGGTTGGCTAGATGACTAATGCTGGGCAGTTATTTGGCTTGGAGATTGTTGGTGCTGGGCTGCAATTAGCTAACAGTGTACTGGTGCAGGACTGAGATTGGTTGAAAGAGCTCTGACGCTAGGCTGTGACTGGCTAAGAGAGTCTTCGTCCTCCTCATCCTCACTGACCAATCACTGGGCTGGACTTGCTCCCTGGCCCCGCCCCCTCAGCTGATTCGCTGGTGCCTGGTGACGCCTCTGCCACTGGAGACCGCGTGGAGCCCCCGTCTGAGGAGAGTGACCACACACACACACAATAATAAACACACACACAAAAACACACTACTTTAAAATCACCTTAGTTGGTGGTGGTGGTGTGTGTGTGTGTGTGTGTGTGTGTGTGTGTATGTGGGTACAGTAGAGACACACTTATAAGGTAGAGACACACTTATAAAGTAGAGACACACTTATAAGGCACTGATGCAGACATTTTAAACTGTGTGTGTGTGTGTGTATGTAGATAAAAGTATGAAAACACATACCAGACACAGCTTTTGACGGCATGCCCGTTACCCCCTGTTCAAAAGAGAGAGACGAAGAGAAGAGATGAAGAGAAGTAAAAGAATATATATATATGTGTGTGTGTGTGTGTGTGTGTGTGTGTGTGTGTGTGTGTGTGTGTGTGTACCTCTGGACTATGGTGTGTGTGTTGGTCAGTAGGGCTGCTGCTCCATGAGGCCAAAGCTGCAGATCCCACTGGCTCACAGGGATCTACAAAAAAGAACACAGTCAGTACACACACATTTATTCACTCAGTCTCACACACACACACACACTCTCTCTCTCTCTCTCTCACACACACACACACACACACACACTCTCTCTCTCTCTCTCTCACACACACACACACATTTATTCGTCTCACACACACTCACTCTCATACACACACTCCCTCACACACGCACGCACTCTCACACTCACACACACACACACGCACTCTCACACTCACACACACACACGCACTCTCACACTCAGCTGGAACAGCGGTAACCTAGTGGTTAGAGAGTCGGTCTTGGGATCGGAGGGTAGCAGGTTTGAATCCCATTCCAGTAGGAAGAATGGGGGTGGGGGGGGGGGGTAAACAAGAGAGCATCTTCTGCACCCTCATCCATGGCTGAAGTGTTCTTGAACATGGCATCTAACCCCACATTGCTCCAGGGACTGTAACTTAGCCTGGTAAACCAGCCCCTCTTACTTCACTTCGTTTTGTACAAAACAGGGACTGTAACTAAAACCCTGTACCTAAATAATTGTAAGTCGCTCTGGATAAGAGCATCAGCTAAGTGTAATGTAATGTAATGTAATGGTCAGACGCCGCTGCCGCTGCCACCCCTCCCCCCCCCACCACCCCCTAACCCCAACCACACACATATCCCCCTACAGATATTCTGATTAAGTCACTGCCTCTCTCTCTCTCTCTCACACACACACACACACACACACACACACACACACACACACACACACACACACACACCCCCCCCAAAGATGCAGACACAGGCTCCAACGGTTGAGGTGTCCTCCTCTGCC
This sequence comes from Setipinna tenuifilis, assembly GCA_030347295.1. NCBI lineage: Eukaryota > Metazoa > Chordata > Actinopteri > Clupeiformes > Engraulidae > Setipinna > Setipinna tenuifilis. The sequence continues at coordinate 8,065,535 of CM059274.1, forward strand.
AGGGTCTACCTGTCTGAGCAGAGTGAGCACTGTCACTGTCACACACCTGAGGGCAGCAGGAAGGAGTCGGGGGTGCGCTCTGGCAGCGGAGGGGGCGTGTCTTCGCTCGCATCACTGTCTGCCAACACAACAGCAGCAGCGTTACTATGGAGACCGCAGGGAGGCGGGACCCTACGGTGGGCGGCGATCGAGACGGCCAACGCTAAAGCAGCGCACACACACACACACACACACACACACACACAGTCCAGGCTCTTTACCACACACACACACACGTCCAACCCTTTGCCAATAGCCATGCAGTCCCAGATGATCTTCAGAGGAGCTGAAGCCAAGACAACAAACATACACACCAGAGAATAAATCTCAAACACACATATACACACACACACACACACACAGGTGAATGAAGGCTGCAACGCTAGCATTGATTCAACCAATCACACACAACGTTGACCTCCAGTTATCCAATCAACATGGACCTATCGTCGCAAGGCCTGCTGCACATTGCCTCATTGGCTGCAAACTGCCAGACTGCCCTCCATCATCCAATCACATGCAAGGACACCCCCCAGTTGCCCAATCAAATGCAAAGCTAGGCTGCCCTTGGCCAATCATACACAAGGCTTGCCTCCAGTCAACCAATCGCATGCAAGAGCGACCTGCTGTCAACCAATTGCGTGATAAGCCAGTTCCTCCAGAGTTCATGCTGAGTGTTTTCAGACCGGCGACATTTGTACACACGCACTGAGCTCATTCCACTAACACACACTCACATTCACACTCAATCTTTCCTTCACACGCACACACCATCTCTGTCTTACACAAAAATACACTTTCTCTCTCCCACTCACATTAACTTTCTCTCACACACACATACATACATATGCGCAGTGTGTCCTGGAGAGGACTGCATGCCACTCATCACACACACAAACACACATGCAAACACACACACATTCACAGCAAAAGAGCCAGCCAACCAGCAGCCAGAGAGAGAGTTCCAGCCATCTGAAAAGAGAGAGGGAGCGTGTGTGTGCGTGTGTATATATATATATATGAGATGGCACGGTTCACCCCCCCAAAAAAAAATGTTCGGTTTGGGTGCCTCGGTTTGGGACACGTGTGCATCATTTGGTTCAGCGCAAACATAACAAAAGCGTTGAAGAGGCGGAGTTTGATGACTGACGGGAAATCAGACCAACCAGAACGTTAGCTTATAGGAAATCATGATGATGAGTCCAAGCCTAACAGCCATTATCACCTACAAACTGAACTATACGATATTCAAACATTCCCTAAGCCTAAAACTAATGATAGGACATATGGACAGTGGCTCTAACATAAAATCCCCCAGCAAAAGTAAATGAATGAATAAATAAATAAAATAAATAAATAAATATGGCTAATCTTGGCTTCTTGCTATAATATTGTTGTGCTTAGTTAGCATTACCTAACCAATCATTTAATAATACTGTCCTAAAAAATGAGCTCAAGTTAGACACAAACATCACAATGCTTTCATGAACATATAAGTCAAGTTAAGTAGCCTATGACCATTGTTGAGCCTATGACCGTTTTGAGGATATTGTTGACAGTTAAGACATGGCAAAAAGTTGACTCTACATTGCAAGGGCATCTTTGCCCACAAGGTTAAATTCGATATTTGCAAGCTTGTGTACTCTTGCCTGTGTGTGTGTGTGTGTGTGTGTGTGTCACATGGTAGCCTATGCATTTTTTATTAACCATTATCTGTATCTGGTCAACTTTGTACAGTACATAGGCCAGACCATTGTCATCATTCTGCCAAACAATGTATTGTAGCAAGAACGAATGATTATAGGTTAGGTGGCCTATAATTTTCTTTTGAGTGTTTGCAAAACAAACTGAACTGAAAACTGTGGCCATGAAACTGGGAACCGAACCGAACCGAGGACTTTGTGAACCGCTCCACCCCTAATATATGTGTATGTGCATGTACTGCTGCTAATGTGTGTGTGTGTGTTTGTGTGTGTGTGTGAGAGAGTATGTATTGTTGTGTGTGTGAGAGTATGTATTGTTGCTGATGTATGTGTGTGTTTGTTTGGTGTGTGTGTGTGTGTGTGTGTGTGTATGTAGGCCATGCTGATTGGCTGTGAGGTCAGACGTACTTGAGTGTGTGACCAATGGCTGGCTGGCGATGGAGAGGGTATTGACTCTGCGAGAGGAGGGGCTGTGGTCAGCGGGCAGGGCGGGGCCGACAGAGGCGGTCGCCGTGGAGACGGAGGGGCGGGGCGGTGAGGGGGCGTCGGCCTCCAGGTCTGAGTTGTCCGAGTGCAGCGGATTGGTGAAGCTCAGTGCAGTCCTGTGTTCGGGGGTGGGGCTACACTGGGCCCACGTGGCCTGGGCCACCTTCTCCTTCTCAGCCAATGGGAGGTGGCTCCCCCTCTCCTTATCGGCTAATGGGAGGTGGTTTGGCCGTGTGGGGGCGTTGCCCTCTCCTCCCGTCTCCACCCCCGAGTCCTCCGATAGGGAGCTGCTGCTGGTCAGGGCAGAGCTGTTGTTGCTAGGGGCGGAGCTACTGTTGCCAGGGGCGGGGCCTCTGGCCTTGAAGGCGTGGCCTCTCTGCAGCACAGCTCCGCCTGCCACCGCAGGCTGGAAGCTGACCGGCCCCTCCTGCAGCGGAACCTTCTTGATCTCGATGCTCAGCTTCCGCTCCACACGGCACTCGGGGGAGGAGCCAGGGGCGGGGCTAGTGGCCTGAGAGGCGGGGCTAGTTGTCTGGGAGGCGGGACTAGTTGCGTGAGAGGCGGGGCTGTTGGTGGCTGGAGGCGCGTCGCTCTGGTCGAGGTCCGTCCTCGGGTCCTGCGAGGCGCGGGAGGGGGCCGGCCCTTGGGCAGCGGCGGCGGCAGCGGTAGCCAGCACGTGCAGCACGGGTTTGGGGTGGTAGCGGTCACTGGCGGGGGCCACGCTGGTCACGGTGGGGAAGGCCGAGGGGGGCGACGGCGTCAGGATGGGGGGCACTGGCCGGGGCTCGGGGGGCTGCAGGATCTCCTCTCGCACGTCTCCCTCCCCCTGACCGCTGGAACACACAGATACACACAGAGTTAGACACACACTCCTTTATGCATGTGTGTATGTGTGTGTGCGTGTGTGTGTGTGTATGTGTCTTACTCCTGTGTGTGTATGTGTCTTACTCCTGTGTGTGTGAGCCTAACTCCTGTGTGTGTGTGTGTGTGTGTGTGTGTGTGCATGTGTGCGCGTGTGCTTTTGTCCATGTGTGTGTGTCTAACTCCTCTGTGTATGTGTGTGCCTTACTCCTGTGTGTGCTTGTGTCTGTGCGTGTGCGTGCATGTGTGTCTGGTGCATGTGCTTATGTGTGTCTTACTCCTTTATGCATGTGTGTATGTGTGTGTGTGTGTGTGTAAGATCAGAACTGATCTAGGCATCGTTCCACCACAAGGGGGCAGGCTACGTCTCACCAGGGGACAAATATGATGGCAAGTCTCGCAGTCAGACATTTTTATTAGTAAGTCTCTAAATGAGTCAGGAATCTCTTTGAGTGAATCTGAAATCTCTAATGGTGAGTCTTTGAGTGAGTCAGAAATCTCTAATGGTGAATCTTTCTGCTGAGTTTTTGCAAGTAAAGAGTCTATGAATCCTCCCAGCGCTCATTACATAACCTCACTATGGTAACCTCTCACTCCTGTGGTGTCATAAGTAGTGTTGTAACACGTGGGAGAAAACACACACAGAGTCACATATGCGCGCACACACACACACACACACACACACACACACACACACACAGTGGAAAAAAAGAAGCAACCCCAGAGCTGGTAAAAAACACAGCCTCACAGAGGTGTGAAACACACAAATGCTTGAATGCATGCTTATACATATACACAGAAATGCATGCTTACACACACACACACACACACATAAATTCAAATGCACGCTTCTACACATATAACCAGAAATGCATGCTTATGTGCGCACACACACAGTCAAATGCATGCTTGTACATACATACAGAAATGCATGCTTACACATACATACAGAAATGCATGCTTACACACACACACACACACACACACACACACAGTGTTGGGAGGAAGTGGTTATGTGCTAGATAGGTAGCAGCCTCAATCTCTCTTTCTTTCGCTCTCCCTCTCTTTTTCGTTCACACACTCTCTCACTCTCAGACTTCCAACCTTTTACTGTCACCCACATACACTCATACACATTGCTTAAGTCTCTTTCTCACACACACACATTGCTGAAGTGTCTCACACACACACAAACACACACGCACACACACACGCACACGCACACACACACACGCACGCACACACGCACGCACACAAGACTCTGCCCTGTGCTCCTTATTTTCTTCTCCCCCCTTCCTAGTTCTTAGTGTGCAAAACAATATTAGGTGCATTATTTAGTGTGTGTGTATGCTTACATTAGGGTGTGTGTTCATCTGTGTGTGTGTATGCTTACATTAGGGTGTGTGTTCATCTGTGTGTGTGTATGCTTACATTAGGGTGTACGTTCATCTGTGTGTGTGTGTGTGTGTGTATATATGTGTACACATGCTTATATCTGGGTGTGTATTCATGTAGGTGGTTAGGTTAGAGGCCTGCAATGGGACAGGATGGCTGTGGGACACGTGGGTCTAAATTTGTGAGCTTTCTGTGGGTGTGGGAACAGGCATCGGCATTGAAACCAGTTTTAAACCAAGAATGCAAGAATCACTTTAGCTAGTGGGGGCTTTCCCCCCCCGGGAAAATTTGAAAAATCCTACAGTATCAGCTAAAATGACCAGACCAGACGACATCTTCTAATACCATAGGCTGAGCAGGAATTATGAAGAGATTTATCAGGTATTCGGGGTATTTCTCCTGGAGAATACTTTTAAACTTCTGCTGAATAAATACTGCTTTTTAAGCAATTTCAGACAATACAATCATGCATTGCAGCACAGTAAAACAATGTTCTCATACATCATTTAGTGTAGCCTACATGAGTGGAGAAACCCATGATTAATCATATTTTTCATAATAATTGGACCTCAGAAGGCATAAACCTGGACTAACTGGAATAAGATAACCAACCTGTGGGCCTGGATGAAATATCCTTCCTCCCCTCTGTTCCTAACTTTGAACAAAACATTAGTCGCGTTCACGTTGCAACCCCACTATTTAACCAGGGTCAAAATTGCGGGTTCACCCTGAGGCAGCAATGTGAAAGGAAGGTGTGTTTTGGCTCCGTGTTGTCTGAAGCCGGGGTCAGAAGGCGTAGCCTAGTTGCACTGTAACATTACGCCACGCCCGTCCACCAGAGGTCAACATCAACATATGGTAAACACTAGCCTCATCATTGTACATTTTACTGTTTCTACCCATTTACACCCACGGTTAAAAAGCACAGTCTGAGAGCACCTAATGTCTACCTCAGTTGTCCCTTTGTTTCAGAATTTTTTTTATCCATGTTGCTTCTTGT
>CM059274.1:8073518-8078518 GCA_030347295.1 Setipinna tenuifilis
ACACACACACTCACTCACTAGCACACACACACACGCACACCAGCAGTGGAGAGACACACACAGGCACGCACACAGACACAGACACACACACACACACACACACAGACCTGCAGTGGACACAGATGGGTGTGTGTGTGTGTTGCTGCTGGTGTTCCCTCATCAGGCTGATCATGTCCAAAATTGAGTCGAAGGACGATGGGACATCGTGGTCCGGCCAGTTGATGTAGTGGAACTGGGTCAGTCTGCGACTCTCCTGTGCACACACACACACACACACACGCGCACACACACACACACACACACACACACTATAAATATGGCGAGTTGATGCAGTGGAACTGTGTCAGCCTGTGACTGTCCTGCACTCACAGGGCAGAGAGACTGTGTGTGTGTGTGTGTGTGTGTGTGTGTGTGTGTGTAAAGAGATGAGGCGGGACAGTACTTACGTTCTCAAACTCTACTACTAGGCAGCGGATATAGTAGTCTGTTCTGGCTTGTTCAGATTCCTGGGAACAATACACACACACACACAGATACACGTTCAGTTTTTTGTTTTTTTTTTACCAGACAAGAATACACAGCGAGACAGACGTTCATTTATGACCAGATTTCCAGCCGTCAGCTGGAGTCGTCGCAATCGTAAGAACTCAGGCACAGACACATACATACACACACACACACACACACAAGTTGGAATGACAAACTCAGGCACAGACACACACACACACACTGTTACACACAGAGGTCCGAGTGGTATAGTGGTGTACACACAAACACACACACACACACAATGGTCATGTCTCTGCCTCTATGGATACACATGTCTCTGTCTCTGTGGATGTGTGTGTGTGTGTGTGTGTGTGTGTGTGTGTGTGTGTGTGTCTGGTCTACTTACACAGGAGACCTTAAAAGGGCCAAAGGTCATTGGCTCGTCACCAAACATTGGAAAATAACGCTCACACTTTTTCTATTGGGAGAGAGAGGGAGAGACAAAGCGAAAGAGAGAGAGAGAGCGAGAGAGAGGAGGGGGGGGCATAAAGAGATATTACACACGCACACACATATATGTTGCATTATATTTCTAAGTTGCTTTGGGTAAAACCATCTGCTAAGTGTAAGATTAAGTACTGTAATGCACATGCCCACACAAACACACATATACATGCACATACAAACAGACATACAAAACACACACAATATCTATGTGAATGCACACACACACACACACACACACACACACACACACACACACACACACACACACACACACACACACACACACCTATATGTGCACCACACACATCTACATGTCCATGTCCCCTCCCCTTCAACTAAAATGAGTGAGTGTGAGAGAACAACAGCATGTATACTCTCATGCCTAAATGCACACACTCACACACAAAGCCAAAGAGCATAATACATGTCAGCCTTTATCCTGTGTGTATGTTGCTTCAACTAAAATGAGTGAGTGTGAGAGAACAACAGCATGTATACTCATGTCTAAACACACACACACACAAAGAGCATAATAAATGTGGGCCTTTATCCTGAGTAAGTGTGTGTGTGTATTTAGGCATGAGAGTATACATGCTGTTATTCTCTCACACTTACTCATTTTAGTTGAAGCTACACACACTCTCTCACACACACACACACATACACACTGTCATGTACACACACAGACACACACACACACTTCCTGGAGGATTAGAGGATGAAGGTCTTACCCGGCCCATCTCAAACTCCCGGCACGCCATTATGATGACCTGAGAGAGTGGGATGAGGAGAGAGAGAGTGGAGGAGAGGGGGAGAGAAATAGAGAGAGAGAGAAAGAGGGATGGAGATTATTCATCCATAAAGGTTTAATCCAGCTGTTATACAGTCACACACAGATACACACTTATATACACACCCTCTCTCTTACACACACACCCCTTTCTCTCTCACATACACACACAATTCATCACATTTTTATTTCGTTTTCAGTGATCAGGAAAACGGTCTAATAAACAAAAAAATAATTATCATTACAGTTATTTTGCATTGTGGCAATGTTTGTGTGTGTGTGTGTGTGTGTGTGTGTGTGTGTGTGTGTGTGTGTGTGTGTGTATGTGTTAGTCTGGCCTGTGTTCTGAATGACACATGCACATCCCCCCCCCCAATGTTTACATACATTTTAACATCTGATACAATACAGTATAAACATACACCATAACCACCTTCCCACACACACACACACACACTCGCTGCGAATATCTCTCTCTCTCACACACACACAAACACACAACACACACACACACACAACACACACACACACAGTCACAGTAGTACTCACAGTGACATTGTACTCCCAGTTCATCCTCCAGAAGTCGATGATGGTGTTGGGGAGGGGACCCTGTGTGGCAATATACGTCTCTGGCCCCTCCATACCCTGCAAAACACATACACACCACTATCAACCACCTGTGTGTGTGTGTGTGTGTGTGTGTCTCGCTGGCCCCTCCATGCCCAAAAAAATACACACACTGTGTGTGTGTGTGTGTGTGTGTGTGTGTGTGTGTGTATCTGTAAGCTGTACCTTGATGAAGTTTGCATTGATGTAATCTGAGTCTTGATTGGACGTTTTTAACGTCACTCGAACTCGACTGTGGTCAACTACAGAAGGGAAGAGAGAGAGAGAGAGAGAGAGAGAGAGAGAGAGAGAGAGAGAGAGAGAGAAAGGGAGGAACAAAGAAAGGGAGAAGGAGAAAAATTGAGAGGGAGAGAGAAAGAGAGGGGGGGGGGATATAAGAAGAGAAAGAAAAGAAAGAGAGGGATAGAGGAAACAAGACACAAAGTCAGTGAATAAGCAAAAGTGTTTTACATAACCAACACAAACACACATGCACTTACATTAACTAGTTTATGCGTGCATGCACACTCACACACACACACACACACACACACACACACACACACACACACACACACATACGCTCATCAATAAGAGTGCACTTTTCCTGTTCTCGGACATCAGAAGGTCAAAATAACATCTAGCACCTCACTATCAACACTAAACACACACACACACACACACACACACGCACTCACATGGCAGTATGTCTTTGTATCTGTTCTTCTTGACGTTCTCCTCCCTCTCCCCCACGTTGGTCGGATAGATCTTCTCTGTCCGGTATTTGGTCGACAGTCTCCGTAACCTCTGCAGAGAGAGAGAGGGAGAGAGAAGGATGAAGGGAGAAAGAGAGAGACAGAGAGAGATAGATTTAAAACTGCTTTATTTAAGCACCATCTACCAATCATAAATCAGTGAAACAGCCATACAAACAGCAAAACATATACCAGTGATAATAGATAAGATAGAAAGAACAAATAATGTCAAGAGACAGAGAAAAGGTGCGTGTTGCATCCAGTACTACTATTCCAACACAGTATGTAGTACACTACAACTAGTATACTACACCATAGTACTGTATATACTACACTCTATAGTGAGCTTAACTGAAGGTGGTGCGACCAACCCAAACCAGCTATTAAAAGTGAAGCCAGGGTTTCAGTTTTCTGACATTAAGCGACGTTAAGCTTTTTTTCTGTAAATAGGCGTCCGTTATACAGATGAAGCTTCTTATAAACTGCACTTTGGTGATGACTGATTGTTGTTTTTGGACGTTAAGTTTACGGTTTTGGTCTGGAAAGGCTTGTTTCTCATATTTTGCGCCGGGGCGTCACAATATGGCGACACGCACGGTTTGTGACCCATAATGCACTACCCAGCTGACCTCCGTTCCCCAAGCCTTAGTGAAGCCAGGGGGCGAGGCTTATCCATTGACTAAGCATGCTGAACACCACTGTGTAGAGTTAACCAAGATGGCGGACATAGCCAAAAAAGCCAAGAACTGAAGCCTCAGTTAGCCTGAGTCACGTGACCGGCAGCCATTTTGGTCAACTCAAAATATCAGGAAGTCAGAGGCCTCAACTGGCCAAGATCGGCAACACCCCCTGATAGTATTATACTATCGATAGACTCAGGGTCTATAATATACTATAGACACAGAGTGGAGTATACTACAGACACAGAGTACTATACTATAGATTTAGGGTGTAATATACTATAGACTCAGAGAGGAGTATACTATAAACTCAGAGTGTATTATATACGACACACACACGCACACACACACAGTCTGTCTCTCTCACACACACACACACTCATGTGGTAGAGGGAGAGGTTTCTCTCACTAAGCCTTAATTACTCAAACTGGTCCAAACTCCCCTGGGCCGTTTCCACGGTAATAAACTCTTCTTTCAGTGCACAAGAGCCTAACGAGAGGACACACACACACACACACACACACTCACGCACGCACACACTCTGTCTCCGTTTACTCATACACCTTTTTAGACACCGTCAATGATGTTTGATCACAGCTGAGAAACACACACACACACACACACACACACACACACACACACACACACACACACGGTGTAATACATTGGTTCATGAATAGCTTGTGAAGTGGGCAATGTGGTATGTACCTGCTCAGAAGCTCTGAGGAAAATCAAATAATACTTACACAAACAAAAATATAAATTATTAAAAGATAAATATAAAATAAAATAAAATAATAAATAATAAAAATAGCAAATAATAGAAAAAGGTTTTCTTAATAAATCAAGATTACACAATAATAATAATTATTATAAAATAAACCATAATTATAAAAACCTAAATAAATTAAAATCCCAAAAACACGAATCCAGTTTCACCTTTTCTATGGGCTACGAAGGTCTGTGCACTGGGTGTGTGTGTGTACGTGTGTGTGTGTGTGTGTACCCGGGTACGTGTGTGTGTGTGTGTGTGTGTGTGTGTGTGTGTGGGTGTGTATACCCGTGTGTGTGTGTGTGTGTGTGTGTGTGTGTGTGTACACGTGTGTGTGACCTAAAGAGAACTGTTGAGAGGGGAAGGTCTGGTTGAGAATGTCCTTCCCTCTTGTGAGCGG
>CM059274.1:8088518-8091018 GCA_030347295.1 Setipinna tenuifilis
AGACAGACGCGTGCAGTCGCTGTCGCCCTCCTCTTTCCTTTGCGAGTCCACGCAGAATTTAATAATGGCTATTATGATAAAAACAAACACCGGTTTGCCCCTCCCTGACTCTCCCGTGCCACATTACCAACTAAACTCTTCTACAAAACTGCCTGGACCGCCCAAACGCCGCGGAGGAACAATACCGCCCTCTACGGTACGGCGTCCAGTGATTGGCTGAACCTTTGAATAGCTGCGCTTGTAATTCGCTACAGATGGTGTCAGTAAGCATATGACCAGCAAGTTTGGTACGTAACTGCAGAGCATACATGCCAATCATCGCATCACCGCGCGAGGCGTGTCTCCTGCGAATTCCTGGCGCATGTAGTCCCATGCCTCCTCGCGCACCTAGCTTCCTTTTGTAGGCGCTGGTCCTGCCCTGGCGGACAGCGCGCGGAGCTTCCGACTTGGCTGGAAGCATTCGTCAGGAATTCCGAGCCTGTGTGACATAACCGTGATGTTACTTAGCGAGACTGTTTGGGTTCATGCGGTGTTTTGGTTGCGACTCTTTGGAAAACAAATTACTTCAACCCAAAGTTTGAACTTACCGCAAGTCAGAGGGTTTTCTGCCATTCTGTGCAATGCGAAATGTTACGTAATATGGTGTGTTAACTCTCATCCGGGCATTGCGCAGCTGTTTACCAGAATAACAGTTTTTCCACGTCAACAGCGCAAAGCAACCGTGCCTCCTGTGCCCGGGGGTTCATTACGTTAATGACATACAAAGACAGGGACGACGGACGACGCTAGACATTTGGGCCCCTTATTACAGAAAATAGGGTTAGTATTTGCCTAAAAGAGCTCCTGTCAATGCTGGGCCCTTTAAACACACACACACACACCCTTAAAATTGTCCTGCACAAAAAAACTGGACAGTTCTAAGCACAGAAGCACTGAGATACACAGAATCTCACACACACGCTCACACACCCCCTTACTGACTGATATGACTAAGAAAGTATGTTTGTAAAGCAGTGACGAAAGATCAAATAAACCGTAAGTGTCTGCTACAAACTGGTGTTACCACAGCAACTGTTCTGCTTTAGTTGTATGCTCTTAATGAGCTCTGTGCTCTGCGTTGGCTGTGTATTCCTGATGAGATAAGCTGAACACTCTATGAGTGTCCTGTAGTTCCAATCATGTCCCATATGTCTAAGTTCAAATGAGACAAGCACGTTTTGTGTGTGTGTGTGTGTGTGTGTGTGTGTGCGCGTTGTGGTTTGTGTGAGAAAAGGGTTCATTCAGGGCTCATTTTCTGCTTGGCTCTGAAGCCCTGCAGCACTGTGGCAGACTCCTTTGTGCGTGTGTGAGTGTGTGTGTGCGTGCGTGCTCCTTTCAGTGTGTATGTGTTTGTGCTTTTCAGTGTGTGTATGTGTGTGTGCTTTTCAGTGTGCCTGTGCATGTGTGTATGTGCGACATGCCTTTCTGTGTGTGTGTGTGTGTATGTGTGTGTGTGAATTAGTGTGAATGGATGTCTATGTGTATAAGCTTTTCAATGTGCTTTTGTGTGTGTGTGTGTTTGTGTGTGCACATCGTGGGTCTGTGTGTGTGTGAGAGAGAGGGAGTGTGTGTGTGTGTGTGTGTGTGTGTGTGTGTGTGTGTGTGTGTGTGTGTGTGTTTTCAGCACTGAAACAGAGTCCAGCTTTAAGCCACTCCAAAAGGAGCTGTTCTACTGTCTGTTTCAAGGCTCCTTCAATGACAACAAAACCCCCATTCAAACCACTCTACTCTATTTAAGTGTGTGTGTGTGTGTGTGTGTGTGTGTGTGTGTGTGTGTGTGTGTGTGCGTGCGTGTGTGTGTGTGTGTGTGTGTGTGTGTGTGGGTGCGTGCGTCCGTCCGTCCGTGTGTGTGTGTTCAAATAGAGTTGCATGTTAAAATTCTGGAGACGAAGAGATCCCTTTCACAGGAACCCTTATTTTCGCCAATATTCACAAGCCAAATCACACATTTTATACTTTTTACTTTATTTGATTCCACCTTACAAGTCAGCATTCATCAGGAATTACATTTTTCTGAATAGTCCAGTAGATCAATGCAGTCCAACAATCTTTTATGAGTTTTACGTTTTACCAGTTCATGGGTAAAGAAAACATGCTTCCTATAACTCATATTGAACAATATGACGAGTCTGTATTCAAGTGTGTGTGTGTGTGTGTGTGTGTGTGTGTGTGTGTGTGTGTGTGTGTATGTGTGTGTGTGTGTTTGTTGTTCATAGCATTTCAATGCACAGTGGAATGTAACATGTAACTATGGTGCAAAAGAGCATCTTTCTGTATCTAAATGTTCACTACTTGGCCCATAAATATGTTTGTAATCAGTAATGCATATTTGGCTTGGTAGCTGACCTTGGTCCTGGGATGCTTTCAGTCAAGACAGCTTGCTTGCACCTCTTGTTAAAGGAACACTCCACACTTTTGGGAAACTAATTTTCCAACTCCCCTTCCATTAAACAGTTGAATT
>CM059274.1:8103518-8106018 GCA_030347295.1 Setipinna tenuifilis
AGTGTTTGTTTAACCATGTGTGTGTGTGTATTAGGAGCTGCCTGTTGCCTTGACGATGATCCCCGGAGTAAAGTGTACACCTGACCTCTTATCACAGCCTCTATTCAAAAGCAAGGTAGACACACACACACACACACACACACACACACACACACACGGTTCCATGCTGGAGGTGAAGGACTGAAACTGTAACACATGTTACTGAACACTAGATGGCAGCACATCTCAATGCAGAAACAAACTCAAGAACAGAAAACACTCACTTGCCTTCCCTCAGTATTCCTCTCTGTCCTCTCTCTCTCTCTCTCTCTTTCTCTCTCTCTCTCCCTCTCCACCCCCACACATGTATTCAAACACACTCACACATACATTCAAAGTCACACTAACACATATGCATATACATGCATATTCACTCCCACAATCGTGCATTCACAAACACACTCAGACATTTCTGCACTCGAACACACACATACACACACACACATATACACACACACACACACACTGACAATTGCATATATATTTTCACACATTCTCGCATTTTCACACATTTACCCTCATACATACACATACACACCGACACACACACACGCTCACCTTAGTGTGTATATATGTGTTTTCCAGGGTCGTACCACTCCGGGCTTCTGGGTGGAGCTGCAGGGTGTGTGTGAGAGGGTGAAGCACTTTGAATCAGGTCCAAACCCTCGCTTCAGAACCACACACACACACACACAGCAGTGGAGCAAACAGCAGACAACACTGGTGAGAATGAAATGCATCTGCACATCCACCCACACACACACACACACACACACACACTACCCTAACTCATTTTCGCATGTGTCTTCAGGGCTCAGATAAGAGACGGGCCTCTCACCAGCGGCACCTTGAAGAAAACACCAAGAAGTATGTGTGTGTGTGTGTGTGTGTGTGTGTGTGTGTGTGTGTGTGTGTGTGTGGTTACGCTTAAGTATTTGTGTTTGTTAATGTGTGGTATGTATGTCTGGCTGAACTCACCTAATTGTGTGTGTGTGTGTGTGTGTGTGTGTGTGTGTGTGTGTGTGTATGTGTGTGTGTGCGCACCACCTACAGGGTTTTGTCCATGGTGGATTCCTGCTGTCTCGGTAAGGTCATCAAATTAAGTCCTTTTTTGATTCATTTATACCGCCGCGTAAGGTCTTTCGTGTTAACGCGATAACTTTTGAACGGATGTTTGGATTTGTCCCAGATTTTTTGGGTGAATGCTCTAGGGCAGGTTCATGAACTAATTCGAGTTTGGAGGTCAACACTTTCAAGATGGCTGAATTCAAGATGGGCGAATTTTTGTTTGGCCCATAACTTCTGACTGGGTGGATGGATTTCTCCCAGATTTGGTGTGTTAATGCTCTAGGGTAGGTTCATGAACTTATTCGAGTTTGGAGGCCAACACTTTCAAGATGGCTGAATTCAAGATGGCTGAATTTTGGTTTGGCCCATAACTTCTGACCAGTTGGATGGATTTGTCCCAGATTTGGTGTTTCAATGTTCTAGGGTAGATTCAATGAAATACAGTATGAATGTTGGGGGCTTTGAAGCATCGCGTTTCGGGGATATACCTTTAGCAGTCGAAGACGACTGCATAGGCCTAGTTATATCCCCGAAACGCGGAGCGTCGGGGATGTAATGGTTTTGCGTGCGCCGCCGCCGCCGCCGCCGCCGCCGCCGCCGCCGCCGCCGCGTCCGCCGCGTCCGCCGCGTCCGCCGCGTCCGCCGCGTCCGCCGCGTCCGCCGCGTAAGGTCTTTCGTGTTAACGCGATAACTTTTGAACGGATGTTTGGATTTGTCCCAGATTTTTTGGGTGAATGCTCTAGGGCAGGTTCATGAACTGATTCGAGTTTGGAGGTCAACACTTTCAAGATGGCTGAATTCAAGATGGCCGAATTTTTGTTTGGCCCATAACTTCTGACTGGGTGGATGGATTTCTCCCAGATTTGGTGTGTTAATGCTCTAGGGTAGGTTCATGAACTTATTCGAGTTTGGAGGCCAACACTTTCAAGATGGCTGAATTCAAGATGGCTGAATTTTGGTTTGGCCCATAACTTCTGACCAGTTGGATGGATTTGTCCCAGATTTGGTGTTTCAATGTTCTAGGGTAGATTCATGAACTGATTAGATTTTGAATGTTGGGGGCTTTGAAGCATCGCGTTTCGGGGATATACCTTTAGCAGTTGAAGACGACTGCATAGGCCTAGTTAATCAATGTGATTGTGATTGGAGGCTCTAATGAAATCTCACGAGTTTGCGTACGCAGTTTTGGAGTTTAGGGGCCTGTAAAGCTGCACAGTCTTACTGTTGGAGAATTGTAACGTTTGTTTGTTGTCAGAGGTGTCAATCCCGGGTTCAGAAAATAAAAAACCTGCCACAAATTTGATCCAACCACCTCTGAATTAGCTGATTGTAATGAGCACTCAAGACAGGTAGATCAGCTACTCAGTGAAGTCACCTGTGATAGAAAAAAAAC
>CM059274.1:8111018-8126018 GCA_030347295.1 Setipinna tenuifilis
ACACACACACGTACACACACACACACACACACAGGCATGTACACACACATGCACACACGCACAGACCTCCACATCTCAGACTAGAAATCTACGTTCACATTATTCTGCTTTAGTCAGTGTGTCACAAAACTCCACAATACCCACGATGCCATTGGGGCACACACACACACACACACACACACACCCTCTCAGCACCTTTGGAAAAGAAACTTTCAGTTTACTTTTTACCACTGCTTGTCATTTTATCTCTGGCGCTTTCTCTTTCTCTCTGCCATTTTCCTGCCTTTTTTATATTCTTTATGTTCTATTGTTTTGTGTGTGTGTGTGTGTGTAGCCCATTCGTATAATCCTGGGTTGTCACATATTTACCTCCCATTGTCCAAGATGCTCACAAATGTCATAATGTGTGTGTGTGTGTGTGTAGCCCATGCTGGAGCGTGTGTGTCACCTGTGGGACCACCCTGTGAGTTCGGCCTGCATCTCTCGGGACTACGTCAAGACCCGGCTGCAGAACCGGGAGAGGAACACGGTGAGAACACACAACCCCTGACCCACTAATCGTGTGTGTGTGTGTGTGTGTGTAACATGCAAACATAAGAACGTGTTTGTGTTCATGGCAGCCTTTGTGTGTGTGTGTGTGTGAAGAGGCAATGGATGACTGTGAACACTTAGTCATGTGGCCTGACCCACTGTGAATGTGTGTGTGCGTGTGTGTGAGCGTGTGTGTGTGTGTGCGTAAAATGAGTTAAGGACATTGGATGGCCATGAACACTTATTCCTGTGGCCTGACCCACTGTGCGTGAGTGTGTGTGTGTTTGTGTGTGTAAAATGAGTTAAGGACATTGGATGGCTGTGAACACTCATCTCTGTGCTCTGACCCACTGCATGTGTGTGTGGGTGTGTGTGTGTGTGTGTGTGTAAATAGGAGTGTAGGGCGTTGGATGACCGTGAACACTCATTCCTGTGGCCTGACTTTCTGCCGCTATCTTACCTGACCAAAGTGCTCTTGGACCAGGAGGAAAAATGTGAGTGTCATGCACCTGTGTGTGTCAGACATTTGTGTGTGTGTGTGTGTGTGTGTGTGTGTGTGTGTGTGTGTGTGTACGTGAGTACACACGCTGTACTCATATGCATCTCACCTTTTACTTGTGTGCTAAAAGGATGTGCATGAAATAAGCAGAGCTAGATAGTGAAGTCTTAATGTGTGTGTGTGTGTGTGTGTGTGTGTGTGTGTGTGTGTGTGTGTGTGTGTGTGTGTGTGTGTGTGTGTGTGTGTGTCTGTGTCTGTGTTAGCTCTCAACCCCTTTGAGGAGCAGGAGAACGTCGATGGGCGCTTTGTGGAGGAAACAGCCCTGAAGCAAACACTCATCCAGCTGGGCCTGGAGGACAAATAACAAGGGATGGAGAGAGAAGAGGAGTAAAGAGGGATGGAGAGACAAGATAACTGAGGAGGGGATGGAGAGAGAAGATGAGTAAGAAGGGATGGAGAGAAGATGATGAAGAAGAGCTGCAAACTCCTCAAGGAGGACTAAGAGTGTCATGACTCAAAGACAAATCACACATATATACAAAAACAATCTACACAACGTATCTACACAAATCTATGTGCAACACATACACACATCTGTACACATACACAAATCTATACACACTCCATTACACACATGTATACACACACACACACACACACACACACACACAAACACAAACACACGTCTTGGCTGTGAAACAGGTTGATGTGTTGCTTGTGTGTCTGATGTCTTCACCAACTAGAAAAGGGATTTGTGTGTAACATGAGATGTTTACACTCTTGTACAGCTTTAATGGAATACACACACACACACACCACTGAGTGTACAGCTTTAATAAAATAACAATAAACAAACTTAATCCCCAGCAATGACTGACAGATTCCAGTGAATGTCAAAACACACAACCACACCTTCCCACCTCTCATCATGATTCACTGAAGCGTGTGTGTGGCTTGAGTGTCAGTGGTCTGCAAATGTGTGTGTGTGTGTGGTGTGTAAATGTTTATGTGCGTAAGTGTGTATGTGTGTGGTGTATAAAGTGTTTGTGTGTGGCTGTGTGTGTGTGTGTGTGTAATGATGAGGTCTGTAAATGTGTGTGTATGTGTTTACTGTGCAAGTGTGTGTGTGTGTGTGTGTGTTGAGGTCTCTGGCTTTTCATTTTGGCTGCATTCATCTCTTCAATGTCTTTGAATTCCCCTTCTTTATCTGGGGATTTTGTAATGCTGTGTGTGTGCGCACGCACGTGTGCATTTGGATGTGTGTGTGTGTGTGTGTGTGTGTGTGTTTAAGGTGTACTGAGACAATGAGGCATTGGAGGGTGTGATTTGCATGTTTGTGTGTGATGGTGTAGGAAGACAGTGAGGTGTGTGCTTTTATAATGGGGTGAAGGCTCCATAGTGTGTGTGTGTGTGTTATATCTGAATGGGCTTGGGCTGGGGTTTGCGGATGTGGCGCATGCTGGCTCCTGGTTGGCTGGGCATGAAGGGGGCTTGTCCTCCATAGGGGCGGGGCAGAGGAAGAGCGTCGCCAGGTGGGATGTAGGCATTGGGTCGAGACACCGCTGTGGTAAACACAAACCTCTCTTCCTCCTCCTGTACATACACACACAGACAGACACACACACACACACCATTAGGGTTTAAACCCCAAGAAGAACCTTGCCTAATATATTTTTAATGGGATAAACTGCAAGTGGTTGACTTGAGAAAGCCATGCTTTCTTCTGCACAGTTGGCTCTTTTAAAGCCCTCTGCTTTTGACATCGCTTTTGTTAGAGGAGGAATGCAATCTTGGAAGCAGGTCCAGTACATCAACAAATTGAGGAGCATGAAAGTAGAAGACACACCCATCAAGACTGTGCAGAAGTTCACTGCTTAATGGCACACATAGGAGACATAGAGAGTAGACTAAGGAGAAACCAGCTCTCCCTGAATCAAGAGCAAGTCAGAAAAAAATGGCAGTTGATGGATCTTGTAGTCAATGTTGTCAAGGTGATTGTAAAACAAGGTTTAAGCTTGCGGGCCTCAGAGTTTGAAGCTGCCTACACTTTTGAAGATCGAAGTCTAGATCACGGTAAGTTCCCTGAAATGATCATGCTCCTACATTAGGTATGCATGACCCCTGTCTGCAACAACATTTGACTGAATGTATAGAAAAAAGTAAAACAGCATGAAGCTGGGGCAAGAGGCATAGGTTCATTGGTTATTCTGCTTTCAAAAGACACAATCAACAAGATTACCAAAGTGATCAGTCAGCTGATAAAGGAGACAATTGCCAGTAAGATCAGAGAAGCTAAAATGCTTTCTGTTCAGGTTGACACCACCCAAGACATCACAGCCAAAAACCAGTGCTCTGTGATTGTCCGGTATATCACAGATGTGGTTCATGAGAAGTTGGTCGCTCTGGTCGATTGTGAGGCCTATACTGGGTAGTATTTTCTCAACCTCCTCAAAGACACACTCACAACCCTTAAAGGGGTCCTTCCGTCAAAAACCACTTTTAGTAGCTCTATTTACAATGTGGTGGGTCACAACAAGCAGTATATGCACGCAGCCTTCCAAGACGTGAAATTCGATCCTCATGGTTTTACTGGTCATTAAAGGGTCAAGCTAACCAGAACGAGCGGACCAGAGCAGGCTAAACCTAAACGTCACTAGGTCGTAAGCCCCGCCCAGGGCCATGTATGGCACGCTCACATCCCAGAGGAAGAACAGTGGACAGAAGCTAGGTGAGCGAAAGATAGCGAATTTGCCCAATCAGAGGTGCCTTATTGACACGTCATGGATATTTACATGGGACACCGGAAAAGCCAGTCGTTCAACCACTAGATCTGTTCTAGCTTACAGAAAACAGCGTCAAACAAGAGAACTAGGACATAATTTTTTACAGAAATGACGCACAATGCATTCAACCATAGTGGCGACACAGAAATATGAATAAAAATAACGATGGAAGGACCCCTTTAATCTTAATGTGTCATGTTGTGTAAGATACATACTACGGATGGGGCAGCCAATATGCAGGGCAGTTACAAAGGCTTCTCTACCTTCTCTACCATCGCTTTTCACTGTCCTAAATGACATTGCTGTTTTCATAAAAGACTCTTATAAGTGCATGCAGAAATGGGAAGAAACAAGCACAGACAAGCGCCACAGAAGACTCTCTCCAATAGGACAGACACGGTGATGGACAAAAGATGCTCCTCTGACGAAGGAGTTTGGGTATTTTGGAAGTCCTGGCAGTACCATGTACATAGATGTAGTCTTGACTCTATTAGCAGTCCAACCAGACAAAACAATGAAGCCTACTGCTAGAGCCAAGGTCAAGGGATACACTAAAGGTCTCCTAAAATATGATGTTCTCACAGCCCAAATCCTCCTATGGATTTTTGAGCACACATCACCCCTGTCCAGACAAGTGGGATGGATCTCCTGACAGCACAATGCCTGGTAGTGGAAACAGAGGATGGGCTGAGGAAGTGTGTGCGAGACTTCAGAGGCATTAAAAAAAAGCTGCAGACCAGTTTGTGGAATGAGCTAATGGTGAGCTGCTGGAAAAGGAAGGGTAAGATGGAGGGGAGGTAGCACTACCTGAAAAACAAGTTAAGAAAAAGAAGATCATGCCAGAAGAGCTGGCAGAAGATGAGCCCTTAAAGGCAGCTGAGAGGGACTTTGAGGTGAGTGTACATGATGTCATTGTGGACACCATCACTCAAAGTATTCATGAGCGTTTGCTGTGAGTAGAAAGCTTGGCTTAGATTTCGTCTGCCTCGATCCTAATAACTTCTCTGAGGTAAGGGATAAGGGACTTCCAGGATCTGCAATGCAAAACCTCAGAAATTACTTGATGACATTTGATGCCAGAGCCACTGCTGGTACCTTTCAGGTAGAACTGCTAAGCCTAGCTATACAATGGGAAAGACTTAAGTTGTCCACCCTAAAGGAGTACAAGGTGTGGACCTCAGGAGAAGATGATTCCCCAGAAGGCACAGAGGATGGTGAAGAAGAACAATGGCACAATGTGGAAGGGCCAGAATTGGTCAATGTTAAGTGCCGTATGTGTAAGAATTGTGCCTTTTGTGTCTACATTATCTTGGCACAATGGAATTTGACAAATTCCTACCGTGTACTTGGTCTGGCCTACAATTTTTTTTTCACCCTGTCCACTACTCAAGTGGCATGTGAAACATGTTTTTCTACCCTTAACTTTGTGAAGAATAGACTTAGAAGCACTACCGCCCAAGAGCACTTGGAGGCATTTATGCTCATGGCAACAGAAAAAGGCATTCTCATGACCTTGGACAATGACAGGGTGATCGACAAGGTTGCAGAGAAAAGTGACCTTCTGAGATGGCAGCTCTTGAAATTTGTCAAGTTCAGGACCCTAAATGGACCTAAGTATCCATTCATTATACTTCTACTATATTCAGCGGAACCACAGGCGAAGCACAGGCAAAGCACCCCTGAAAGGTGCAAAGACACTATAATAGACACCGCCCACCTCACTGACTACCAGTAACAACTCCACACTTGTGTGTTGACGGAAGTGAGGGGATGGAGGTTTCCAGGTGCTGCCTGGTGTCTTTGCGCCTTTTAGCGGTGCTTTGCCTGTGCTTCACCTGTGCTTTCGTGGAATATAGTCCCCCATCTAAATGGCGCTTGGTCAAACCCTTCATGTTAATTTGCATTGTCATTTGTACTTGATCTGAATGCGTGAGAAATAATAACAAAAAAAATTGAGTGAATTGATTCACTTTTGCCTCAATTTGCTTGTTGGCAACACTAGAGACTGTGCTAAAATAATCTCAGTGGTGCCAGATTCAGACAATGGCTGGGTCTGCTAAAAAATGCTTCTGCTCACTTATCCAACTCTAGGGACTGCGGGGTGAGACTCAATTTCACCTGGGGGTGGCGTATTTCACTTTTTTACCAGAAATTTGTACATTGCAAACTAGTCATAAATAACTAGCAATAGAAGCTAGCCATAGATAGCGTAGGTAAGCTAATCGCACAGCATCAGCATACGATAGCTAGCAAGTTACCAAGACCTGAGGTCAAAATACCTAACCTACAAACCGATCACGAATATGATAAATGATGAATGGAAAATGTAAATGTTTCATTGAGTCACCACATGCACAGCAACTCCGGCTGAACACCGCCAAACTGAGCTCATCCGGAATTTAACATCATACCAAACTAGCTGAGCTGCCTGAAAGTATGATACTCTCACTTAGTTTTAAATCAAACGTTTGGCATTTAGACGTGAGATAGGCCTATTTGACTTCAACACTTCAGTAACCTGAATTTGAAACAGGTGGAGTCAACTGGTGTCAGCTCGAGTATGGCTAGAACAGTGCAGTGGAAAGACGCCGCAGGTCCATAATATGAAGTCCGTGTCACTTGTATATACAACAGCTTCCAGTATATGTGTGTGTGTACCTGTGCTTTCTCTCTCTGCTCCTTCTCCATCCTGCGTTGTTGCCGTAGTGTGTGTAACCAGAGCGTGTGCGTGTCAGAGGAGGGAGGGAGCCCCTGCTCCACCCTGCGTAGACACGTGTCCAGCTCCTGCTCCCGCTCATGCACCTCCTGCTGCAGGGTCCTAGTGGCCGCCTGACGCATGGACAGCTCTGCCACCAGCGCCATCATGCTGTTTGTGGCGTCCTTAATACGCACCTGCAGTCTTGTCATCTAAACACACACACACACACACACACACAATACACAATGGGTTAAGTTTAAAAATATACAGTATGTCACATAAGTGAGTACACCCCTAACATTTTTGTACTTTTTTTATTATATCTTTCCATGGGAGAAGTCTAAAGATATAATACTTTTCTACAATGTAAAGTAGGCAGTGTACAGCTTATATGACATTTTCACATAGGGGTGTACTCACTTTTGTTAACAGTGGTTTAGACATTAATGGTTGTGTGTTGATTTATTTTGAGCAAATTTACACTGTTATATAAGTTGTACACTGCCTACTTTACGTTGTAGAAAAGTATTATATCTTTAGACTTCTCCCATGGAAAGATATAATAAAAAATGTACAAAAATGTTAGGGGTGTACTCACTTATGTGACATACTGTATATATCTTTTGAGGAACAAGCCCCCAAAACCCACTTTTCCCATGTGATTTTTCATAAGCCATTAGTGTGTGACGTCCATTACTTGCTCTAGTCATCATAACTGTAGGCTACTGGAAACATGCGTACGACAGTAGACAAGCGTAAAAAGGGCATACGTTGATTTCTACGCAAAGTGTGGTATTTATCAACTTGAACGTAATCACAGGGTGCGATGAAATTTCATGTCAAGTCTGAGCTTGTGTATACAGTTAGGGAGACTGTGGCTTGCAGCCCAGAGCAATATTCCTGCCAGAGAATTGTAAAGTAATAAAGCCTAATTCATCAAATAGTAGCCTATATTGTACCTATCTGGGGCCATGTTATCCTTTCACAAGCCTTTTGGTATTACTGCTATGCTGATAATACACAGCTGGACGTGTCATTTCCACCAGATGACCCCACAGTCATGGCACACATTTCAGTTTCAGTCTTTGACTTCCTGGGCTGGGAACACAAGGAGTACAGTCTATCTGCCATAATATTACCCTGAATAATTATTCTACTATTGTTGTTTCAAACAAGGTTGCAAAATACCTCTGTGTCATGATTGATGACCACCTATTATCTTCTGACCATATTATTCCAGGTGTGAAAGTGGAATATTTAGGGTGTATACAAAGTTTTATGACTGACATAACATTAAACTGACACTAAATAACTTGAGGGTGCTGAATTTCAAATCTGATTTGTCTGGGCCGACTCTTCTACCTCACAAGCCACTGTTGCAAATGTTCAGGAATCTTACTGTAACAACTCCAGTGTGTTCTGCATTCTGATGCCAGCGGTAATGTATCACTCCAGACTGAGCAAATACATGTTTTGTTTATATTTTTATGTATTTTAAAAGGGAAAGTGTACATTATTCAACATACCAATTGGTCTCAACTCAGTAACTAGACTAAGCCACGTCCTGAGAGGTCACTAACATAAAAGAGATTTGGGAGATCTCTGCTGTGTGTGTACAGATGTGTGTTTGTGTGTACCTTCTTGGCGAGCTTCAGGGTGTCGTGTTTGCCGTTGGCAGCTTTGGCTCTGATTGGCTGACACAGTCGGCCCACCTGCTCCAACACCAGCTCTCTCTCCAGCAGCTGCTCTTCACGCTCACACACACGCTTCTCCAACTAACACACACACATACACATACACATACACATACACATACACATACACATACACACACACACACACACACACACACACACACACACACACACACACACACACACACCCATGGTGAACCTACTTTAAACCATGGTGGGTCATGGTAATGCCGGATGCGAATGCGGTGTGTAAGTGTGTGTATATATATAAAGTGTATGTGTGTGTGTGTGTGTGTGTGTGTGTTACCTCCTCGATCTTCTTCATAAGCTCCAGGGGGGTTGGGTCTGCTCCCTCCAGCTCTCTGACTCTGCTGGGCTGGCTGGGGTCCTCTAGGGTGCGCTCTAGAGCACAAATCCTGTCCTTACACTCCGACAGCTAGGAGCACACACACACACACACACACACACACACACACACACACAAAGAGGACACGTGCACACACACACGCGTGCGCAGACAAACAAACAAACACACACACATAGGACACATTTTAAGACACTCCTCTTAAGGGTACCAGACTGTGTCTCACCACACACACAAACACATGTCCACTAGTATGAGAGGCCGTATAGGCCAATAATGTCAGCTACTCTCTCACACACTCATCAAACTCGTGACACACACTTTCAGACTCTCTCCTACACACTATCAAACCCTGTCTCATGCACCATCACACTCGATTACACTCTCTAACTCACACTGTTAAACTTTTTCACACTGTCAACTTTCACTCACACACTATCAAACTCTCGCACACTATTAAAGTCTCTTAAAGTACCTTAGTGTTAGTGTTTGAGAGTTTGAAACACACACACACACACACAGACCTGTATCTGTAGCATGGTGCTCTCCTGCTCCAGACTCCTCTTGCAGGGCAGGAGGCTCTTGGCGAGGAGGAGCAGTCGCGTCTCCTCCTTGATGGCCATCTGGCAGAAGCGCGCCTCCTCCTCTAACTCCTGCAGCTCCATGCTCCCCTCCCGCTCCACCCGCTCCTGCACGTTCAGCTTCTCATAGAAGATACACACCTCCTCCTCTCGCTCCAGTAGCTGCACCCCTCTACACACACACACACACACACACACACAAACACACACAGACATGTGCTTATATAAACACACACACACAAACACACATACAGGTAGTGTATATAAACACACATAGGGGTGTTAATCTTTTGATGTGGTGTGTATGTGAGAAGTGTGTACCTCAGGATTATGGGCCTTGCACATGCACAGTACCTGCTGCTACTGTGTGTGTGTGTGTGTGTGTGTGTGTCTGTGTGTGTACCTGTCATTGCGTGCCTGGACGGCGGTGTCGTAGGCCTTGCGTGTGTGTAGGAGCTGCGTTTCGTGTACGTTGATGAGATATGTGAGGCGCCCGATGCGAAGCTTCTGTTCTTCGCGCTGCGAGCCCAGCTCCTGCAGCACACACACACTCTTCCCCATGTCCTTCCGCAGAGCCTCTCGCACCGTCTGAGCATGTGCACGCCGCAGACAACACTTTTGCAGCAGCCTGCGCACACACACATACACACACACACACACACACACAAAGCTCTGTCACATAGGGGTCTGTTACACACACTGTCACAAAGGGGGTCTGTGCGTGCGTGTGTGTGTGTGTGTGTAGTACTTGTCCTTGTTGACAATGGTAGTGTGTAAGGTGTCTGTGTGTGTGCGCGTGTGTGCAAGGGATGTGTGGGTTTGTTTAGAAATGACCAGCCTTCGCTGGCGCCTCCAACCAGCCTGACTGCAACTCAGAAAAGTTAATAAACACAAAATACCGACCAGGAGTGGCCTGAGTGGCCTTCAAAAGAAATAAGTAACGGAGGATTAATCATCCTCCATTCAATGTCAGGTTGGATTAACAGCAGTTAAATGTGGGCTGTAGGAGTCCAGGATTTTGCTGCATAGATTTGTCATTCTGTCTTGCACCTGCAGTGTTACCATATAGCCAACAAGATACAAAGTCCAAAATGAATAAAATTGGCCTCACATCCAGAATAAAACACACACACACACACACACACTGACCCCGGTACTATCCCTATCCCTGTGTGTGTGCGTGTGTACCTGTCCTTGTTGACAGAGGTGGTGGCTAAAGTGTGTATGTGTGTGTGTGTGTGTACCTGTCCTTATTGCCAGCGGTGGTGTGTAAGATGTCAAGCTCGTTCTCGAGGATCTTCATGTTCTCCTTCATCTCTGCCAAGCGCCGACTTCCTATTTGGATCAGCAACACACACTTGTTCCGTTCACCCTTAATCACGTCGTACATCTTAGCAAACACACCCAGCCTGCATACACACACACACACACACACACACAGGAGAAAGGTGAGGTTAGTGTTTCCATTGGAAACTGTATCTCAGCACCTGTGTCCTTGACCTGTGGTGTCCCTCAGGGGTCAATCCTTGGTCCTTTACTATTCAATTTCTATTACTGTTCATGTGTATAGTGTGTGTGTGTGTGTGTGTGTGTGTCTTTATGTACCTGGACTGGATATCCATATTCTGTTTCTTGTGCTCCTGGATCATCAGGTCTTTGCCTCTTAGCTCCTCCTTGATGCGGTTGTAGCGTTGCTATAGAAACAATAGAAACACAGACACACCTGATGTACAGATGTCCACTGTCAACATCTGTACAGCATCTAATCACTGCTAATCTAATTATTAGTCCAGTCAAGTCTGGATGATCATAGTCACCCTGTCCTCAGAATTCACCTTTTTTCCATCTCGTTGTAGATACATGCGCAAAAGTTGGAAGATTAGGTACAAAACTCTTAAGGGTACAAAAACTCTATTAAATTATTCAATAAATATTCTTTGTTCAGCTCAATTGTGATTAATCACTTTAACATGAAAAAGTACAATGTTTTGATAGAACCTGTAAATGTAATGAAGATATTATTTGCCAAGCCCCTGGTGCCCTTTGTGTGTTCGCGTGAGAGCATGGTTGTGTGTAAGGTTGTGTGTATGTATGTATGTGAGTGATTGAGTGTCTGTGTGTATTTGTTTGAGTAGGTATAATTAAGTATTGTATGTGTGTGTGTCGTGCCTGTGCTCTGAGTAGTTCTCTGCTCTTCTGGTCTCTCTCGTCTGCTTTGATTTGGGCGAGACAGGCCAGGTGCCGAAGCTCCTCCCTCTGGTGATGCGTTTCCTTGACCAGTTCCTGTTCCTGCTGCAAGGCCTGTTCAACCAGCTGTGTCTCGACGCAAGCCACCGACTGCTACTTACACACCCACACACACACACACACACACACACACACATTAAGGCCTGCTCCACCAGCTGTGTCTCTACTAGCCACCAACTGCTACACACACACATACCTGGTGTAGAAGGCTACGTTTGTGTTTGTTGACTTCTTTCTGCAGCTCTTTCCTCTTTTGCACTGCCCCATCACCCTCAGGGAGATTATCTCTCTGTGACATAATTCACACACACACACACACACACACACACACACACACACACACACACAAACATTCAAATAAACATTGTTGGAGTTGCTGTTCATTAATGTTGTAGTTTTCTTGTTGTACACTGGGTAGCGCATGTCCGTAACCGGGCTTGCAGGTATATAGGTAGCCAACTTAATGTTTTTGGGTGGTCTTTGACCCCGGAAGGACAAAGGGCTTTTCACTGCTATCACCAACGCTGTGCTGTGCAACGATTTGCTGTGCTTTGCTATGCTATGCAACACTGTGCTATGCTATGCAATGCTGTGCTATGCTATGCTATGCTATGGTGCTAGGTTTGAGTAAATGCTGAGGATTATTTGTGCTGTTGTAATACATGGGCTACTATGTTTTCACACTGAAGAGCTGCCTGCAGCCCTCTGGTTGACCCCACAGTAAGTCAAGTGAGTGTAGCACTGCAAGTGTGTCGAGTGTGTCAGCCAGATCTTTCCTGGTGGTCAAGAATCCCCAGCAGTTCTGTATTAGAGCCAACTCCTTTAACTTCTTAAATCACAACCCCCTTTTTAAGTTTCTGTTCGGAATTTGGCACAGTACCTCTTCAAAAGGCTCCTGTTCACACATACTTTGCCCTACCATCGAATGCTAGAAGCCTTGTGAAGCTCAGACCTTGGAGATTTGATTGATGTGGAAAAACTTGCAAAGAGCTACAAACAGACGCACAGAAAGACTTTTTTTTAAAGCAAAATTCTAGATAAAAATGACCACATTCTAGCCCTTCCATAACCTCCAGAGGCTTGGAAACACAATGTGGTCAGTGTACAATGTCTTGTGAGGGTGGGGAGGAAAAAGGCATGACTGTAAAACAAAATATGGGGTGCGATGGGGAAGGCTGTCTGTCAGGGCTTATATCCCGAAGACCATAGGTCGCACAAGCAAGTGGGTGGGCTCTATGGATTCAGGGGAGGTTGCGCTTTTCAGGTCAATACGAGTTTGGTAATACAAACTTGGAACGTTGAAACACAGAAGGACAATTGGATAAATGGACAAATGGATATTTCATTTTTATGGATTCTTGCCGACATATCAAGACCAAGGTTTTCAGGATCAAATGTATGCTTTACAATACAAGCCCACGACAAAGCCAGTGTACGTTTTCGAAAGTGTGGGTTGGTTGTGGCCATTTTGAAATGTACCCAAATTGTAAAACAATGCGCAACATAAATACTCTCCCGATACCCTAGGCGTTCAGAAAATATGTGACATCACTATAATACTTCTTGCATGTATGTGGGGGAGGGAGGGAGAGTGCCACACAACTACACTACAGGTTTTGAGATGTAGTGTGTGCGTGTGTGTGTGTGTGTGTTATGTACCTCAGCCTTGGTCTTGAGGTGTAGGGCCTGTGTGTGTGTGAGGGCGTCCTGTGCGAGGCGGAGTGTGAGCTCGGCCTTCTTGAGGCTGCGCAGCTGGCGATCTCTCTCCCTCACGCCCCGCGCCACTGCCTCAGACACACGCTTCTGCTCACTCACCACCTGGCTCAGGCTCACCTCCTGCACCCCCCTGGGACACACACATCACACACATCACAAACACACAAATCATACACACACACACACACACATCATGTACACCTCACACACACACACACACACACAGACACACATCATATACACCTCACACACACACACCCACACATATACATCAGATACACACACTCACACAAACAATCATACACACCTCATACATATGCACAACATACACACAGTACACACGCAAAACAAATAAATGACACACACACACAAACACATAGAAAACACACAAGAACACACATACACCAAAATGTGTGTGTGTGTGTGTGTATGAGTGTGTGTATGTTTATGAGTGTGTATGTGTGTGTGTCTAACCTGTGTCCCAGCAGTATGACCTCCTTCTCCTTGTTGAGGAGGTGCTCCTTGAGGAGGAGCGCGTGCTCCCTGTCTGCTGCCTCCACCTGTGTGCGCCTCCCCTCCAGCTCCCTCAGCACCTCCCTGCGCTCCTGCTCCACACACACACTCCGCTCCTGCACGCGCCGACGCTCCGCATACAGGGAGCACAGCTGCTCCTCCACAGAGGCCTGCCTCGAAAGCACCTCGCTACAGACACACACACACACACACACACACACATACACACACAGACACACACACACACACACACACACACACACACACACACACACATTACGTTACATTACATGACACTTACATGACACTTACGGTACCAGACGTGTTATCCAAGCCGATTTACAATGGAGGACATAAAAAAGCTACAGATAGGCAGAGAACAAAGTAAGCAAAGGCAAACAATGTTACCACAGGCTGGGTAGACACATGCACATACACACGTACATATTCACACACACAGACACCATACACACACTCTCACATATATAAACACACACATGCACGCGTACACACACACACAGGAAAGGGCTGATGGTTGTGGTTTACATGATGTGTGTGTTTTCACATGACACACTGCACTGTTGTTAGTGTAGCAAAACAATTGCAGTAGCATTAGAGCTATAAACAACTCTTAGTTAGCTTTGGCATTAGAGCTAGGGATAACTGTAAGTTACCATTAGCATTAGAGCTAGGGATCATGCTAAATTAGCTTCAGTGTTACCATTAGAATTACGCCCAATTACCTTTGGCATTAGCATCAGCGACAAGATGAACTCTCTGCTAGCCTTAGCATTAGCGTGAACATTATGGTTATAGGTAACTCCCTTTTGGTCTTAGCAAGTTAGCCAGAGCATTAATGTGAAGGTTGAGGTTAGGACTTGGTTAGCTGGAGCATTATCGTTAGCCTAGTGGTGACTTACGTCTTCTTCCGGTTGATCCTCTCTATCTCCTTCCCCAGTTGACCAGGCACAGACAGCAGCTGGGCCAGTTCAGCCTGCAGAACACACACACACACGTACACACACAAACAAACACACACATGCGCCTAAGTATTTGAGTTTAAGACACTTGGGTGTCATGTTGGGTCCGTTGAGAGGTCTGGTTTTGGTAAGGACTCTAGAGTTAAGGTTAGGGTTCCATCTATGATTGTCATTCGTAATCGTAGGTGAAGACACCAATGGCCGTGAGTGGTCAGCATTCATGTCAGTATTCTATGAAGGGTGGTAATATTATACGTGTTATCCCTTGATGTCTAGGAAGTAACTATACCACTTGATTAACCCCACTGTGACCCCTCCCCTCCCTCTAACCCAGCTCAGGTGGAGGGGGCCAAGAGCGAGCCAACTGTGCCCAGGGAACAGGAGCCCTACATGT
>CM059274.1:8131018-8151018 GCA_030347295.1 Setipinna tenuifilis
CCTGAAAGTGATACTGACATTCAGGCTTACATCATGGTTTCTTGTAAACTCTTTTTAAAACAGTCTGGTAATTCAACCTATCAAAGAACAACTATAGCAAATCTAAACAACACTAAAAACAAAAAAAATGCTGCCTTCGAGGAGAGTGTTTGGTGGCAGCAAGGCATCAAGGCTGTCCGAATAAAATGAATACATAAAAATGCTGCCTTTGAAGGTACCTTCGTCTTGCCCAATTTTGGAAGCATACTGTAGATGCTTCCTTTATGCGGCCTGCAACTTTCAACATTCTATCACACTATGAAGTCAGCTGTTGGTGTTATGGCAACAGCGTTCTTTGTTGCTCTCTAGCCAGGCTGTCCGAAACGAAAAGGTTTTAATCGGCACCTTGATGCCTGCTTAAGGTGTGTGACTTGTTAGACAGTGAAGGCAGCAAGGCAGCAAGTCACTACCTTTACCTACCATTTCGGACACAGCCAACATCTAACAAGACAGAATCTATCTACTGGGCAATAGGATGACATTGTGTAAAAGACTTCTCGAAGTCATGCTTTTATTGTAAACTCCTAGAAGCACTTTTAAGAGACTGTTTTATTGTCGTTTGGTTGACTCTATTTTTACTTGTACCTTTATCTGCTGGTTCAGGTTACTGATACAAAAACAAGGTCTGCACACAATCTACTGCACACACACACACACACACACACACAAACACACAGTATCAACATCACATGGCAGCAATTAAACACACACAAAAGACCTTTGTGATAGGGGGTAGCTGTATCCTTTGATGCTGTGAGCCCCTCATACACACACACACACACACACACACACACACACACAAAACACACGGGTGTGATAGTGAGTAGCTGTGACCTGATGCAGAGAGCAAGTGAAGCCTTACACACACACACACACACACACACACACACACAGAAACAGCAAGTAAAGTTGGTCCCCTGATCCGGGAGAAGTTGCTGGCACCCAGAACAAAACAACATAACAGACATTTTGGTGATCACAGACACACACACACACACACACATACACAGAATATCAGTATAAGAGAGTTTTGTGAAGAGGAACAGGAATTTGACCCCACACACACAGGAACAGAATCAGGCAGCAGCAGAGAAGCTCTGAGTCATCTCTCTTTCCTGAGAAAAGCACACACACCCACACACACACACACACACACACACACACACACACACACACACACACACACACAGGCATACACCCACACCCAGGGGCACACACTTAGTTCCACACACATAAATACATGCACACATCCCCGCACACCTACTCACATGTACACCCGCACAAAAACACACAAATGCAAGAACACACACACAGAAACGTGGTCCCAAATCTACACACACACACACACACTTGCTTACGCCCACAAAGGGAGTTTCTGTTCTGTTCTGAGTTTTCATACTCAAAAGTTGCGCAACATACAGCCCCTCCCCCTCTGCCTTCCCAGAACTCCCTTTTACACCCCCACAACCCCCACCTACCCACCCACCCATCCTGATATCAACCACAACAGCCTCACACCCCAGTATTAATGGGAATGCCATCACAGGAGACGGCACTTTACTTCTCTCACTCTCTTCGTCTCTCCCTCCTCTCATCTCTCCTCTCATCTCATCTCATCTCTCCTCTGGCTTAGCCCAGAACTCCACTTGACTTTACTCCACTTCACTCCACTCCACTCCGCGCCTGCTCTGGATTATTGGACGCTGTTCTGGTTCTCTGGTTCCCATTCTGGTACTCTGGTTCCTGTGCTAGTTCTGTGATTCCTGCGGTCATGAGGAACGTGGGGCTGTGTGTGGGTGCGATGATGCTGCTGCTGATGCTGATGCTGGTGTGTGAGGTGTGGGGCGAGGGGCCAAGCAGCTGCCCTGTGAGACTGAAGCCAGTGGGGGGATGCGCAGGAGGGGAGGAGGAGTGCCCCTTCCAGCTAACGCTGCCCCCTCTCTCCCTACAGCTCCCCCGCAGCTTCCGAACGCTGGAGAGGAGTCTGAGGGAGCTACAGAGCCTCAGGGAGGAGGTGGCCCACCTGAGGAGCCTCAAAGAGGAGGTGGCACACCTCAGGAGTCTCAAAGAGGAGGTGGCAAACCTCAGGAGCCTCAAGGAGGAGGTCAGGCAGCTGCGGGGGTGCTGTGTGGGTGGCACTGAAGGGGTGCCACGGCGCTCCGGTGAGGAGGATGCAGTGGAGGAGGACAAGGAGAAGGAGAAGGCGCAGCAGGACCAGCCTGGGGAGGACACCCCTCTGACGGGCCCGAGTGCGGGTCCCACCCAGAAGCTGAAGGAGGTGCAGCGGGAGCTGAGTGGCGTGACAAGGGGACTGCACAACGCTACGGCCAAGATCGCCGCCCTGGAGGAGCGCCTGAGCCAGCTGCAGCCTAACGCCAACACCACCACCAGCACCGGCGGGGCCTGCTCCACCTACTGCCCTGCACATGCACCTGCTCCATGTGAGTACATACTTATTAGTATACCTACTTAACCGCTCCGTCATTGTGAGTACATATTAGTATCGTAACTCCTAATTATTAGTAATAATACGACTACTGATTCCACTAGATTAGTATACTGCTGCATACAGGCCTCCTTCATGTAAGTACATGCTTATTGGTATACTTAATACCCCACTTAGCCCATCTTTTATGTGAGTACATACTTATTAGTATACTTGCTGCTTTTAAAGTATATATCTTGGCCCACACATGTCCCTGAGCAATGTAAGCACGTACTTACTAGTGTGATTACTTACTACTGTATTAGTATACTCAATGCCCTGCATACTGCTCCTAAGAGTGAGCTCCACTACAGTATTACTGCTCTTACAGTAGTACATTAGTAGTACACAGTAGTATTACTACTCTTACAGCTTT
This sequence comes from Setipinna tenuifilis, assembly GCA_030347295.1. Taxonomy (NCBI): domain Eukaryota; kingdom Metazoa; phylum Chordata; class Actinopteri; order Clupeiformes; family Engraulidae; genus Setipinna; species Setipinna tenuifilis. The sequence continues at coordinate 8,133,919 of CM059274.1, forward strand.
TACAGCCGTCCACCTTCTCAAAAAACGGTCACCATCACACACACACACACACACTAGACAACCCACACACACTTTTAGTGCTGTAAGTGGAGTACATCACTAAGGGCCAATGTCTCTTCACCAGCCTACTTTATGCTGCTCTGTCTAAGGCACATGCGTGTGTGTGTAGTGTTTAGACTAGTTTATGCTTCTGTATCAATCAGCGGTGGTTTGTTATGGGCGGTATACAAGATGATACAAGGAGTTAAAACTGGAACAGCAACATACTCTTAAGCCATGGTTGTGTTGACACTGTATGCTGCCAATTTGACGCAGAAGCATAAATTGGGCTTAAGGGCTCACAGAACTCACATACACACACACACACATATTACAAATCTGTCTTTACACATACTTTACTTTGACCACCCATAGTGATAACCTCCCCCCCCCCCCCCCCTCTTCCAACCCCCCCCCCCCCCCCCCCCAGTGACGATGGCTGCGCGGGACTGCTCGGACTACAGCGTGATGGGCCGGCGCACTGATGGCGTGTACCAGGTGATCCCGGACCCTCGTGGGAGGCCGGTGCCGGTGTGGTGCGACATGGCGTCTCTGGGTGGGGGCTGGACGGTGATCCAGCGGCGCGTGAACGGCAGCGTGAGCTTCAACCGCAGCTGGGCCGAGTACAAGCGGGGCTTCGGTGATCTGGCCGGCAACCTGTGGCTGGGCAACGACTTGATCCACTCGCTGACGCGGGCCCGAGAGATGGTGCTGCGGGTGGAGCTGCAGGACGTGGACGGCCGGCGCGAGCACGCCAAGTACGACCACTTCTACGTGGCCAACGAGCGGCTGCGCTACAAGCTGTCCGTCAGCGGCTACTCGGGCACGGCGGGCGACGCTCTGCACTTTGGCGAAAACTTCCACCACGACCAGAAGTTCTTCAGCACACCCGACAGTGACAACGACATGTACGAGACGGGCAACTGCGCGGCCTACTACGGCGCGGGGTGGTGGTTCGATGCTTGCATGTCTGCCAACCTCAACGGCCGCTACTACCCCCGGCGCTACAGGGGCGCGCGCAATGGCATCTTCTGGGGCACCTGGCCCAATGCCACCTTTGAGTTCTACCCCACCAGTTACCGCCAGGCCTTCCGCTCCGTCAAGATGATGATCCGGCCCAGGAACTATGCTCCATAGAGCCCAGACCACCCTTTCAGGGCTACCTACCAGCCAACTTTTACTATTTACTGTTCTCTGCTTGTGAACTGTTCTGAACTGCCCGTGTGTACGAGATGGCCTACAGCAATAAATTAGCTTGTCCACCCCCAAAACAACCCCCAACCCACATTAACCACCCCTAAGTGACCCCCCCCCCCCTGCACCCCACTCTGTGGAGCCCTTTCCCACTGTGCCTTTAAGTAACCCAGCATCAGTCCACTGCTTCTGTTGCCAGGCTCCTTACACACAGAGCCACTCTGGACTAATACTGCCCTCTGGTGGCAGCGCTCATTATTGTGTCGCAGTGATACAAGCTGAGGGTGATGGACAGGCTCTGTGGTAGCAGGCCCCAGAGGCCATCATGAAAGTCAGCAAGACATGTGCAATATTTGTTAAACGCAGTTTAGCAGTGTTCCAGTAATATGCACATCTTTCACATTTAGTATATAATATATAAGGGTCTTATAAGCTTTTCACAGTTTACACCTACACTTGTTCCATCACGGCTACTACATGTTGTAAGAGCTACTTCACCCTCCATGCCCCCCTCCCTTTTCACTAACCCCAGAGTAGATGCATGCCGCATCATGGCTACTACATAAAAGTCATAAGACCTAGTTCACCCCTAGAGACGCACTGCACTGTACAGATGACAGAGCTCTGACTGGTTTACACTCTGAGCTCTTCTTTACTATATGACACTGGCTGAGTGATGACTGTATTATGGTTACATTATGACTGTATTATGACTATATTATGGCTGTGCTGTGACCCCATTATGAGCTAAATTATGACACTGTCTATTTTTTAAATAAAAAATTATGCCACAATTATGCTCTTGGTTTTGTTGATGACGACATTCTTCTGTAGTTTTAACAGCAAAAAGTACCAAACAACCTCAGAACTCAGCTGACTGCTACTAATTAATAACTAACCTAACTACATTGGCATCTAAGAGAACCAAATAAATCCTTTTTAATTAATAACTAGCCAAATTACATTAAATTACTTACCCTACATACCGTATGCCCCCCCCTTGTACCACACTACTATTTCAAGGTCATAGCACCAAACCTGAAGTTCATTTTCAATAACTTCAGTTCAGAATAACTGGTACCTTAATTAACTGAACTAGTTACACCTGTGCTTGCAATCAAGGGCTAAATTGGCTTTTGTAAGGAGGGGGAGTTCTTCTTTACTCACAGTGCTGAGTACTCACAGTGGTGACCTTGAACTATGCAAAAAATGAGGTCAGAAAGTCTTCTGATTTGACAAAGAATCACCTATATGTTGTTATGATTTTTGTGGTGTTTATTAGGTGTTGGGTGCCACACCTTTAGAATTTCCGTAGTCTATATATTCAGATATACTGTATATCTATACATTTCTGCACTCCTCTACAGTTTTCCAAGGGGGCAGAACACTGTTTAATTGGCCTATTCAGCTGGCATGTCCACTACTGCTCTCTCAGCCTGCTCTCATTGCTCTCATCACTGTGGGTGTGTTTGGCCAATGCGCCGCGCCTACCCTGCATATATGCGTGTTGTGTTTTTTAATGAAATTGGCAAATATCTAAAAGGTAAGTGTGAGGGAACGCAAAAAGTGGGATTTAAAAATATTTACCAACATGACCCCATACTGGGCTCCATAGTAGAAGGCTTATGCAGGTTGTATATTATTTATCCCAGGCTATAATGAGCAGCGTCAGTAAAGGGATATTTATCATTTAAATGTTGCAGACAGTTGCGTTGGAACAGTTCCATAGTACTTCAGACTGGGATGAGATTTCTGTTAGACAACTCAGAGGCTCATACTTAATTAGCCCCTCACATAATCAATATCACATCAATTTCAGCACATGCCTGTAAATATAATTGTTATATTACAAAGGTGACAGTGGTCAGGCAGGAGTTCACAGCAGGCCCAGAGAACAGGGAAGAGAGGACAGTAGAGCCGAAGATCAAAGAGAGTGCAGTTTAACCGGTGAGAGGGAAGAAAGAAGGTAGAGCTACCAAACAAAAAGCAAACACAGGGCCTCAGGCTGGGATCCTGCATGGGTCCACAAGGCCAGGTTCAAACCAAGACTGGGAACTATACAACTAGCTGTTTTGTTCTTGTTACAACAAAATCAGTAATTGTTCCAATATCAACAACAGGCAGCTTACATTCTGCACAGGTTCTTCAGTTTTCATTGCATTTTAGTCAAACATCAATTTGGAGCATGAAGCAGTTTATACTTTAATACTTTTAGAAGTTGAAAAATTTTAAATGCTAACTCTGCCTGACGTCAATCTCGTGATGATATGACCAACGTCTATAGCATATATAACTTATAACCTTTATAAATAACTCAATCAATCAGTGTTACCTAACAAAGGCATCAACAAAGTTGCATAATGTTCTTGTTGTCTAGTCTGTTGTGGCAGCCCATCATTTATTTTCTTCGGCAACGAGGAAGTGCATCGCTGATGTGACGTAAGCACGTAGTCCGACCTCCGGACGAAATGTCCTACTATTTCATCGTCCCATTGCCCCACCTCTCCCCTTGAATTGTTACTTCCTGTCCATGTGTGTCTCCCACCTGACCCAGATGATTGTGTCTATTTTCTACTCATTAGCCCCGTTTACATGGACACAAAATTTCACTTTTAATCTCTTTATTTACAGAAACCGATTAAAAACGTCCCATATATACAGTCAAATAATCGGTTTCAAATGAAACCGTTTAAATTTTCAAACCGATTAAAATAGGTGGTTTACACCTTTCTTCAAACGCGAATCTCTTTATTTGAGGCTCATATAAACAGTTCGGTAGAATTCTAATAATCTGATTAAATTCAATCGGATTCAAAAAAGGTGTCCATATAAACGGGGCTATTGTATCCCTGCCCTCATTGGTGCTTCCCTTTATTAGTTCTTTCTGCTTTTAAACCACCTGCTCTGGGACTCGCTGAAGTCCTGTGTGTTTCTCTGCCTGCTCATGTCTGTGAATCTTCCTGGCACTGGTAGTGTCCCACACGGCAAGGCTGTCACAACTGTACTAGCTGTTAAGTGTGTGATCCACAAAAAGCAGATAACTACTGACAAACTTTGTTGCTTGGGTACAGACAGAGCTGCTGTAGAGACTGGTAAGTTGGTGATATCTAGAAGGTGACAACAATTTTGCATTGTCCATACTAGTCTCAATAACTAACTGTATGATCCATGGCATGATTTGTTTGCTTTCTCTGTGACAGGAAGACAGAATGGGGTAGCAGAGCAACTGCAGGACAAGTAACTTTGGTTAGCTGTATGTTGCTTCTGCACCTCATCTCCTTGCTTTGGCATGCCGAGACGTGCGACATAACAGTGCGAACAGAACTGCTGTTCTGACTGCTGCCTCTGAGTTCTTGGGCCTTAAGAACTTAGATTAAATTAGGAACGTTTTTTCTATGTTGTCCATTGCTCTGGTTTTACTATACTGGTAATCTTTTACATCACAATACAACTTTTCCGAAAGGGCTAAAGACACATGGTGGCTGTCACCAAGCAGTTATCATTCTCCAAAGAACCCTCCCTGGTGTCTTGGCTGCCTTGGCTGAGGAAATACAGGTCAGCAAGTGCCCTACTGCCAAAGGCTTGTATGCTTCTGTTGCACCTGTAGGTTTGTGGCAGCAGTGTATCTACAGGCTGACGTTCTCCTCTATTAAACCTGCCTGTCCACAGTGTTCCAAAAAGAAAGGGTCAAATCCTTGGCCAGTAGAAAGCAGGTGCTTTCTGCATGTTTCATCATTTGTAAGTAATGGAAGTCAAAACTAGGCTTCACAGACACTACTATGGATGAATGGAAATTTGAACTTCCAGTCACAATGGCAACTTTGAGAGCCACCAGAGAAGCTGGGGATCAACAGCCCTCTGGGTCATTCTTGGCGCAGTTGCACGACCACCTGGACAACCCTGCAGGACTGGGTGCCTTTCACATCTTTTCTGGATTCTGGATAAGGCAGTCTTATTTTTTTTTAAAACAAAAGGCTCAGAACTACAAAAATGACACTTTTTAATGTTTAGGTGACCTTATTTAGACCAGTAAACCAGTTTGACAACCTCAATATACTAGGCAAAATTCTTAGAAATTTAGAAATTTAGAAACTTAGAAAATCCAGGAATGGCCATTCTTTAAGCAGCAGGTGCTGACTGAAGCTTTTAAGGTAGGTTGATGACATGAAAGATGTCCAATTGGCCTAGGCCTAATTGAAAATTTTCCTCAGTACCACAATTGAAGGATTTAGTCATGAGTCTTCCCTCTAATTCAGAACATGGATCAGCTCAACATGATGACTAAACTACCATCTCAGCATGATCAGTGGTGCCAACTCTATTCTTTACTCAAGAAGCTGCCAGCAACACCACCGACAGTCTCCATTTCCAGTGTAAGTTGTAAGAGATATGTCCAGAATTAATTGGGTGGTAACTGTAATACTGTGTGTAATACTTCGTGAAAATAAAATATGTACTCTATGAATATCCCTCATTCCGCTCATGTCTGTCCTGTGTTGACTTCTTCATTATAGGTGAAAACAGACCTGAGGAACAGGTTGCAGGGAAACCATCTAGCCCCTTGTATATGACTGAAAACCTAGAGAAAACACTAGTGTTTAATAATTGTTGTATGGGTGTTAGGTCTGTCAATGTCCGAGACATTGATGTGTTTGCTGGTTGAATGAATCACTTTTTTAAAAGCTGCGTTCGTGGTTGTGTTTATGTTACATTACCAATAAGTCAAAATCATAACAAGTAGTGTTTGGTAACGGGTGTAGCTGGGGTTGTGTTTGGTTAATGGGTATCGAAGAGTGGAGTTTGTTAGCCTACCTCATCGAGCCACTGCAACACTGGGCTGGCGAGGGAGTGAGCAGGGTCATCTTGTGAAAGCCCTGCCTCAGGAGCCAGAGCTGAAATGGGTTCCTGCTCTTCATCCAATCCCAGCTCTGCATCACTCTGCCTCGCCCCCTCTCCACTCAGCCTCTCTTCATCACTGCTACCCTCCTCTTCCTCAGCAACAGGGGGGGCTGAACTGCTACTCTCAGTGGGCCCACTCATTTTAACTATCAAACACACATACACACACACACACACACACACACACACACACAAACACAGACACATGCACACATACACAGACGCATGCACATACACAGACACACAGACACACACACACATCCATGCATGCATGCATGTGCGCACACATACACACACACACACACACAGGATAGGGCCCCAGATACAAGTGGTACATTACTATACACCCACATCACACATATGCACAGACACACATTGTTTAATGTGCGTTGCTTTTGGGACTCCCAATACTGCTTAAACATATGTGCTGTAACTGCGTCTGGGAAACAACGAGACAGTAAAGCTGTCATATCCGCACATGAATTATCTTAGTGCGCCTGAACAAAGGCCCGCGGGCCAGATGCACTGGCGTCTGCGGTATGCATTCATACGCGTATCAATATGAACACAATTATAATAACAACGCTTAGTCTGGAGACAATCAGACTTTGACAGTACTTTTGAAAAGACACTTCCCTTGCATGAGCTTTACATACAAGTATGCGGAAGGTCGGACAGTTTATTTACAGGATGGTAAATCCAAGTTCAGTCGAGGTGTTTGGTCACTGTTCATAGTCACCGTTGAGTAGTGTTAAAAGAGTGACAAATCCAGGTGTTATGTTGTTAAGTTATCTGGTAGGCTACGGCTCTCTAGGCCTAGCTTCTCTACATCGTTGTGCCATTTGAACCAGTTTCACCCAGATATGATGAGAGACAGACAACTGTTTAACCCACCCATTTGCCAAGTGGTATATCTTGTCATTCTTGCCATTTTTAAACCACGATTTGAATATACTTTGATTTGAATATAATTTGCTTTAAATGTATTAATGTGACACAAGTCTATCAACTTTACTTATTTCACTTAACAAAACTAAGCTAGGCTACTAGAAAATCACTGACGATGGCGGCATGTTTAACTGACCTTGGATAAAGTCTTGCTCACCTCATAAGTCCTCTAAAATATCCTGAATGAGTCTGTTGTGTTCCATCTGCGTATACAGCAAAAGGCACGACTAAGCGTTACATAAATAAAAGTCTACTTGAAGTTTGTTACAAACTAGCTGGTAAGCAGCAATCTCAGCAACCTTGTTGACAAACGGCGTGCGAGGGTTACCATGGTAACGTTCTTCCAAACCTGCTTCCTGGTCTACTCTCAGGGTTTTTATAGACTTATTTTTTCCCCTCAAAATATGCTAATTATTTTTAATATGCTAATTAAAATATGCTAAATATTTGAGACACAGTGCACCAAATATATTGTGTACATACTTTCCAAGCCCTTGTCAGTCAATACTTGTAGACGATGCACTTTATTGGACGGCAGTATGTGGCCTATAGTGACAAGGCACACAGCTCTACGCAGATGCTCTGGGCATCTATCACAAACTAACTTTCAACATGCTCAATACTTAAAAATGTCTTACGTGTTTAAAAAAAAAACTATGAAACCAGGTGTGATACCAGTGACATGATTTAGCCTACAGGTGGCAGCGTTACACAATGTTATCGGCTGCGAATGGCAGTTTGAAAAAATGCCCTGTGCTGTCCCTTCGCCTTGCCTCGCTTATACAATCAATGGAACATCAGTAACATGTTTCTCCGTGAAAGTTCAGATTGCACTGAAGAAGCTCTGGTTTTCTCTGGACCTAATTTTCTGATAGAAAAAAATCATCCCAATGTGTTTTCTGTGAACGGCACAAGAACCCAAAACTAATCCAGATGCAGCACATTGACTCTCCACAGCGACTAATCTATCCCAACCCATTGAGCCGCCTGCCAAACAGGACCCGTGCGTGATGCTCAGTTTGCTCCTTAGTTCCGAAATGCCACTGTGTGTTCGGCCCATAGCGGTGCCAGCGATTCATTTCTGTTCAGGCTATAGGCTAAACATAATATCACGTTTTCAGACATCCCAAGTCTCCCGGAAGTTCCGGGAGTCTCCCTGATCTTAATAGTGGCTCCCTGATGCCCGCGAGCTAGGTAAAACATCCCGGATTTTGGACTACGCGAGGGAGGTTTTTTTTTTTTCATAACAAGGCAAGTGCGAGGCAAGATACTACCACAGCTACATTATACTACATCGCGCATCATTCAGTTACATTGCGCTGGCACAGGCGAGAGGGGTGGGGCTATGAACTACTCCGAGAGCTCTGTTCAGGGTGTTCAGAGCGACTGGTTGCAAGAGAGCGCGCCGATTGGTTTGGTCAGCAAAATAAACCAATACGCATTTTGTATGGGAGGGCTTCGATGTACTCTCTCAGACCGTCATTAGACTAGCGCTACTAGTTATCACACATTCATACAGTCTATGTTATCACCACAGGCAGGTTTAAAAATTTAGTTTTCACACATCCGATGCAGCTTGCAAAATGGCAGAGGGCGAATCCTCCAAGAAACGAAAATATAAAACTCATTTTACCGCAGACTATTCTAAAGTATATCCCTGCCTGGTGAAGGTAAAGAATGATGACACCGTGGCGAGGTGCACTGTTTGCGACAGTGTCTTCGGTATTTCCCATGGTGGACTCAATGATTGTAAAAGAAATGTCGAGGTATGCCAAGTTCATCATGCCATCACCTGTATTTTTATTTCTGAAGGTTAGGGCCTACAGTAAATGCTGTCATGAAAGTTGGCAAAACATTAAGCCTTCTGTGAAGTCATAATGTATATATTTTGGGATACTACCCAGCTAGCATATCTAGCCCATAAAAAATGGCCATTTTAATATGTTGTTAAAGTAAGGCTAAAATTAAGTTAGGGTAAATTAATGGTAGAAAATGTGCAGACATGGTGGGTCTAATTGTGCAATTTATTCTTTAGGGACAAAACCATATCAGGGAGGTTAATATGTTAACAATATGTTAATATTGTTTTAAAGAAATCACCGATAGTTAATAAAAAGCTGGTGAAAAGTTCTTGGCCTTCAGTGTGTATGTATGGGGCGCGGATGGGGGGGGTCCGATAAACATCTCCCTGAAATGACTTTTTGGAACTTGGGATGTCTGCGTTTTTAGATGCATAAGCTCAAGATCGACTACAAAAATAAGCAGAGAGCAACCCCATAGAGCTAATGTTCTGCCCCGCAGATAGGTGGCGCTGTTTTTCCAGAAGAAGCATTTTGTATAAATCTCAGCGAGCGTCTGGTACATTTCTCAGATCAGAATTGAATTTTTCAAAATGACTTGTTCAGTCGTCACATCATTGTGTCACTTGTGCACATCAAAAAGCAGTTTCTCATTTCTTTGAAATTGTGAATGCTTTGGTACATTCATACAAATGATTATACAATTCTCTGCTGTTCCCTACATTATCAATTGCTTATATGTCAGGTTGATCAAAATGTATTGTTTTTTACAATTGTTTCAGGTCAACTTAGGAAATTGGGCCCATTTTGTCAGAATACCACACACAGTTTAGACAACTGTACACCCAAGTAGTAGAACACCCCAGATCTATTACAAAATGCTATTCTGCTTTCAGAACTGTACACCTATTTATAAAAATGCTATTTTGGTGGCAAATTGTACACACGAGTCATATCATGCATTTGTGTTTGAATGGGTTACACACAGTGGTAATTAAAGGTCCCATAGTCTGAAAAAACACTTGTGATGGCTTTCCGGATGGTTATGTACACAAAGTAAAATATACATGACACCAATTCTGTACACCAATGAAAATGTTTATTGATTTTTTTTACTGTACTTTAACTACACTAAACTCTAACCAATAGTTACAGTATTACAGTTTGAGAACTGAAGTATATTCTGACCAAAACATATCCTACTGATCTTCATACTATTTTACTTTGTACACATGACTCTCTAAAAACCAATTTGGACAATAAATAATAAATAACAGTAACTGTAACTACAGTGCTGTGAAAAAGTATTTGCACCCTTCCTGGTGTCTTACTTTTTGCACGTGTGTCACACTTACAGTAACTGTTTTAGATCAAACAAATGTAAATATTAAACAAAGATAACCCAAGTGAACATAAAATGTAGTTTTTCTGTGATTTTATTCGTTAAGAGAAAAATCTATCCAAACCTACATGATCCTGTGTGAAAAACGAATTGCTCCCCTTGTTAAATGATTAGATAACTGTGATAAATTATATTATTGTGGAAAGGTGAGTTCAATTCCATAGCCACACCCAGGCCTGTTTGCTACCAGACCTTTCAAATCAAGAGATCACTTAAATAGAATCTGTTTGACAAAGTGAAGCAGGCCACATTGAACCCAAGACATCATGCTGTGATTTAAAGAAATTCAGAAGCAGATAAGAAGAAAAGAAATTGACATGTTGGTCTGGAAAGGGTTACAAAGCCATTTCTAAAGCTTTGGGAACCATGGTGAGAGGCATTATCCACAAATGGAGAAAGCATAGTACAGTGGTGAACATTCCCAGGAGTGGCTGGCCTACAAAAATTACCCCAAGAGCACAGCGATAACTGATCCAAGAGGTCACAATAGAACCCAGAACAACATCTAAATAACAGGCCTCATTTGCCTCAGTAAAGGTCAGTGTTCATGACTCAACCATTAAAAAGAGACTAGGGGTGCATGGCAGAGTTCCAAGTCAGAGGCCACTACTAACAAAAAAAGAACATAAAGGCTCATCTCACTTTTGCCAAAAAACATCTAGATGATCCCCAAAGCTTTTGGGAAAAATAGTCTGTGGACTGATGAAACAGAAGTTGAACTCTTTGGGATGAGTGCATCCCTTTACATCTGGTGTAAAATGAACACCTCATGCCAACAGTGAAACATGGTGGTGGTAGTGTCATGATCTGGGGCTGCTTTGCTGCTTCATGACCTGGATGACGTGTTGTTATTGAAGGAACTATGAAATCTGCTCTCTACCAACCAATTCTGTAGGAGAATGTCTGGCCATCAGTTTGTGACCTAAAGCTGAAGTGCACTTTGATTCTGCAGCAGGACAATGATCCAAAGCACACCAGCAAGTCCACTTCTGAATGGGTTAAAAAAAATAAAATGAAGGTGTTGGAGTGGCCTAATCAAAGTCCAGACCTGAACTCAATTGAGATGCTGTGGCATGATCTTAAAAAGCTCATGTTTGGAAACCCTCCAATGTGGCTGATGTAAAACAATTCTGCAAAGAAAAGTGGGCCAAAAATTTCTCCCCAGCGATGTGAAAGGCTCATTAGCAGTTATCGCAAATGCTTGACTGCAGTTGTTGCTGCTAAGGGTGGTTCAACCAGTTATTAGGTTTAGGGGGCAATTACTTTTTCACATGGGCCATTTAGGTTCAGATGGCTTTTTTCCCCTTAATATAAAGGCAGTACTTGAAACTGCATTTTGTGTTTACTTGTGAGTTATCTTTGTTAAATAATTACGTTTGCTTGATCTGAAAGGGCTAAGAGTGACAAGGGTGCAAAAAAGTAAGAAATGGGTAAGGGGGCAAATACTCCTTCATAGTGCTGTATATGTTAAAGGACAAACATTCGACATTTGTTCACCTTGCTGCGTCTGGCCACAGAATTTCATCCACTTTGCAGGCAATGCCTTCATCTTCTAGGCAAAATGGGGAATAATCTCCTAAAATGACAAATCTATCCGTAATGGCAGTGTAAAGGGTAATGTTACTGTGAGAAATGACGGTGTTGTGGTGCTGCTGGTTTCATAGCAGTTCTCTTCCAGTCCGTCAGCAAACAGGTCCGATAGGGAAACAAGAGCCAGATCGGGGCCTGATTCTTATGCGCTGGCCCGGCGTTACCCTGGGATATTGACAATAGCCCTATGCCAAATCAAGTTTCTGCCCCTTCTGACTCTACAGAGGTTGAACCCAGCCTCATCAATGTAAATGAACTCATGTGGGTGTTCCTCACCATCAATTTGCATGACTCTCTGAAACACAGGAAAAAAGACAACTGTGTTATATTTATTGAAATGTTACACAATTCTGCATTTTATGTGCTGTGGCAAATTATGCACACACAATACTGTGGTAAAGTACATAATACTACAGAAAAAGTGAGCAGTACGTACTACGTAGATTTGATACTTCCAACAGTAGGAGCATTTTTAATGTCTTCTGGAAGCTGGTTCCAAAGCTGAACTGCACTGCAAGCTGCTTCACCACATTTTGTTGTGACAGCAGGTTTCACCAACAGATGTTTATGCTGTGATCTTAAAGACCTAGTTGTTGCATATAGCAAGAACATATCCAATAAGTATTTTGGTCCCAACCCATTTAGTGTTTTAAACACAAGAAGCAATGACTTAAAGTCATTTCTGTAACTTACTGGGAGCCAGTGCAAAGACCTTAAAAATGTAATGTGTTCATTTTTTCCTTGCTCTTGTAAGAACCCTTGCTGCTGCATTTTGGATCTGTTGAAGCTGTTTGATGATCTTTTTTAGGAAGGCCTGTGAAAAGGCCATTGCAGTAATCAACCCTGCTGGAAATAAAGGCATGTACAAGTTTTTCTAGAACAGACAAAATACATGCAGCCTACTGTAAAATCTCTCAGAAATGGGTATCAAAAAGTGCTTACCTCTTTCATACAACAAACTACTGATTTATGTAAGTAAAAACATGTACAGTATTTCACGTGTTCCAGATGGAATGTCCTAATTACTGATGACACAGTGAATCTACAGAGATTTGGCTGAAGTCCCAGTCCAGCCTCTCTTGGCGTCAGTCCTCTCTCGCGTCTTCCTCTTCCTCGGCCTCAGCCTTGGCCTCTTCCTCCACCTGCATGGCCTGCCAGTCCTCCATGGGCTCCCCCCTGTCATATTTTCAGGGGTGCCTTGGACTAGAAGACGTTGCATCTGATGCTCATGAAATCTTGAGACCGGACCTAGAGACACAAGATGTTGACTGTTTTTTTTTTCTCTCTCTCAGTGAAATTACTGTGTTTTCTTTGTTTTGACTTGGGAAAAACACTTTGTGCTTGTTTTGGTGTGTGGAAATAAACATCCATACTTGAAATTTGGATCCCTGTGTATTTACAAAACTATTTGACAAAAGTATAATCTCAAACTGACATACCTTGTGTACAGAGAAACCAAAAAACAGATGTGTTTTTCATTCATACCATCAGTGTGTAGTAGGTGGATTGTGTGCTTATTACAGTATTAGAGTTGCTTTGGTACCTCTCTCGAATTATCCCTAATATTTGCAAAAAAGTGCATTTGCAATTCCTACAAATAGCAAAACACAATGGATTACCTGCAGAAGCCAGTCTCTTGCAAATCACTGTGTGTAGTGTGTAGCAAAAAAAGCTGAAAATGTGCCAACCTGAGCTGATGTTTGTTATTTGAGTGTTAGGTTTAATTAATTATGGGAAACGTATATGTCTAATGTCATTACACGTACATATACCAACGACACATGGTAAACACATGCTCCCCTCCTACAGTGTCTGAAATCAAGGAGCAGTGGAGTATCGATATTACATCTCATTTCGGAGAAGCACTTTTGAATTATCATCCCACAGCATTTTGGCATTAGTTCATTGCATAAATCTTTACATGCAACATAGTTGAACAAGTTGTCACAATATGACAAGTATATTTCTATACATTTATATTAGACTTTCCAACCCTGTCCTGAATTGGTAAATTGCTCCCTGTTGAATCTTGACCTTCTCTAACAAAGAAAAATGTGTGAAGCATTAAGTGTAGTCCGCAAGAAATCCCAAGTGGTCTGCGAGCAGATGTGTTATGTAACATATTTCTTCATGCTTCTTAAGCTGCCTATGTTATACACAGTGTATTTAAATGACATTTATATTATCTGCACTAATCTGCTGCACTAATTCATGCATTTATATAGCCCTGTTAGCCTCAGATCCGGGGTGGTCCTTGAGGTTATGGGGGGGAGGGGTCAGTCAGTTTTTTGAAATAGCTCAAAGGTGTTTTTTATTTTTTTGTTTTCTTTGTGCTATGCAGTGCTGTCTTTTCCTTTCTGTATCACAATGACATAGTCACAAACATGTCACAATATTTGGTCAGAATGGTCAACAACATGTTTACAAGAACTGTCATCAAAACTTTAGTCATAGTTTACATCAGAACAACCCTCCAGAGTACACTGTTTTATTGACGATATGACTAAGCAATTTCACTGTCTGATCCATACACAATGACACAAGGACTTGTCATTCTGATGGCACTGACATTCATTGAAACAAATATTTACTTTTGAGCAAGAGACTGGCTTTTGCAGGTAATCCATGGTGTTATTCAACTCTTTTGAGAAATGCATTTACTGTTTTGCAAATGTTTAGATGATTCGAGAAATGTACCAAAGCAACGGAGAAAAACTGTAATAAAAAAGAGAATTCTTCACTGTTTTTGTCTTTTACTCCTACATATGTCTTTACATTGAAGGCACATTTCAACCTGCACAGTGAGGACAAACTTCCATTAAACCAACACAACTATAAGTCAAAATTAGCCAGCCTATTATTTTAATTATTACAGTTACACAGACATATACACACACACACACTGTCTGTAGTCATATGCATACCTAGGCAGCACACAAGACACAGTGGGAGTGTGTGAACCATGAAGGGGAGGCACAGCATCAACATTCACCTTCTGCAGCACTAACCTCTCCATGACAACCTGTGTGTGTCCATGCTGCACCCCCCCCCCCCCCCCCCCCCCCCCACCCCCACCCCGTGTGTGTGTGTGTGTGTGTGTGCGTCAGTGTGATGCTGTCTGGCCCCAATTTCATGACCCTAATCTTTCTAAACTGTTGGGTTTTGCTGTTTTTTTGCTTCCCCTTGTCTTGAGGGAAAATGAAACACTGCCACATTGTGAGCATCTCTCTTAAGTATGGGTAGATCAGGAGGTAGAGGAGCAGCTCTGGAGCTGAAGGGTTACTGGTTGCGCCTTCTTGCGATTGCGTCTTCTCCTGGCTGGCTCGAGGTGCTCTTGAGCAAGACACTGAACCCCATCCTGCTCCTGGTGTGCTAGTTGATGCATTGCATGGCTGCCTGCAACACTGGTGTGTGTGTGTGTTTGTGTGTATTTATGGGTGAGTGTGAGGCATTCTCTTCAAAGCGCTTCCAGTGCACTGCTGAGTATATGGAAGCGCAGTATAAATACACTTCATTTATCATTCTCTTAATTCATGGCCCGAGTTTCAAACAAACAGCAAACAGCGCCCATTTGTCACTGTGATTACATGGCACGCCACACCACACAGTGTACCGTACTGAATAAAATGGACTCTGTGTTTAACCCATCACACACGTGAGCAGGGGGACAGCCATGACAACGGCGCCCGGGGAGCAGTGTGTGGGGACGATACCAAGCTCAGGGCACCTCAGTGGCACTACGTTGGCACAGTTGGTGGATTCGAACTTGTGATGCTGCGGTCACACGTCCGTTATCTTAAGCACCAGGCCACCACTTCTTCAAGCAAACAAGTATTCCTAGTAGCTCATGACATCAGGATGTGAAAAGAGTGGGTCAGGACTAAAGATTATGACTCAACCCAATAACACAGATCAGTCTAGAATGCAGTAGAACAAAACAGAATACAAGACAGTAACATAGAACAGATAATAGAATATAATAGAATAAACATGTAGAATAGAATAAAATATACAAGAATAATAGATGAGTAGTCTTTGCCTTCTTTAACACAGTTTGGGCTCCTTCTGTCTGTGGTTATTTTCAAGAAGGGTGTAAAATGGGTGACACCAACCACAAGGTGTAAGAAAAGTCTTGTGCAGTGCTGAGAGAGAGGATGATTAAGACCAAGTCAACCTCTCTCTCTCTCTTTCTTTTTTTCCATCTCTCTCTCTCACTCACACACACACACCCATACACACACACACACACACACACACACATACACACGCACACAGTTATACATTTACACCCTTCACTGCTCACAGGGGTGTAAGATGAGAGGATCCCATACACACACACACACACACACACAGTTATACATTTACACCCTCCACAACTCAGTGAGGGCAGAGTGGTGTAGGAGCAGCCCTTTGTGTTCCCACGGAAGGCATGGTGCTTGGGTCACAGACACAATCACACACACATGCATGTGCACGACACACACACACACACACACACACACACACAGTTACATACACACGGTTACATACACATACACATATACATACACATACACATGCACATACAAATACACATACACACTTGCACACAACACCATCATCATTTGTGAGTAAAAGAGAAAGATATAGAGACAAGGAGATCAAAAGAGAGCAAAAGAGCGACAGAAAGAGAGAGAGTCAGAGAAAGGTAGAGACATCTACAATGAGAGAGAGAGAGGCAGATGGAGAGAGACAGAGAGAGCGGCATGGAGAAAGGGAGATAGACAGAGCAACAGAGAGAGTGGAAGAGAGAGAAAGAAGTGGAGAGAGACATAGAGTGCGAAAGTGACAGGGAGATAGATAGTATTGGAGAGAGACAGAGAAGAGGGAGTTAGAAAGATAGAGAGAGAGAGAGAGAGAGAGAGAGAGAGAGAGAGAGAGACAGAGAGAGAGAGAGATTGAGATATGTTGTGATGTGTGTTTGCTTAAAAGAGAAGGGTGTATATGGGGGGATGGGGGAGAATAACTAGCCTGTACTGGACAGCATGACTGCTAAGGGGATGGAAGCAATTACACACACACACACACACACACACACACACACACACACACACACACACACACACACACACACACACACACACACACACACACACACACACACACAGGTCTTGCTGCCAGACCAGAAACCAGAACCCTCAAGAGAGCACAGGAAATACACTGGGTTCAGCATTTACATGAAAGTATACA
>CM059274.1:8161018-8171018 GCA_030347295.1 Setipinna tenuifilis
AAAACCCTAAAAATAACAGATTTTGGACAGGTTAGTGTAGTTTTGCTCCTCAGCAAACATGCCAACTCCGTACCAGGTCCAGATCTCCAGGTAAGGTAACAGGCCTGTGACTGGAGGGTCGCACTGAGTTTGCCACTGAGGTACTGTTACGTCCAGTCACCCGGAGTAACATACAAAGACCAAAAGTCAAAAATAGCTCACGTCTAGGGAATTTATTAAACGAAAAATGTTTTACAAGAACGAAAGAATAGGCAACGAAAATCAACGACAAAAATGTCCAAAGCCGTAAACGGCAAACAACAGTCGGCATAAGCTGCTAGTGGAAAGCGTCTCCTATCTCTCCTGGTCACAGCTTCCCTTTTAAAAGAGCATGGCACTGTCCCCACACACTTCTGGCCCCACGCGCTGTGGTCATGGCTGCCCCCTGCTCACACATGTAATTGGATAAATGCAGAGGTTGAATTTTGTTGTGTGCGCTGTGTGCCGTGGTGTGCTGTGCGATCCCAGTGACAAATGGGAATTACTTTCTTTGCTTGCGTATACCATAATTGACCGTGAACATAACCGTATTTGTGAACTTCAGCCTGATCGAGAACTGAACTAAAACAAAGAGATTCAGTTCTGCTATGCTTTCATTTACGTACCGCAAAAAATTGAATCAGTTTACTTCATACACCATTTCCTGGATCATGTTTACACTTCAGATGACCAACACTGATATCCTCAGACAGGATCAGAACAAGACTCCGTCTCCATCTGGTCATCATTTTCTAAATTTCTACAGTCGTTCCACTGGTCTTCTGTGTCTATGCACCATGCCCCCCCTCAACACACACACACACACACACACACACACACACACACACACACACACACAGATACACAGACACAGACAGACAGACACACACACACACACACACACACACACTCCTTCTCCCCTCCCCTTGTCATGTCCATCTCTCCAACAGGCCTAACGTTCACCTCTGCACCTCTGTAGCGCTCCTCTGACCTTTTCTGCCCCTTTAAGTTTCCAGATCAAAGGCTCCTGTTGGGCCGGGAGGATTTTAAAACCAGGATGCTGACATGTGCCCATGGCCGCCTGGGTCTGCTCCGCATGACACACCTCACCTTTTAATGCTCCACACTCTACATGTCCAATACTTGGACCCTCTCAAGAAAACTACAACCAATCCAACTAGAATAGGGCCAGGTGGGGTGCGTGACTGAGGGCCTAAAAAGAGGGCCCTTTGTGGACGTACCTCACCCCTTTTGTTACATAACATATTACGTAGAAGAGGTACAAAATCACTCCAAAGATAGGGTGTCACCACGGCTGGGGTGATGGGCCAGAGCAGCCAGAGGATCTAACTGACATCCCCAACTCAGTCCCCAACCCTTCAAAGTCAAAGTCAAAGTCAAAGCTTTATTGTCAAAAACCATATGTACAGGTTGCACACACAGAATTTGAAATTGAAGCGTTCCCTAGGCCCACAGTGGACATTAAACATCTTATAACCAAGACAATAAGATATGATGACAAAACATAACAATATAAACAACCCTTCAGCCCTAAGCTCTGCACACCCCCCCCCCCCCTCCCAGATAGCCCCATCCTAATCCACACCACCCAGAACTCTGTCTTTAATATAATACCCTGACTAACAACATTCCATACAATTACTGTATTATGTGAAAATACTTTTGGGGATACTTGGTAGGATAGAGTGCCTCAGGGGGTACAAAGCCGTTAAACTGGACTGAACTAAACTGAAAACTGAAAACATATGTAATCCTTTCGACAGAATTATTTGACTTTGCATCAGATTTCTAGTGTTGTGGTAAAGTTACTGTGTGCAGAAAAAAAGGTGTATTGTATTTTGAAACAATGAGTTAGTATATATTTCACAAAATGTGGTTTAACCATTTGGCTTATTGTGTTTTGTAGGTGTGTGTCTGTGTTAAGAGTTTAGAAAAAGTATCTGAAGTATGGGTAAGCACTTATTAGTGGTTAAAAACAACTGTAAATATGCACACACATTCTACGCATTCATCACACACATGCACACTCCCCCGACTGTGCCTCCTGTGTCTGTCTATATGTATCGTCTGTCTCACAAAAGCTATGTCTGTGTATGTAAATGTTATTGTCCTCATGTCTGACACAGGTTACAATATCCATGTTTGTCAAATAGTCAATAGTGTCTGTATATATTACATGTTATGTATGTTACACTCTTTCTGATTTCTCTTTTTTTTTTGTGGGAAACGGGGGTTTTTGTGAGTATCTGTATGTACAATAAAATGAACAAATAAGTGATCAGAACAAACTAGCTTGTCAATGGGACAAAACAAAACACCACATTTTTTGCCACAACAGCTACAGTACGTTGGCGAAAATATCATAGCAACAGCGAGATTGGCCAGGAAGCAATGAAGCTGATGGGGTGGAATTCTAACGTTGAACTGGACAGTGTGTCTTTGTCACTGAAGCAGCTGCACATGTTTGTAAGTCCCATGCAACACAGACAGTAGCCTAACGAGTATAACACCATGTCTGTTTAACTCAGCAGTGGTAAAGATACTCTATGAAAAAAACTTTTTCTGCAGCTGTCACATTCCTCTGTTGACTTCCGTGTGTGTGTGTGTGTGTGTGTGTGTGTGTGTGTGTGTGTGTGTGTGTGTGTGTGTGTTAATTGGCTCTAGTCTTTCTCTCAATCTCTTGAGCCATGTAAATATACAACTGTAGATATGACTGTGTGTGTGTGTGTGGTTATGTAAGTGTGTGTGTG
This sequence comes from Setipinna tenuifilis, assembly GCA_030347295.1. Classification (NCBI taxonomy): domain Eukaryota; kingdom Metazoa; phylum Chordata; class Actinopteri; order Clupeiformes; family Engraulidae; genus Setipinna; species Setipinna tenuifilis. The sequence continues at coordinate 8,163,808 of CM059274.1, forward strand.
TGTGTGTATGTGTATGTGTGTGTGTTTATTTAAGTGTGTGTGCCTTGGGGGAGGGAGTCAGGGATGTACGGGAGGGCTGTTTGAAAAGGGAAACGGTGACCACTGAATTGATTGCTGGGTCTCTAAACTTTTCCTCTCTCTCTCTCTCTATTTCTCTCTCTCTCCCTCTCCCCCCTCTTTCTTTCTCTATCTCCCCCTCTCTATCTTCCTTTCTCTTCCTCACCCTCTTTCTTTCTCTCTTTGTCTTTTTCTCCCTCTCTCAATGTTCTGTCTTCTCTCTCTTCATGCCTGTTGTGTCTACACAAACATCATCACACCCTTGCAGAATAATCTGACATGGGTGTCCACCCATGCAACACACACACACACACACACACACACACACACACACACACACACACACACACACACACACACACACACACACACATTGTGCAGGAGTGTTTTGAAGTGGCGTGATATAGTGGCGGAATGTTCCAGCATCAGCAGAGTGGTGTTGTGTTGCCTCCCATGGTCTGTGTGTGTCACAGTGTGTGTGTGTCAGAGCGTGTGTATGTCAGTTAGAGTGTGTGTGTGTGTGTGTGTGTGTGTGTCAGTTTGTGTGTGTGTGTGTGTGTGTGTGTGTGTGTGTGTGTGTGTGTGTGTGTGTGTGTGTGTGTGTGTGTGTGTCAGTTTGTGTGTGTGTGTGTGTCTCAGTTTGTGCGCGTGTGTGTGTGTCAGACAATGATGTCAGGTCTCTCCTCCACCCCACCAGCTGAGAACAGCTCACACACACACTTACCCATAAATATTTCGACACTCCTACACACACACACTTCCAGTAAATTCTCAACCACAGTGTCGCTCTTACCAACATAATGTACCATAATACTCAAACACACTCTCACACACTCAAACACACCCTCACATACACTCTTTACTGCCCTACCAACAGAACCCAAATCCCAAACCATTTATTCTGATTATAATTTAAACTGATCATTCATTAATCAATACCACAATATAAACTGATCACTCATTAGTCAATAACATAATATAAGCTGATCACACGTTAATCATTACTAGACTCCACAATTTCATCTGATCATTCAACCAGTCGACACCACAAAGTGATGATCAAAGTGATGACCCAGTGATCGATACCAGGGCCCAGCAGTTAACCTAAATCAATCACTAGTAAAATCATCTCGAACCTCTCCCACTCAGAACAACACTTGCTCACACTCTTACCATCAGGAAAGAGGTTCAGAAAACATTACCTGCAGAACATCATGCTGCAGAGATACCTCACCTCACCTGGGCCCTGTTCCATCAATGGCGCTCAGCGCAAATCCTCGCTCAACTCGCATAGTCTCGCTATGTTTAGACAGAAGTCCGTTCCATTAGTCTTGCTAAAGTGAATCTCAGCTGAGTTGCTCTGGTAACATATGCTCCGAACTAAACCTGGTAGGGAGCAGGTTTAACTTCGGGCTTAACGAAGCCGTGTTACTAAGAAAGTCGACTGGTATGAAACCGAATGACCACCGAACAGTTCCGTCCATCTCCGCCAGCATGTCACGACATCAAATTTGAGCAATTGTCCCATTTAAATTGTGTCTGGGGTGACAATGCGAGGAAAAAACACAATGAAGTCTACTCCTTTCAGTCTGAGAATTTCCGATGACCAACAGATTAAAAAAAAAAACCTTAGCGTTTTGTTATAGTAACAATCAATACTTTGGTCATGACATTACTGTCGGAATTGTGTGGCACTGTGGGTTAGCGTGCTGCATGCTATGCAGCCGACCCGGGTTCGATTCTTACCTGAACATTTCTTTTTATAGCATCGCTATTTTCTTCTAGTGTAATTGTAGGTTATGTCTGAATAAAGTCACCGCATTCTTATTAACCCTAATTCAGTTGAATTCCTGAATGTCTTGCCCATTGTGGAACAGTAGCATGACCATCCATTTTAAAGGAGGATGAAATTGTCCCGTAGCAGACCTTTGCGTGGTCATTTGCCCCACATGCAAAGTCCACAATGCAGGCCTACACAATCAACTCAAAGAAGGTCTTACTTATTCTACTGCCAAATGCCAGGCATTAGGCCTACTACCAGTCCCAAGAACCCAGTCAATGGCCAGTTTTTCTTTCCCCTGGATGGAGTGTCCATATCCCTCTAGGCTAGGCCTACATTATGAATTGAGAGTGCAGATGATATCTGAAACCATTTATTCTCATTTCCAAGGAACCAAACATCTTCCACAGTTGAATGAGACTGTCCATCATGTGCAGGACACAAATGTGTGTACAGAAAAGCAAAAAGCCAAAAAACAAGGAATTAAAAGGAAAATGGAAATCTAAAGCAAACTGCTACAAGTATGCGATGTTACTCATGAGATTCGAACGCCGGTCGGCCGTATGACATGCGATGTCGTTACCACTCGCCTATTGAAATGAGGGAACCGTGCCGCTCCACACATAGGCCTAAAACTTTATTCCTCAAATATCAGCTCTAGGTTTTGCCGGTTTTGCCATGATCGCGATTTCGACAATCGAGGTCATGGTCTTCTTAAATACTCCGCCCAGACGCCAAGCGCAGGGTTTAATTAGCCGCGCTGGCGTGAACCTAAACTAGAAGCAGTTGATCTGAGTTTGAGGAACTGGTTGCTGATTAGATTTAAGCTCGCGCTCATTGGAGCGCGGCTTTCGCACATAAGCGCCGCTGTGTTAAGAGCGTTTGCAGGAACAGGGCCCTGAATGTGGTTTAATGTTAAGCTTTGTTTGGATGTATGTGTAGTATGCAAAATGGCTACTCTTGCACCTGTGCGCTCATGGATTGTGCCCCATGCACAAAGCAGTTTATGGACTACCTCACATTACACTGCTCGGCACTATTGTACTGTACTACTGGTATTTCCAGTGAATGATGCATTATGTGTTGTGTTGTGGTTATTGCTGTCTTGTGTTGTTGTTGTTGTTGTTGTTGTTGCTGTGTGATACATGTGAGAACGCCAAGGCATGTTTTTTATCATCTGTGTTGTTGTATTGTTGAAATGGCTGTGATAAATTAGGACTTGAACTTCACAGGAAACACAAAGGAAGCTAATTACTTATTAATCAGTGCCAGACCACACTAGTTAAAACACATGACACATGAAGCCATTGTAGCACACTTCTGTCCTTGAGATGAAGCAGCAGGTGTTCGTCTGGCAATCCCCAAGATTCTGTTGAAGGCCACTGATTATTTCACCTGATGACACCACACTACCCTTGTTCACCTGTTAACAATCACTATCAAACTCATCTGTTAACTATCACTAGCATCCCCACGCATTCACCTGTGAACCATCACTAGCATCCTCACCTGCTTACCTGTCTCCTGACGCTACCCTCGTTTACTTTTTCACCTGTTTACTTGTTTGCATGTTGACTTATTTACCTATGTCCAGTGGAACAGAACTCTTGTCCAAACCCAACCTTTATGCAACTTCAACGTGTTGCCTATTCTATCTGCTAATGTGTGTGTGTGTGTGTGCATATACAGTGGTGCTCATATATTTACATACCCTTTCAAAATGAGTGGTTTCCTGCCCATTTGTAAGAGAAAATGAATGATTACACACAAGCCTGTTTTTCCATGTGTGGTTGGTGAACAGTTGAAGTAATTTATTGTGAGAAAAATGTGAGAACTCAATTCAAACCAAAATGACAACAGAAATAACGCAAAGTACCCTGATCAAAAGTTTACATACCCTAGTTCTTAATACTGTGTATTTCCCCCATGAGCATCAATAACCGCTTTCAGTCTTTTGTGGTAGTTGTCAATGAGCCTCTTGATCTTTTCAGAGGGTAAAGCCGCCCATTCTTCCTTGCAAAAGGCCTCCAATTCCTGCAAATTCTTAGGCTGTCTAGCATGAACAGCACGCTTCAGGTCTCCCCAGAGTGGTTCAATAATATTGAGGTCAGGAGACTGAGATGGCCATTCCAGAACCTTCACCTTGTGTTGTTGGAGCCACTGGCACGTTGATTTGGCCTTGTGCTTAGGGTCGTTGTCATGTTGGAAGGTCCAAGTACGACCCATGCGCAGGTTCCGGGCTGAGGAGTGCAGATTTTCCTCCAGTATTTTCTGGTAACTGGCAGCATTCATCTTGCCTTCAACCTTTACCAAATTTCCTGTGCCTTTGTAGCTCACACCCCCCCAAAACATCAGGGATCCACCACCATGTTTCACCGTTGGAATGGTGTTCTTCTCGTCATAGGCGTTGTTGATGCCTCGCCAAACATAGCGCTTGTAGTTCTTCCCAAAAAGCTCAATTTTGGTCTCATCACTCCACATTATTTTCTCCCAGAAGTTTTGGGGTTTATCTCTGTTGAGTTTGGCATATTTAAGACGCATGTCTTTGTTGTCACGGTGTTCCTTTGGGGTTTTTTGGCAGTGCTGTGTTTTTCCTTTGTTTTCCCCTAATCACATTATTAGTTTGAATTATTCTCCCTACACCCTGCACTGCCACAATAATCTCCTTCACCTGTGAATCCTGTCTCCTTGTCTTGTCTTGATTTGCCCCACCCACCTGCCTTGTTTCCTCGTTACATGTTAATCTGTCCTGACTTAGTTCACCTGTCTGCCTCGTCTCCTTGTTCCTTTGATTATTCCCAGCACCTGCACTTCCTCGTTTACCCTCGTTAACTCCTTAGTTGTTGCACTATTTAAACCCTGGTTTTTCTTTCTCTCCTTGTCGGTTCGTTTGCCACTCACGGTATGTTTTCACGGCACTCTGCTCCTGACTCTGTCTCGTCCTGTCGGTCTTGTTTTCCTGTTTTCCTGCCTGTTTTGAGTTTTTGATTCTAGTCCCAGTGTTTCCCAGTATCGTGTTTCGTTCCATGGATTCTGTCTTGCCTGTGTCTTGTGCCTGTCCTGTTTTTGTCAGTCTGGTCTCCAGTGTGTTCCGTCTCCTGTTTTTGGACTGTTGTCATGGCTAAGACTCGGACTGTCCCTGACAACGCTGCGATCTCCAGCCCTCGCCTACCGATCTGGTTCACTGGTGACAATTCGTCTGCCAGTGGCTCGGGTGGTAAAGCGGCGGACTACCACCCCTGGAGTTGCGGGTTCAATCCCCGCTCAGCCCAGCGTCACGAGTCCTGCCTGCCTGCCCAGTTTTGTTTCCTGGCTCTGTTCCGTGTTCCTGTCTGCCCTGATCCTGACCTGGCGGCCGACACCGGCCGCTCCTGTTCCAGTCCTGTCCACCCTGACTCTGTTCCTGTCTGCCCAGCCCTGATCCTGACCTGGCGGCCGACGCCGGCCGCTTCAGTTCCAGTCCTGTCTGCCCTGCACCCTGACTGTGTTCCTGTCCCCAGCTCTGTCTCCTGTTACCCTGTCTGTGTTCCTGTGTACCCAGCCCTGTGCCTCCAGCCCTCGCCTACCGATCCGGCTCACCGGCGACGATTCGTCTGCCAGCGGCTCAGGTGGTAGAGCTGCAGGTTACCACCCCTGGAGTTGCGGGTTCGATCCCCGCTCGGCCCAGTGCCACCGAGTCCTACCTGCCTGTTCCCCGTCTCTGTTCAGTGTCCTTGTCTACTCTGTTCCTGACCCGGCGGCCGACGGCGGCCGCTTCTGTTCCTGACCCGGCGGCCGATGGCGGCCGCTTCTGTTCCAGTCCTGTCCGCCCTGTACCCTGACTCTGTTCCTGTTTGCCCAGCTCTGTGTTCTGTTCCCTGACTCTGCCCCATGTGCCTCCAGTCCCTGTCCTTGTTACCCTGTCTGTGTTTTTGTTTAATAAATGGCCTCTGGGGCTACGTTAACGCAATTGGGTCCACTCCTGTTCAGTCTGTTTTTCCTGGTTCCTGTATCCGTCCTCGTGACATTTGTGGCATTTGCGTAGAAGTGGCTTCTTTCTTGCGCCTTCATGTGCCTTCTCACTGTAGAGCTTGACACCTCCACATGGCTTTCTTTGAGGGACTGCTGAATTTCCCGTGATGTTAACTGAGGTGTCTTCTTTACATCCCGAACCATTTTTCTCGCTGTTGTGGGGGAAATTTTGCTTGGTCTACCTGACCGTGGCTTGATGTCTGTGGTTCCTCTTGTTTTCCACTTCTTAATTATTGTTTGGACAGTGCTGACAGGCATTATCAGCTGTTTGGCTATTTTCTTGTACCCGCTCCCTGACTTGTGAAGCTGTACTACCTTCTCCCGCAGATCTTTTGACAATTGCTTTGATTTTCCCCATGGTTTTTCATCCGAAAGTAACACAACACCACGTGAAGGATACAAGGTTGTCTCAGGAGTCCTGCAACTCACTGACTTTTGTACATACCCATTAATTACAAGCTAATTATTAGCACAGGTGAAGATAATTACCCTTAATAGACATCCAATCCCATTTGTGTCAAGTTAGGTGCAGGTTATCAAGTTAAATTATAAGGGTATGTAAACTTTTGATCAGGGTGATTTGGATAGTCTCTGTTATCATGGTTTAAAAAGAGGAAAAATGGGTCTGTCACAATAAATGGGTTTGGCCAACCATTATCCTAGTGTACAAAAGAGAAAAAATGTGTTATTCATTTTCCCAGAGAAATAGCCAATGAACCAAAAAATGTGTTAGGGTATGTAAATATATGAGCACCACTGTATGTGAATATGCGCTCTCCTCGAGGATTAATCTTAGTGCGTGACACACTTAACACACAACACGTACACACACACATACACACATACACACATTGAACATAAGACATACACACACACACACACACACACATATGCACAAACACACACACAAGGGACACATAGGCAAGGCAAACATAAACACACATGCGCACATCCATATACAGCACACAAACACCCACACACACACACACGCATACAGACACAACAGATAGACAGACACATGCGGGATGTGTTGATTGCATCCTGGTGTGTGTGCTGAACCTGGGCCAAGCACACTTAGACACACACACACACACACTAGTACACAGCACACATACATACACCCACAGACACAGTGGTGTGTATGTGCTAAACCTGGGTCACTGGGTTTCCACATGCATTTTTGGGCAAGTGTGTGTGTGTGTGTGTGTATGTTTCTCTGTGTGTATGTGTGGGTGTGATGTCTGTGTGTGTGTGTGTGTGTGTGTAAAGACGTGGCCGGGTTCCAGACAGAGGCCCTGAGAACGAGTGCTACTTTGCTAACTCAGAGCAAGTGCTAACTCAGAAAACATGTCTTGGAACCACA
>CM059274.1:8181018-8186018 GCA_030347295.1 Setipinna tenuifilis
GGCAGGGATTAGTGAAATGGCAGGCGAGATTATCCCTCAATGTCTTAATGTGTCCTATTGTCCAGTCTCAATGTTTCCTGTTCCCCACAGACAGTTCTCACTGTGAAAGTATGCTGTAGTCATGTCTAAATAGGCCAGACCACATTTCACATTTCAAACATACTGTTTGCTAAACCAGCTGATTCTAATTAGCACGAAACTTCAGCCAGAAGATTAGTTCATTAATAATAGAGAGCTAGTGAATGACAAGACCGTTGCTCTTTAGAGCTGAAGTTACCCACACCTAGCCATAGCTGTAATAGCATTGCTAGCATGTAGGTAGGCTACACATAAGTGAACATGAAAAAGCTAAGTTTTTCCTGAGCCTGCTGAGGTAGCTACTGTCTAGCACAGGAAATTGAGTCAGAGAAGGGAGAGAGGACAGGTAAGAAAGCGTAGAGGACAGGTAGGGATTAGTGAATGGACAGGTGAGATTAGTGAATGGACAGGTGAGATTAAGGAGAGGACAGGTAGGATTAGTGTAAATGGACAGGTAAAGTTTAGAGAGAGGTTTGGATTGGGAAGATCACAGGTATGGAGTAGAGGGCAGGTAGGGATCGGGAGAAGCAGGTAGGGATTAGTGGAGGACAGATAGGATTAGTGGAAGTTAGGAATTAGGGAGAGGATAGATAGGGATAAGTACAGTACAGGTAGGGATGAGCAGAGGACAGGTAGTATTATGGAGAGGAAAGGTAAAGACTAGTAATAGGACAGGTAGGATTGTGGAGAGGGCAGATAAGGATTAGGCCTCAGGTATGCTTCTGCGGAAATGGTCTGCAGATAGTGACCGGATGCCCAAAATGACGTAAATTTTGTCATACGGACCGGCTGTAGGTACGTTTCTGCACTCCGAAAAATTTGCATGCTATGGAAAGTGTCCACGTATTGAGTATGTATGTGCAAACCTAATGGGCATCCTAGGACGGATTAGTAAAAGGGCAGGTAGGGGTTAGTAGAGGACACGTAGAATTAGCAGAGAAGAGGTAGACAGGTAGGTTTTTATGCTTTCTGCCTGGCCAGCTATTGGTTGTCTGGTATGATATCATATCCAACTTAGGGTGAAGCCTGCTGAGTGGTCATAGAGCTGTCAGGTGTCTGAATTTGAAGCTACCAGGTGTTTGTATTTGAGAATGAAGGTTTTGTCTCAACTTTGGAGGGGACCACTCTGCTGCATCAGAAACCTCAGTAGGCATACATACTACAATACCATCTTGCATGTCCTTTGATCCGGAATTTTGTTACATCCATTTTCCAGGGTGTGTTCCTCGCAGTGCCTAATGGGATAGTGCAGTGTGGTTCACTTGTAGACTGCAAAATTCTGCCAAAAGTACCAGGCCATCCGGGTGCCTTTTGCCTCCTACTAAAAGCATATGAACGTACTAGGCCATGGCTCCCTTATTTTTTCCTACTATGTAGACAGATGGATGGGGTATTCAGGCAGACAGTCTGTAAGACTATAATGCTGACAAGCAAATTTTTAACATAACTTGGAATATGTATATCAGATGTCTTTCTAGTCTCATCCGTCTCACTCTCATCCTTTCAGTCTCACCCCCTCAGTGATTTCTGTTCAGCTTAACCCACACCTCCCCCACCTCCCACTAACTGATCTTTCCAGGCTCATATCTCCCAGTGGTGTCTCCAGACGCAGGAGTGGGGGAATCTTCCGTAGAGTCTCAGTCTTCAGGCGTGACTGTATTTCATTTCACAGTCTCCCCCCCCCCCCCCCACATCCTGATCCTCAGCAGAGGAATGAGGTCATGGCTTTCCATGGAGGGGGAGGGTCTCGGCCTCTGCAGAAGTTTGTGTGTGTGTGTGTGTGTGTGTGTGAGTGTGTGTGTGTGAGGGTCTCGGTGGTAACAGGACAGCTGTGGAGATGCTTGTGTGATGGCTGAGGAGGGGGAGGGTTTCGGCAGTAATGTGTGTGTGAGTGTGTGTGTGTGTGTCTGTGTGTGTGAAACCGTTTGATGTGCAAGGCCCTGAGGAGCGTGTGGCAGCTTCCCATCATGCTCTTCTTTGTCACCACGGAGACAGGCCAACAGAGGGCCACTTGTGTGTCGAGCCTCAAGAAAGATTCCATTCGTTGCGGAGAGACATCCTCTAGACCCACAAACACACACCCCCACATCCCAAACTAGACCCCCCTCTCTCCCCCCAACCCACACATACACACACAGCCCCACATCCCAAACTAGACCCCCACTCTCCCCCCAACCCACACACACACACACACACCCCACATCCCAAACCAGACTATCTCTAGGGGAGCTCAAACGATCCTTTCTTTCTAAAGTGGGATCCATCATGTCATTCATCATCTCATCTGTATCCCCCCATCTCTTCTATCCCCCCCTGTCCCATCCCCTGGGCTCCCACTGGTTTGTTTGATACATGCCTCTCCTGACCACATTCTCTCTCTCTGTTCTCTTTCTCTTCTCTTTCCCTATTCCCTCTTTCTTTTTCTCTCTGGTCTCTCGCTCTCTCTCTCTCCTCTTTCTCTATCTCTCTATTCCTTTTCTCTTACTCTCTCTGTCCTCTCTATCTTTTCTCCTCCTGCATCTGGTTCTCCTCCCCTCTGCTCTATAGTGCCTTCCCTTCTTTGCATCTTTCTTTCTTACTCTCCTTCTTTTCTTTCTCTCCTCTCTGCCCTGTTTTCTCTCTTTTCTCATCCCTCCTTTCCTCCCCCTCTCATTCCTGTATAGATCTGTGGGGTTGGGGCTTCTGTGTATGTGTATGTGTATGTGTGTGTGTGTGTGTGTGTGTGTGAGAGAGAGAGAGAGAGAGAGAGAGAGAGAGAGAGAGAGAGAGAGAGAGAGAGATAGAAAGTGTGTGTGTGAGAAAGAGAGAGTGTGAGTGTGGGAGTGTGTGTGTGTGAGTCTGAGAGTCTTGACCGCGGCGTCAGTGGAGAATTACCCGCTTATTTCAGAGGCTGGTAGACATTAAGGCTGCATGGAGTCAAATAGGGACCCGTTTAACACACACACACGCACACGTGCACACACACACACACACACACAGAAGAAAGGAAGAGGGGGGGAGAGAAAGAGAAAGAAGAACAAGATTCACATGAGAGACATGACAGACAGATAGATACATACAGACACATACATACACACACACACACACACACACACACACACACACACACACACACACACACACACACGCACACACACACAATGGACTCATTAGCACCACTCCCACACTGCTGACACAACAGGATGAGAATCCATCACAGTCAGGTTTTTATAGGAACCATCAGTCAGGTTCTACAAGAACCATCAGTCAGGTTTTATAGGAACCATCAGTCAAGTTCTATAGGAACCATCAGTCAGGTTCTATAGACAGTTTTAACGGTAACGGAACGGTAACAACAAAAGCATGCACAAACGTTTTATGGCTCTAACTTTATTTTAAACTTCCATAAAGAATAAACTACAACTTATTTGTTAAATGTTACATTTGCTAAATAACACAACTTTAAGACAAGTAGACAGATTTATCTGACTAGAAGTCTTGTGTTATGTATGGCAAGGTTTAATCAAGCCAAAGACTGGAAAAACACTAGCCTGCCTGGGTTGTGGCTGACAAGTCTGGAAATATCTAGAGTGGGCAGTGCACCTGTATGGCAGGGTAAAGCATAACAAGAGTAAAGCCGTCAAAGGTAGTACAGCACTTTAGTTTTCTTGCGTGGCGTTCTCTCCCTAGCTTTACTGGCAAACTGGCAACCATCATAGCCAACTTTTCTCAGCAAGTCACCAGCTTATTTAAAAATACAACCCTTTGCTTCTTTTTGGACAGTGATCTTTTGTTTTTCTCTCAGGCTGACAACCAACATTTTAAAATGGGTTGGCTGTCCTTTAGGTGCTCCTTTCATACTTCCACTGAAAAGTATGTACAACACAGTATCCTCTGTTCATATTAGAGACTGTTTGCTGCCCAAGTACTATGTTCCTGTACGCATTGCAAAACTAGACAGCTATAGTTAAACACTACAGTTAACGCTTGTCTTGAACAGTTGTTGTTGAAGTTTTAAAAAATCTATGATGCATGTTTTTCTTAAATCTACTTAAGCTTCAACAAGCATTCATACAAGACAATTTGTAAAACTTTTATAAATGAAGACATAAACATACAGAATCAACTACAGCTAACCTAATCATTGTACATGTGCTTACCATACTTAACCACATAGGCTACGCAGTTACCAATAACGCTCACAGTGACAGTAAGCTCATCATTAAAGCCTTAAGACATGCTGTTACAGCATCGATCTGACTTTTATTTTAATCAATGCAGAATTCAGAACGAAACAGTTACTGCAGACTTCTGATTTTTCCCCGGCTGCCAACGAGCCTTCTCCCAGCAGTAATCCAGGCCTGCCGTTTGTCATTGGTGCCTGAAGTAAGGTTGCATTCTACAGCACAACAACCTGAACCTAACATCAGTCTGCTCATAAATTTTGCCTTAGCTGTTTTTATTGTGTTATTGGACCCTACCCAAACAATAGCAGACCGGAAATAAACTTTGGGCCAGATCATGTAACCAAGCAACAAGCAAACAGTTCCACAAACCACCACAGTCAGGTCCTCTAGAGACCAGCATCAAGCTCTGAGGTTGCAGGATCCAAGGTCTGTTAGGGATGCAGTAGCAAACACACACACACACACACACACACACACACACACACACACACACACACACACACACACACACACACACATACACACACAAGGTTTAAGCAGTAAAAGTCAGGAGTCTGTTCTTCATGTCACTGAGATGATTGATTATTCCAGTTACTGGGAGCCCTCTGGCCATGACAATGAGAAATTGCCTGACTCGGAGCACTGGTCAGTGTGTGTGTGTGTGTGTGTGTGTGTGTCTGTTCACCTCAGTGGCTCGAACATCACCCTTTCTAGGCCAGCAGAACCCTTAGCGACCTGTTAGCTTTGGGTTCTGGA
>CM059274.1:8191018-8203518 GCA_030347295.1 Setipinna tenuifilis
ATGTATGTGAGAAGAAGGTCTGTGACACACTTGCAGCTTTTTTGTCTTTTACGTCATATTCTGTCATATTCACACTTGTCGGCTGGACTGGACTATGAATTGGCCTTTATTGTCTGTGCACCTACTCCTGCTCATACGCTGGACACTCACTGTCCTTATCTTTACAACCACCAAGGCCTCATCTGATCCTTGCTATGTACATGCCCCTACACATCCAACAGAAACACAAATGTACCAAGAGTCACACAGGAGAATTTTGGAGCAGGCACTCATAAAGCCCAGTTAGACAGGAGCATTTTGGAACGGGCACTCATGAAGTCCACTCACACTGCATGTGATACGGTAATCAGGAAGAGTGACTGGTGAACTCCTAAAAGAGAATGTAGAGCGACTGAAACCAAATCGTACAAATTATTCACTCCAGATCCAGTTTCATACAATAAATCATAATGATTCATAAAGATGAAGCATGCAATTAATGCCAAAATATGTTTTTTTTTCTTCTGTCACTCCAAGTAGAAACAGAACCAACATATGTGTGCCTCCCGGCGTCCAAGACCTTAACTAACCTCCTCAGCTATGTGCGTGTGTGTGCGTGTGTGTATGTGTGTGTGTGTGTATGTGTGTGTGTGTGTGTGTGTGTGTGTGTGTGTGTGTGTGTGTGTGTGTGTGTGTGTGTGTGTGTGTGTGCTTGTGTGTGTCTAGTGAAAAATGGATCAACACAGGTCCATTAAGGAACTAACAAGTCAATGCATGGCATTACCAGCATCAAAAGGAGTGTAGCCTAACGTCATGTCATAACTCAGTTTAACAGTCCAGTTGGAGTAAGTCAGGCTGCACAATCTACCAGTCGTTTGTTTATATCTTAATGCTGCTTTTAGCTATGGATAAGACTTAAACTGTAAATGTATCACTTCTCTCTGGCCTACTTCCTAAGTCCTTGAAAACAGCTGCTGTTTAACTTCAGCTTAAGAGGACGAATCCAGATGTTTCTCTACTTAACATCAACCATTTGTCAGCTGAATTGCGGAAAAGTAGTTTTTTTTCAACTATATGTTTATAATATAAATGAATTTAGGAATATTCCGGTCAGCACTCCCTTAACATCAAACGACCATTTCAGACACTTCCAGTCAGGGCTAATACCCTAAACACAGACATACATCTCATGAAGGTCACACACCACCATACACACACACACATACATACACACACACTTTGGCAGAACATCAGCCCCTGGAAAAGCTCAAAATTACAAATATAAACTGAAAACTTTAAAAGGACATACAGGTATGCCTCAGTACCCAGACACACACGTGCACACTCATGCATGTGTGTTTGCAAGTAATGAAGTAGCTGTTGCTTTGGACAAAATCATTGATGACCACAAGATTTGTTATTGTAGCAAATCATTTAAAACAAGGAACCACAGAATAAGATTTCTTATAAACAATTAAAATCCATAAGATGTTTTTTCTGTAGCTCTGCTGATGAAGCCAGGTTGTACACCCGTCATGCAAAGGCCTTCAGAGTGTCTTTGTTAATGCAGCAGGGGCGGGTTAACACACAGGCTAGATATGGCTGCAGCTAAGGGACCCCCACCTGCCAGGGGGTCTCTGATTGGCCAGTCAATTCATTGAAATGTAAAAAAGAAAACAAAACGTAAGGCGTACATAAGGCACACACATGGGTACATAAGGCGTTCACAAGGTCAAACTTGGCTTTCAAAATACACATCAAACGGTTACTTAAGTTGGTCTAGTAGTGTTTGCTAGTAACACGATTGATGATGAGAATATCGAAAAGGAAATATGACAAACACACTAAAACAAAATGCAGAAAGGTAAGAAATGAATGCAGAGAGGGAACAATGAGACCAAACTTTTCAAAGTTATCGGGATATTTGAAGCCAGCTGCTGAAACTACTGAAAGGGAAACTGATAGCTGATAGCATAACTGACAGCTATGCCAGCTGGTACTGCAATTTACTTCAATTAAGCCAAGAATGCGGTCATCACTGCCTTAAAGAGTTTATTTAGCTTTGTATACACAACCAAAAAGTGCTATTTAATGGTACTGGGTTTTTGTTTTTTCCCACACTATGTAGAAACAATCAGAAATACACATAAAATTAAATAGTTTTTAACCTTTTGACCCTTAGTGTGTATATTGGCCGACCTGTAGTTGGAGGTGGGAGTGAGTGGGGCGCCCACAAAATAGCTAGCCACAAAATAAGGGCCCATGTACACCGTATTCCCCCTCTGCCCTTCAGAGAAGAAGACAGATTGGAGAATATCTTATCCTGCCCCAAAGGCACTTATGGTGAAGGACACTTTCAGAAATCTGTGTCTTGTGAGTTCTGTTCTAAAGAGCATGTAAGTGAATGAGTGTAAGTGATGTATACTCTTACACAATGAATTTGTATGAGGTCAAAAACACAAATGCAAATATGGAGACCTCATTCACTTCAGGACTGAATGGTGAGGTACTCTCTTAGTTAGTGTGTGTGTGTGTATGTGTGTGTGTGTATGTGCCTCTCATTCAGGCAGTTTCCTTTAACAGGGCTGCAGAGTGCTGCAGTACTCTTCTTGTCAATCAGTGTGTGTGTGTGTGTGTGTGTGTGTGTGTGTGTGTGTGTGTGTGTGTGTGTGTGTGTGATTTTATTTAGGCCATTCCCTTCAGCAGGATGGAGTGCCTCAGGGTCCCTTTCCATCTCTAGACTTCCTGTAAAAAGATGTGACTACGACTTTTCTTGTCAATCGGTGTGTGTGTGTGTGTGTGTGTGTGTGTGTGTGTGTGATCTCTAAATAGGAAAAGATGTGACCACATGAGACTGTTAGATGAGTCACTGCCTTTGGCTTTCAGCGAAGCCCTGCTGCTTATTTATAAATCACCACACGGGAAAGGACCAAATTATCTGTTTTATGTGCATGGACAAAATAACTCTTTCTGCTTCCTGGAGGCCACACCTGCTCCACCTCTCAGATCTCAGAGAAAACATCTGGAGGTAATACTTACAGTCAGAGGTAGGGGTGCACCGATGCGTCGGCTAAAAATCTGCATCGGCCGATATTTTCTTTTTTGACAGCCATCGGTCATTTGAGGGAAGGTAGTGGCCGATGGTTGCCACATCAAATTTGCACTGACTCACAAAGCTTTGGGTGTCAGTATGCTTATCTATTTACCAGTGACACACCATTTGTTTTACTGTGACTTCTCTCCTTCAAATCACCCTATTTTTTATATCCAACATCTCATAATTTTTCTGGTGTTTAGAAAAGTTACTTCATCTACTGGCTTATACAAACATGTTTTGGTGATCAACCTGATGTCAATATCCACGATATCTAAAGCTCAGGCAGATTACTACATCTGCCATTTTCACGATTGTCTTCGCTATGCAGATCACACCACCATCATTGGCCTATTAATGACAACGACAAGTCTGAGTAATGCAAAGTGGTAAAATGGGCTATAGATTGGTGCAGCAACAATAACCTTCAACTCAACACATCAAAAACAAAGGAAATAGCTGTGGGCCTGAGAAGGAGGCCTAACATCATTGGCCATTTTAATATACTTGATCAACACATATCTTTTGCAGACTAAATTTCTGGGCTCTTGCATCAGCAAGACTCTGAAATGGGAAGTTAAGAGCACTCATATAATCAAAATAGCTCAACAAAGACTGTACTTCCTAAGGCAACTGAAGAAGTTTCATGTCAGTAGACATCTGTTGGTGCATTTTTATAAAGCCATCATAGGGTGTGTCATCACCTCTTCCATCACTGTCTGGTATGGAAGTGCAGACAGTTGCACCAGGAAAAAAACTGGACTGTGACCAAGGCCTCAGGCATCATTGGCTGTGACCTTACTCCATTACATTGACCGCAGCTAAAACCAAGCCCTCAAAAATCATCAAGGACCTTTCCCATCCAATTCAATGCAACAGAAGAGAACAAAACACATAATAAAACAAAGGAGCATTCTTTATTTACACATTCAAAGGAGAGTTTTCTATGTTTTTTTGGCAAAGGCCTTTGAAGTTGCCAATGTGCATATAAATTGTGCTTCATTAATGACCTTGCTGTGCCTTGCTGTCCCACAGACCTGAAGTACGTCCCCGCAGACATCCCCCCTGACATCGTGAAGATGGACCTCTCCTGGAATGGTATCCAGCGCCTCAAGCCACACGACTTTATGACGGCCAAAGACCTGAAGATGCTGAACCTCAGCAGTAACAGTCTGGAGCACATCGCCCCATGTGAGTACACACACACACACACACACACACACACACACACACACACACACACACACACATACACACAGTGTAGTCACATAGCACCATCTGAGCACACATCACACCATGTGGGTAGTTACAGTATAGTCACATCTTCCAACAGACAGTATAGTCATATTGTCACAAGTCTTCTGAAGATGGCAGAATTTACACAAAATCTGGAGCTCCCATTACCTTTAAACTGTGAGAAGAGAATATCTCCATAAAGGAACCATTTCTGTTCATCGCAGTGCCATCTAACCTCTAGTGAGAGGCATTCTTAATGCTTATCTCTGTGAGTTCCCTTAAGATTGAAGAGACAGGAACCTTTAAATTCCTGGTCTTAATTTGTTTCCTTTATCCTCTAGAGTAAGCAACTCTTTATGCAGTGAGATACCTTTAGCCACTAAGAAGAGAAACTCTTTGGGCCGGTGTAGTTGTCAATTAACCTGTAAGAAGAGGACCTTTTTCGGCTGGTGTAGTTACTGTATAATTTAGCCTGTAAGAGAAGAGAGAGTCTTTGGAGTGGTGTAGTTTAGAAAAAGGAACTCTTTGGGCTGCTGTAGTTCTGCTCAGCTACTAACTCAGCATGTGCAAATGTTTGAGGCTCATCAGTACAGTCTGAGCATGTGCAAAGGGTTAAGACCCATAGCTACCCATTGAGCATGTGCAAACGGATGGCATGGAGGTCTGTGTGTGTGTGTGTGTGTGTGTGTGTGTGTGTGTGTGTGTGTGTCAGAGATGCCCCGCTATTTGCGTCCCCTAACAGGCCTCAACCAAACTCGCAGTATTTGTGTGTGTGTGTGTGTGTGTGTGTGTGTGTGTGTGTGTGTGTATGTGTGTGAGCTGCCCCGTGTGTGTTTACATGTGATTCCCCTAACGGCAGGATAATGAGGATGAAGCCCAGAGACGAGCTTAAATGAGCTCTAAACGCTCCTAATTTGGACCAGCAGATAAATGACCAGAAAGCAGGGCGCTGTCTGTTCAACTAGAGCAGTGTGATAAGACAGACCCTCCCTAAATGTGTGTGTGTGTGTGTGTGTGTGTGTGTGTGTGTGTGTGTGAGAGAGAGAGAGAGAGAGAGAGAGAGAGACTGTTAGTTGGACTGATTGTCTCCAAAGTGGCATCCATAAGAGGGTATCTCATACAGACACCAGACAGTATCTCACACACGGTTTCCTGTCCCGTTTGGCTGAAGAGCCTGCAGGAGTCCCTGTGCAGCTGACACATCAAAGTCACTCAGCACATGCTGCGTCATTAAGCGATGACAGGCAAACAACATGCCTAAACCAGTTCCCCAGGGAAGCATGATGAAAGGAAACACCCCCCACCCCCACTCCCCGGAGATGTTTAAATTAGCTCCCCCATCGAGAAACGAAATGTTTAAATGAGCTCCCCTGTTGAGAAACAAAACTCCCACCCAAGCCCTAGGTCTATATGGCCTTGTAGTAGGTATGGAACAATCATTAGCTTAATTATTTCAACCCATACACCCCTCTATATAACAATAATGACAGACTTTAGCGTCATGCTATGCTAATTAGCATCATAACATTCATGACAAAATAGTTAGCATAATATTATTAAGGACACTATAGCTAGCATCCTCGATCAGGTCATACTAATTAGCATCACATTCATGACACAACAGTTATCATAAAGTTATCATGATACACTAGTGAGTCTTAAGTGACCTTCAGAACATATTATAGGCTATTGCTCACAACACACTTGTAAGTCTTATAACATTCATAACACAGCAGTGAGTCTTTAAAACTTCATGATGCATTCATGAGTCTAATAACATTCATGACACCCTCGTGAGACTCAGAAGCTTCCTTATCCACCAGTTAGTGTACTGACAGCCGTTGCTCATCTGTTAGCATTTTGCCAAACATCTCAGCTTCAGAACTCTATACAGACATTGTCAGATCACTTGTGTCTGTCCTGGTATTCCCTATATGTTCCACGTTCCCCGATTGAGCAACACAGCTGCATTCCAGACCGGCACCAGATGCTGGGTACCCCTTCCTCAACAATGACTCATGTGTCTGCGTGTTTGTGTGTGTATGTCTTTGTCAATGTGTGTGTGTGTGTGTCTGTGTGTGTGTGTGTGTGTGTGTGTGTGTGTGTGTCTGCGTGAATTTCTGTGTGTGTGTGTGTGTCCGTACAGCTGCGTTTGCTGGGCTGCTGTACCTGAGAGAGCTGGACCTCTCCAACAACAGCCTGCAGTTTTTCCAGTACGGGGTGCTAGAGGACCTGTACTTCCTGAAGCGGCTCCACCTAGAGGGCAACCCGTGGCGCTGCGACTACAGCATCCACTACCTGCTCTACTGGCTGCGCCACCACCCGGGCGTGTCCCACTCCGGCCTCCGCTGCAGCGACCCCCCCGAGTTCCGTGGCTGGATGGTGGAGGACTACGTCAAGACCTACAATGCAGACTGCCCCAAGGACCGCCAAGGGGGTGGGGGTGGGGGCGGGGGCGGGGCCAACGCAGACAACGCTGCTGCCGACGCCAATCAGGACACAGCACAGGAGCTGAGGGCGGAGACGGATGAGGAGCCAGTGGGCCTGCTGCCCAGCCCCCTCAGGATGCGCAAGGCGTTTGAGATCATACGTCTTAGCTGAGCTCATACGCCTCAGCTATACACACACACACACACACACACACACACACACACACACACATACACACACACACACACATACACACACACACACACATAAATTTACAAGAACACCTAGAAGCACACCCCAACACACATACGCTTTCTCACACATACACACACACACACAAAATCACACAGGAACCCACACATACATGTGCATACAAATACAAACAAACAATACAGACACACTGATGGACACATACAAACTAGTAGGGATTGAGCAGTTCACGAAAAAAAAAAAAACCATTTGGTTCGTGTGGCTAGGTTCATCACATGTGCATATCATTCGGTTCAACGCAAACACAAAAAAGCACGGAAAAAGCAGATTTTGACAACAGACGGACAATCAGACCAACCAAAATGCTTACCTCCAGGATAACATGACGCAAACATGCCTTACATAAGCCATTATCACCTGCAGTTGGAATATACTACTCTAAAGATTTCCTAAGCCTGAAACTGATGACAGGACACACTGATAACATCGTGAAATCTCCTAGAGGTGATTACTAACTAAACAATCAATGTGGTCAGTCTAGGTCTAAAGAAATTTCACATTAAATCACCTTAGTGTCAGGGACAAAGTACAAACTATAGCTAAGCTGGCAACTTAGTTGTAACATTTTTAGCATTGCCGCTAGCTTGCAGTGACTAATTTCCTATCACAAGTGATATCACACTTTTCTGTGGACTTAACATTTATATTACACTTAGATATTGTGCCAAATATGAGGTCAAATTAGATAGAAGCAGTACATGCTAATTTAATGAACTTATAAGATACATTAAGCAGCCTAGTATCATGCTGCATCTGAAACCTCAGTAAGCACTGCCTTCCATTCACTGTGTACCACTCAACCGTTACAGTAATATCTTCTACATAGGATGTTAGCCAGGAGCAGGTATCATTCGGACATACTACAATGCCGCCATCTAGCCTATCCTTTGACACGGAAGTTTTGGCGTTGTCCATTTTCGCGGGCATTTTGGAACCTCATGGTGAATACTGGGATAGCATAGTGTGGCTTGCTTGCACACTGCCAAGTTCTGCCAGAAGAAGCAAGTGTGTGTGTGTGTGCATCCGGGTACCTTTCGCCTTCTACTGTAAGCCTATGTATGTATTCGGATGTACTACGTTGTAACTTTCTCGTTTTTGTCGACTATATAGTAGGCTAGTTGGGGTATTCGGATGGACGGACTGTGACAGTTGTATTTATTACCTTAGCTTGGTCACTTGAAAAGAATGTTGGCTTTAGGATGCTATTGAGGGGTATAGCAGACAGTAGACTTTACATGGCAAGCGCATCTTTGCCCACAGAGTTACATTTGATGGTGTTGTACATAGGCTTAGTGTAGATCATTCTGCCAGGCAATATAGGCTATTGTATTAAGAATAAATGATTATAGCTCATGTAGCCTACGGTGTAGTATTTTTTAACGGAAAAAACGAACCAAACCAAAAAACATGGGCTTGAAACCGTGAACCAAACCAAACCGAACTGCAGATTTTGTGAACTGTTCCACCCCTAATGTAAACAAACATACACACTTACACACTTGTACACTTATTGTACATACACATAAAAATCATACACACACACACACACACACACAAACACACAGACCCATACATTTTTACAGATGAACTGTGACAGATAGTCATCACACAAACACACACACACAAAGTAATATCTGTTGCACGGTAGAGTGGTGTAATACTGTATGTGTTTCACAGAAACAATGTGTGTTGAGCCACAGCATTCAAACTACAAGCTGCTAATGGGCAGGAAAAGGGCTGTTAACCCGCCCATGTCCCTTAGTAACATCAGCACACACACACACACACACACACACACACACACACACACGTACAGCAGAATTGCAGGAAGAGGACCATTAAGTTGTGTCCCTGACCATGATGCGTGTATTCATCTCCCATGTGTATGTTTGTCATGAAGTGGCCCCATGTGCCTTTGAGGCCCTAGAGTTAACCCTAACCCCAACTCCACACACACACACATACACACACACACACACTTTAACTCCAGTTCCCTACACACACATACACACCAATACACACACACACACATACACTCACATGCTAACCACAGGCCTGAATACACACACACACACACACCCTAACATCAGCTCCCTACACACACATACATACACACACATACACACACATCCTAACCTCAGGTCCCTTCACACACATATACGCACACCCACACTAAACCCAGGCCTGAACACACACACACACCCTAACCCCAGATCTTTCAGCAAAGTAGGATGTTAAAACATGTAACACACTTTAGATGAAGTAGTGTATGATCTAGAAAACCAAAACAGCTCTATTTTAAAACTGGACCAAATTATGATGTGTTAATTATGTTTGTGGTGTTGGTTTTTTGATAATAAATGTTTTCTTTCTTTCTACTGGTGTATTCCACGCCTGTCTGTTTCTGAGTCAGTCTGAGTCAGTTAATACAGTAAAAAAACACACACACACATGCACACACACATACATGCACACACTCACACAAATACACACACGCATACATACACATGCACACACACACACGCACACACACACACACTCTCTCTCTCTCTCTCTCTCTCACAGACACACACACACACACACACACACACACACACACACACACACACACACACACGGTGGTCAGGTAAACACAGAACAGCTGTGACTGATTGTGGGCATGTGGTGCCCCCCCACCCCCACCATGAGTATGCTCCACACTACATGCTTTGGTGGTGGGGGGGGTCTCATTCATCTGCCTCATTAAAATGGCTTCAGGGGCAGAGCAGCTGGGAATTAAATCAGTGAAAACACCCTGATGTTTAAATGTGTGAGTACATTAGTGCAAGTACCTACACACACACACACACACACACACACACCGCGATGTTTAAATGTGAGTGTACATTAGTGCAAGTACACACACACACACACACACCCTGATGTTTAGGCATGAGTATACCATCAGCACACACACATGGACACACACCCTAATGTTTAGGCTTAAGTGTACCATCAGTGTGTGCACACACACACATACACACAAGCACACACACTCTGATGTTTAGGTGAGAATGTACCACCCAGCAGAAACATCTGTTATGAGCCTCTTTAGGATCTCTTAAGGCATTTAGGAACCCCTGGCTTACTTACCTTTCTGTGGTAAGTGTGTGTGTGTGTGTGTGTGTGTGTGTGTGCGTGCGTGCGTGCGTGCGTGCGTGCGTGCGTGCGTGCGTGCGTGTGTGTGTGTGTGTGTGTGTGTGTGTACGTGTGTGTACGTGTGTGTGTGTGTGTGTGTGTGAAAGAATTTTTTGCTGGTTGGGATGTCTGTTGTAAACAGACTCAACATTGACAGTGGACTGTATACAGTGCCAGTGTTGGCAAAGTACACATGTGTGTGTGTGTGTGTGTGTGTGTGTGTGTGTGTGTGTGTGTGCATGTGTGTGTGTTTGCTGGGGTATGGCTTAGTGTTTAACAGGATGTGACAATGATTGGTCAGAAGAATTGGGCAGAAATGTTGTGGTGATTGGTGAAAATGTCACAGTTGTGATAAATTTAGGATTGACTAAATTGACTTTGACTTGACTGATCAACTAAGCACACACACACACACACACACACACACATACACACACCATGGACTTTGCTGAAATCAGTACAGCACACAACTCTGACTACAATACACACACCAGGCTTTAATTTTGAAAAAGGAGACAAAGAAACAATGGAAATTAGTGGCAGTGAAAGGTCTGCTGTAAACTGCCAACATTTTATAATCATGTGGTACAAAAACATTTAAAACATGTTTAAAACGGTGAAGTTTTCACACTCTGTATCCCTCTGTCCACTCTGTATCTTAGATGGGTGAGCATATAGCCTCTGTGTGGTTAAAGGCGCTATCATTTCTTGATATGTGAGAGAAGCCTACCCAACTGGCTAAGGGCAGTCATCTAAAAGCAGCAGGTATTCAGGTGTAGTTTTTCACCTCCTCCTAATAAATAAACTGAATTAAGACAACACAAGCAGGATATGGACCAATGACTGGATGCAATAATATAAAGCATTACCTTAAACACTGTTTTCCAATGAGTTTGTAAAAAAAAATATTTTAGATGCATAGGCATTGTCATTTCAGTGTTGTATATTTTTAACAAGGACAAATAACTCTCTGAAATCATCGGTGGCATTGTTATGTTATTTATTTTCCTATTTTGGATGAATTCTTACTTACATACAGCATGATGAGATGAGGGGAGAACTTGTTTTCTCTTTTGCAATTATTGGCAAATGAGCCTAATGTCACAAGTGCTACCTAACACTTCTGCAGAAAATCTCTTGTCAGTAATCTGAAAACAAAGCTGTGCATTCCAATATTCTGCTTTTGTAATGTTCAACAAGGTATTAACTTGACTGTCTTCCGACTGCAATATACTAATTCACCTGTAATGGCATTTGCCTGTACTACTGTCCTCTGAAGTGCCTAGGTGGAAAAGCTTAGGTTGGGGGGGAGAATACACATAAGAATCATCAAAAACGCCACAATTTTTGGGTTGCTCCATCTGAAGTGCGTAATAGGTTTCATTGTGGCCTAATTGACAGACTTAA
Organism: Setipinna tenuifilis; assembly: GCA_030347295.1. Taxonomy (NCBI): domain Eukaryota; kingdom Metazoa; phylum Chordata; class Actinopteri; order Clupeiformes; family Engraulidae; genus Setipinna; species Setipinna tenuifilis. The sequence goes on from CM059274.1 coordinate 8,202,612, forward strand.
AGGAGAAATCCAGTGTGAAAATTAACTTTGGATACGTTAAGACATGATAACAAGTTGGTATGTTTGCTGGGAAGCAAAACTACACTAGCCTCTTGCATTCCAAACTTTATTTATTTTTTTATTGGATTAATCAAAAAGGCCCACCATGCTAGTGGCATGCCATTAGTTTGAAGACGTTTGCTATTTTCAAACCATTAAAAAGCTCAAAGTAGCTCCACACTTCCTTGGTAGTACTGAGGGCCCTGACATTTACAATGAGACACTAGCCCCGTTTACATGGCGACAAAATTTCACTGTTAATCTCTTTATTTACAGAAACCGATTAAAAACGTCCCATATATACAGTCAAATAATCGGATTCAAATGAAACCGTTAAAATTTTCAAACCGATTAAAATAGGTGGTTTACACCTTTCTTCAAACGCGAATCTCTTTAGTTGAGGCTCATATAATCTAATTCTAATAATCTGATTAAATTCAATCGGATTCAAAAAAGGTGTCCATATAAACGGGGCTACTGAGAACTTTGTGAAGTGCACAAATCATTTATTAAAAGTCAACGGTACAATATGTGCAGGTAAAAAAAGTGCACAGCTACGCGTGTGTTTTTTTTTTTTTTTTTTTACTTCAGCACATGAGAGCCCCAAGAGCATTGTTGCTCCACTACTCCAGGCAGCACATTTGAACTTTGGAACCGTATGGATTTTTTGGTGTGTGCTGCCTTATTTGGTAAGTTGCTTGGTGTCTGATTATTTGAACTTCGGACCTCTGGCCAGCCCCAGTGGCTCGCAGTGGTCATTGTGGTTGGTACAGTTTGTTATTTATTTCATTGAAACCCACTTGCCGTCTCCCCCTTTTCCTTGTTTCTCTCCAGCAGTAGTGTAGCAGACACACACATACATATATAT
>CM059274.1:8208518-8218518 GCA_030347295.1 Setipinna tenuifilis
GGTCACACTTGTTACCTGCACACACACACACACAAGTTATTATGTGTGTGTGTGTGTGCGTGTGTTTCTATTAGTGTGTATCTGTGAGTATGTGTGTGTGTGTGTGTGTGTATGTGTATGTGTATGTGTATGTGTATGTGTATGTGTATGTGTATGTGTATGTGTATGTGTGCGTGTGTGTGTGTGTGTGTATGTGTGTATGTGTGTGTATGTATGAGTCCGTGAGTGTGTGTTTCTGTGAGTGTGTGGCTGTCAGTATGTGAGTATGTGTGTGTGTGTGTGTGTGTGTGTGTGTGTGTATGTGTGTGTGTGTGTGTGTGTGTGTGTGTGAGCCTGTGATTGTGTGTTTTTGTGAGTGTGTGTCTGTCTGTGTCTATGTGTGTTACCTATGAGTGTTAGTAGCACGTTGGCTGCCCCAAAGGTCTGGACCTCACTGAGCCAGTGTGTAACGGAGTGGAATGTTGCGCGGCGTGTGATGTCATAGGCGATGAGAGCGGCGTGGGCACTGCGGTAGTAGCTCTGGGTGATGGTGCGGAAACGCTCCTGACCTGCCGTATCCCACACCTGCATCTATAGACACACACACATACACACATGCACACACACACACACACACACACACACACACACACACACACACACATATGTATACACAAACACCTCAAGATTAGATCTCTGAGTGATAGTGTGGAAATGCTCCTGAAACGCTGTGTCTATTTGTGTGTCCACCAGTGTGTGTGAGTATGTGTGTGTGTGTGTGTGTGTGTGTGTGTCTGTGTCTGTGTACCCATAGTGACAGTCTCCGCATAATTAGTGTCTGTGTGGCCATGGTGATGGAATAACCCTGACTCCAGAGACTATTTAGCACACCTGTCTCAAAACACACACACACACACCACACACACACACACACACACACACACACACACACACACACACACACACACACACACACACACACACATACACTCTACACGCACACCCTGCTCCTTTAGCTGATGTTTTACACACTCTGATCACTCTGATTACTCTGTATGTGTGTGTGGGGGGTGTTTGTGTTTTGAGTGTGCTAAATACTAAATAAACACACATTTGATCTGGGAGGGTGTTTAGGCTACCTGGCTGTATTGTCTATAAATGTACATGAGTGATTTTGTTCAGAATGTGTTTGAAATGAAAAGCTTCCTGTGTCAAAGTTCAAACTGTGACATTTAAACAAAGAGCACAACACTTCACCTGTGGCCCCTCCTACCTAGAGGTAACCATAGCAACCACACCACCTGATGACAATATGACCAAGGAGGGGTAAGATGGAAGAAGCTTTTCAAAATCCATTTCCTCGCTACACACACAATAAGCACTCCCATACAGACACATGCTCATACACATGTGAACATACTGATGTGTGTGTGTGTGTGTGTTCACTGTGGGTTCCATGTTGAGAGGCTGTGTGGAATCCTCGGCCTGAGACTTGGTGGTTAGACCGGCAGGGTGAGTGTGTGTGTGTGTGTGTGTGTGTGTGACCTGCAGAGCCAGTTTTGCCAGTCTTTCCAGGGGACTATTCAGGTTGGACGCATTTGGACCAAAGAATCCTCAGTCATGGAACTATTGCTATGCAGCTCTGCCTGCTAATCAGCCAACTGCCTTACACACTCATGATTGAACACACACTCACACAGACTCATGATAAAAAAACAGATATCCTTAGGAATCCTTAGGAATCACATAATATAATATAATATAATATAATATAATATAATATAATATAATATAATATAATATAATATAATTACATCTGGTCATAAGTCCTCAGGCTTCACATACCTGTGTAATACTACTCAAGCCAGTGCACCAGCTAATTTAGCAGAGTCAAGTTGCTAACATCAGTAATCAGCCAAGTCATTACACTAATGTAATACTGAAACAACTAGTTATCTTTGTAGCACGACTGCACTATTAGCAGTAAATAATGTCACTTGTGACACCACCACAGTTAATAACTGTGCTTGTCACACTAGCACAGTTACTAACCTTATCTGGGACGTTAGCAGAGTTATAGCCTACTGTAACTAAAGATGACATTAGCACAGTTAATAACCTCGCTCATGATGTAAGCTATGTTAATAGCCTTATTTAGGGAGCAGTCAATCATCTAGCTCATGATGCTATCACAGTTAATAGCCTTGCTAACACTGTTAGCAGCTTGAGTAATTATGCAAGTACAACTAATTAATGAGATCATCAGTGATCATCAGTCCAATAATCAATAAATACTCCCATACTACTACAGTTAATAAACTAATGATACCACAGCTAATAACCTTATTTTAGCACAGTTGATAGCCTCATAGTAAAAAGTAAATTAACTCATTCAAGCTCAAAAAACTCCTTGTAATAACACTCCTTAACACATTTAAAAATGTATTATTAGCAAGGCTACATATACTTCTTTAATATTTGCACTGTTATTGTCCCTTCTGACCGTAGAACAGAGTAAAGGGAATGATTGGCCAGCTCAGGACTGACTTTGAGAAGGGTAACTAGGTGAGCAGTGGTGCTAGGTCAGGATGGTAAGTTCACACACAAACACATACGCACCTTGACTTTCTTGCCCTGGATGCTAAGTGTGCGTACGGTGAAGTCCACTCCGATGGTGTTGTGCTGTCTCTCGGTGAAGAGGCCACTTTTGAAGCTCTGCACCACGCTCGTCTTGCCCACGTTGGAGTCACCAATCAGGATGATCTTAAACAGGAAGTCAAATCCGTCGTCCGACTCCAGCGTGCCCTGCTGCATGGTCACACTACCACAGGAATGGCAGCCCGTCTGTGTGGCTACCTGTCTGTCTGTCCACCTGTCTCTCCGTCACCACAGGAATGGCAGTCTGTCTGTACAATCCAACTTTCTCTCTGTGTCCCTGTCTGTCTAACTGACTGCCTCTCTGTCTGTTCACCTGTCTCTCTGCCTCACCTGTCTTTCAGTCTACTTGTTCAGAGCTTATTATTGAAATATGTGTGAAGTGGGCTGTATGTCTGTGTGACCCAAACCCAAATCCTAGCCACCATCACAAAGACAGTAACACAAGCAAAAACAGGCACACACACAGACTCACTCACTCCCACACACTCACTCACTGCCGAGTGTTCGCGTGGCCCTGTAGCTTCCTGAAAAGAACAGTCTCTCTTTGTGTTGCCGGTGAAAATGATACCCCTTCCCCAACACTGTCAGAGCCCTAACACCAAGACATACCCACCAGCCAAGCTGGCCCCAAACACCGGCACACACCAACAAAACCAGGCCCAAACACACACACACCAAACCAACCGTAATCTAACCCAAATACACACACACACACACACACATACACACACACTAACCCAACAAGTAACAGAGTCGATTCAGCAGGTAGACAGGCTCCGGTGTCCCACGTTTCTGTCAGGGCCCCAACTCTCAGACGTCTCTGTCTCTCTTCGTTTCTCTCCCTACCTCTCTCTCTCTCTCTCTCTCTCTCTCTTTTTGTCTCTCTCTCGTGTGTATCTCCTCCTCCTCTTTCCTTTGAGAAGACAGCAGCAGCAGCAGCAGTGGCGGTGCCTCGTTCAGACTTCAGTCATGTCATTTCCTCTCTGTCTTCTGCAGCTCGTACCAAAGCAGCGCATTTCTTCTCCTCTTTCACACGTCCTTCTGTTTCCTGCCGTCACCGGCCCTTCTCACCACACAATCACCATGATCTCTCTCTCTCTCTCTCTTTGTTGGTTTCTATCTCTCTCCACGCCCTCTGTCAGCCTCTCCCAACTGTTGTATCAACACACAATTGAGGCCCCGCCCTCCCTGTGAAACAGGTGAAACACCTGCTCGCTGCATTGTGGATGAATGGGAAGTGTAGTTTCAGTTGACAAGCTGCAGTGTCGTGTCAAGGGTTTTGGACAGGACAGTCCACCATAACTGGTAAGGGACACATGTAATAGTCACAGCACAACTTTTCAATGTATTATTTCTGGTATTCTTGTGGGGCAGCATTGGTTGTTACATGTCAATAACACTGTTGTAAGTAGTCTTGGTTTAACCCATACTTAATGTATCTCTATTAACAGCTTGCCACCATATAGACACTTGCAACTTGCCATTTTTTCTGTCTGGTTACAGAACTACGTTACCCATCATGCATTGCGAAGGAAGTGCGCGTGGGCTTGTAAACGGCATCTCCAGTTTCCCTGTGAGGTTGTGACAGTGTCAACAAACAAGACCCTCTGGCCCCTCAGGCCAGTTGTTTTCTAATGACGTAACTGACTGGTAAGAAAAACAAACGCGTATTTTTTAGATAGGCTACATTTTCCTTGTTAGAGCTTGTGAAGGCTTTTCTATTCTCTTTCTTTGTCGTATGAGCCACACTGCGCCCACTCTCCCTCTCAGTGATGCTGTGGAAAGGGCCATTCGGAACAGCTAGCTTAGCCACGTTAGCCAGCTAGCCCGTGTGAGTTTCATCCCGACCAGCATGCTCTTAACTGTGCATTAAATAACTTGCCAGTTTACACAATTGCTATTTTTCAAGAAAACCTGAGTTGCGGTGTTATCTGGCGTGTTGATTGCCATTGTGGTTGTACCATATGTTTTGTGCTCGACGTGGCAGGGCAGCGCCTGTCCCTTGGTTTGTCCTCGTCCTCCCTACGGTTTCTTTTACTGTCTGTGCTGCCTGCGCGCTATGGGGGAGGCAAAAGATCAGCTGCTGCTGAACGTGCCACATGTCGGGATTAACGGCACCTCAAGCGTTTGTATTGCCGTGGCTAGATTATGTCAGTGTCACTTCGGCAGACTATTGCAGCTGGTGACACCTGGTCACGGGAAACTTTTATGGTAGTGTCTCGTGAAGGTTGAAAATCACGTACAATAAATATGATGATGCTCCGGTTTCGCGGAGAAGAGGTGTTTAAAAGACACGAGGAGTTGATGTGTTTGCGACCTGGCAGGGAGACAGAGCTCATTCAGGTGTGTGTCTGCGCGCGCGTACTCTCTTTCTAAGGGACAAAATAGACACAAGTTTCTGTGCCGGTGTCAGCTGTTCTTATCTGATGCAGGGGGCATTGTGGTCTGATTCGGTATTGTGTGGAAAGTTAGTGTTTTAGTTATAACGTTAGTATTACTGTTTCTGTTATTACTATCAGCAGTAGCAGCTGACATTTTTAATTATATTGTAAAGGTAACTACTGTTTTTGTTCATTAATGTTATTTAATTGCCTCTGGATAAAAAGTGTCTGTCTACTAGGCTATACAATGATCACAACAACACATTGCAGCGATGGGGTACTTTCATAGTTCATTTAAAAAGTCTGATACATTTGTGTCTTATACATATAGTCTGCTCTGAGAGCACATGTAAAACTCAGATTATGTACGCATAAAACTGATGCATGTGATGGCTACTGATGCTTTGAACAGGTTATACACACGACAAGCTGTCATACGCACGCTATCTTTTACACTGCGTTCAATCCCAACAATCTCATGATTGTGTGGAATACAGGTGTGAGGCAGATTCAGTGTGTGTCTGTGTGTGCTTGTGTGTGTGTGTGTGTGTGTGTGAGAGAGAGAGAGTGTGTATAAGAGAGAGGGGCCAGGTTCCACTACATTGTCAGGATTAGGATCTCTTGGTGTTCTGTTGCAGAGTGCAGTCTTGTTGCCATGGAGACCCAGGGTGTGGTATAGTGCGCCCCCTCCGACACCTTCGTGATGTGGCCCTGCCACTGCCTTTTCCTGTCACAGTACACACACCACCATCTAGTGGTGTTTCTGCTCACCTTTTTCAGGTAAGGACATACACACACAAACACACACACACGTTTACACACAAACACTCTCTCACACACACACACACACACACACACAGCTATACAATGCACATGTGCGAGTACATACATACACAGCCATATAATGTGCATTTAAGGGTACACATGCATACACACACACACACACACAAACAGCACGTACGATACACTATGTTGCAATATGATGCATGTACTAGCGAACACACACAAAAGCAACTATATAATAACAATTTTTACTTGTATAGCATGTTTTATACAAACGACGTTTTATTCAAAGTGCTTTCACAGTTTGACAATGCACATGCATGGGTTCAAATACACACACACACGGACACATTCATATAAAACCACTGACAAAGGCTCCACACTCTCACCACCCTAACTTAATGTATCCTTTGCTCAAACACACACCCTTAGAGTACACACACAGAGAAAGACCAATCCACACACACCCTTAGAGTAGAAACACATACTTGCTAGGTGTGGTGTTATTTTTGACCTTTGAGCAGCAGTGTGATAAACATGAGGTTATTTAAGGGTACACACACACACACACAGACAAACTCACACACACAGACACACAGATACAGACAGACACACAAGCACACACACACACACACACGGTCACAGTCATCAGGTGATCAGTGAGGTCAGTTATGGACAGGACTTCATTTTAACTTAAATGTTTCTATATGCGGGTATGAGTCAACCATGTCATTATCTTTTATTTTCCCTTTAAATGTTTGTGTGTAACATCTGTGTGTTTGTGTTGTATCATGTGTGTATGTGTAACGTGTGTGTGTGTGTGTGTGTGTGTGTGTGCGTGTGTGTGTGTGTGTGTGTGTGTGTGTGTGTGTGTGTGTTGCTTCCTCTGTAGCTATGTGCTCCTGCACTCCTCCAGAAAGACCTTCAGCAACGTGAAAGTCAGCATCTCCTCACAGTGGACCCCTTCAGCCTCCAACAGAACCTTACCCCCATACTCCCCTGGAGAGGTAGGGGTGTGTGTGTGTGTGCGAGTGTGCATGTGTGCGTGTTTGTGTGCCTGCTATGCATTATCCTTGTATGTTTCACATAAAGTGTGATCTACAGCTCACAGCTCCACCTTTATGTGAAGACATTTCACCTTTCATCCAGATATCGAGAACCAAGGACGATATCTCTGGGGCACTGGAGCTGTGAGCTGTAGACCACACCCCTCATCAATGTGACAATAAGGTCACATGTGTCGCCCATGCGTCACATGAGTCGCCATCATCTATCTGCTACATAGCATTTCTCTTTAAGATCTCATCTCAAGTTTAACTGCTCGTCACCATCAGAGTTCTCCATCTCTGGATCATGTGATCATAATGAATCTCACTCCAATTCACACATTAACATGTTAATGAGTGACTCATGTGAACTTTTTGGTCACATGATGAGGGGTGTGGTCCACAGCTCACAGCTCCACCTTCTCGCCTTCTGGATAAAAGGTGAAACGTCTTCAATACACAATACAACTTAGCTGTTTGGACTATTGTACAACTGTTTAGCCTGACATAGGCAATGTTAAAATGAATACAGCACTGTCAGTGCTCCTGCTCACTCGCTTGCTATTCTTGATATGTTATCTTACTATTCCAAACTATCTCAAACTATCCCAAACGATATCAAAATATCCCAAACGTTCTCAAACTATCTTGGGCTACCCCAAACTATCTTAAACGTGGCCTGCAAAATTCTTATGGGACTGACTTCATTCCTACACACACACACTCTCTCTCTCACACACACTCTCTCTCACTCTCTTACACACAGACATACACACATTTTGATACAGAGATATGGAAACCACATTCTGAACATTCACCTCTTTTAGTGTATGTGTGTGTTTGTGTGGGCATGTGTGTGTGTATATGTGTGCGCATATCAGGTGAGAGTGTATGTGCCTCATTTCCGGAGCTCTGTTCAACAGGAAAAGGAAGACTGTGGTGTCTTTTTTTTGTGTGTGTGTGAGTGTGAGTGTAAGAGTGTATGTGTGTATGTGTATGAGTAAGAGGGTGTGTGTTTTCCTGGGTATGTGTGTCCTTTTCTCTCTCCCTCTCTTTCTCTCTCCTTCTGTCCACATTTCTCTCTCTCTCTCTGCATTTCTCTCTTTCTCTTCTTTCTCTCTCTTTTCTGTCTTTCTCTCTCAATCTCTCTTTTTCTCTGACCCTCTATTCCTCTGCCCCCCATACCCCTCTCATTTCTGTGCATTTCACTACAATAGACTGTCATGCCTTTATTACACAGGTAGGTAGTATAGTAAAGCAAACACATGACAACAGAATGAACCATACACAAGTTCCCCATACGTCCACTGGGGGCTGGCTGCAGATACGAGCAACTTTCCATAGACTCCCATGTTAAAAAGTCTGTTTTTTACAGCAAAACACAGATATTTACAGCCTAGTTTGGTGGCTTTCAGTAGGTTTTAGGTCCATGACAACTCTTAGGGGGATGTTTTTTTTTAGAATCCATTAGTTTAATACCCAGATAATTGTCATCGACATTCATAAAATAAATCGGTTAACATGGCGTCGCCCAGAACCTTCATTTTTGGCTTTACTTGGTCTGTGAAAAAGTCTGTGCGTGATGTTACAGAAGTTTGGTCTACTTCTTTTATATACAGTCAATGATAATACAGTACAGCACTGTGTGTGTGTTTGTGCATGTGTGTGTGTGTCTGTGTTTGTTTGATTGTATGCATGTGTGGAAGTACAATGGATATAAAAAGTCTATACACCCCTGTTCAAATGCCAGGTTTTCGTGATGTAAAAAAAACCACAGCAAGACAAATAATTTCACAACTTTTTCCAACTTTAATGTGACCTATAACCTGTACCATGCAACTGAAAATAACAATATGAAACCTTTAAAGGGGGAAAATATAAAATAAAATAAACTTACAATAACATGGTTGCATAAATATGCACACCCTTAAACTACTACTTTGTTGCAGCACCTTCTGCTTTTATTACAGCACTTAGTGTTTTTGGGTAGGAGCCTATCAGAATAGCACATCTTGATGTGGCAGTATTTGCTCACTCTTCTTTGCAAAGCCACTCCATATCTGACAGATTACGAGGGCATCTCCTGTGCACAGCCCTCTTCAGATCACCCCACAGATGTTTGATAGGATTCAGGTCTGGACTCTGGCTGGGCCATTCCAAAGCCTCAATCTAATTCCGGTGAAGCCATTCTTGCATTGATTTAGATGTGTGCCTTGGGTCATTGTTGTGCTGAAAGATGAAGTTCCTCTTCATTTTCAGCTTTCTGTTTTTGTGCCAACACTGACTAGTATTTAGAACTGTTCATAATTCCCTCCACCCTCACCAAGGCCCCAGTTCCAGCTGAAGAAAAATAGACCCAAAGCATGACGCTACCACCACCATGCTTCACTGTAGGTATGGTCTTATTTAGGTGATGTTCAGTGTTGTTTTTGCACCAAATATACCTTTTGAAATTATGTCCAAAAAGTTCAACCTTGGTTTCATCAGACCATAACACATTTTCCCACATGCGTTTGGGAGATTTCAGACGTCTTTTTGCAAAATTAAGCCGGGCTTGGATGTTATTCTTTTAGGATAAGGCCATCTTGCCACCCTACCCTATAGCCCAGACATATGAAGAAGACAACAGATTGTTGTCACATGTACTTCACAGCCAGTACTTGCCAGAAATTCCTGCAGCTCCTTCAGTATTGCTGTCGGCCTCTTGGCAGCCTCCCTGACTAGTTTTCTTCTTGTCTTATCATCAATTTTGGACGGACGCCCTGTTCTTGGTAATGTCAATGTTATCTTCTTGGTAATGTCAATTTTCTTTACTTGATGACAGCAGTCTTCACTGTGTTCCATGGTATATTTAATTCCTTGGAGATTCTTTTGTAGCCTTCACCTGACTGCTATCTTTGAATAGTGAGATCCCTCTGATGCTTTGGAAGTTCTCTGCAGACCATGGCTTGTACTGGAAGATGTGGCTACAAAAATGTCAGGAAACGCCTACTAGAACAGCTGAATTTTATTTGGGGCTGATCAAGATTAATTGGCAACAGGTGTGTGCTGCCAGTTTAACAATGAAGTTTGAATGTGATTGGTTAAATCTGAACACAGCCACATCTCCAGTTATAGAAGGGTGTGCACACTTATGCAACCACATTATATCAG
>CM059274.1:8221018-8251018 GCA_030347295.1 Setipinna tenuifilis
GCCCCTTCAAGATTCTCTCTAGACTTTAAACTGTGCATGTACTAAGTGAATACTTCCAGAGTATATTCAGTATATGTGGTATACTGTGTCATTTTAATAATCCAAGAAATGAGCATTTAAAATGTGTCCCATATTTTTTGCACACCCTGTACATTTTAAGAGCATCTACACACCTGATTTAAAAAAATGATCACTTCCATAACACATATAATACAAAGGATATAGCTCAAAGTGCTTCACTGGTTTGTCAAAGGAACACAAGACACAAGAAATGCACATGACAAGCTTTGTTATAGTCTGGTAGACTCTACATCTGTGTGTATGTGTGTGTGTGTTTGTGTGAGCAGTATGCATTCCTGTTGACATCGTCGGTGCAGTTTGCTGGAGGGGTGGTTGTGTTCTTCGGTCTCCTTACCTCTCCAAAGGAAGTTGGTAAGTCTGTCCATCTATCTATCTGTTTATCTGTTTATCTATATATCTTTGCGTGTGGTAGCTATGATAGGCACCGTGCCCTGAAGAGTGTGTGTGTGTGTGTGTGTGTGTGTGTGTGTGTGTGTGTGTGTGTGTGTGTGTGTGTGTGCAGGGCTGAGTTTGGAGGCTGACACTGGTCTGCGTGAGGTGGAGAGAGATTCTGATAGCCAGCGTCCCTTGATGAGTGATGAAGAGGAGGAGGAAGATGAAGTGGAGAAAGAAGAGGAAGAGGGGCCGTGTGAGACTCCGCCCCCAGCTATTGGTTTCCTTCAGGCATTTTGTCTGCCTGGAGTCATTCCAGTGAGTAAACACACAGACACACACATACTCATATACTCACACACACACACACACACACACACACACACACACACATACTCATATACTCACACACACACACGGTGAACTATAAATGTGTGTCCGTTTTTTTTTTAATTCGGTAGCTTATGCTTGTCTGAAGATGGTGAACTACTATAACAGCAGTTGTGTGTGTGTGTGTGTGTGTGTGTGTGTGTCTGTGTCTGTGTCTGTGTGTGTCTGTGTGTCTGTCTGTGTCTGTGTGTGTGTGAAGTATTCTCTACCCTACACCTGTCTGAAGATAATGGACTACTCCTAATTCTGTATGTGTGTAGTATTCTTCAGCATATGCCTGTCTGAAGAGGGTGAACTACTCTCAATTGTGTGTGTGTGTGTGTGTGTAGTATTCTCTACCCTACACCTGTCTGAAGATAATGGACTACTCCTAATTCTGTATGCGTGTAGTATTCTTCAGCATATGCCTGTCTGAAGAGGGTGAACTACTCTCAATTGTGTGTGTGTGTGTGTGTGTGTGTAGTATTCTCTAGCCTACGCCTGTCTGAAGATGGTGAACTACTCCTTCTTCTTCTGGTTGCCCTTCTACCTGAGCAACAACTTCGGCTGGAAGGAGATTCAGGCCGACCGCCTTTCAGTCTGGTACGATGTGGGAGGAATTATAGGTAAGTAGCTGTGTGTGTGTGTGTGTGTATGTATGTGTGTATGTGTGGAAAGTAGCTGTTAAATAAAGAAGGATAAAAAAAAGAATGCTAAAAAACACATGGGATCTACGCCATGTACTTGCTAATAGTATTTAAAATGCTCTTATCTTTGATTTTGTAATGTTGACTTTTTACTATATGTTGACCTTGGATGCTTTGAAAGGCGCTGTGTAACAATTTAAAGGTATGCTATATACTAAGTATACTAAGTACACTAAGTATAGCGAATACCTCTTAAAAGCCTCATGTTGGTAGTGCTGTACAGCTGTGGGTATGTGTGTATTTGTGTGTGTGTGTGTGTGTGTGTGTGTGTGTGTGTGTGACTGTGTCTGTGTTTGTGTGTATACATAGGGGTTAAGGATGACAGTTTACTATGTGGACTGCTCACATCTGATTATCTCCACTCCCCCCCCACCCCCCCTTTCTTTACCCTTCCCGCCCATCTCGCTGCCTCCCTGTCCTTCCTGCAGGGGGCACTGTGCAGGGTTTGTTGTCTGATGTTCTGGGGAAGAGAGCTCCTGTAATAGCACTCAGTCTCCTGCTGGCCATGGGGGCGCTGGTGGGCTACAGCCGTAAGTCCCTGCTCTGGATCGCTGCTGCTGCTGCTGCTTATCTGTGTTGTCATTGGATGCATAGCCATTCTGCCATTTGTAGGATTTGCAGATTGGATAGGAAAGAGCTGACAATGCCGTGTGTGTGTGTGTTTGTTTCTTTGTAGATTCTCCAGATGACAAGGTGGTGAACGCAGCAATATTGGCCACCACAGGTGAAGGAAGAAACATAAACTCGCTCACTCACTCTCTCTTACACACTCAGACACACACACACACACATACATAGACACATGCACATCTATTCAAGGAAGGCAACTTCAAATTGTTAAAATGTGTAAAATATTATTAGATATTTTCAGTGACTAAAACCATTAATAGATTTTAAACACGGATCCCATCATATATAAATGATATATAAACATCAATGAAATGGCAGATTTTAGACATGGACATTATCATGTATCAGTTACCTTATTCAGCTACCTTATATACCTTATATATCATATACCGTTATATAGCAACATGAATTCAAACTAGCCAACACACACACACACACACACACACATACACACACTTTCAGGCGAACTCACAAACTGTTGCCGATGTTGTGTTGGTGTTACAGTGATGATGGTGATAATAATGATGGTGATATTTATATGATGATGGTGATGATAATGGTGATTGTGATGCTGGTGATGATAATGGTGACGTTGATAATGGTCTTGCGATGCAGGGTTCTTCATCGGCGGGCCATCCAACATGATCTCCTCAGCGATCTCGGCAGACCTGGGCCGACAGGAAGCACTACAGGGCCAGCAGGAAGCTCTGGCCACTGTCACCGGTATCGTGGACGGAACAGGAAGCATCGGGGCCGCCGCCGGACAGGTAGGAGGGGTTGGGGTCAGAACTAACACACATCTAGGTCGGTGGGTGGGGGTGGGGGGGGTGCATGGTGGGTAGAAGAGAGGTAGACATTACAAGAAAGTTTTAGGGGGGTGCACTGACAATTTAGTGGGGTGGGGCTGGGTGGGAGGGGGTGACTGGATGGGGGTAGAAGAGAGGACAGTACAGGAAAGTTGTAGGGGTGAAGAGTTCAGTGGGGGGTTGTTGAATCACACAATTGAACAGATGTCAGTAGAACTTTAAACCAACTGAGCAAAGTTGCCCTCCCTACGGAGGCATTAGCTAGCTCCAAAAGTTTGTAAAATTTGCCCGCAAGCACCCTGCTTCCACAGGTTTTCAGGTCATATCACATGGTACCATTTTGGTGACATCCTACAACATCCAGATGACTTTTGGTCTGACAGGATTTCTAACCATCATGCCCTCAACCCAGAGTGCATTACTAGATGTAGTTAAAGCAGCACTATGCAACTTTTTTATTTAATCAATCATGTTCATAAGTCGGTAGATGCTTAAATGAGCCATTACCAGGTGAATAAAGATTTTGTTGCATTGAAGTATTGGTTTCTCTCCTCTTAGTATCTGGTGTCCCTGATCGAGAGCAAGTGGAACTGGATGTGTGTGTTCTACTTCTTTGTTGTCATGGTGAGTATTGCCCTTACACACACACACACACTGCTGGGTGGTATGTGGTGATGACAGGGAGTATCAGCGTTCCAGCAAGTTGAAGTCATAGTATTATAGACGGTCATTGGTTAAACCCTTATATTTTGGGTATACCAAGATGTACTCATAGGCTTAAACTCATGCTTGCCATGTTGGTACACCCAAGATGAATACAGAAGCCTCACCCCATGGCTTCACTTTCAGTGAATTGCTCACACCACCTCCAGTTGTACTACCTCCATGGTAGGGTGATGAGCTCTGTGTTTTTTCACCCTACAGACAGGGGGCAGTGTTTTGTTCATCATGCCCCTCCTCGTGCGGGAGCTGCGCTCCATGTGTAGGGACCGCCAGGCGCAGACCCACCAGCTGTGACACACTCATGCAACACTATGGCAACGCATCACCAAGACAACGCCTCACCTTGGCAACACCGCACCATAGCAATGCCATACTATGACGCTGGTTCAACGGTACACCGTAGCAATGACACACTGTGGCAATGCCATACCAGTGGTCGCAGTGCCAGCCAGGGCTGTCCACTGATTGCAAGGGGCCTAACGCCAGAAGAAGAAAAAATATTTGGGTGTGTTTGCGCTTTGTGATTTTTTCATAATTGAAGACATGCGCTTTGTCTATACATAAATCTTTTTGTGCCACAGCCACCTATTACAAGTTCTAATTCTAGAAGATGTAGAATAGTGGCCTCTTGATCAGGCCACTATTCTTTGTCTGTATTAGCCCACATGCTAACCAGAGCCACTATTCTTCATCTGTTAGCATACATGCTAACCATTTAACCAGAGCCTCTACTGTACATCCACATTAGCTCACATGCTAACCTGAGCCTCTGTTGTCCGTCCATGTTAACCCACCTGCTATTAGCACTGGTTTAGATGCCACATGGCCACTCCAAATCCACTATTGTCTTGCGAGGCACTCTGTGCCAGCGCCTTGTTGATGTCAGCTGTGTCTGTAAGCGTTGATCTAGACATTGGTTGTTTGTTTATTTAAGCGTTTATGTACAGACATTGGTTCTATGTTGCCTTGACCCATTTGTCTTTTTTTTAACTCATTTTACGTGTTTTTAGACGTAATCATCTCTGTTCAGTGGCCTATTCTGGGGGTGGTGTTGGGGGGCGGGTCTTTCCTTCTCTCTGTGCCCTCTTCATTGGCTCCTCTGACTTTGGCTGTCTTACAGCTGGCTAGCTTAACATGACGTCAAATAAGATGAGATAGAATGTACGGCTACAGTTTAAATCACCGCTGTCAAATCAGAAAGCAGCCAGCAAAATCTTGCTAACAATGATAGCATAATCCGTTCTAAATGTCAGGCACTAGAACCTCAGCAGGGCATAAAAGGGCCATACAGAAGGATAATGTGACAATAAGACTACAAAAAATAGTTTTAATGTTAAAAGCAGAGTGTTGAATCTAGAATCTTTGGTAAAAGTCGTTGAAGAGCTGATACTGATTGGTCTACAATGTTAACATGTCACACAGGCTAACAAAATAAGCCAGTATGTTTCAGTCAATGGAAAAACTGCCAAGATTGCTATCTCCCGTCTTATAAGAACATCACTGCTGAAACCTTAGTGCAGGGCCTTAGTGCTCAATGCAGGGCATTGAAACCTCAGCCTGCTGCTCTCTTATTTGATGGTGGAAATCTCATCCAATCTCTTTTGATGTCATGTCAAGCCAGCCAGCTGTAAAACAGCCTAAGCCGAATGAGCCCAATATCAGCTGCCATCCCTGTCACCCGCTACCTTCACACCTTTGCCTGACACACACGCACACTTTCTCTTGACTACACTGTACCAAACCCCAGACACACAAAACACATGATCATCTCATTAACTCTCAGTACTGATCCTCACTGGGGACTCTCTAAAGCCTTCATGCTGCGTCCCACCTTTAATGGCGGGTGGGAACTGGGAAATGGGATGGTGACACATCTGTGTAAAAACAATCCCCAGTTGCATATCCTTCATTTGACACCCAGTCTACTGTTCAGTGTTTGCATCACTGTTATCAGGCCCAAAAAGACATCACATGGGCATGCACACACATACACACACCTAGGGTGAGTCAAGACCCCTCTTACACACATAGTTTTCTTTTTTTTCTTCACATTTGTTGTAATTTTATTATTCTTTTTGGTTTTTAAACCTGTTACTGGTAAGAAATTATGCTTGTTTTATACGTCTTGATGATTGCGCTGGTCAATTTATGTTGTAGTAATTAACTGAATGTTCGTAAATGTAATTATGTATATGAACATGTATATGTAATTATGTATATGTACATGATGCCAATCGTTGTGGGACCTCAAACACTCAGGGATGTTGGGCACTCAGGGGCAATGCTAGCATTATGCTACACTGGCATCACATTATGCTGCTGTTGAAGCAAAGCAGTCGCCATATTGACACGGGGCAGGTTATGTTAACCTGTATGGCTACAATGAATTTCTTGGACTTGCTTGCTAATATAATTTCCTTTTAATCTTATAGTTATGATTTTTTTAGCTCAGAATTTTGGCTTTTAATCTCTGACTAATTATCATTTTCTATCATAGTTTTGATTTCGTTAATCATAACTTTGACTTTACCATAATTTGTAACATAATCACTTTCTGTCTGTTCATTTTGACCTTTTTATATAATATTTTTTACTTTACATAAACATCTTTTACTGGTGAAAATGGGCTTCCATACACATCCTTATGCAAAAGTCCAACATTTTTCCATTTGATCTCAGTATGTTTGAACCATAGGCTGTATAATCTGCTTAAAATTGCCCCGTGGCAAGATGGTGGCGTTCTAGACGCATGCTGACAAGCCGAAGCCAGCATCTCGTTAGTATACAGATGTATGTTCTACACTACAGACTTAGCTAATAGCTCATTTAGCTTTTGGGTCACTTGGCAGCAATGCTCCTGATCATCTCACCTGCTGCAGAATTGTGAATAGTGTGCTAAACACAATGTAGATTACAATAGGGTATACTAGCCTAGCTCTAGGCCTTCATTGCCGTATTACTGCTAGGCTGTGCTAGTGTTAGCATCCATTACCGTGCTACCACTAGGCTTTGCAAGCATTAACCTTCATTAGCATACTAACGTTAGTCTCCTTTACCACATTAACGCTAAACTGTGCTAGCATTGATGTGTATCAGCATTAGCCCCTGCAGGAAGCTAGTAGCCTGATTGTGTTTTATGTTTACAGTGGGTCTGTTTTCTGTAAGCGCTTTAAATCAAAAGAATGTTGACCTGTGAGTTTTGCTTTGAAGTTTTTCAACAGGACTTTACCTTTTTACCACTAATGTGGCTCCGTGTCATCTTTTTTTATGTGTGTGTGTGTGTGTGTGTGTGTGTACAGTGTAGAATTGTGTAAATGTCTGTGTCCTGTGTGTGTGTTTGTACATGTATGCATTGAGTGTATGCCTGTTAAATATGTTAGCCGTGTTATAATGCTGTAAACGTTTAACAAATGTTAACATATAGGGAGGGAAAGTAATCTCATCGCCCCCTGCTGGCAACATTCCTACTGCTTCAATGGGACTCAAATTTTATTAAAATTACATTTTGGTTCACACTCCGAAATTAAGTGATTGGTATATGATATGCATGTCTGATAAATGTATTGATTCTTGCTATCATACTTAATTTTTGAATTGTTAGTGTGTGTGACTTCAGGAGAAGAAGAGGAAACTCTCAGTGTTGGTAAATGATACCAATTTATAGACCAAAAATATTTTTGATGGATAAGTTTAGTGTGTGTGTGTGTGTTTGTGAGGGTGTATACAGTATATCTGTGTACATGTTTGTGTTTGTGTATAGTAGGTGTCCTTTAACAAAACACTTAAATATAAGCTGTGATTTGATGTAGGGAAACAGCAATTTTAGATGAGTAATTTTTAGTAGCAATTTTATGCCTTAGTACTTATACTTAGTACTTTATTTGGAAAACAAGTCCAAAGAAGGAATTCTTCAGATGGAGCTTTGGCGCCCCCTATATGATGTGGCCATGTACTCCCTCAGCGACCCTAATTAGTTACAACATTAATCTGACATACACATCTCTGATGACACTGATAAGGACCAGCCTTTTAGACAGAATTACAGCAAGGAAGTTTAATGAACCATTTGTACAGAGGATGCTGTATCCACAGCGCTGCACTGTGTGCTCTCCCACCTGGTCAGCAAGAACACATATGCACAAATGCTGCTTCTTGATTTCAGTTCAGCATTCAACACTGTGGTCCCCTTCAAGTTAATCACCAAACTTGTCAATCCCGGAATCAGTGCCCCCCTCTGCAACTGGATCATCGACTTTCTGACCAACAGACCCCAGCATAAGTCTGGCCACAACCTCTCCACCACCATCACACTGAACAGTGGCTGTGTACTCAGCCCATTCCTGTACTCCCTCTTCAACCATAACTGCAGGCCTATGCATGGATCCAACTCCATTGTCAAGTTTGCAGATGACACCATGGTGATTGGACTCATTACAAACAATGAAGAGTTAGAGTACAGGTTTACCACTTAGCTGCCTTGTGGGCTAACAATAACCTACTCCTCAACACCAGCAAAACCAAGGAGCTCTTAGTGGATTTTAGGAAGGAGAAGGGAGACACATACACCCATCCACATCAACAGCATGGCTATTGAAGGTGTCTTAAGCTTTAAATTCCTGGGGATTCACATCTCTGAGAACCTGTCATGGACAATTAACACCTCCAGCCTGGTTAAGAAATCCTATCAACGACTCGTCTTCCTGGAGACACTGAAGAAGAACCACCTGTCCACTGACATCATGGGTAACTTCTACTGTTGTGTGACAGCATCCTAACCAACTGTATCACAGTCTGGTATTGGAACTGTCTGTCCCCTGCCGCAAGGCACTATAGAGGGTGGTGAAAACCGCATGACAGGGACTCCACTACCTGCTGTCGAGGACATCCAGAAGAAGTGATGCCTACACATGGCTCCTAACCATACACTTTTTTAACTCCTCCCCTTCAGAAGGTGCTTCGGGAGCCTTCAGACTAAAACCAGCAGGTTTAGGAACAGTTTCTTTCCCACAGCTGTTTCTCTGCTGCACTCCACCCCCCGCTGAACCTCCATGTCCCCCTACCATGCCACTACTCTTGCCCCCCTCCTTCATCTCTCCCAATGTCATTGAATGTACTCTACCCAATCCCTTCATCCATTTGCAATTCATCCAAACCACATATGTAAATATTGTCAATACTGTATATCATGAATATGTGTTCATAGTACATCTGATATATATCTTTTTATTTTTTATAGCACACTTGTATAACTGTTCATATACTGTATATTGTGTCTTCATATATATCATATATATTCACATATTCACATATTTATTCATTTATAGCATACCCGTGTACTTTTTTACAGCACATCATGTATTCTAATAGCTCAACTGTATACTGTTTTTGTAACTGTTTATATTCATCATGTATATTAATACCTAATTATTCCCACCTGTTCATACTGCCCTATTTATTTGTACATAATTCACAAATAATTTGTACATATATTGTTTCATATTGTATGAACTGTATTTATTGCACTTGGCCTACGTACACCTAGTGTTTATACACTAGTTACTCTAACACAAACAATACATAACAGGCTCTATGGTAATGTATAGCCTTTATTAAAAAGACACACAGTCTGATGTCATAATTAATGGCCTTTATTTATAAACATAGTATGATGACAGGATTAATGGCACAGATATTCTAAGACTAGAATATCTTAGAATATCTGTGTTAATGGCCTTTACTCATAAACACAAAGTATGATGTCATAATTGATGGCCTTCGTTAAAAACACAATATGATGTCATAAGTGTTGGTTGGCCTTTATTAAAAACACTCAGTATGATGTCATAATGAATTACCTTTATTTATAAACACACAGTATGATGTCATAATCAACAGAACTACACACTGCATGTCTGGTCAGTTTGGACCAGCAGGATAATGATGACAGAGAGACATGAGCACTGTCCACACACACACACACACACACACACACACCAACACAAACACACCAGTCATACATGCACATGTGACTCTCAGTAATACACATAGCTTTACTCTGTTTCAATACAATAAAATAGTACTCTTTTAAACCCCTTTAAATTGTTTGCTATATAAATTATATATCTTTGTCGAAGTGAGTACAAAACTGTCATGAAGGCATGCAGATACACAGAATACTCTGTAGGGGGCGCCACTACTGGACGTGGGGAAGACGAGCATGAGCCAGCAGAGCCACACACACACACACACACACACACACACGCACACACATTAAAGACTGGCTGTTTAACCTTTAAGGTATCCTACAACATGTACACACACATACACACAGTCTGTGAGTTCACCCTGTGCAACCAGTGTTTCTGGCCTAAAGGTGAGACCTTCAGAGGCACTTGGCTCAAATAGTGCAAAGAAAACAGTGCCTCCATGAGTTATGAGAACAGCGCTACCATGAGTTAGTTTTGAGGGACACGGGATCCTCTGCCCTGGACATGATATCACTAGCAAAGATATTCTGTAGATGTTAGATATTTCATAGATATAACAGATCCCATAGGTATTACATACATACTATTGTATGATAGGATTACGATAAGTTAGAATATACTTCTAATCAGGCACCAGAGTCAGCAGAGCATAACATAACAACAAACATAATATGACACACTTAGGAAGAACATAATAGTGATAAAAGAAACACAGATAAACACACTGATACGAATAACACATCTATGCTACACATGGCTGGAAGCTGCTATGCCTTTAGAAATTAGGTGGTGTGTGTGTGTGTGTGTGAGAGTGTTTGTGAGAGGGGGACACTTAACTACACCATGTCACACAGATTCTTTACAGAAGAAGTACAGTTACAGATGGATTGTGTATATTGTGTCCTGAAGTAAGGCATACATTTCTTTCTCACAAAAACAGGAGAGACAGGTGCAGAACATTTTAGAGGGAATGTTGGGCTATAGTGGCACCATCTCCAGACACACAATCTCTCACGCACACACACAAAAACTAGGGCAGGGGTTTAGAGGAGGGACTATGTTTTTGGGAGAGGTAGACACTTAAAAGTATGGCTATTCATTCACACACTCATTTTAGCGCTGCTGTTAGACCAAAGACCTATGAGTATATTTGCGTGTGTGTGTGTATGTGTGTGTGTGTGTGTGTGTGTCTATGGGGTAGATCATGATGAGGGTGATGAAGGTAAGGGTGTTGCATTTTGGGTCTTTGTTCTAGCAGCAGTTTAAAAAACTACAAAGCTCAATGCTTTGCTTAACTATAGCTGCCAATGAAGTACTTACACACACACACACACACACACACACACACACACACACACACACACACACACACACACACACATTCATCAAAACAATAGCACACAGCTACAGAACAGCATACATGCTGGTTTAAATTCCCTGCTTAGAGGATACACACACACACCCACACACACACACATTCCCTTCATCTAGAAATACACTGACACACAGAGAGAGGAGGCCATGCTACATCATTAGCATTAACATGATTAGCTTCAAACTGGAACGCAAGCACACACCATTTGAACACATACACACCATTGGAACACACACACACCAAAGGAACTTCGTCTTAGAGGGAGGTCATTCCCATACACACACACACATTATTGTCATACAATAATTGGCATTATTGTCTTGGTTCACAGCATAACAACACAAGTAGGTGCGTAATTGAGACAATGTCACACAGGTAAAGGGTCTAAAGGTCAGATTTTGTAATGGGGGGGGTTCTGTGTGCGTATGTGTTAGGGGAGAGTCCGTTCGCTACAGACAGCAAGTGTTTCCACTCAGGTTGCCATGGCGATGCCAGTGGGTCCTGCGGTTGTGTATCGCCTCCTACTGGCGTGGAGGAGCTTTTTGATGTAGGCGACGCCTCTTCCTCACCGTGAAGAAATCTGACAACACAACATGCACACACGAGTCAGGACACACACACATTTAAAAACACACACGCAGAATGTACACAAACACACATACATTATGCAAAACATGCCAAACACACACAAACACTCATACACACACATGCAAACCACACACACACACAAACATAAGAACATACACAAAGGGCATACACTGAGGAGGAGAGAAGACAGATAGAGAGAAGAGACGAGAGAAGGACAGAAAGGGGGAGAGAGGAGAAAAGACAGGAGAGAAAAAGTGAGAGAGAAGAGTGGAAACAGAAAAGGGGAGAAAAATGATGGGAAAAAGGAACGAGGGGAGAGGAAGAGAGGGTGAAAGAGGGGAGGGGAATAGAGATGAGGGGGAAGACCAGTAAGGGGTAAAGAGGGAAGAGGGTGAAGAGAATAGAATTAGGGGGAAGAGAGGGGAAAAGAGAAGAGAGGATAGGTGAGATGATGGGGATAGGGAAAGAGGAGAGTGACTGACCTGTGATGCTGGCCTGTTTGTGTGTGGTTGTCATGGAAACGGTACTGAGAGCACTGATGCTGCGCTTGAGGCCCCTGCTGCCCCGCGTGGGAGATCCCTCACTAGAGGAGCAGGGGGAGGGTGAGGAGGAGGAGGAGAAGGAGGAGGATGAGGAATGTTCTGGAGAGGAAGAGGAAGAGGAAGGGCCTGTGCCAGTGTTCCAGCCCCCTCTGGCCACTCCCCTCACCACACGGCTGTGGTAGAATGCTGGCACATCCTTGCTCCGGAGCTCCTCCCACTGGATGGCATGGCCAGGGGTGGGGCTGGGGGCTGGGCGGTCGGACAGGAAGTCGAAGTCCCAACGGCGGGTGGCCGAGTCCACACTCATGTGCAGCAGCCGCTGGAAGTCCTGCTGGAGCTGCTGGTGGTCCACTGGCCCAAAGAGGCGCCGCCGTACGCCACAGCGCCCCCTGGCCTCCTCCAGGGGAACTACAGCCTCCGCCTCAGATGACAGCAGCGCCATGAGACTACAGCAAAGAGGGGGATAGAAGGAGAGAGGAGTAGAGCGAAGGTAAGAGGGAAGGAAAGAGAGAAGATAGAAAAAGAAAAGACAGAGGAAACAGAAAAAGAGAGAGTAGAGGCCAGTCACACAACTAGAAAAAGAACAAAACTATGACAGAATAACCTAGTATATACACACACCTACCATACTATTACACTTTTATTCACACACATGCTCTAGTACCATGTGTGTACCATGTAATGTGTTTACTACTATAAATATAGTTTACACACATTTACACAATACACCAGTGCTCTCACACACACATCTTTCATAGTTTGGACAACCACAAAACAGTTTTTACACACACACACACACACATCTTTTATAACATATGTGGGTCATATGTGGGTGTGTCATGCTGGGTGTGTCTTGTGATATGTGGGTGTGTCCCGATGGGTCTGTCTTGCCATAATGTGGGTGTGTCCTGTCATTTGCAGATCTGCCCCCGTTACATGAATCTGCAACTTGGAATTACAAAACGGACCCCAACACTTAGCCTAGATTTTTGGGAAACATCAGCAGGGCAGTAAAACTTTGCCTGGTCATTTTTTCCTCACTAATAAATGAATAAGTGACTGGGAGGCGTCTTTAGGAACGCTGGAGCACTTACGCGGGAAAAAGTGCTCGTGTCCCTTTCAAACTGCTCGTTTTCGCTGTACAGAATAGAAAAACATCATTCTGCTTACCGGTACTCTTTCTTAAATTTACCTCAGAGCTTGGGCTTAAACAGACCCGGGTCTCTTCAGGCAATAACACCGTTTGCTTTATGGCCAAAATAATAGGCTACGTGACTGCTGATTTCTCGCTGAAAAAAATGGCTATAATGCCATACAAATGTGTTTACAACATGTCCATCTGTCATCAGTAAGTAGTTGGTAATTATGACGTGGGCTCCGCTTGACTACATAATCGAGGCTGGTTCACTTCTCATATAGAATTCAGGCTGCACGGATTGGGGTTTATAAGGTAATTCAACTGGACATGCATAAAAACGGCACTTTGTAGAAATTTAGGTCAGCGTATCGATGCCAATTTCCCATTAAATCAAATCGAATCAGCTCTTTGAGTTAAGGCTGCCGACCACTCTCAGGGTATGCTCCGCCTCCGGAGAAAGTTGTTTTCGTGAAGAAAAGTAGGCGCGGAAGAGACAGTCTCAAATTACTACTACTCCAGACCCCATCAGACACGCAAGACACACTACCCACAAACACGATAAAAACCACACGCTGCTACTCGCAAAAAAAGGGAACCAAGTGAAAATGAGCAAAAAGTGGAAGAAAGGTGTCTCTTCTATAATCTCTTATGTCTGCCAGGAGTAAAAACTAGAGCTCGGCATGCAACGTCTAAAAAACGAAGTGACGCACTTCTAAATGATTGCGCTTCTACAGATGTGGGTCAATTCTGTGCAAGCATAACACCACACCGAGCTACTGTGCGCATAAAAGAAAAAAAAATCAAATTAACACACGCACACATAAAACAGCCGACTCTGTGACACAGTTTACTTCTATTAGTTGTAGTAGGACAGCAGGAGAGATGTGTCAAATCCTGTGTCAAGTTTGGCCACTCTGAATAAGGTGGCCCACTATCTGCTGAAATCTTGATATACTTTTCAAAATGTTTTACATAGATGGATGAATTTCAACTTACCGGTTACTCCCACAGATAGTATTCGAAGTTCAAAAGTTGATTTGAATAAGGTGATTTGAAGAGGCTGCGTTTATATGAGCTGTAACCGTTTATGCAGATACCTCCACTGAACTCGGTGATGATGCCCGTCGCGGCAGATTTAGCCCATAGGTTTGGCTACTTAATCCCGGACTTGTTTGTTTTGGGTGTTGGGGAGCGTGGGACATCCCACTGTCACAGATTATCACGTGATGGACGGCTCGTGGGACAATCTGTAGGCTAGTCTATGCGAGGGCAGTGTCCGCGAACAACAACAACAACAACAGCAGCGACGCCCAACGCAGCATCCAACACCAAGTTCTGCGTCCCTCTAGTCACCTGCAGAAGAATACTCTTCTTAACACCTCCGAGACTAAACTAAACTTTTAACACAAACTCTCTCACACGCCTGATCACAAGTGTCGTAGGCACAGGTCTGCTCCGTCGTCCTGATCCCGCAACTGTGGATGTATCGGACCTTGGTGGGCAAGGCTCTCTCACAATCTCTCACTGTGCGCACGGATGCACGGGGTTCTGCCTCTTACAGCAGAAGTAGGTCAAGAGTGGGGGACGGGAGGGGCACCCTCGGCCGCGAATGCAGTGTGACACAGATTCTCGTGTTTTGCTTGCATCACGTTTTGACTTGGCACTACGCCAGCGCAAGGAGTCACGTTGAAGTGCAACGTGACAAAAAATAAAGTGGGCTCCTATGTCGCATGTTCTCCCGCAATTTTTGGTGTAGAATTTTTTTTACCTCCAAATGAAAGTCTGGATAGTATAGCCTAGTGTCTTTTTGCAGTCTTTTTATTTATTGCAGGTCGAAACAGGGGAAGATGTTTTGCATGTAATTATTATTTCAGTCTTCATCCTCTTCATAATCTCAATTTAATTCAAATGGCTTTACTGAGAAGACAAACTTATTGTGTTGTCAAAGCATGCAGGCAAACAACAATATGATTGCCATCTCTCTTACTTTCTCTCTCTCTCTCTTTCTCTCTCTCTCTCTCTCTCTCTCTCTCTCTCTCTCTCTGACACACACACACACACACACACACACACACACACACACACACACCTGTCTCCCAATCTCTATTTCTAAATACAAAAATTAAGAGAATACGAATAAAGGAAAAGAACAAGGAATAATAAAGACTAACAGGTAAATAGTTATTTTTAAAATAAATAATTAATTAATACATTTGTAGAGGCTAGGATGGGAGAAAGAGAGAGAGAGATTATGTCTGCCCCTTGTCCATATCCTTAATTATATGCTTCTTGTCTTATTTTGTGGCACATAGGTATACACTGAGCAGCAAGCTCTGCAGTATGTGTCTGTTCACCTCTAAGGATTGTATGTAGGCCTATCATCGTTATTCAGTTATGAGAAAAAATGGATTTGTTTTGTTACATTTTGTATAGATGATTTCTTTTGATGCATTTCAAACACCTGTAAGTTGATCTCTCTTTTTCTCTCACATTCTCTCTTTGTATATGTGTGTGTGTGTGTGTGTGTGTGTGTGTGTGTGTGTGTGTGTCTGTGTATGTGTGTATGTGTGTGTGTGTGATGACCTTTAGCTGATGTAATTAGTCACTGATGTAAATCGGCACCGCCTCAGTTAGGTCTTTTGCAGTCTCCAAGCTGCAGTGTGTGCATGTGTGTGTGTACAGGTCTGCTGGTGTGCCATATTAGGCCCTACAGCTGTGTGTTCACTGATAACAGAGGCAGACTCCTCTGCTTCACAAGGCAGCACAGTATGTGGGTGTGTCCTCTGTGTTTGTGTGTGTGTGTGTGTTTGTTTTGCCAAACTGAGGGCATTGTTTCTCTGTTTGCCCAGTTGTTTATCCCCTTATAATTAGCGTGGTTCATCCCGCCTGTGTAGGAGTCTGGGTGTGTGTGAGTGGGTGTGTGAGTGTGTGTGTGTGTGTGTGTGTGTGTGTGTGTGTGTGTGTGTGTGTGTGTGTGTGTGTGTGTGCTTGAACTGTACGCATGTGTGTGTTTCTGTTTGTGTGCATTTCTATCTATTTACTGTTGCAACACTGCTCTTTTTTCATTGGCAGGAATAGTGTATTGTTGTGTGTGTGTGTGTGTGTGTGTGTGTGTGTGTGTGTGTGTGTGTGTGTGTGTGTGTGTGTGTGAGTGTGTGTGTGTTCGCATGTGTGTGTATATACAGGAGTTTATCTGAGCACCAAAAAATGGAGGAGACTTTAGACGTAGGGTGATAGTGCAGAACAACTCCTTACACACACACACACACACACACACACACACACACACACACACACACACATATATATATATATATATATATATATACACACACATATGCACACACCCACACTCAAATGACACATGGATACACACATACACACATTTGAATTGTAACAAAACAATACATGTGTGCTATTTGTGTGGAATATTATTTTTTTGATGATTCGTTGTATACATCTGCAGGAAAGCAAACACTGTAAATAGATTTCTGCAACATTTGTATTTGCAATTCTATTATCATTTCTTTTGTTGCGTTCCCTAGAAGGCTGCATGGGTAAATCAGGGTGAAAATACACATTGAAGATGACTGTATTTAAATTGGTCAGTGTGTGAGCATGTCAAAGTGTATACATGTTAGTGTGTGCGTGCGTGCACTTGTGTGCGTGTTTGTGTGTGTGCTTGTGTGTTGCTGCAGCTTTGGGTAATTCATATGGTGCCAGCAGGGGCGTAGTCAGAAATCCTAAAATGGGTGGGCCCAGGGAAGGTAGGTTATTTTATTACTGTACTAGAACAGTCAAACTTATAGAGCATTCTAATTTGGTGGGCCTGATTGAAAAGTGGGTGGGCACCCACCCATGGCTATGCCTATGGGTGGGCACCCACCCATGGCTATGCCTATGGGTGCTAGTGTGGGTGTGTCTATGTGTGTACAGTGCCGGACAAAAGTCTTGTCGCTTATCCATTTTGTAGAAACAAAAGTTTATAACCTTACTTTTAATTAATCCATTGGTTTTAGAAATGTCTCATATGAAAGCTAAAACCCTCCAAAATTATGTTACAGTTTTTCTCCATCGGTTTGGCTCATTTCTTGAAACTGAGATTACATTCCTATAACTATAAGGTCATTTGGCCAAACATTCTTACACTTTTGCGCAACACTTCAGATAACCAGCAAAATGTCATATGTCTGTAAAAACTGTTCATTCATTCTTCAAATACAAATCCATTTCCCATTTAAATAGTCAACACCATGAAAATGACACAGATCCTTCTCAATTGCTAGGCTCATTTTCACTCATTAAGTACTTTTGTCAAAACTAACTGGATGGTTCAGCACAACTACACGGATCACCTGCAAATGCTGATATCTCTCCCAAAACAGTTTACCCATGTGTCAAAACTAAATTTCCTTCTCTAATAAATAGTCAGTGCCCCCAAAATGCATTGTCTATTTGGCATTGTGTAAGCACTGCAAGTCAAAATGCTTAGACGTTTTGTCATTATAGGTCTAGCTACACCACACACACTGCACTCATTCTGCCAAGGAAATTGTAACTATTTTTATTCACACATAAAGTAAATTTCACGCATTAGAGAACCTAAAAGGAAAATGTATACAGTATTCTGTAAAAAAAATCAAAATAAAAATTGTATCATGTCACTGCAATCGGCACATTGGCGCCCCCTAAGCTTGCTGAGAAGGTGCCATGCACAGAAGTAGTGTGACTCTCTGCCTTGGGGGTGGGTGGGGCAAAGAGGTGGTCTTGCCTGGGGAGTAAAACACTGTAGAACCACCACTGAGCATGGTGTTCGCAAACTCTCCACCTGCAAGCGGAGAAAAACTCCTCAATAGGATTGAGTAACTGAGAATATGGTGGTAGTAACACATGCATCCTTGGATGAGTGGTGGACCATGGCACGGTGGAAGTTCATATTTCCTCACACAATGACAAAGTGTGGTAGGTGGGGCCCTTCGAGACCCCTCTCATTTTCGGGGACTAAATCCATATAAAGATTATCCAGGAAAAGGAGGAGCTTCTGGGTGCTGTACGGGCCCAAGCTTGCAATGTGTGTGGCCACACCATTTTCAGATGTGGCCGCACACATTGTAATATTTCCCTCTCACTGACCCGGGACGTCCACTGTGGCCTGTGGGCCAAGGATGTTTCGGCCGCGCCTGTGGCCCTTGGCCAGGT
This sequence comes from Setipinna tenuifilis, assembly GCA_030347295.1. NCBI lineage: Eukaryota > Metazoa > Chordata > Actinopteri > Clupeiformes > Engraulidae > Setipinna > Setipinna tenuifilis. The sequence goes on from CM059274.1 coordinate 8,239,536, forward strand.
TGAAACTAGCTTCATCAACAAATAAGAGTGTTGTCATGAATTTATGACATGCTCCAAAAAATGTATACTATATTGTATTATATCCTTAACTAATTTTGACAATTCAACAGACTATTCTGCATATGATGACTTAAACAATGAAGTTGCGCTGACATGTTTTGAAGAGAATGACCATTACACTGAGAAACGACTAATTGGAATAGATCGTCAAGATCAATGCATTTGGAAAATGTGCTAAATGTGGGCTAATTGTGTTAACTGTAGGTAAGTGTACATAACCATTTGCAAAGATGCACTAGACTAGCATTTTAAAATTTGATGAAAGCAATGAGAAATGCCATTCTGTTGTGACAAAATGCAAGTTGGTTTGGGGATTTGTCCATGTTGTTTTGAGAATGTCATCTCAGTTTCAAAAAATGAGCCAAACCGATGGAGAAAAACTGTAATATATTGAAAATAAATTTGCTTTACTGAAGAAAGATTGATCATTTAATGAACACAGACAAGTCAGATTTTGGCAAGACAAAAGTCTTGTCGCCTTGTCATATGATGCATCCAATCCTAGATTACAGCCTCACCTGTGATCAGTTATTGATCAATCAATTAGTGGATGTGTATAAAAAGAACCCCAGCATACCAGACCTTCACATCAACTCCAACTTGCCCTCTGACAACATGCCTAAGATGCACCCTGAGATCAAAGCATTAATTATCAAGAGGGTGAAGACCAGATCCACTGCTGAGGTGGCTGACACCTTCAATGTGTCTCAGCGTCAAGTACAAAGAATAAGAAAAAGATCTGAATAGACTGGAGATGTTTTTGACAAGCCCAGGTCCGGCAGACCCTGCTAGACAACTGCTCGGGAGGACCGTTTGTTCCAAGGCCAGCACCTTTTCCACTGCAGCAGAGCTCCACCAGGCCTGGTCACCTCAAATCCGTGTCAGAACAGTTGGTAGAATTCTGTCTCAAAATGTCCTCCATGGTCGAATCAGTGCACAGAAACCAGCACTAAACAAAAGGCAATTAGAGTTTTTTTTCAACCATTTACACACAAAATCTTTATATAGCACACAATTTCCAACGCCTTTCACTCAAACATCACAACTCCACATCAAATCATCAAACCCATACACACATTCTCAGCCTAGACACAGTTTTCAATTTAGCTATTCACTTGTTTCAAATCAATACATACAAATCTCTACTTAACACACAGAAATCTAACAGGAAGTAACATGATTTCCTTTTTCAAACACAACCACTCAAAATGGCACACTTATTGATCAGTGCTTTCTGTCTTTGTATGTACAAACAATAACTGCTTTACTGAACACCCATTTTTCTATTGTCAACCTGTCTCCATGCTAAACATTTCTCAACCCAAGCAAAGAATTCTTCTCAACATGACACTGGAAAATATATGATCACCACCTGCATGTCTAACTTCCACTTCACCAGGCAATAGAAAAAGCATGTGGTGACATTGATGCTGCCTGTATCCAAGGTTGGATATGTCACACAAGAAGATTTTTTCCTCAGTGTTTGGCAAGAGAAAATATAGCATGCGATACGAATAAAGTATTTTGGCCAGACCCAGCCAGGAGAGATGGACCCTAAACACACACGCAACTAGCTGCCCCCCATCAATGCCAACCTAGCACAGCACACCTTATGCCTACCACATTTTTTTGGCTGCTACTGTAATATCACGTCATATGTATAAAATGTTTTTCCATTCATAACCACCAGCTACAGAGCTTTGATACAAGCCATGCCCTGTCTAGCGTGTTTGCTTTAGTATGTCACTTGTAATTGTTTTGCACATTGTGTAATGTGAATGCACATGTGTATCCTAGTGTGTTTGTCCACGTGTGTGTGTGCACATGTGTGTAAGTATGAAAGTGCGTAAACACATAGACATGAGAAACTACACAAAGTGTGTGTGGATAGTGTGTGTATGCACTATTCTGTATCTGTTTTGTTCATACTGTGTTTTACCGTAACAGTTTCGTGTACCACCAATTGCTACAGGTGAAATATTGTCTCATCTCACTATGTACTGTGTATCTATTTATTTAGAAAATTAGAGTAAATATTTTTCGTTCCAAAATTGTTTGTGTTGATTTCCACTTGCATACTACCATATTTTCACTCTTGTATGGCAATATATCAAAACATCCAAAAAACAAAAGTGTCTTAGATTTAGACCAATAGTGTGTAAATGATATACACAGGTATGTAAGGCTATGGAAAATGTGTTTATAACATGAGACAAATGCTTGCTTTTGAGATGTGTTTAGAATATTTTGAATACTGTGTTTCATTTTGCAACAGCACTTTTTGCAATTTGTGTGAACAATAATTAAATTTGTGTGTAGAGTTTTGAGAAAAGCACATAGAGTTTTGAAAACGTGTGTAAAAGGTTGAAAAAAACTGTAAAAAACATTTGGCAAGGCCCACAGCCTGCTAAAAGGATGGACGCTGGAAAAGTGGCAGAAGATTTCTCAGATAAATCTTCGGTTGAATTACATCACAGCCACCGCAAATATTGCAGGGGATCTACTGGAGCCAGCATGGATCCAAGATTCACACAGAAAACAGTTACAGTTTTTTCTGAATGCTTACAGTTTTTTCTGATCGCTTAAGCACATTTTTTGCACCTATTGGCTGTTTTTGCAAAACTCTACACACAAATAACAAAACCTTTCACCAAATTAGCAAAACATTGTAGATACCTTGCAAAAGCTAACACATCTTGCTTAACTCTGCAAACCTTTGTAAAAATGGTGTTTTTGTACCAAACAGTTAACACAAACCATCATATTAGTTAACACACAATGCGGCAACTACACACTAATGGTATCAATGAAAAACACAAGTGGCTTTTGGTTTCTCTGTGCACAAGATATTTTCAGTTTGAAGTCATACACAGGTATCCAACTCAACACACAGGGATCCAAAGTTCAAGTATGGATGTTCATTTACACACATCAATACAAACATTTTTTTTTCAAACTGAAAACACAAGAAAACATACAGTAATTTTACTGAGAGAAAAAAAAAACAAACAAAAAAAAAAAACAAGAAGTCTACATCTTGTCGTCTCTCTGGGTCCAACCACAACATTTTGTCAAAATCAGCTGTAATGTTTTCTAGTCAAAGGCACTGACAAGAAAATATCTCTGGAGTGCAGTATCAAGGCCTGACATGAGGCCTAGTCAATGTCTGTGATGGCGTGCCATCACTAGGGTTGTGTGTATGCTTTGACAACCATACAAGCAAACCTGGCTCTGTGGTGTTGTGGTCAAAGTGCATGTTTGATACCCTGGAGGCCTGGGTTCAAATCCAGGTGGGGTGACTTTTTTCCCTTTACTACATTATCCCTGCATGCCTCTTCCAATGCCTGTAGAAGGACCATGCATTGATCTGGATGATGGTCATAGACCTTCTAGCGCAAGGCAGACAAGGAGAACAACACCATTTTGACTTATAGCTGCACACATAGTTATGCTACCATGTTGTCCGACATTGATTATGGCACGGTGTCCAACAATGTTTCTTGTTATAGTGAGACTGAAACCTGCCTCATCCACAAGAATCAGCTCATGACCTATGGCATCTGCCTTTAGCTCCATCACTCTCTGGAAAAGACAAAACAAATGCAGCACAGCAGGCCCATGCACAGCCCTAGAGTATGCACGTCCGGATTCAGTACCAATGCTGCTATAGCCGTATACCTTATGATGCTTGCTACACTGTAGCGGCTCAGATTAGGCTGAACCCATTGGCCAGCTTCCCTCAGGGTCATTCCACTGTCCACTAAAGTAGCTCTGATGTCGTCAAAAATTATATTTCTTACTCTTCTTACTCTTCTTACTTCCCTTTCCTCTTCCCTACCTCATCCTCCTCTTACTTTGTCACCTCCTCATCCTCTTCCTCTAACCACCTCCTTGTCCTCGTCCTCCTCTCCCTCTTGCTTTTTCACCTCCACTTCCTCATGCTCCTCTCTAACGCTCACTCTTCTTTATTCCAACATTGTACTCCACCTGTAAAAAGGGGTGCTGGGGGTGGCCAACACGAAACCAGGAAGGACTGTAGGAAATGGGGCTAGGTTGTGGATGTGACAAACACCACAGGTTGTCCGGCCAGAACAATGATGCAATGTCCCTTATTATGACACACACACGCCACTCTGATGAATGGAACCCAGGAAATGATCAGGAGGCTTTGCTACACAGTGAACCATGAAACCGTGGTTTACTAAAATATAAAATACAAAACAAGACATAAGTAAACATACATACAATAATGAAGAGTAAATGATATATACAATATATACAAGTATGTACAGATGAATGAATGCATAACTGCCTACAGCAGTCATACTGACCCAAAATGAATGCATAGCTGCCTACAGCAGTCATGCTAACTGAATGAATGAGGTAACTGTATCTTTAAGCCCTGCGCCACGGTGTATCTGCATGCACCGGGATGGAATGTGGCGGGGTTCTTAAATACAGCGTAATGATAATGTAACTGCTACACCGCCCAAGCAGCAAGTTACTAGAATTACGGTGCTCCCCAATAAACAGTGACATAGAGAATGAGTAATGACTACTACTATACAGGCACTGAACAATACAACGAAATACACTCGTGCTGTATGCATTGAGCTACGAAGCTACAATAACAACAACAACAATGAATATACACGTGATATGACACAGTAACAGCATAGTAACAACTCACTCTCTTATGGACGCACGGAATGTTCGTGTGTAGCAGGAGGAATGGACGTTGGGATCCGGAGACGTCCAAGAAGAAAGAGAGAGAGTTCAAGTGGAGAGAAGAAGTGGATCCGCTGGAGCCTCCTGTGTCATGGATTCCCCTCTCCGATGCACTGCTCTACAACCCGACGTTGGGGCTGAGATTTAACTGCTAGCTGATCACCGGAGGAGGGTCTGCTTATACATATGTTAAACGAGTCAGGACAATAGCCTAACGACCTGGCCCATCAACTGGCTCCAGCGCAAAGGTTGATGGGTCCAAATGTTTGGAGACTGAAGTCCTGGACACGCCTAGCAACAGGTTTCAGGTGAGTGATTGGTGAATGTAAATGTCCTGAGCAGCAGGGGAGCGATAGCAGGGGAGGGGAGCGATAGCCCGCTAATGGCTGAGTGATGGCTGTCTGCCGGTGAATGGGTGATGGGCCATCAGCGTCGGGGGCAACATTCTGAACACCACCTCAAAAGCTTACCTGTGGCTTACTGTATTGCTAGTATTCAGGCTGATTGCAAAGTGAATTATTTATATAAAAGAGTTTTCACACGTGACAGTGTGGCTAGAAAGTGGCAAAATAGTTTGAATAATAGCCATGATTGTGTATAGTTTTGCTAAGAGTGTGTTGATTATTTGCAAGTTGTGTGTAAAGCAGTGAGTTGTGTTTACAGTTTTGCAAAAAGAGTGCTGTGCAGTGGAAGTGTGTGTTACAAAATTACAAACTGAGTGCAAAGCAGAGTTTGTGCTATTAGTTTTGCGATCTCAGTGAGAGGTTTTGCTATAAGAATTAGTAGTTTTAGAAATTGTGCTACAGCAATCACTATAAGTGTTAAAGCATTCAGAAAAAACTGTAAACACTTATAGTGATTGTTGTAGCACAATTTCTAAAACTACTAATTCTTATAGCAAAACCCCTCACTGAGTTCGCAAAACTAATAGCACAAACTCTGCTTTGCACTCAGTTTGCAATTTTGTAACACACACTTCCACTGCACAGCACTCTTTTTGCAAAACTGTAAACACAACTCACTGCTTTACACACAACTTGCAAATAATCAACACACTCTTAGCAAAACCATACACAATCATGGCTATTATTTAAACTATTTTGCCGCTTTCTGGCCACACTGTCACGTGTGAAAACTATTTTATATAAATAATTCACTTTGCAATCAGCCTGAACACTAGCAATACAGTAAGCCACAGGTAAGCTTTTGAGGTGGAGTGCAATGGAATAAAGAAGAGTGAGAGTTAGAGAGGAGCATGAGGATGTGGAGGTGAAAAAGCAAGATGGAGAGGACGACGAGGACAAGGAGGTGGTTAGAGGAAGAGGATGAGGAGGTGACAAAGTAAGAGGAGGCCGAGGTAGGGAAGAGGAAAGGGAAGGAAGAAGAGTAAGAAATATAATTTTTGATGACTTCAGAGCTACTTTAGTGGACAGTGGAATGACCCTGAGGGAAGCTGGCCAATGGGTTCAGCCTAATCGGAGCCGCTACAGTGTAGCAAGCATGATAAGGTATAAGGCTATAGTAGCATTGGTACTGAATCCGGACGTGCATACTCTAGGGCTGTGCATGGGCCTGCTGTGCTGCATTTGTTTTGTCTTTTCCAGAGAATGATGGAGCTAAAGGCAGATGCCATAGGTCATGAGCTGATTCTTGTGGATGAGGCAGGTTTCAGCCTCACTATAACGAGGAACATTGTTGGACACCGTGTCATAATCAATGTCAGACAACATGGTAGCATAACTATGTGTGCAGCTATAAGTCGTTGTTCTCCTTGTCTGCCTTGCGCTAGAAGGTCTATGACCATCATCCAGATCAATGCATGGTCCTTCTACAGGCAATGGAGAAGGCATACAGGGATATTGTAGTAAAGGGGAAAAAAGTCACCCCACCTGGATTTGAACCCAGGCCTCCAGGGTATCAAACATGCACTTTGACCACAACACCACAGAGCCAAGTTTGTTTGTATGGTAGTCAAAGCATACACAAAACCCTAGTGATAGCACGCCATCACAGACATTGACTAGTCAAGTCAAGTCAAGTCAAGTCAGATTTATTTCTATAGCGCATTTCATACATCAATGCAGTTCAATGTGCTTTACAGAAATTTTAAAATAAAATACAATTAAACATATGAAGGAAGGAAGAGAAAATAGGTACAAGAAATAAAAATGTCCACAATCGTGTAAAATATAATATCCAGCATCCTCCGTAGAGGGCCCAGAGGCTGGCTGGCGGGTTTAGGTCCTATCGCCCCTTATCCTGCGAGCCAGCTGGATAAATCCTTGGGCATGATGGTGACCCTCTTGGCGTGGATGGCACACAGGTTGGTGTCCTCGAACAGACCCACCAGGTATGCCTCGCTAGCCTCCTGAAGGGCGCCAATGGCAGCGCTCTGGAAACGCAGATCGGTCCTGAAGTCCTGAGCAATCTCACGCACCAGGCGCTGGAAGGGCAGCTTGCGGATCAGCAGCTCAGTGGACTTCTGGTAGCGTCGAATTTCTCTCAGAGCTACGGTACCGGGCCTGCAGCGATGGGGTCTCTTGACTCCACCGGCGGAAGGCGCGCTCCTCCCGGCTGCCCCGGCAGCCAGCTGCCTCCCTGGCGCTTCTCCTCCAGTAGACCCACGGGCGGTCTGCCCGGCACGGGCCATCTCCCAGTTCTGCTCAAAAACCAGAGTGATCCGAAGACTCAAAGTCGTCAGGTCCCAACGAGCCACACCAACGTCGAACAGCCAAACCTCTCTGGCGTCCACCAACCTCAAAAGCACACCAGTCGCAAGGCAAACCACGCAAAAAAGAAAAACTGGCACACCATCAAAAAAGAAAAACTGACTATATACAACCGCCAAACTTAGTTAAACTATTACAAATGAAAACCCAACAAAATATTCCGTGTATTCGCCAAAAACAAAAAAAATACCGAACAAAAACAAGCCCGACGGAGCGGCGTTAAACTTGCCAGCGTCCCCGTTACTAGGCAACCTCTAGGCCTCATGTCAGGCCTTGATACTGCACTCCAGAGATATTTTCTTGTCAGTGCCTTTGACTAGAAAACATTACAGCTGATGTTGACAAAATGTTGTGGTTGGACCCAGATGTAGACTTCTTGCTTTTTTTTCTCAGTAAAATTACTTGTTTTTGTGTTTTCTTGTGTTTTCAGTTGGAAAAAAAATGTTTGTATTGATGTGTGTAAATGAACATCCATACTTGAACTTTGAATCCCTGTGTGTTGAGTTGGATACCTGTGTATGACTTCAAACTGAAAATATCTTGTGCACAGAGAAACCAAAAGCCAGATGTGTTTTTTTATTGATACCATTAGTGTGTAGTTGCTGCATTGTGTGCTAATTACAGTTTTTTACAGTTGCTTAAACTCAATTTTAAAAACTGGGCCCATGTTGACAAAACACTACACACAGTTAATGCAACCATATACCCAATTAACAGAACACCCCAGCTCTATTGCAAAATGCTATTCTTTTGTCAAAAGTGTACACATATTTATAAAAATGTAATTCTGGCACCAAATTGCACACACATGAGTCACATCATATGATTGTATTGGAATAAGTTAGACACAGTGGTAATAAATGCAAAATAATTGTAACATTTGCTCTCTTGTAAATTACACAGACAAAGTAAAATATAGTAAATTCACCCGATGACACCAATTCACAAATTCGACACTACATGACAGCAATTCTGCAGACCAATGAAAATGTTTATTTTTTTATCCTGTAACTAGACTCAACTCAGACAATAGTTGCAGTTTGACAACAAAGTATATACTGAACAAAACAATACACAACAGTATCTTTAACCATGTTGAAGAAAAAAACAGGCATCCCTTCTCCTTGCTGCATCTGGTCACAGAATTTCATCGAGATCGTAAAACTTCCACCGCCATGCTGAGAAATACTCTTCTATTGGATTTAGAAAAGATGAGTATGGTGGAAGAAAAAGGACTGTAAACTGTGGATGCTGTAGAAACCAATTTCGTACCAAAAGAGATCTATGAAAGGACACATTGTCCCACACAACAATGTAACGCATGCGTTCATTCGTGTTCACTGCAGTTACAATGTTGTGTACTCTGTCCAAATATGCAAGGATAAGTTCAGGAGTGACCATCATTAGGGCTTTGGGTGTGCTCTGAGTACCATAACACTGTGTCTGGCTCTTTGGTGTTGTGGTCAAAGTGCATGTTTGGTACCCTCAAGACCTGGGTTCAAACCCTGGTGGGGTAACTTTTTTTTTTCCTCCCCTTCACTAAAACTGTGGTAAAGTTCAAAATACATACCGAGACCACTACACACATGACAAATGCTGTTCACTAAATATATTTCAATAGATATTTTTTTACTTTTATGTAATCCAAAATCAGTCAATATGCTGAAGTGTTTGCTTGTTGCATGGTTGCATGTTGAAAACCATTTTTTCAAAGAACCATATTCACAGCAAACATAGTAAAACACAGTGTTGTTGGAGACAAAAAGTTACTCTTAGTATCATGTCTGGCTAATTTGGTGGCAAGTCTCAACATAGCGTTTTCAAGGTAGTCAACCAATGTCATTCCAATGTGATCAATTTAATCCTTGTCTTTTTTGTCTGCTCTCCTCCCATTGTACCTTGCAGTGATAGTATTTACCTCTTCACTCTAATCTTTACTTTACTTTATTTACTAAGCCTTACATTCATATTCAAGTCAAAGTTATGCCCCTGCTTTCTATTTTACAGTGTTTAAGTATGATTACTGTGTTTTGCATTTTTTCCCTTAGTGTTTTGGCACATGACAATTGTGTTTAACCAGTTGGTTGCAAGTGTGTGGTCATTTGGTAGCTAGTGTTTTGAAATGGAAAAAAGGTGACATTACAAAAGCATCATGTGTGTATGGCATTTAAATGTGTGTAATGTTTTGCAAATCGCTGTGTGTAGTGTTTTGCAAAATGTGTGAAGCTGAAAATGTGCTTAGAGTGGTGCCTACCTGAGCCGATGTTTTGGTATTTGAGTATTGGGTTTCATTAATTGTGGAAAACTTTAGATTTTAGCGTGTAAGCAAACATAAAAAACTGTAATATGATGGTTTGTGTTAACTGTTTGGTACAAAAACACAATTTTTACAAAGGTTTGCAGAGTTAAGCAAGATGTGTTAGCTTTTGCAAGGTATCTACAATGTTTTGCTAATTTGATGAAAGGTTTTGTTATTTGTGTGTAGAGTTTTGCAAAAACAGCCAATAGGTGCAAAAAATGTGCTTAAGCGATCAGAAAAAACTGTAAGTTTGGTGGCGGAAAAATCATGGTCTGGGGTTACATTTGCAGGGTGGAAGGCAATATCAATAGCCTAAAATATCAAGAAGTATTAGCAACCTCTTACATTCCCAACCACAAATTTTGTAGCAGGATGGTGCTCCATCGCAAAATTCTATCTCTACATCAAAATTCCTCAAGGCGAAGAAGATCAAGGTGCTCCAGGACTGGCCAGCCCAGTCACCAGACATGAACATCATTGAGCATGTCTGGGGTAGAATGAAAGAGGAAGCACGGAATGCAAAACAAAAGAATCTTTATGGACTCTGGGAGGCATGTAAGACTGCTTTCTTTGCTATTCCTGATGACTTCATCAATAAATTGTATGAATCATTGTTGAACCGCATGGATGCAGTCCTTAAAGCTCATGGAAGTCATACAAGATATTAAATATGAATCTCACAGCACCATTACTTGATTCACTGATGTTATGCAACATATTTTTGTACTTGAAGTAAATTATTTGTTCAATTTTCTGTAGGCAACAAAACTTTTGTCTTGCCAAAATCTGACCTTTTGTGTTCATTAAATGATCAATCTTTCTTCAGTAAAGCACATTTATTTTCAGTATATTAACATAATTTAGGAGGGTTTTAGCTTTCATATGAGACATTTCTAAAACCAATGGATTAATTAAAAGTAAGGTTATAAGCTTTTGTTTCTACAAAATGGATAAGCGACAAGACTTTTGTCAGGCACTGTATGTATGTGTGTGTGTGTGTGTGTGTGTGTGTGTGTGTGTGTGTGTGTGTGTGTGTGTGTGTGTGTGTGTGTGTGACACATGTGTGTGTTGGGTGTAGGATTTGTGCTTATAAGATGTCTGTGTGTGCTGGGTGTAGAATGTGTGTTTGCAAGACGTGTGTGTGTGTGTGTGTGTGTGTGTGTGTGTGTGTGTGTGTGTGTGTGTGTGTGTGTGTGTGTGTGTGTGTGTGTTGGGCAAAAATTGTGTGTTTAGAGTGTAATATGCATGGGGGAGGGGGTTGTAAGAGATGTGTATGTGGAGGTTAGACGTGTGTGTGTGTGTGTGCATGTAGACTTGTGTGTGTGTGTGTGTACTTGTATGTTTGTGTGTATGTATGTTTTGCGTGTGTGTGTTTGTGTGCGTGTGTGTCTGTGTGTGTTTTAGGTGAGAGATGTGTATGGAAAACCAATAGAATTACAGCTGCTTAGAAAGACTATAATTCAAATAGCACACGTGTATTGTTTTCTTACAGTTCAGACGTATGTGTGTATGTGTGTATGCATGTGCCTGTGATCTGAGTGTTTGTGGGTATGTGCATATGTCTGAGCGTGTAAATGTGTGTGTGTGTGAGTGGTATAGTGTACCTGTGTGTGTGTGTGTGTGTGTGTAGTAAGGAGCATGTTTAGAAGTTGGACAGGAAATAGGGG
>CM059274.1:8258518-8263518 GCA_030347295.1 Setipinna tenuifilis
TGTGTGTGTGTGTGTGTGTGTGTGTTTGTGTGTGTTGTAACATGTTGGAATTCCTCTGCTGGTGGTCTGCAGTGCTGATAACAGACGATAAGAAGACAAGAAAGAAAAGAGGAAAGAAAGAAAAAAAGAAAAGAAGCAAAGAGTGATATCTCACCTCTCATCACCAACATGCTGCCCACCTCTAACACTCCTTCCTCCTCATTCAGAATGTGTGTGTCTATAGTGTGCACCTGTGTGTGTGTGTGTGTGTGTGTGTGTGTGCTGCGCACTGTAACACAGACAGAAGTAGATTGCTAACCAAAGTCATCGTATAGTCACTAGGTTACTGACATCCTATAGAAATAACAGTCTACCATAATTTGCATTGTGATGTATACTCCTGTTCAGCTTCCACTTTTTGAGTGTCTTATTTGTAGGACAACAAAAAAAGGACAACAAAAAAGTTCTCTTAGTTGGTGCAAGGTAGACTAAGGACTAACCAGCCAGCAGAAAGTTGTGTGACCAAAGAGGCATTAGCTAGCTCCTTGTAGTTCTGTGAAACCAACTACAAGGGTCTGTAAGATTAGCCTGCAAGCAAATTTTTTGGGTCATGTGACATGTCGCATGTTGATGAAATCCTCACACCTGTCGCGGAAGTCTGACATGATTTCTGACCGACATGTAGTCGGCTGCAATCATCTACACCAGGTCAAACACGACTATTGGTTGCTTTTTATTTCCTAATTTGTCTATACTTCCTCTTTCCTTCCTTTCTTCCTGCCTTGAATCTTTTTTTTTCTAGCCCCTGCTCCCTTAAAGCACCAAGTGCGGAACTAGTTGAGGATGGAGGAAACAGGAACGATCACACACGAGGTTAAACGTTCCAGGGATCCATTTCCCAAAACTGTCATTGCTAACTTCCTCAGCAGCTTTGTCGGTTTGAGCAATGGACATACAACACTACTGTTTTTTAACGACATCAGTCATACTAAGCAACTAACGACGCAGTTCCAAGTTTTAAAAAATAAAATGCAAAGTGATGTAAAACGAACTGACATTCAGATATTTGCTTTTAATGAGCAATGGACCTGCCAGCTTAATTGAAATTGGGCAATGTTTCTGCTGTTGATGCATTTTCTGCAACTAAATCCATCCAGACACTCCAAAACATCTCGAGACTTTGCAGTTTTCACAACAGTAGTCCTTACTAACGTATTTCAGACTTTCATCATACTATGGTGGCTGGAGATTTTCGTGGAACAGTTGGACATGGGCTGTTGGGTAGTTAAAACTTCTGTTGTACAGTGGTTTAATGCTAACATCCATCACTTTTTTGTGCAGCAGACCCCAGGTTAAAACATTCTGTGTTATTTGACTTGTTTTAAAATGTTCCTAGAGGACCCATCATCCTCATCACTATGGAACACCTACCTAACGAAAACAAACAAAGGATGCACTTCTGCTTAGGCCTTGTTGCTTTCTCCTCTATCCTTGTTCCTCTCCATTTCTCGAAGACAAATGAAATATTCTTGATGGCGTGAAGCTTTAAATAAGTTGCAGGGCACACGGTTGGAGGAGAGGGAAGAAAGGACTATGGAAACATATCGAGAATCACCAATACGAATCAGTCATGAGGAACACCTCTTGACATATGGAGTGGACATCATAGACACCCACTGACAGCATACGGAGTGGACACCACACATGCCACTGACAATATACGGAGTGGACACCATAGACACCCACTGACATAGGGAGTGGACACTATAAACAGCCAGTGAAGGGAGTGAATCCTAATTGAAGGTGCTTTATTGGGCTCATTGTTAACCACTGTGTGTTACCCACAGTGCACCATTAGGTGACACACACACACACTCACACATATGTGAACACACAGTCTGACACACACACACACACACACATACACACACACGGTGATGCTCAGGTATCGCTGGGCTGATGGGGGAGATTGGGATCTTTGGCAGCCTCATGGACTCTTTCATCTCCACTAACTGCAGTGAACCATCAAGCCCTCAGTGCCTCTTAGTATGTGTGTGTGTGTGTGTGTGTGTGTGTGTCAGTGGGCATGCAAAGTGTGTTTGCTGTGTCATGCTTCAGGGCTAGCATGGCAAAGGCTCCTACTCAGGAACAGCTAGGCTGTGTGTGTGTGTGTATTTGTGACTGTGTGTTTGTGTGTATACAGTTGTCTATATATATTTGTTTGTGTGTGTGTGCATATAGGTGTGTATATATATTTGTGTGTGTGTGGGGGGGGGGGGTATGTAGAATGTGTGTGTGAAAGTGTGTATATGTTAGTATTCCTGTGTGTGTGTGTGTGTGTGTGTGTGTGTGTGTGTGTGTGTGTGTGTGTGTGTGTGTGTGAGTTCTGCATGACAAAATGCGTGCAAGGCTCATGCAGGCAGACGGACGTTTTTTATTGCAAAACAGGTAACCACAGTGGTGGTTCTAGGGGTAGTGTGTGTGTCCGTGTGTCTGTGTATCTGTGTGTCAGCATTAACTGGGTGTATTACAGGAAGTCATAACGAGCTCAAGGATGCTGGTAGGGCCCTTCTGTATGTGTGTGTGTGTGTGTGTGTGTGTGTGTGTGTGTGTGTGTGTGTGTGTGTGTGTGTTTGTGTGTGTGTATGTGTGAGTATGTACAGATGTTGGTAGAGCTATCCATAAAATTCCTGACTTGTCATCTCTCATCCCCTCAAACCGTCCTTATTATTACTAAAACTACATGTGCTTTTGAATGCAATTTACTAAATTGGTTTTAAAATAGAACAGCAGATCACCACCCAATCCGAGTATAGGACTGCTGAACTGATTGTTGGCTCAGGCTTGTATCAAGCACACAGCGTTGACAAAACATGTTATGTTGATAGATAATAATAATACTGAGGAGCCATGCAAATCTTATAAATAAATTCTAGCCGAGGGTAAGTTAATTTAACACTGCATTCAAAGTTAATTTAACACTGCATTGATTGTGTCTCTCATGATCTATGTGAATGTTGTGAATGTGATTTAGTCTAAAGTGGAAAGGGGCAAAAAACACCTTATTGATGAACACATGTAACCTATTGTATAGTATATGGTGCTGTGTGGCACGAAGGTAAATGTGAGTGGGCAATCTTTGCATGACCACTTACGTCACGTCACTTCAAGTCATGCCTGTGCCATGACCTGCCTGTCTGCAAACACAGTTTTGTATCGATTTAGATATAACAGCAAGCAAACATATTTATAAGGATGGCCCAACCTCTCTGCCTTGTAAGTGTGTGATTGTGGGTGTGTGCTGGCCTGCCTGCATCTCGAGTGTGTGTGCTGGCCTGTCTGCATGTTGTGTGTGTGTGTATGTGTGTGTCTGCTGTATACAGTTGTCTATGTAGTCTGGCTGCATGTTGTGCGTGTGTGTGTGTGTGCGTGCCACCAGCCTGTCACCACTGTATCCAAAATGTTTTTTTTGCGACTGATAGTAAACTAAATTGTCTATCTACAAACACAAAAGTCTGAGTGCATTTTTTCTACAAGAATCAAGTCTGTGACCACCCCTCTGATCCCAAGACCAAGTCCTTAACCACAGCTGCCCACTTGTGTGTGTGTGTGAGTGTCTGTGAGAGAGAGAGAGAAAGCAAGCCTATGTCTGTGGTGTGTGTGTGTGTGTGTTGGTAAAATCCAACAAAGATTTCAACATTTTCAACACACACAGATGTGCACAATAGGTGAGCTGTTTACAAGTGTTGCAATGGAAGTACATTTATTTTGGAGTTGGACTCAAAATTTTCAAAACAGCTGCATGTTCACCATTACATAAGACACCACAGCACACAGAAGCACAAGAATGTAATAAGCAACACACACACACACACACACACACAATTGGTACCATTGAGCAATACAGTAGCACACACGCTTGGTACCATTCAGCAAATGCCAGTTCAGTAACACACACTGGACACCTCTCCGTAATGCCAGTGCAGCAATCAACACACACACATGGTACCGTTTAGCAAAGTCAGTACAGCAACACACAAACACAGTAGGCACAGCCGGTCCCCCCGTCCAAGTCAGGCAGGCATGCCACACTAGAGTGGCCCTCCTTTGGTCCAACTTAGGGCTCTCCGACACTACCCCACGCGGTAAGTTCTGAGGGCAAAACAGTGCCACGAACATCGGTAGCTCGCGGTAACCCGCCGCTCAAGAGCTCCTGCAGGTGCTTAATGTAGCTAATTGCCGCGCGAAGGGTCTCCACTTTGCTCATTCTCTTGTCCTCCAGCTCGTGCGGTAGGTGCTGCCGGAGTCGCGCGTATCCCTCGTTGACACATCGCACGCGCTGCCGTTCCCGTTCGTTGCGTTTGCGGATGAACGCGGGCTCGAAAGAGTAGTCATAGACGCTGATATGCGCATGAAAAGGCATGTACGACAGGCGCGTGCCGTACTGCTGCCCGCACACTGACTCCAGGTAGGTCGACTCGAGGGGGAAATGCAGACCATAAGCATCTCTGAACGGATGGATCTGCGGATCCACAAAACCTCCCGTGCGGGGATAGGTTAGCCACCCCAATACGTCCCGCGGAAGCGCCATAACTAAAAGATATTGGAAAGAAGATTAGAGAGAGAGAGAGAGAGAGAGAGAGAGAGAGAGAGAGAGAGAGAGAGAGAGAGAGAGAGAGAGAGAGAGAGGTTAGGCTATTATATAGGCTATACAGAGCCCAAGCTAAAACAAGAAAGTGCAAAAGAATAGAAAAGAAACCCGGTTAAAATAGTTTCTGCTTGAAAACAAAGTAACCTGAACTTTTTAAACTACGCATCAAAACTAGAAATAACTACTAAATAGAAATAAATAACTATATGGATTAAACAATAATAGGCTACTTCATCTAACCGCATAATCAGCATCCTGCTGGCTTAGCCTGTGACATAAACATAGTCACCTGTGCGCCCGTCACTCCGACACCCACGTCCCAGATGTCATCCGCCTGCCAGTTGCCCGTAGGTCGGGTGGGGCGCAGCCA
>CM059274.1:8268518-8363518 GCA_030347295.1 Setipinna tenuifilis
CTTTACAACACAGCCGCCCCCGAATATGCTAGGCATATTCGCTCATTGTAAAGGCTCTCTTACGAGGAGGGAGGTTTGCTGCCTGTCTGTCCATCTGGAACCTCTGGAAGTACGATGAGACGAGCCACTGGACGGATGAAGCTCCTGTCATTCATCTTGACCTCGGCGGTTCTGATGAGGCCATCTTGTCCCTTGAAGACCTTGACGACTCTACCGATTGGCCAGGCAGCTCTAGGGAGTTGCGGGTCAATCATCATTACGACCTGACCTGCAGCCAGTGGCGTGGGAGAAGTGTGCCACTTCTGCCGCATCTGCAAGGACGGTAAGTAATGACGGATAAATCTCCTCCAGAAGTGGTCTGTGATAACCTGACTCTGCCTCCAACGGCGCCTGCTTAGGGCCTCCGACTCAGGATACACCCCTTGAGGGAGAGCACTGTCAGGCCGCCCCATGAGCAGCAGACTTGGAGTGACAGGGTCGGGATCTGCCACGTTGGAGGATACATACCCCAGGGGCTTTGAGTTGAGAATGCACTCAACCTCGACCAGCACCGTTTGAAGGACTTCATCAGTCACTGGCTGAGAGCCGACGGTCGTGTAGAGAGCTGTTTTCACTGACCGTATCTCCCTTTCCCAAGCCCCACCAAAATGGGGCGCAGCAGGGGGGTTAAAGTGGAAAGAGATCTGGCTCCGGGCTAGTGTCTGTCGCAGGTCGAGACTCATGTCCTTAAAGGCCTTGTGCAGCTCCTTTTCTCCACCTTTGAAGTTTGTTCCCTGATCAGAGTACAGCTCCGCAGGTCGTCCGCGGCGAGCTATGAATCTCCTCAGAGCCATTAGGAAGCCGTCCACATCAATGCTAGTCAAGACGTCCAGATGGACTCCTCTTGTGGTAAGGCATTTGAAGATGATGCCCCATCTTTTCTCGTTCCGCCTTCCCGCTTTGACCAGAAATGGCCCAAAACAGTCCATGCCTGTTGAGTGGAAAGGAGGCTTGTGAAGGCGTAGCCTGGCTGTAGGCAGGTCTGCCATCTTAGGAATTGCTGGCTTAGCTTTCCATCTCCGGCACTCACTACATTGGAACTGCTGCTTGCGGATGGCCTCTCTGGCTCGTAGAATCCAGACTGTCCTGCGCATTTCTGCGAACACCCGTTCTGGGCCAGGATGGCGGAGCCGGCTGTCATAGTCTTTGATCAGCAGCTGGGTTGCAGGATGCTTGGGGTCAAGAACAATGGGGTGCATAGTTGAATACTCCAACCCTTCCGCTCTCCGCAGTCGTCCTCCAACTCTGATGAGTTCCGCTTCTGGGTCGAACTCAGGTGCTAAGGTAAGTAACCGGCTGGACGAGGGTACAGGCTTTCCGGCTTTGAGCAAACGATACTCATCGGGGAATTGCTGCAGTTGAACTGCTTGGAACAGGAGCCTCTCAGCATCTCGGTAGCACTCGGCAGAAGGGGTGCCATCCTGGTTGGCCCCCTCGTGTAGGCATAGGGCAGTTGCATCGAGCAGATCCTGCCAGCTTTTGTACTGACTGGTGTCAGGTATTGGCATTCCTGAATCCACTGTGGCTACACCGCAGTAGGTAGGTTTCCTGAGTTCAACTGTATCCTCTGCTGAAGCTGAGAGTGGTCTGACTGGCCACTCCTTTGGTGGCTGGAGAAGGAATTGTGGCCCCTGGCTCCACCTGTTAGGTGCTGCGAGGTCTGCCAATGACTTCCCTCTTGTCAGGTCGTCAGCGGGGTTCTGAACTGAATCCACATAGCGCCAGGCCTCGAGACAGGTGAGTTCTTGAATCTCAGAGACTCGGGTTCCCACAAAGACCTTAAATCGACACGACTCGGACTGTAGCCATGTCAAGACTGTGGTGGAATCAGACCACAACACAGTCTGTCGAATGGGGAGTGTGAGCTCTTCCTGAAGTAGCTTAGCCAGTTGAGCACCAACGACAGCAGAACACAGCTCTAGGCGCGGCATAGAGTGTTGCTTCCTCGGTGCTACCCTCGATCTGGCCATCAGAAAGGAGAGAACCACTCTGCCCATTGGATCCTCCGACCTCAGGTATGCCACGGAGCCATATGCTCGCTCTGAAGCATCACAAAACACGTGGAGGTCCCGCACCACTTCTGGGTGATCCATCTCTGCTGGCACATAGCACCTTGGTAGGACTATCAGTGAGAGGGAAGGGAGCTCACTCACCCATTTGTTCCAGGCTTGAAGTAGCTCATCAGGGAACAGAGGGTCATCCCACTGCCGTTTCTTGTCCCACAATCTCTGGACTAGTACCTTGGCTCGGGTAGTGAATGGTAAGATATACCCAAGCGGGTCGTATTGGCTGGCCAGGACCCGGTACACATGTCGCAAAGTCGGCACTTCGTGCTTAGTTGGCCTATGCTTGTAGCCAAGGACGTCTGTGGGGCAGTCCCAACGCAGCCCCAGGGTGGACTCGTTCACCTCGGTGCACTCCTTGGCAAGCCAGAGCTCAACCCTGTCTGAGCGGGCCTCTGTAGGCAGGTGCCCAATGACACTGGGCACATTGCTAGCCCACTGGCGTATCTCGAACCCTCCCTCAGACAGCACAGATCGAAGCTTGTCGATGAGGTGTTTAGCTTCACCCTGGGTCGGTGTGCTGTGAAGGCAGTTGTCAACGTAGAAGTTCCTTTCCACACACAACCTCACATCATCGCCCGCTGCACAGTTGTCGGTCATGTGTCTTTGAAGGGCGAAGGTGGCACAGCAGGGACTACAGGTAGTTCCAAAGGGCAAAACCTGCCACTCATAGATGGTCGGGGGGCACTCTGACTTCCCATCTCGCCACACGAAGCGGAGCAGAGGCCGATCTTCAGGAAGAAGGCGCACCTGATGGAACATACCTTTTATGTCCCCACTGATACCGATTGAGTGCTGGCGGAACCGAAGTAGCACTCCTAACAATGAGGGCCCCAATGTTGGTCCAGGTAGCAGCATCTCGTTGAGCGACAGACCCCTGTGCTGGAATGAGCAATTAAACACAACTCGATGCTTGCCGTTGTGTTCAACCATGTGATGGGGTATGAACCACGACTCGGTGTCGTGTTCCAAATCACTGTTGTGGCATTGCACCACATAGCCACTGTCAACTAGCTTCTGGATCTCGGCGTTGTATATCTGAGCCCTCTCAGGAGTCTTACTCAGTCGCCTCTCCGTACTCCGGAGCTGAGGCATCACTGAGTCAACTGCGGCTTGAAGAGTAGGCATGCCTTTCTTCCTCAGCAAGGGCGTGGCATAGCGCAGAGTGCCTGCAATGTCGATCCGCGTGGTCTTGCTTTCTAGGAGTACAATGGCTGCCTGATCTTCTCTGGACCGGGTGACCAGCTTGGCATTCCGTGGTGGCAGGACATCTAACTGCCATAGCTTTTCTATGTTCCTCTGTAGCTCAGCTGCTATAGGATCCACGGATGTCAACAGACAGCTGGTGGACTGTAGTCTCTGGTCCAGGACGCTGGCTGGTCCTTGTAACACCCACCCAAGCCTGGTCTTTACTGCGGCAGGCCCTCCGGGAGGTCCCAGTCTCACTGGCTCCACAGGCGTGATGAGGTGGGGATGGTCTGCCCCAATCAGCAGTAGAGGGCTGGCATGGGTGAAGGACTGGATGGGTACACTCTCCAGATGCCGATATTTCCTCTTCAAGGCCTCCATGGGGTAAGGGTGTGTGGACAACCCGAAAGCCTTGGCTGTAAAGGCCTGCTTTATCTGGAAGCGCTTCTTAGGCCAAGCCACTGACGAGATAGTGAACGAAACACATTCGCCATGGAGCGTCTGGATGTCTTGCCTGATGGTCCTCAGCGCCAAGTCTTCTGGGCTTCCCTGCAGTCCAAGCTTCTCCGCTGCCTCTGCGAGGAGAATGGTTCGTTCAGAACCATCATCTAGGACTGCGTATGTGTCGAGTTTCTGGCTACCATGCTGAAGTCGCACCCTGATGACCTTCAGCAGAACTCTCTGGGTGTCTCTGGGTTGGTCCAGGTACAGGGTCTCCGTCGTAGCAGCAGGTGCAGTGTCAGCCTTCCTTGGTGACCTCTGGTTCACCTCATGGAGAACTTGAAGGTGGACATTCTGGCAGAGGCTGCATGGCTTCTTCAAAGTGCACTGTGCTGCTTGGTGGGCCCTGCCACAGCGCCAACACCTGTGCTTCTCCTGGATCCACTGGATGCGTTGGTCTGTGGTCAGACCCTGGAACTTCACACACTTGCTAAGGAAATGCTCTTCATTGTCACAGTAGGGGCAATAAGCTTTGAACTTATTTTTCTTAGCCTTGACTGATGAGCTCCTCTGCTCAGTAGCTGCATTGCCGGTGGTGTCCTCTCCACTATGTAGGACGGTGGTAGACTTGCTGGATCGGGAATCCTTCTTCCGATCTGTCTTGCGAGTCTGCTGCTCCTTGCTGGCTGCACTACCGAGTACCCCTTCTGGGTCTTGATACCATACCTCACTCCGAAGCCACTCAGACAGCTCCAACAGGGTGTGAACGTTGCCAGGTTTGTAGTGCATCTGGCGCTTGAACGTCGCCCTGAGCTCTGCAGGCAGTTTACTGAGGAGACGGGCTACATGGGATCCACAATAAAGCTCAGCTTCGCCTTCTGGACCCAATGTCTTCAGCATACCCACCAATGAACTGATCTGGAGAGCAAACCGCTCAAATGAGGCAAAGTCACCTCGGCGTACATCAGGAGCATCCATGACCTTGGCTATGTTGTTCAAGGCGAGCTGATGGGGTTGCCCATACTTCTCCGTTAATGCTGCCATGGTGTGGGTGTACGGAGTGGGCGAGTGCAGATACGAATCTGCCACTAGGCGGGCTTCTTCCAATAGCAGATGATCCCTTAAGATCTGGTAGCAAAAAAGCTCAGTGCTATTGGCAGGAAGAAGATTCTCTAGTGATATCTTGAGTTGAATAAACTCGCTAGGGTCTTTATGAACGAAGTCCGGAATGGACGGCTTTGGTCCCTTGTAAGTGAGTTCCCTTGTCGGCAAGCTCATGGGCAGCTGCTGGCGCTGGAGGGCAGGTGGGTTTGGCTGCCATGTTGGTTGCATACCGAATGATGGTACTAGAGATGGCCGTCCAGCGTATGGGGAGTAGGCTGGCTGCTGAAACTGGGATCTAACTGGTTGACCAGCTGCTCCAGCTGCATCCATGAACTGGTGGTGTCCGAGACCATAGCTTGCCGGTAGACTACTTTTAAGCGGCAGCAGGAGAGCTGATGACACAGGTTGAGCTGTCGCTTGTGGCGGTGCCATAGCCTGAGGTGGGGAGGCAGGCGACTGTACCTGTGACAGTGAGCGTGTGTTTACAGTGTGAACAACTGCTGGTGCAGGAGAATGCGGCACTGGCAACTGCTGAGGCAATGATCTGGTATCCTGCACCGTAGGTCTAGGAGGCTGCGCTGGTGACAGTGAGTGCATTTTCTCCTTCACCATCTGTAGCTCACTCATCACCTTCTCCAAGTACTCCATCACTGGATTGGATGGAGAGTCTGGTTGTGCAGTGGTGGAGTCAGGTGCATGAGCCTGTTGGCCCTGTTGACTCACCTGGTTCATTGATGGAGACTGGAGGCGGTGCACTGTAGACTGTGAAGGGTGAGGCTGGTTTGCGTCAGACTGGTTAGGGGGCTGAGATGCAGTATTTGGCATATTGACAATGACCGTTGGTGACTGAGGTGCAACTGGCTGTGGAGTGCCAATGTCTATCAACAAGGTGTCGTCAGTCTCAAAGGCGGAGGTGTGATGGCGGGGTGAGCTGAGTGACTGTGGTTCAGCAATCCGTCGTGGGGTCACACTTGCAGGACTTAGCAGTGACACTTCTCGCTCTTCGATTACCCTGTCACTCGGAAATGGGTCATTGCTGCCGCCCACCGCATGCTGTCTCAGCCTGTGCCGAAGTTGACGAATCAGACTAATGTCTGAGCTGGCTCCTAACTCAGTGAACAGCTTGTCCAGTTCCTCACGAAGCATTAGGTTAGATGGGTCTGGCGATGGTGGTCGAAGGGAAGCTGAAGTGGGTGCATCGCCCTCCAATTGCTGTAGGAGGCGCACTTCATCCTCTTCAACCCGCCCCTGTGCATGCTCTGTAAAGCCGGTGTATGTAGCCTGTTGCCTGGTAGTGTTGTAATTCACCTCAAAGTCCTCCAGGTGTCTAGGCCGGCGCGTCTGGCGTGCTGGAAGATCTGACTGTGTCTTATCCATCCCGTGTCCGTGGTAACCCGTCTATCCGGCTCGAAGGACCTCAATGTGAGGGAGTGATAGGACTGTATATGTAGGTTGCTGGTTCGGGTATAGACAATCGCCACGGTATGTCGGTCAGAACATAATTTTGACAGGAGGCAGACTTCAGTTTGTTTGGTTTACTTCCATTCAAAAACATACACATAAGCAATGCACAGGAGGGGTCAAACTCAGACGTCACGAATTACATTAAGTAGGAATTGGGTTGATTAATTATGGCTCATTTGGGTATGGTTCTGTAACAATAAAGATAAAGAAATACAGACAGCATAATTTTAAACATATAACATTACTAACACAGTAAAGAAAGTGCATGATCTATACATGGCTACCAGTTGAGCTATAAATGTCTGCTAGCTAGCTAAATAAAGCTTATGAATTTACCTATACAGCATACACACTGCAACTTCGAATTACTTCGACATAATACACCAAACACACAGCTAAACATCACTACAAATGGTTTACCAATGAAATCTACTCATTAAGAGATGAATCAAGACATTGCAAACAAGAAATGTTTAACATAAAGCATGGCAAAAACGATTAGCATTGTTAATATTAGCAGACAAAGTTTAACAACTCAAATTTACTCAAATCGGTCAGAAATCATTGCTACAAACATCTAAACAATACTACAATTGAAATTGAGAAAGTAACACTCACCATTTTTTATTCACACACACCACAAACGAACACAAAGAAGATAAGGCAGAGAGCACGTTTCTGCTGACCTTCTCCAAAACTTGCCGTTAAGAAAATGGCTGAATAAAAGGCTTCACGAACTTTCTACACACAATTACAATTAGAAACCTAACCAGCAGATGGCGCTATTGTCAATGTAAGTCTATGGCCTTTACAACAATGTGACTGATGTAGGTGTGTATGCGTGAACAGTGCAGGTGTGTGTGTGTGTGTGTGTGACTGATGTGTGTGTGTGTGAGACTGTTATGGTTATTATGGTTGACTGCAGCCAGTAGCTTCTCGTTGCCAGCATAAAATGCATGAGACAATATGTCCAAGAAGATCTTAGAAGGTGAACTCTAGATTTGGACATGTTAAAAAAGTCCCTTGGAGCAATGTGTGCCGATTTATCATAAGTGTACGTAAACTTCTGACCACAGCTGTAGATGTGTGTGTGTGTGTGACTGAAGTAGGTGTGTTTGTGTGACTGATGTAGGTGCGTGTGCATGTGTGTGAGAGAGATACTGATGTAGTTGTGTGTGTGACTGATGTAGTGGTGTGTGTGTGTGTGTGTGTGTATGACTGATGTAAGTGTGAAAACCTGATATAGATATGTGTGTGTGACTGTGCGTGTGTGTTTCCTCGTAGGTGTTTCAGGAGAATCTTCAGGAGTTCTGCATCGTCACCACAGACGAGAACCAGAGCAACTGGATGATGTTTGTTCGCAAGGCCAGGTGTGTGTGTGCACGTGTGTGTGTGCGTGCGTCCGTGCGTGTGTGTGTGCGCGCGCGTGTCCCATGGTCCTAAGGTATGTGTGTGTGTTTTTGTTTTCAAGGCCAGGTACATCTGTGTGTGTTTATGATCCGGCCCTGAGCAGTGTGTGTGTGTGTGTGTGTGTGTGTGTGTGTGTGTGTGTGTGTGTGTGTGTGTTTGTGTTTGCAGGACCACTGAAGAGCAGAATCTGGTGGCCTACCTGGACAGCAGGAAGGTGTATTTCTGTGTATCCCGAGAGATCCACCCAGAACAGGAGCTACTGTACTACTACAGCAGAGACTACAGCGGACACATGGGTACACATACACACACACACACACACACACACACACACACACACACACAGCAGGAGCTACTGTACTACTACACACACACACACACTAAAATTCTTGCATCAGCAGACACTACTGCGTTTATACACACACTCCTTCCTTTGTACAAATGAGTGTGTGCTCCATAGTAACTAGAGGATGGTGTAGTAATATTAAGAAGAATAATATTACTGTGTTTGTGTGTGTTATGCATAATAACCTGATTGGGATGGCATGGTTCACGGAAAAAAATGGACCATTCTGTAGGCTTGCCTCAGTTTAGGACACGTGTATATCATTCGGTTTAGCCCAAATGCAATAAAATGCACAAACACAGAACAGGAGCTACAGCAGAGACATTGGTACACACACACACACACACACACACACACACACACACACACACACACACACACACACACCAAGCTGTGAAGAAGCAGTTTGACAACATATGGGTAGTCAGACTGACCACAACATTGGCTCTAACAAACGTTATACCTGACAAAAGCTATTACTACCTGCAGCTGGACTATACTATACTTTAACCTATTTTAATTTCCTAAAGCAGCCTGCACATTACATACGGTAACTACCTCTGTATTCTGCAATATGCCCCACAAGTGCACATTTTACTACCTCACAAATAGTCTTCTTTTAGTAGAAGAAAACGGTCAGTTGAGAGACGCAGATTGTGTCTTTTTCATTAACACCCAAATATTTCTCTTTAGCTGAAATAACAGATGACAGTAAAAACTCTCTATTTTGGCATGCCAATCATGTATTTTATTGGTAACCTTACTAACAATGTCTGTTACTACTGATCATATATGCCCAATATTGCTGACCGTGAACCAAACGAACAGAAAACTACGAAGCGAACTGAAGCAAACAGTGGATTTTGTGAACCCTTCCACCCCTACTAACCTGTAGCTATGGCTGTTCTCTGTCTGCACATGGTTAAGCATGTGTGCATATGTGTGTGTATGTATGTGTATGTGTGAGTGTGTGTTCTCAGGTGTTTCTGTTGCATCTGAAGGCAGGTGTGTGTGTGTGTGTGTGTGTGTGTGTGTGTGTGTTCTCAGGTGTCCCTGTTGTATCTAAAGGCAGGTGTGTGTGTGTGTGTGTGTGTGTGTGTGTGTATGTGTGTGTTTTCAGGTGTTCCTGTTGTACCTGAAGGCCAGGTGTGTCACTGTGGAAAAGAATGCTCCTCGTTTGCTGACCTCAAGGCCCACCTGGAAAGCCACGCCCCTGAGCACTGTCCCAGCCCCTCCCCCTCTCATGAGCTCCACCCACCTCATCCGCACGGACACGCCCACCAGTCCGCTGGCAAACTGACTGGCTCTGGGACTCCCGCCTCCGCCTCTTCCTCCCCCTGGGTGTGCCAGACCAATGGGGGAGCAGGGGTAGGCGGCAGGGCTGGGGTAATGGGCAGGGCCGAGACTGTGGGCGGTGTGTCCGGGGGCCGGGCCAGGAAGTTTAAATGTAGCATGTGTGCACGTGCGTTCACCACCTCCACCAAATTGAACACACACTTCATGGGTCACGTGGGCATGAAGCCCCACAAGTGTGAGTACTGCAGCAAGGCCTTCAGTGATCCCAGCAATCTGAGGATGCACCTGAAGATACACACAGGTAACACACACTCACACTTACACACACACGCGCACACACACTCACACTGCTAAAAAAAAGCACTGTCTCATATTATTAGGTACATGTGACTTCTTTCATTTTTAGTCGAAATGGAAAAGAAAGGCTTAATGTAAAAAAAAAAAGGATTTATTCACAATGTCCAACTTAAAGGTGTGTATGATATTATAAAACAGTAGTAACCAAAAATTACAGCCAAATGCAGCATTATGAGGCCTCCAGTGGGTGTCCCATCTCGTTAGGCACCCTGTACACCAGCGTGAAATTAACAACAGTTAATTTGTGTGTCAGCCTGTCGCTGTTAACTGCCAAACTATGTTGTATAGTTGCTAGCCGACCAGATCAGCACTATGGGAAAAGGTCCATAGGCTCAGCTGTCCCATTTCATGGTTAACAGCCACAGTAGGCTAGAACTAGTAAGCAACTCCATAGACAGGGACCTCTGAAGTGTGTACTGTAGACCCTTTATTGAGACAGATTTAGAGGGTGATATGGCCTATTGTAGTAATAAAGGTGAACAATAGAGGGCGATATAGCCTACTGCAGTAACAAGTGTAATATAGAGGGTCATATGGTCTTTTGCAGTAGCCTACCAAGCAGAGGTGTAAGAGGGGGTTAACAGGATGTGTGTGTTCTGTAACCGTTGATATAACTCGCTGCACACACACATATCTACACACACTCCCCAGGTGCATGATGGTTTCTGCTGTTTTCCAGGTCAGAAGAACTTCCGCTGCAGTGTGTGTGAGAAGTCCTTCACCCAGAAAGCTCATGTTGAGTCACACATGGTCATACACACCGGCGCTCGCAACCTCAAGTGTGACCACTGCCACCGACTCTTCATGCGCAAGCAAGACCTCAAGCAGCACCTCCTCACACACACTCAGTAAGTACACACACACACACACACACACACACACCCAATAAGTATATGTACATGAAACACAAACTCAGTAAGTATACACAGTCATTAAGCACACACGCTCTCTCTTGCTGAGAAACGGACACACACACACAGATACACACACAGGTTGTAAAGTCAAGTGAGCAGTGTGTGTGACAGGCTCTTCATATGCAGGATAACAAACAGCACCTCTTCATGCACTCGGTAGACTGTGTGTGTGTGTATGTGTATGTGTGAGAGAAAGAGAGAGACAAGCCCATCAGATTATTATGTGTGTAATAATCAGATAGATGTAATAATCAGATATGTGTGTAATAATCAGATAGAGAGAGACAGGCCTGTCTGATTGATGTGTGTGAGAGATGGAGACAGGCCTGTTTGATTGATGTGTGTGTGTGTGTGTGTGTGTGTGTGTGTGTGTGTAAGAGGGGAAGATGGTTTGCGTGAGAGAGAGAAAGGCCTGTCTGATTGTGTGTGTGTGTGTGTGTGTGTGTGTGTGCACATGCCAGAGAGAGTGTGTGTAAGCGAGAGACAGGCCTATGTGCTTGGTGTCTGTGTGTGTATAAGCGTGGGTATTTGAAACAGGCCTATCTAATTGGTGTGTGTGTGTGTGTGTGTGTGTGTGTGTGTGTGTGTGTGTGTGTCTTGGGTTCTGCAGGGACAGTCAGATCCGCTGCCCCAAGTGTGACAAGCGCTTCCTGAAGAGCAACCACCTGAAGAAGCACCTGGACTCGCACGAGGGCCGCCGCGACTACGTGTGCGAGAAGTGCAGCAAGGCCTTCCTCACCAAGTACCACCTCACCAGGCACCTCAAGATCTGCAAGGGCCCTCAGCACACACACACACACCCCCTCAGGAAGACGGGCAAGGGCCCACAGCGGGGCAGAGGGGCCCCACGGGGAGGAGAGGTGGAGGAGGAAGAGGAGGAGGAGGAAGAGGCAGAGGAAGAAGAGGAAGGAGAGGAGGAGGAGGAGGAGGACGACGAGGAGGAAGAGGAGGGAGAGGATGAAGGTGCGTCAGAGGCACCCGAGGACGCTGCTGGCTCACAAGTGGACTGCCGACTGGAGGAGGGGGGGTACCCCTCAGACAGAGCCTCCTCTCCCCAGCTCTGACCACCACCACCCCACCCCACCCCGCCCCCTTTCAAATCTCCCCAGCCAAACTACACTGTGCCAAACCGCATCTAGAGCGGTGAGCCCACCCATCTCTCAGCTCCCATCTCATGCACCCCTTTCCCCATGGGCTTCTCAGTGCAGTTATTGCAGTGACTGACCCTCATCATGTGACTGATTAGCAGTGTCCCTAATCATGTGACTGACTGTAACCCTCAGCTGGAACACTGGCGGAACTGGACTTGGCTGGCTGTCTATCTGTCTGGCAGGAAGGTGAAGTTGCCCTGTGAACATCCACATGGTCTGTAGATGTATGTGCAGTTACATCTCTACATCCCTTCTCTCTGTCACACAGCTTCTTGGCATAATTCCAAATTTGTGAGCAGAAACCTCTCTGCAACTCTGCATCCTTCCTCAAATGTGTGTATCCATTTAATTTGATGTGTTGTTTGTCCTGATTAAATACAATTGATGGAAGTTATGCACGTAGGCACCTATATGTAAAGGCTGTGTGTGTGTGTGTGTGTGTGTGTGTGTGTGTGTGTTCTCCAGAACAGTAGGCACGTCTGAGTTACAAACCCGTCTTTCGCACAACACATGACCTCTCCGTCATCTACTATGAAGATTGGAAGGGTGCATGCTCAGTCATGTTAAGGATTTGTGTTCAACTTTACTGCTGCATTTTAATGCCCACCCATGCTGTGAGGAGCAGTTCTCGTTGGCGTATGTAGACAGACGCAGACAGACGGGTTTGTAACTCGGAACGCGCCTAAGGCCTGCATGAAAAATAAACACCAAGGCCAATGCACACTTTAGATGACAAACCTTATTTTCAATTAGACAAGTACATCAAGCAATCTCTCCATACATCTTGTCAATGTAACGAGAATTCTTTTCACCAACATTTTATGACAAACCTTTTTGTTTTGACACAACAAGGCAGTTTTATTTGTATCGCACATTTAGTAGAAAATATCCCTCGCTCAAAGCCGGTGATCTCCAAGAAGCACAGAAACACAGATGCCCTAAGAAGCCATATGAAGCAGAGTAACTGTATGAAAGATTCTAGAGATGCCCACTAAGCAAGAGTGGTCAGTAGCACTGGGAAGGTCTCTCCAGTCAGCCAGAGCTGAGCAAAGTGTACAACATTCTCCAGCAGCTAGCAGTCAGCCTGTGCAGTTGGAGGCCTTTGGTTAAGAGCAGGTGTGCAGTGCCCAGTCCTGGATGGTCATATTAAAATAATCTTGCATATTCTAGCAGGGATAATCAGGGATTATTTTAGGGGTTAGAGCCTAACAAATATAAAACGCACTGTGGTTAGATGAGAAAAACTTTGGATGTGGGTTTCCAGGTGCTGCGTGGTGTCTTTGCGCCTGTGCTTCCGCGGAATTTTTTCCCCCATTTGTACTCGATATAAATCCACAGGTGACAGGAAGTAATTACAAAAATTCGAGTGAGTTGACTTTTGCCACAATTTGCTAGTTGGCAAGACTAGATTACAGCGACCATGCTAAACTAAGCTCAGAGCTGCCAGATTCGGACAATGGCTGGATCTGTTCAAAAACGCTTTTGCTCACTTGTCCAACTTCAGGGACTGCGGGGACAGACTCAATTTACATGGGGGTAGCATACTTAGCACCCCCTTTAACACACCCATTAGAGAATGTACATGGTGGCCCAACATTCACTGCAGAGAACCCTGTAGAAAAATGTGAATTATCTGCTTCTTGACTGTGAGTTATCCACCTCTTGGTTCTTATTTTCCACACAAATCCTCTATCCCTTGTTCTATGCAGACAGAGCCATCCTTTAATATTGCAGGTTTAAGGTAATAATTGATGTTTACAGTTGGCAAAAATGCATGTCTACATTTCACAAATCTGCATTTCTTTTATCACTGTTTTGCCCCAACTTCTATTAGATAGACAAAGCCACCAAAAACTGTACCTTTGCAGTTGTAAAAAGGAAACAGTTTTCTTTGTTTCAGCTTTTTATAAAAAAGTTTTTCATTATGTCAGGAGTCTCTAAATGAACAAATTCAAAAACTGGCCCAGTGCTTCTGTTAACTGTGCATTTCTTCCCTGAACACAGTGTAACAAACTTGAATGGTTTCCATATTGCATTGCATGTCACTTATGAATGCTTTCCCGGTTACATTACATTACATATTCAGTTCTACGACAAAGCCTGAGCTATTTGTGCAATGAAACCCATAAAACAGTTAATATATTCCACACAATGTTAATTATCACAACAGTCCCACTCCAGGTCTATTCACAAGAATTATTAAACAAATTCTATGGACTGATTACATAGTAATTATTAATAGTCATTACATAGCAATATATTAATATAGACAGGACCCATAGTTTAAGTTCTAAGTTACTCATAAAAGTGTGGTAAAAAAAAAAGAGAAAAACTTTACGTTAGTTTCAAATCCACCAATAATTTTAATAGTTTAAAACATAAACAGAAAAGAGACTGAAAGATGATAGGGTCCGTGACTGACTGATGTGGGTGGGCATGGAGTTCTAGCCCTGTCGGCCTAGGTCTGGAGTCTGGTCCTGGAAGTTGATAGGAGGTCTGTATCAATGGACCTGAGTCAGCGGGTGGAGGTGGAACAAATGAGGAGGTCAGAGAGGTAAGGAGAAGAAAAGATGTAGAGGGCTCTGAAGGTGAGGAGTGCTTAGCTTAGTGGGTGGTTCGGATAGTTGAGATAGTTGACCATAGAGAATGTTATATAGTAGATTATAGTAGATGACCCTTAAATTGATGAGGGACTGGATAAGTGTTTGTAGTTGTAGTGAAGACCAAGGGAGGTGTGTAATGTTGCAGACACAGAGGCATAGTTGAGATGTGGTAGGAAAAGGAGGGTATGATTCCAAGGTTACACCCATGGTTGGAGCAGGTTACTTGGGAGCCATGATGGCCAGTCTGAAGTTCTGAAATAGATGTGTGACAGGCTCTAGACCAGTAACGATACTTTCAGATGCATTGCAGTCTTGGAGAATGTTTTTTGCATCCATAATTTTATGTTATTGAGGCAAGCTCAGAGAGTGAAGTCTGTGGCGGATGTGATGGTGTTGAAGAGTTGGGTGTCAGCACTGCAATGTAATTTGAATATATGTAACCATATGATCATTCCTAGGGAAATAATTTAGAGGAGGAAGAGGAAGGGACCAAGTACTGAGCCGTGGGGAACACCATGTGTGCCTGGGATGGGGGAGGATTTCCGATTGTTGATGTAGATGTAGTGTTGTCTGTTAGAGAAACAGGAAGTGAATCAGGTGAGGACTATGCAATGCAGTTCTGAGTGAGTTGAGAGCGGTCGAAGGTGTCAAAGGCTGTGCCGAGGTTGAGAATGATGAGAATAGCTGGTAAACCCGAGCAAGGAGAATGTCTTTGGTGATCTTTACACAGGCTGTTTGAGTACTGTGTTTGAAAAGGAAGCCAGATTGTAAAGGCTTATTAGTTACAGTTGAGATGAGTTTTGTCTTCAACAGCTCGATGGAGGACTTTGGACAAGAACAAGAGGGTGTAAGATGGTCCAGAAGCTATTGGGGGTGTCAGGATCAAGACCAGGGGCCAGATTCACAAAACCTTCTTAAGAAAAAGCGTTAAGGGGAGCTTTGTCTTTATTTTGATGTTTATAAATAAAATTGTTATATTTTATTTTTACTTTCTTCTTATATTTATTCTAACAAGAGAACTTGAAAATAGATTATATTCTTGAAATTAGTTCTTTAAAATAAATTTAGAGACACTCTAAACCCTGGTGTAGTGTTATCCTAAAGTTATTTATTTAAACACATTTCTACAAAAGAAAATGAAAAATATGTTCTTTTGCTAATTTAAGTTTGTAAGCATTGTTTGCTTGTGCATTTGTGTGTCCATCTGTGTCAACTAGATTTAAAAAAGCATTTCTAATTGAGCTAAAGTAACTAACATGGCCCACTAGATGTATAGCTTATTACTGGCATTATTATAAAACTTTCCCATGAACAACTTTCTCTCACTGACACCTAGTCTAGCAGAAAACTTCCAGCACTTGCTTGGAAATGTTTTTAGATTGTTTGTTGTTGGTGGCGGCCATGATATATGACATAGTCCTGAAGTAGCACGAGTGGGTTTTATCTAATTTTCAAAGTAAGAAAAACAAAGAGGAAATTATACAGATCTGTAAAATCACTTCAGAAGATTCTTGAGAATTTTTTCCTAAAGAATCTACTTAGGTTTTATCTGAAGACACTGTGAATCCAGCTCCAAACTTGGTGAGATGACAGAAATCTTAGGAGGAGTTTGGATAGATCCAGTGGACAGTTAATAATGTTGGTCATAAGTGGAGAGAGTGGGGAAGGTAGGCTTTTTCAAAACATGTATGGATAGTGTCCTTGGAGCAGGTTCAAATTTGATAATGTTGATGATGGAGGTCTGCTTCGATGATTCTGGAGAATAAGGAGAGGGGATGAGCTGGAGGTTGAGGAAGAGATTTAGTCAGAGGGGCAGTGGACCAGATGTTGTCAATTTTGTTTCTAAAGAGTGGGTGGGCTGGAGGTTGAGGAAGAAAGGATTGAGATCAGTTGATTATGGAAATTGTTGATTGTGTTTTTAAAGAATTAAAGAAAGGAGTTATACTTGGAGGTGGTAACAGTAAGGAGTTGGCAATGGTGTCTCTGGGTTTGAGGAGTTTCATAATGGTGAAAAAAGTGCCTTTGAGTAGTTCGAGCCAGACTGGATACCAGAGGAGTAGTAGGAGGAAAGGCCAGTACTGAGAGCTGGTATGTAGTGTTGTTGGTTGAGTTTATACGCATCCAAGTGTTCAGTGCTAAGTTGTTCTTACTGAGGTTTTGGCTTTGGGTCTTCGTAGTTGATCAGTGTAGAAAGGGGCAGAGTGGGGTGCAACAATGTTATGGCAGCAGGAGAGTGCGTTGCAGATTTTAGCCAACTGACCAGTTGACCAGGTGGTGCTCAATGTGCCTGAAGATTGAGCAATTGTAGCAGTCAGGCTTGAGGAGAGAGGAGTGGTTTATGGATTTAAGTTTCCTAAATGTTATGTAAGATGTGTTTTTAGTTATTTGGGTGGGGTGGATTGAATGGAACGGAACACTGAGGCTCGAATAATGACTTCCAGCATGATCGCAGTGTTCAGAGTTGGTGGGGTCGGTGCTATTCAGGTTGTTGTTGATTTTGATGTCAGAGGTGGAGACCCAATCCAGTTTGTGTCCCTTTTCCGAGGTTGGGGAATTTAACATGTGGTGTAGGATGTCCAAAAGTCTCTGCATGTCCAAAAGCTTTGAATTCTTGGGTCCAATGTCTTCATGTTTCCCGTTCCTAATGCTTCTTGTTTACAAAGTAGGCAGCTATGATCTGACTGTTGGTCCTATGGTCTTCCTGGATGCCACCAACTATAGGGAAACACACACCACCTGCAGTAGAAAATAGACACAGACATATGGATAGAAAGAGAAATAAAGAAAGAACAAAATATAGAGAGAGAGGGAGGGAGAGAGAAAGAGACAAAACAGGGGGCGGGGGTTCTTTGCGAGTAAAAAAGGGAGCTTATGCCACCGTGTAAAAAAAAAAAGTAAAAAATCCATCATATTTACTGACAACCACAGCAGGCAGAATAAGTATTGAATGCAGCATTTCAATTTCAAAATGACCAGGCATTAGTATTAAATCAAAATCTGAATTTTAAATTTGTAGAATTATGTAATAAAGTAAAATGTAAGCAGAAAACACAGTAACACAGCATATAAACATTAGCCTACTTAGTATTTTTTGGTGTGATATAAAGTGTTTTTTTTTTTTTTTTAACACCAAATTGTCGACAACTGCTCATCTCATGATAGATAAATGCATAAAGCTGTTAGCTGACACTGTCGCAAAACATATACCAACTATTAATAATTCAACTATTTATAAACATATTCCAAAACTATTACAAAAATTACAAAAGACCAGTTGGGCCATGTCAGGGTAAGGAACATCACTGCACTGTCAATAGACACTGTAGACACAACTATAGGATTTCTTGCAGGATTTCTATTGTAGTTGTCAAAAGGATAGTCAGCTGAGCAGCTCAAGAGCCAACTATCACTAAAAAAGATATCCAACACAGATGCAGAGGCAGATGGATTTGTTAGAAAGAAAACAATACGAAATGTATTTCACTGCCATTTCTCCTCCAAATATGGTATATTAGTATGTCAGTTTGAAACTTCAAAGCTATTTGAAGACATTTAAATATATGGTGGCCAAATACATTCGCCTAGCCCTTTTCCCTGTAACAAATGCACTTGCTGAACCAAGTCTTCCTAGAGCTTTTTCTCAGTGGTCATTGATTCTTGAGCTACACGTCTGACTATCCCGCTAACTCCCTAAATAGGAAACTAGCAAGGAGCTAATGTGAGTGTCTGATTGATGGTGATACTCCCCCCAAATGAAGATAATGGTGATTACTGGAGGGGTCAGATGTTTGGAAATTTGTCTGTAAACAGCTGAATGCTTCGGGAGATCTCTATACCTTTACTACCATGAGATATTCTTGTGCAACATTTTAGTATTAAACCTTTTTGTGGTTTACCAAAATGAACTCACCTGGCCTGATTATGCACACATACAGAGGATGTAAAATTATGTTACAACTACTTACAGATAATAATCTGTAGCAATAGCAATCTTTTTTTACTACACATAACTTTATTTCTAGGCTTTTAAAGTTCAGATTTTTTTCAGGCAAAATTTTATAAACTCCAGCTCTTCATAAGATTCCTATTCTATTGAATTCTATTTGTAACCCATGATGGACAATTACTATTAGTGGGGGAGCCATCTGCTCAAAAGTATCATATGTGCACGAATTGGTTTGTAGTATAACATGACGTATATGGCCTCCTCAAACAAGACCTAAAGAAGGCCTCAGGGCCAAAACGTCATTGTGGTTGGGAGTAAAACCCTTATATAGAGCTGGAATGAGCGGCGCTTTTATGTTGTTTTAAAGTTGTACGCCAGCAGCTAGCACCTCATCAAGAGTTTCAGTGTGTGGTACTTCTTTGCTTTTTTAATAGTAAAAATTGTATGTTAAGAGCCCAAATAGAATTTTTTTTTGAGGCATTCAATACTTATTATTCTTGTTGTACAAATGAAAAGTTTAAATGGTAACTCTAGCCTGAAATGGTAACTCCAGCCTAAATGCATTCAAGGGTCTTTTTGTAGAAGGGCACGAGTCAAATTAGGGGGGGCGAGTATAAACGATACATAAATTTAGCCATCGTCATGGGTTTTGTTTAAAACAGCCTATTGTGTTCGTTTATGGTGTCATCAGGTTACTTTCAACCTGCAATAGCCCTGCTTACTACAACCATGAGGCGTTTGTAAAACTGTGCATGGAGGGGATGGCCGATGCAACATCCTTAATACAGAGGCAGTGCCAGGATTGAGATCATGGGTGGGCCTTCAGATCACCCGCTGGGCAACATTCACTACACTACACAGAAGTTCAAGCATGCCTCCCATAACACAAACCACTTTAAGTACACAACATCTGCTATCCTATCCTATTAATTTCATACTCTAAAACATATAGACACAATCTGTTAGCCTACTTGCTTTTATGTTGCTGCTTTTGATAATCGGTGGGTGAACTTGTTATGACAGCAGATACAGCAGTTTCGGCCGGCTAGTCATCTGCTTTTGCACCTGCGTCTTTACACACGGTCTACCGTCTATGGTTTTAAATTATAAGTATTATGAATTTAAGACCACATTGACCAGACTGCTAGTAAAACTTTTATTGATAGATGGATTTTTAAGTTTGAACAGTTTTCTTGTTCATAGCCCAATGTCTAACAATGACTGTGCTCAAGGCACTTGGCAAGATGCATACAAATTACTATTTTTAAAACAAGAAGAAAGTTTGAAATAGTATGTTATAAAGGACTAATCATTAACCTGAGCACTGACAACACTGTTGGTGTACACAGAGTTTATAAAATAAATTACATTATATTAGACAAGGAGAAGGTAAAGTGTTGTGTTTGACAACATTTTTAACTAAACTCTGGGCACAGCAACAATGTTCTCAATACTCAAGAGTAGCCCCTGATAACACTACAACCAAAGTTCGATACTATGTCAGTGCTTCCAGCCTTTAAACAAAAAAAAAAAAACAATTTAGATGCCGAGTGCCCTAAGCATGCACAATGAAAGGCATTTGACCTTAAATGCGAAAGCAATCAGACTAAAAAACCCAGCTCTCAACTGTTTATGTAATTTTGCTTTTAAATGAAAGTTGGATTTGTGCCTATTCAGGACACCACCCTAGAATGCATTAATGCCAGAGTAACCCTTTAAAGCCAATCTCTAAAAAGGATACTATGGATCAGGCATCCTGCCCAGCAGCTGCTCCACACGCTGCTCCAGGGAGCTGAAGACCAACTCTGCGAGGTCCTGGGGCTGTTGGTAGACCCTCAGGTCCAGGGAGAGGATCTCCACAAGGAAGGTCACATTGTCAGCCTGTGATGAAAGCATGGAAATAAAGTACATTCAATTAAACAGGCTACAGAAAAATGCATTTTTTGGAGGTGGTTAGTAAAGAAGGTATTTACCCGCAGCAGCTCCCAGCACCTGGCAGCCTGGGGTGGCCAAGCCTCAGAGGGCAGGAAGGCCTGGATCACTGCCCCCAGATGATCCAGGAACCCACCTTGCTCCCGCTACAGCAGAGAGGACAGAGAGGTGAGTTAGTAGTCTGAACTCACAAGTAAATATGTGGGTAAAACATATGTGGGTGAGATCACGCATGACTTACAGGGACCAGCCGCACATGAGTCCCCTCAAGCTCTCCGAAAAACACCATCTCGAACACAACGTCAAGGAAGTTGAAACTGTGAACCTAAAAACACACAAACAAACAGAAAACATAAATACTTCACCAATATCAAGTCATCCAAAATAAATAGGATTAGTCTTAAGTGTCACATCTAGTCCCATGAGACTAAACACATGCTAAAATTGATACCTTCCCGTTGAGAGCCGCCAAGGTACGCAGCATCATTGACCCTGCCACCATGATGAAGTTGGCAGTGTCATCTCTGCCAAGCAGGACCTATGGAAAGCAATGCAAGGAAGTTGTAAGTACATTTCAGTCTCTGCCTTAAGCCTGAGGGAGAAATCCTCCAGACCCGTGCACTGGAAGAGGTTGCTGGGAATACAAAATGTTTTTTGTCAGATTGAGGCTATTGTCAAATTTTACTTAGGGGTTCAGACTTGTCACCAAAAATCATAACAAGCAAATACTACCAAAGTTAGTGTTTATTCATTTAAAATAATTAAATGCATTAAAATTCTCCTACAAAATCATATGACCTGTCAATGTGGAACTTACAAACATTGTACTTACTAGATGGAGGGAACCTGTGCAGCTTCTGGCAGCAGGCTGGCATCCCCTGAAGCCTGCCAGAGCAAACATCCAGAAACACATGAGATTGACAAGGCAGCATCTCTGGCAGGAACAAGCCATCACCTCCAAACCTTTGGGTCATGGAGTAGAATTAGACTGACTGAGTGGTTCATATTACCTGAGCAGAGCTCGTAGCACCACAGGCAGAGGCAGTGGTGCTGTCAGGAGCAGGGCCGGCCTCAGATCCAAACATGCTGTCTGGACCACAAGCAGAGGCAGCAGGAGGAGCACCGTCAGGACCAGGAGCAGGTCCAGACTCAGGAGCAGCACCAGTAGCAGCCTCAGGACCAGCAGCAGCCTCAGCATCAGGACCCTGATCAGCATCTGGCCCAGCAGCATCATTGGGACCAAAGCCAGGAGGAGGAGCAGGGGGGAACACAACAGGCACCCTGACGGTCTCGGTCCGGTCTGTAGAGGACATGGTTCCATCTGCCTTGATTTTCTTCCACTTCCTGATCTTCAATGTCTCCTCCATCTATTCAGCAGATTCATGGTGCAGCATTAAGTTACTAAAATGTACAATATGGCAAAAAAGGTGATGTTGTAAAAAAACCATTTGTGTGTGAGAGTCTGAAAAGTACCAGGACTCCGTCTGTCTCCAAATATCTGCGGCCGTCCGCCTCCAGGTGGGATGACACGGTTTTGATGCCGCCACAGTACCACTGCAAAGAAAAAAAACAACATAAAATGTGGAACACGTGAATAGCACTCATACAGCATAATCACACACTCATATAGCATATCCACACAGGAATGACTGGGGAGAAAAGATCCATAATGGTAAAACACATCTCTAGCTAAACTATCTTTACCTTGATGTAGGTGACCATGTCTGCCACAGCACACTGGAGACGACCTCCCTAAAATGAAGGTAAAACAGCTGAATGGTAAGAAAGAAAAGACATGACCTACTTTTAAGTCAGATTCTTTGCTGAATAGAGTACCTCTGGGGTCTCCAAGTAGAAGTAGTTGGTGAGCTGCCACCACTGCCTCTTGTAGGAGTCTTGGCGCTTCTCCACACACTTCAGCTTCACCTCCACCAGCTACACACAGGAAGTGAACAGATGAACAGGAGTGGACAGGTGCAGTAAAAGCCACACAGATGATACCAGCTGGACTAAAGGGTGCCAACATGTCTTCATGTTTGCTTGCTCACCGTCAGACCATTGGTGGAACCAGTTAGACTGCTCGAAACCCAGTGTCTGACGAGTGTTCTGGACAGTCCAACTCTGCAATTCCATAAAACAACATAAAAACACATATTAGGTAACAGTAAAAATGAACCTAAAAACAATGAGAAAAGCACAAGAAAAACAGCGTAGAAAAAAGCCGCAAATGTGTATATTTTTGTGTATATGTATGTGTGTATTTTTGTGTATGTGTATATTTTTATACGTTTTATGCTAATACTAAAAAACCAACACATTATAGATTTTGAGATACATTTTAGAAAAATGATAAATACCGCATATGGCACCAATCTTCCATTATCAGCACCCTGAAGACCAAGTAGCAAAGAGGTAAGTAACAGCTAGACTGCATTGTATTCAGGCAAAGGCACAATGTTTTATTTATCAAAGTAAGGACATTCCAGGAGTACTCACCATCCCAGGTGCCATCCTCATCATAAGCAGGATCGCTACAAGACAAAAGTACATACATTTTGTCAGGATTTTATGTCAGCTAAAGTTTTATGCTAATAGCCATTACCATTTCAAATAACCGCCAGGTAAATGTCAGAAGGCTTTGGTCCTTACCATCAGTACCAGGGCCGTCGGTCCACAGACGCACATAATGCGCACTGCGTAGGGCATCAAGTCAGTCAAGTCAAGTCACCAAAAAAATCATGGCCGTGAAAAAAAAAAGTGTAAACCATGTTAATAGGCTACCATAAATATGCATTAATATGGTTAAACAATACAAAAGCAACATAAACCAATTTCCCTGAGAAAAAGGGTGAATCTGCTTTGTGCCCCTCTCTCCAGTCTCCTCATGGTGCCCCCCTCCCCCCACCTCCCAGTGGTCTGTTCGATTATGCCTCATTCGCAATTTGGTAAACACCTGTTCGAACATGGCCTCAAAACGGCAACAAGAGAATGTACAAAGTTTTTCCTTGCAATCTTGTATTTTTTATTTGAAATATATTTTTTTGGTTGGGTTTTTTTTTTTTTTGGTAGCCTATTTTGGATTTCATTTTTTAAATTGATCTCATAGAAGTCTTCTTTGAACAAAGAGGCACAAATCTGATTCCATGCAAGAGTCGGGAGCCGAGAAAAGAAAAAACAAGAAGAAGCGTGATGAAGCTCAGGCGTCGTTTGCCGGTAAGCAATGTTAAATTTTTTAAAAAGTTCATTATTGTAGCCTTTGCGTGTATGTAAATGCCCATGATGTCCGTCAAGTTTGTGATAGCTCTTGTTAGCTCCTGTTAGCAGTG
The DNA here is from genome assembly GCA_030347295.1 of Setipinna tenuifilis. Taxonomy (NCBI): domain Eukaryota; kingdom Metazoa; phylum Chordata; class Actinopteri; order Clupeiformes; family Engraulidae; genus Setipinna; species Setipinna tenuifilis. The sequence continues at coordinate 8,292,099 of CM059274.1, forward strand.
CTCATACTGTGGTAAGTGCTTAGGGCACCCAAATGGCTAGCAACGGCCCTGGGTTTAGCCAAGTTAGTCACTTGGTCAAAGTCATACTCAGCTGTACATTGGTGTGACATCAGATGCCAGGTTGAAGACATACTAACGCAAATATTCATAAAAATATTTCCTTTAAAATCCCTCTGCAGTTTTGCAAGATGTAAATCCCCACCAATTTGGGATAAATGCACTTAAAATAAAAGATGAAATAACAGACATCCCAAGTTCCAAAAAGTCATTTCAGGGAGATGTTTATCGAACCCCCCACCCCCCACCCCCCATCCGCGCCCCATACATACACACTGAAGTCCAAGAACTTTTCACCAGCTTTTTATTAACTACCAGTGATTTCTTTAAAACAATATTAAGATATTAGAAACATAGTATTAACATATCTCCATGTCTTTTTAATCTTTCAGCATGCATTGACCACCTTTGCACATCATGCTTTATTTTTCCTGGGACTTTTTCAGGCTCTCATTATATGTACTTGCTGCTTGTTTTGCAGACTTCAGCAATTTCCCTGAGACTTCCAGGTCATGACACTCAGTGTCATTAAATTTGTTTATCTTGCATGACATCAGGTTCACAAGAGTTTGGTGGGACATCTGACATCTGAATTCTGTTTTGATATGACGCACCAAACTGAATGCTCTCTCCACATCACAATTGGAATTGGGCAGAATCAGCAACAGCTTCATTAGTTGGCAGAGCTCTTTGAATCTGATCTGACCTGTGCTAATTGATTTGACCTTTGATAGCCTCCCCCAAAACTCTTCAATTGACAAATTCCTGTAATTTGGGATGAGTTTCTCCAAATTGATTGAAGTGTAATCTAGCACCTCTAAGTGTAGCTGCTCCTTCACATCTGCTTTCACAGCATTGGGGAATCTCTCTGCTAAAGTCAAAATCTGCTCTGGTGTCACATCATCTTGGTTCTCTGGATTAACAACTGACAAATTTGTCAAGATTTTGTCTCTCACTGGGAACTTTTCCTTTACTTTTTGGAAGCTCCTGACATAGAAAGACCTGGCATCTTTGAAGAATTGCCTTGTCTTGTCAGAAGGGATTTCTTCCTCACTTACTAGGTGTCTTCTTGTCAAGAACCCAACAAAAAGGTTTTCATCTGCACAGTGGACTTCAGGGTTGCTCACATCTATCTCCTGCACATTCTGCTCTCTCAACACCTTTGGCACAATGAATCTGCTTCCAATGTCATGCAGGAGCTCCTCAACACTATCATTCAATTTGAAGAGAATGGGTGCCTTGTTTTGAAAAATCAAATTAAATTTATCAAAAGATTGTGTAGCATTGTGGAGAAAGCAAGTGTAGATTTTCATCATGGGATCTATCAGCCTCTTCTCAATATCACGGGACTTCTGATTTTCACTGTGTGATTGAAAATATGAACTGAAGGCAGGCCATTGGTTTAGCAGATGGTCCAAGCTTTTCCCCAAAGAAAGCCATCGTGTCGGGCAGTGTTTCTGTACTCTCTGCTGGGCTACATTACAGAACTCCTGAAACTCTTTCAGTTCCTCTCTTCTTTTTGAACTTTTCTCAAAGTAGTAGTATATGTCAATTATCAATTCTTCAGGTGACATTGAGAGCTCTTTAGCAGCGGTTTTGGCACATATGTTCACTAAGTGACTAGGACAGCCAACACTGTATATGTGAGGGGCCCGTGCTTTCACTCTTGACAAGACAGAGTTGTTTTTGCCAATCATGACATTGCAATTGTCACTGCTGAATCCTATGCAGTTGGACCATTCAATTCCCTTCTCATCCATGGATGATGCAATGCAGTTGAATATATTTTCAGCTTTAGCATCATTGCATACTGGCATATCAATAAATCCAACGGCCACCTTATCATGTGCTTCACTGTAGTACCTGGCTAAAATAGCACATTCTTTCTCACACATGATGTCATTGCTCTCATCAACCAAAATACTGTATGGCCTTTTTTCTGTGCGGATTAGTTTGTACATATCCTCTGAACATTCAGGCTCTAGTGCCAAGTTCATTATGGCTGTTGCTTTGGTGGATGAGCAGGCATAATGTTTGGCTATTTCTGAATCTGGAAACATCTTCCTGAACAACTTGCCAGTGTGCCTACAGACATTGAATGGCACATTGTGTTCGACAACAAATGATGTGAAATACACCTCAGCTGCAGTGACCTTCTCAGTGAGATTTTGCTTTTGTCCAGAAAAGAACTGAGATATATTGGAGCAGCCTTCCCTGCGCTTAACCTCCCTGATATGGTTTTGTCCCTAAAGAATAAATCACACAATTAGACCCATCATGTCTGCACATTTTCTACCATTAATTTACCCTAACTTAATTTTAGGATTAATTTAACAACATATTAAAATGGCCATTTTTTATGGGCTAGATATGCTAGCTGGGTAGTATCCCAAAATTCACAGAAGGCTTAATGTTTTGCCAACTTTTATGACAGCATTTACTGTAGGCCCTAACCTTCAGAAATAAAAATACAGGTGATGGCATGATGAACTTGGCATACCTCGACATGTCTTTTACAATCATTGAGTCCACCATGGGAAATACCGAAGACACTGTCGCAAACAGTGCACCTCGCCACGGTGTCATCATTCTTTACCTTCACCAGGCAGGGATATACTTTAGAATAGTCTGCGGTAAAATGAGTTTTATATTTTCGTTTCTTGGAGGATTCGCCCTCTGCCATTTTGCAAGCTGCAGCGGATGTGTGAAAACGGAATTTTTAAACCTGCCTGTGGTGATAACATAGACTGTGTGATAACTAGTAGCGCTAGTCTAATGACGGTCTGAGAGAGTACATCGACAAAATGAACCAATAAGCACATCGAAGCCCTCCCATACAAAATGCTTATTGGTTTATTTTGCTGACCAAACCAATCGGCGCGCTCTCTTGCAACCAGTCGCTCTGAACACCCTGAACAGAGCTCTCGGAGTAGTTCATAGCTCCACCCCTCTCGCCTGTGCCAGCGCAATGTAACTGAAGAAATCCGAGCATGATGCGCGATGTAGTATCTTGTCTCGCACTCGCATTGTTATGAAAAAAAAAACCTCCCTCGCGAATCCGGGATGTTTTACCTAGCTCGCGGGCATCAGGGAGCCACTATTAAGATCAGGGAGACTCCCGGAACTTCCGGGAGACTTGGGATGTCTGAAATAATGCATGAAAAACAGAGAAGCCAATCTAGTGAAGCATGAACGAACATTGTGGTGTTCACTATGCTGTAGGTGCGCCAGCCAGAGGCCAGAGGGGCAGATCTCAAACACATACAAGCACATACACACCCACACACGCAGGGAGGGAGGGAGAGAGACAGACAAACAGAAATGGAGACGGAAGCAAAAATAGAGATGAAGGCATAGACAGATTTAAAGTGCATTTTAAATGACTATCAAATGCACAACGCTTAATATATCTAAACAAGGGATGCACAACTGCCCAACTCCCCTATTCTCCTTTACTGTTGCATGCTACCCACTCAGCTTGCTGGCACACCCTCAAGTGAGTATGCCTTCTACCTGCACGTTCAGCCTGCCAGCCTTTTAAGTAAAACTGCACCTGGATCATTTTAATCATGCATTAAATCCGCAAAAACTATATTGTCCCCTGATTTATACATAAACCTCACCAGAATGTTATTGATCTGGTGCTGTGACACTGACCTCTGTGATGTAAGCAGGCATGGGCACATAACCGGGGGTGGGGAGAGGCTGACTCAGGTCCTGACTCATGCCCCTTCAAATAATTACACAGAAATTCTATCATTTAGTACGATGTGATCCAGTTTTCCGAAAAGTGTCCCCCTGCAATGTGTAATCCACTTCATTTTCATCTTAATGAAGGTGGATGTTATATCTTTGGAAAAAACTAACTGTATATATTCATGTTAAAATGCATTGAACTACAGCATTACAATGCACCCAAATATGAATTAGTTTTGTGAAAAGTAATACAAAGAATATGAAAATGTATAATTTATAAAAAATATCACATGTTGATTACCATGGATATAACTGACAGATCAGATAGAAACACCCCTTAGATGCTGTTATGCATTGAAAATGTTTGAACACATGTCTATTTTGTATTAAAGATTTAAAATAGTTAAAATTGTTACAGATTAAGAACAGTTTGTACAAAATGTATACAAATGGTACTTACATTTTAAATAAAATGGTGAATGACAAAAAAACCTTTAAGGACCAGGATATATATACAGTATGTCACAAAAGTGAGTACACCCCTAAAAAAATAATGGTGGCCACACAAAATATTGACAGTTTGGGCACAATTTGGACATTTTCACTTAGGGGTGTACTCACTTTTGTTGCCAGTGGTTTAGACATAAATGGTTGTGTGTCGAGTTATTTTGAGGGAACAGCAAATTTGCACTGTTATATAAGCTGTACACTGCCTACTTTACGTTGTAGAAAAGTGTTATATCTTTAGACTTCTCCCATGGAAAGATATAATAAAAAGAGTACAAAAATGTTAGGGGTGTACTCACTTTTGTGACATACTGTATATCATCTTGATATGTAGAATTTGAGACAATTCTGTCTCCATAATAGGGCGCTGTTCTAACCAAAAAGGCTAAATGTTTTCTGACCTTGGGATCAACAAGATGTATGAACTCAGCCCATACATTTTTGTTTGACTTGTAGTGCCACCCAGGAAAAATTCTACTTGTAAAAACTGAGGTTTTAAATCGGCAGTATCTTGGCCTGTGAAAGCCGTTATCACATCAAATTTGGTATGTAGGACCACTACGCCAACCTCTTGAAGCACATTATGTTTTGTAAACTTTGCCCTATAGGGGTGCTATAATCCCCCCAAAAATAATTTTGGCCAATAACTACAAAATGAGAAAGTACACAATTCCTATTTCCCCACATTCCCTGAAGCAAACAGCATCATACACATTAGGCCACACCCCTTTCTGTAAGCTACTTTTTATGCAGTTTCGAAAAAACATTGAAAGTGAAAGGAAACTAACTCCCTAGAGGGCGTTCATCCAATTGTCAAAAAATTTGGTGTATGTCATCTGCTGACGTATTGAAAAAATCTAATAAAACTAATCCACAAGTTTAAGCGTTACAAGGTTACACACCAATCAATATTTCAAGCATTGCTTGTTATTACACTACACATCTTGTTTTTGTTTTTCCCAAATTCCATGAAATTGGGTACAATTTCCCATACTCAATGGGTACAATATTATGGCCCTCTCAGTGGCTTCCTCTGTCCTCTACTCTCGACTGGATTGGTTAGGTGGCGTGGTGTAGAGGAGATTGAACACACTGTTTGTGCAACTTTTAAAATTCCAAAATCAATTGTGACTGTTTGTGTATGAATGAGAGTCTTCATGCTTGTGTGTGTATTTTTAAATGTATTATTCATGCTGTATTTTTAATGTAAGTTTAATCATTTAGGATCTTATGTGTGTCAAATGTGCTTAGTTATACATGTCATGTATATGTTATGTATATTTTTGCCAACTCACGCATGAATGTTTGACTTGTGTTGATATTGAGTGACTCGTGAGCAGTTTACCTACTTACCTACTTCTTCAGCCTACATTGCCAGCAGAGCAGAGAAAACTCTGTGTACCCAAAGTTAACGCTCAGAGGTTTTATTGAAAAAACTGTGAGGGAAGGGGAGTTGGGATCAACTATAACTAAAAGTCCTTTCTTCCTCCGGGGGGGGGGGGGGGGGGGGGGGGGGGGGGGGGTTCACTGGCTCCGTCAGTCCTCCTCCTTTGGCTTGAGGAACAGAGAGAGAGAGAGACACAGGCAGGTGAGTATTTTCAGGTAAGTCAAGCAACCACTGACTGTCCGGCTCGCAGGGCTTGTCGTGTCCTCTTCCGGCTTTCTTACATGTGCTCACGAGGCAGAGGCAGAGGCAGAGGCAGAGGCAGAGGCAGAGGCAGAGGCAGAGGCAGAGGCAGAGGCAGAGGCAATCCTTCTCTCTCCGTGGCTCCTCTCAGTCTGACTGTGGCCTGGGCTTAAGAAGGCCACTGATTGGACCTGGAACAAGGAACACCTGACATGGGAGCACTGGTGAACATTGAATCAGTGGTTAGGCAGGTGCAGGCAATCAAGGGGAAGTAGCGCCGCCCGTTAACTACCCTCCCCCTCTTAATTGGCTTGTGCCTCTTAGCACATGCCACTGTGGAACACAGCTGAGATGCTGGGCTTCCACAATGTGTACATATATTTAAAATCTCACAAAATATTTCAGAACCACTTTCTGCACCTTTCCTCAAAACAAAGGCCTCCCCTCCACTTAAAATACATGGTCCTTTCAGAGCAAAGATGGGTATGGTTTCCAATTACCTCCACTACCTAAGCTGCAGACAATTATAGCCTGTCAGACATACAAGAGCTTAAACTATTAAAACCAGTGTTAAAACAGTGAAGATAGTCTTTCTTTAGCATGTTTTGAGGTTACATGTGCCTCCTGGCTCACCTATTGAAAGCCACAACAATGTGAACTAGTATACTGTGTTAAACCAAAAGTTAACTGCAGCTTTTTAAAATGTTGTTCTGATAGGATGAAGGGTGTGTTTACCTGTTAAGAGTTATATTTTGGATGGGTATGAGCATGGATTGATATTTGAGTCTTGTCATAGTCTGCATGGTTCAGTGCTTGGGGTTAAATATTTTCCTTTTTTTTAAAATGTTTCCTTTGCACTGATTTAAATAAATGAGGTTACGCTTTACCTTCTGAGTTAGATATTTGGACCTCATTCTGAGCTTATTCCTGCCCCTGAGAGACACTAGAGAGAGTGTGACACAGCTATCATAAGACACAACCCATCAAGGCTGGCCTTTGGCATGACCTGTGCCCTGAGATTATTGGTAAGTGTCCATTCTTTTGCCTCTGCTGGGTCTTCAGTTGATACAATGATATAAAGTACATGGTTGGTTGTAAGCTTTGTTCTCTGTGTCGCCAGCTGCAGTGCCCTCTGCTCACTGCGGCTATTTTCATCACTGGTATTGGTGGAACTTTCCAGTATGGTTTCCATATCTCTGTGCTGAACTCCCCATCCACTGTGAGTATGTCAATTCGACCTTTTGAGGAAAAAAGGGAACAAAGTGAAAATATGGTTTTCTATGTGTCTTTTAAGGAGCAGCAGTAGGTCATTTGGATTGGATCTTTACTTGTACCAACAAATCAAGTTTACTGTATAAAAACATGATGAAACGCCCACAAAGACTGTATAGTGACCAGAGTAAGGTGCCATGGCCATGGACTAATGTAGTATAAAGTAGTAAAATGTCCACACTGTGACTTCTTTTTATAATGATTTGATGATATGATGTTTTAATAAGGCTGCTCCTATTCAGTAACAACTCGAGCCACATGCTTTTCATCAGACTTGTAACCATCTTTAATAGGTCATAGGTCATCTGAGAAATCGACAGACACATGTAATATTAGGCTGATGCAATAATATAATGTATTCATGTTTGTAACACCCAAACTGTGCTGGTGACCAGTACATTAAGGAGCTGGTGAATGTCACCTGTGCTGAGCGGTACAGCCACACACTGGAGCCATGGCAACTGTCCCTCATCTGGTCGTTTATTGTATCTGTGTTCACTATTGGCGGCCTACTTGGCTCGCTGAGCGCAGGGCGACTGGTGGACATGTACGGCAGGTAGGTCACCACTAACTTCTCAAAGTGATAATAAAGGAAATAAAGGAATACATCAGCTAATAAGTTAACAACATTCCAGCAGCACAGTGTTGTGTATTGGAGATAATCCACCACCACAGGCACACATAGGGTGAAAGTTTGTTTCACTTGTTGCATTGATGTTAACTTATTTATTGAGGAACAATACAATCATTTAATTTTATTTTATTCAGGCAGAGAGTTACTGCTATATAGTATGGCACTCTATATTATAGCATTGTAGTTGCAGTACTTTAAATAAGTCGACTGACCCTAACCTTTAATCCCTTAGAGTTTCGATCAATTGATGCGCAGAGTCTAATTAGTGACTGATTCGTTTTTTATTGGCACAGCCTTCTGGACATCTCACATTCCCAATCATTTTAAGTGCTGAGTCCAACAGTTAGGCAGAAACACCCCACTCTGTGGCTGCACTCATAGCCATCTCAAGTTTAATCTTTATTCAGGACAGTTTTTGAACATTCTCTAGACCAGGGGTGTCAAACTGAAATACACAGTGGGCCAAAATTTAAAACTTGGACAAAGTCATGGGCCAACATTGATATTTATTGAAAAAAATCTTCCTCCAGATATAATAACGAACCTTTTGATATGGACCCAAACAAGTTTTGCTCAAACATTGAATATGGAACAATTAAAGTTTAAGACTATACAATATATAACTTACTATTGCACACATGCAAAATCGAATTTAAAATTAGAAACACATTACATTCACACATCACAAACACATTCATTTCTTAAATAGAATTCAAATGCAAGGCAAACAGGTGTCTCTTACATAGGTAAACAGATGTTCTGTCTCCCACTCATCCAGAAAGCTCCTTTTTTGTGTTTCTTTTTGTCAGTTTTGGGAAGGGTTGCACTGTGCCAGCAATAGCATGAGGTTGCTATGACTACCGTCAACAGAGGAGAGGGTGTTTATGGGTCTTGTCCTAAATGACCAGCAGAGCATTCTGGGATTTGTAGAATTGACCAAATTGCTTTTAGATATTGGGCTCAACAAGGTACATGAACTCAGCCCATACATTTTCATTTAAAGTGTAGCAGCACCTAGGGAAATTGCCACGTAGGACCACTACAACCTCTTGAAGCACATTATGTTTCGTAAACTTTGTCCTATAGGGAGCTCTATAATTCCCAAAAGTCAGATTTTGGCTAATAACTACAAAGCAAAAGCAAAAGTAAACTAACTCCTCAGAGGGCATTTATCGGATTGTCCAAAAATTTGGTGTACGTCATCTGCCCACAACGTATTGAAAAAATAAAACTTTTTCAATAGTTAAAGTGTTACAAAATTATGCACCAGCTAATATTTGAAGCATTGCTTATTATTAAACTACACACAATATCTTCTTTTGGAATTGCCCAAATTTCATTACAATCCCCATACTGAATGGGTGTAACATTTCTTTAGAACACACCACATTGTGTAAAAGTGTGCGTGTAATAGGCGCCGTTCTCTTACGAAATGTAAAGCTGAAATCAGTTTCTGTGGTAGAACTCCAACCATTGCAACCAAGAAGACCAAAAAATGTTTATACCGATGTATTTATGCCACCTTGTACCTGTAAAAATTGTGGTTTTCAATCACCAGTGTCTTGGCCAGAGAAAGTCATTATGGCATTGCCTTGTAGGACCACTACTCCAACTTCTTGAAGCACATTATGTTTCATAAAATGTGTTCCATTGGGAGTGCTACAATTTTAAACTAGAAAAGCACTCAAGGCAGCTTAAGTCCCCACCTTATTATCATTCTCACCTAAAACATTTTATTACGGGTAACTTCACTGAATTAATGCAAATTTAATATAAATTCCAGTAATTATATTGCTGATGTCACCCTTTCATACCTAAATTGGATATTGGTTCTATGATATTTTAACCTGTCGAATCTGATTCTTTGACCCAGAAAACATACCTGTAGAACTTGGAATCTACTTCATATCATAATTAGTTAAAAACGTATAGAGCAAAAACTCTTTTTCACTAATGGCGGACTTCTTCTGGATACAGATCTGTAACTATTGAAGATACGTCAAATCTGTTAACACTCTGCTGAATCTACAATGCCTCAGCTACAAGTTGGTGTTAGTTGCCTGTCTCTAGCTTGATTAGTTACTTCCACGAGGTCGCTCGAATTTTTACTTTCTGGATCACGAGATCCGGAATGCTACCTGGATCCGGATTATAATCTGGAGTGTGGCAGACCTTATGATGTATTTTTTTTACTAAACATTGTGGGCATTATTTGTGAAGTTATAAGCAAAAATGTCCAAATTGCCTATATCTCGCAATGGTGAAGAATCCTTTAAATGATTCCAGATCCAGATCACGACCAAAAACAAATCAGTTTGAAGTTAGCCCTATCCTGAAAATTTCATTTAAATCCATTCATAACGTTTTGAGTTATGCGAATAACAAACAAACAGACAGAGAGACAAACAAACCACAATCCTTTTGGCTTATAACTACAAAATGGACATTCATTCCATAGGGGCAGTATAATTCCCCTTGTGCTGATTCTGAACTTCCCAGTACACTACGGCGGTCATACTATGTACCGCTATGTGGTGCATCTAGTTAACTATGAAGAGTTACCCATGGAATATTGTGGGATATCCTCATTCCTAGTGACATGTAGCATGTATCTCATCCAATCACACATTGCTAAATATTTCAACTGGACTTAACTGTTGTATAATATATAGTATATAGGTTCTAAAATTCCACATTGTGTCCTGTTAAGCCCATTGTTCTTTAGAGTATTCATTGTCACAACATTCCCATCTCTCCAGATCAATAGTACTACCCTAAGTGGTAAGACATCTTGTTTCAGACAGCAACCTGGCTTTGGCTGACTCTGTGTCTGTCCTTTCCCATCATGCATCTCACCAGGAAGCGATGTATGCTGCTAAACAACCTGCTGGCCATTATTGGGGCCCTTCTGATGCTGCTCAGCAAAACAGCCATGTCGTTTGAGATGATCATGGCAGGAAGATTTCTGTATGGCATCAATGCAGGTCAGTATTCAGAAATGTATAGTACTGTATAGGACGTAAACAGTGCATTATTTATTTTCTGTGTATGATGAGTATTTCATCCACTTCTGTACTACCAGCATGTGAGTCAATCTTTTAAGTTTTTCGTTCCATGGGGATGAATCCATAAGTTAATGCTGAAATCAAGAAATGGGATTCAGTAGTTTTGGGCAACACAGTGTGACATTTAAAATGTTTTTTAGAATTTTCTGTTCGGATTTTCCCTTTTCAAAAATTATACTTCCTTTAATTTGTATATAAAGTTTCAATATGTATTAGGTGTACAATCTCCATATGAGGTACTGGATTGAGGTACTGATTGTGTATGTTATCCAGTAAAATGTGTGTTCTGAAAGTTGTCTTCAACATAAATAACACTACTTTATGGGCAATGTGTGTTTTAAACTATTTTGATAGCTGCTAAAATGCAGACGGCACAAACAAATCATGAACAAATAAATCAGATCTTCAGATAGCAGTTAACATTTTGCCTTTCACTTCCTGAGGGCCCGTACAGTGTAACTGTGTGAGCTCTAAACTGTGCCAGTCGCTGTTCATTAAAGACCTGACAAGCGGTGGGAAGGCACTTTGGACTGAAGACTACTACACTGACCCTTTTAGCCCTTGGTGTGTGTGTGTGTGTGTGTGTGTGTGTGTGTGTGTGTGCGCCTGTGTGTATGAGCCTGACCACCCACTGCATGTATCTTCTGCCACAGACATAGAAAAATAGATGCCGCATATACAGTGTTGGCCAGAAGGGGCAAAAAATCAGTCTGTATGGCATCTTACAGATGATAGGCTCACCTTATAAACCAATACATGGAAATATGGGAAATGGGTTTTATGAATAATTAAAAAATAAAATGCTTACATTATTGTCTCAGTAAGTCAATGCAATTACAATCAAGGTAACTAAAACTACTGTATTTGACCTTAATGTACAAATGTGTATGTATTATTTAAGCAAAGGTTGGGAGGTGCAGAACTCTACTTTCTTCAATAGGTTTTAATGGCATTAAGACAAAAAAATGTCTGCAAATCAAAATGTAAAAAAGACATTGCGTCTGAGAGTCTGCTTTTTATTTTATCAGTTAATTAAAAAATAGGCTACTCCATGAACATTTATTGCATGTGTTACATGTATTTTCAACGAAGTCTTTCTCATGTCAAGTAGGTTTTTCTTGTCATTTCATCCATATATAGTACACAGTAAGACAAAAAATGAGCCAGATACAATACAGTGCGCACACACACATAATTACACACACACCTCCACAGGCACACGCACACACTCTCTGTACACATGTTTACACAAGGTGGATTACAGATTGTTATATATTGCACTATAAGTTGCACCTGCAAATTGGTGGCGACGCTGATGTATGCTACCTTAAGTCAACGCAGCATCCATGTAGCATTCTACATCTATGTCTCCTGTAGGCATGAGCTTGACTGTCCACTGCATGTATCTGCCTGAGTGCGCCCCCAAGAGGCTGCGGGGGATGGTGGGCTTCACCGTTACCACCTTTGTATCCATAGGGAAGTTTTCAGGGCAGCTCCTGGGCCTCAGGTGATCTCTCCTCCTCTCTCCTCTTCTTTCCCTTTTCTCTACTCCTTTCCTCTTCTTTCTTTTGCCTATCCCATCCTCTCTTCTCCTCCCTCTCCTCTCCCATCCTCATCTCTTCCATTCTCTCCTCCCCTCTCCTTTTCTCTGCTGTCCTCACCTTTCCATTGTTTCAATGTGTGTTTGAGCGTGTGTGCGTGGGAGTGTCTATTTATTTGTGTATGTGTTTTTAGTGAACTACTGGGCACTGAGGAGCTGTGGCCCTGGCTTCTGGGTTTCAATGGCTTCACGGGGCTACTGCAGCTCCTGACGATGCCCCTGCTGCCCGAGTCTCCCAGATACCTGCTGCTAGTACGGGGGGACCGACAGGCTTGCGAGAATGGTGACTTACACACTGTCTTTTTCTCTCTCTCTCTGTTTCTCTCTTACACACACACACACACACACACACACACACACACATACACACACACACACACACACACCAATGTTAAAGCAGTTGCTGGATATGTAGCTTCACAGTTTATTGGCTATGCAAGTTCCCATATGTTGACCAAGATTATAATAATGTCACGGCAACAAAACCACATACACATGCCAGAGTAGCTCTTCTCATTGCAATGCCCCGTACAGCAAACCAGAAACCCACACAGCAGTAAATCACTACAAACACACAACGTAGACAGTAGAACAGTTTATAGGATGCACAAAGGAGCAAAGCACCATGTAACTCAGAGGATAACACAGGCTAAAAGGCTCAGGCTTCTCACTCTCTTTCTATCTATCTCACCACTCACCACTCTCTCTCGCTCTCTCTGAACTCACACTAGTAGAAGCACAATTAAGTAACTAAAAAGTCACATTTTTACAACATTTTTACACAACGAGCTTCACTGTCCTTTACCACATCTCTATTAGATTCTGTCCTTTTCCCCTCTTTGTTGTCCCTTCTCCATCCCTCTCTCACACTGTCCCCCAGCGATCGGCCGTCTGTGGGGTCAAGGAGAGGACCATAGGTCAGAGGTGGAGGACATGTTGACCGAGGCCGCTGCACTGAAAGGGGTGAACATCCGCGGGGTCATGGAGCTCCTGAAAGAGCGCGCCCTACGGTGGCAGCTCCTGACCATCATCTGCATGGGCACCACGCTGCAGCTGTGTGGCATCAACGCTGTAAGGCAGAGATAACAGCCAACAACCATACTGAGGCTGTATATGCGTGCATGCGTAGGGGTGTGGGTACATTCGTGTGCGTACATTTGTGTGTATGTGTGCATATGCGTGTGTGGCATCAATGTGGCATCAGTGGGTGCATTCGTGTGTACATTTTTGTGTATGTGTGCACATGCGTGTGTGGCATCAGCTACCACATTAAAGCTGTGTGTGTGTCTTTGTGTGTGTGTGTGAATGGCATCAATGCTGAAAGGCAGATAATAATAATAATTCCTGATAATAACACTCATGCATAGTTGTATGTCCATTTGTAGACTTTGATTAAAATTGGTCAGCCAAGACATTCATCTGATATTTACTTATTTTAGTCAACTCTGCTGTGGGCTGTTGGTTTTTATTTAGCCTACTGTTCATCTAATTTGTGTGTGTGTGTGTGTGTGTGTGTGTGTGTGTGTGTGTGTGTGTGTGTTCAGGTGTACCTGTACTCTTTTGATGTCTTCAGTGCTGCAGGGATTCCTCCTCATCAGCTGCGGTATGCTGCCCTTGGGACCGGCCTATGTGAGATCGTCACCTCTGTTGCCTTTGTGAGTTACTCTCTCCTCCTTTCACCTCTTTTGCTCCTCTTCCTTCTCCTCCTTCTCCCCTCGTCATCTTTCTGTCTGCCTGATCTCCTCATTTCCTCTCAGGTTTCTATCCTCCTCCTCCTCTTTTGTCTTCTCATCATTCTTTCTCTCTCTTCCCCTTCCTCCCTTTTTCCCCCTGCTCTCCCCTCTCCCCTCTTCCTGTTATATTATGTGTTTGTGGTGTTCTGCTACATGCCTGAGCCTTATAGCCCGTGTTATCCTATGAGTTACATGGTGTTTTGCTCCTTTGTGTATCCTATAAACTGTTCTACTGTCTACATTGTGGGTTTCTAGTAATTTCTAGTAATTCTGGTTTGCTGTCCAAGGCATTGCAATGAGTGCCGTGTCATTATTATAATCTTGGTCAACATATGGGAACTTGCATAGCCAATAAACTGTGGAGTCACATATCCAGTAACTGCTTTAACGTGTGTGTGTGTGTGTGTGTGTGTGTGTGTGTGTGTGTGTGTGTGTGTGTGGATTGGTTTGTGAATGGAGCAGGTACTGGTTATTGAGAGCACAGGCAAAAGGGTGCTGCTGCTACGTGGATACTCCGGGATGACCACAACCCTGGCCCTGCTCACACTCACACTGTACCTACAGGTACACACAAACACACACATACACACAACCCTGGGCCTGCTCACACTCACTAGAGGTCAACACACACACACTTACAGTCTCTGTCTCTCGCCCTCTCTGTTTCTTTCTATCTTTCTGTGTGTCTCTCTCTGTTACACATACACACACTGTCTTTGAAAAAAATAGAGTAGACCCGTCACACACTCACACTGCACTTTGATCTCTCTAAACTTATTACCAGAGACTTTCTGATATAAGAAAAGACTAAGCACTGGAGAAAACATCCATAGAAATGCATGGGGACACTTCGTAACGGGTGTCTGCAAATACCCCGCTTGTTCTGCTGCCAAAAGCCAATCTCCTGCTGAACTGTACAAACAGCATTCCAATCATGTTGCAGTGTCGTGCTCTGCTGTACCATACTTGTCATGTAGTGAAGCACAGCGCGTGTGATTTATTGTGATTTCAACCATGTATTTTAGTATGTCCCTCAGTCATCAGAGAGTGCTTACACTCTTATTAACCTGAAATAGATGCCCGAAGTTGTTGTCAATATGGCCGCAGAGTGCAGGGGCTTATCTCTCTCTCTCTCTCTCTCTCTCTCTCTCACACACAAACCATTTGCCCAAACACAGCAGTCAAACTGTTTGCATATCAGCAATACCTTGATTCTTTCACAAACTCTCCCTCTGCAGACCATGTTGTCCTGGATGCCTTACTGCAGCATGGTCCTCGTCTTTCTCACCATTTTCTTCTTCTCCAGTGGACCAGGTGTGTTGGTGTGTTTGTGTATGTGTGTGTGTTACACGCACTGTTATCTTTCATAACAAATGATTCATGAAGATATTGTAAACATATTGTGCGAAAGTGCAGCAGTATACAGAATAGTATTCATGAAGGCAAAATAAGCAATATACAGGGTGGGCCAAAAATACGGGACACATTTTAAATGCTTATATCTTGGAATCTTAAAATGATAGAGAGTAACAAATATATATGTTGGAAAGCTGACATTTTTGATTTTGAGTTTTTGATATATAGGTTAATTTCTCTGGACACCACTCTGGAAGCGAATGTCTAAAATGTAAGAGTAGGTTTGGAAAGCCAGTTTTTTTTTTACAAAAACACAGCCAAGAACATTTTAAAGTATAGACCTGAATTAAATATTATGAAGAGGTCATTTAACATTGTCAATAGAAACATTTCCCAGTCAAAGTTTCTCTATAGGACAGTTTCCTATATTTTACTTATTTTGACTGGGAAATGTTTCTATGCACTGTCACTGAGGTAGTTTGCTCCTTAAAGACACTTTCTTGATGTACTACAGTAAAGTATGGTATATGTCTGATGCCACTGAACTGGACAGGTACTACTCCTTATAACATACATAGCACAGCGACTTTGTAGTCATCTGGGCTAATGCTATTTTATACTTGGCTGCTGTAGTCTGGGACTAATATGGCATGTAAAGACATTGAGGATGGGTCAGTAAGAGGTTAGATATGGTACATGGTGGTGTTTTCCCTGTCGCTGAGCTACTTCTTTGAATGTTGATACTGTAAGATTATGTGGTCAAATCACAAGGTGGAATTCATAATCATGTCACCTGATTAATTAGCAATAGTACATTTGGGTTTTTGCTTACAGTATGTACCATTGCCTGGTATTTTTCTTGTCATTCCAGTCAGTGTAGTAAAATGTTGTATTGATTACTATACTATTTTCTTTTAGTTATTTTAAAAACTTGTAAAAAAGTGTTATGCTGATTTTTGAATAACTTCTATTTTGTTTTTCACTGACATTTATATGTGAACATTTGTGAAATTAATTATTTAAAGACAGCACTGTTTTGTAAAATCCATGGCAGTGTGTTGCTGCTGATACATGAGAGAAATTCAGATGATACATGTGTCTACTACTTTGGTATAAAATGTCATTTTGAAAAAGAAGTTTTACGTTTTCGTTGTGGAGTTTCATTTTGACCTCGAAGTTAAGTGTTTTGTGTTATATGACTTGTGTGTAAAGTGTTAAAACATTGAGCCAAATTTGGACATTTATGTGTAAGTAATCATGAAAAACTGTAAGTTAAATCTGCTTTTTCATGTGCATTGGAACAGCTGGCATTACAGCGCCCCTTGCTGGTGAAATTTTTAATCAGTCCTTCAAGGCGGCTGCTTTCACCATCACCACCACTATCAACTGGACAGGACTGTTTATCATTGGAATGCTGTTTCCCATCATAGTGGTGAGAATGCATCCCTCCTCTTCCCCACACATCCCTCAGCTTGTTCTTTCCCCCTCTTCTTTATCATATTTCTGTTTTTTTTTTCTTTTTATTTCTCACTTAAGACTGTTACAAATGTATTACAAACATATTTTTATTTAAATACTATTCTTGCAAAACATATAGCCTACTCCAGATTGCATGTGTTAAAAAATAGTAATATCGTGTGACAATTGGAAATCTCTTTTTGGTGGATTTTGTACAGTATCTATAGTAATGGATGCAGGAATGCAATTTCTTTTTAAAGACACCTTTGATAGTAATATTTTAATAAATAGTAATACAAACTTTAATAATCTCTGTGACTGGCCATGTTCTCAGGAGCACTTGGACTACCTCTGTTTCCTCATCTTCCTTGTCTTCTGTTTGGGCACGGGTCTGTTTGTGTGGTTCCACGTTCCTGAGACAAAAAACCGCACGGTTCTGGAGATCACCGCTGAGTACCAGAGGATGCATGGCAAAGACACACCTGTGGCGGGGATCAAAAATGAACTAGGACAGTTTGGCCAAACTCACTTTAGCCAAGCAACCAAACTCTGATATATCAATGTTGAAACTGTATATACATTATTATAGAAATATCTAATAATAGGACCACAGGATTTTAGCAGGAAAAAAATATCTTTTATAGGATTTCATTTCAATGTGTGTATAATTGCAGGGATGATTTTTTATAGCATAACAATGTTTTAATAAAGATCTTGTCAGGTCTTTAACCAGAGTAATAATATTAGAGAAATGCCTATACAAAATACTATAATGCTGGAGAACTCTCATTGTATTATATAGAACTCTGTCTTGTTTTATTATAAAAAAAAAAGACTGTTGTGCATTATGCTGCATTGTTGCCTTGTGTTAATGTTAACGACCAAGCTACTGACCCATCCTTGACAGACGAATGAGGCCTAACTGAATTATCTGTTGTAGAAGTAAATGGACATGAAACATGGTGGGAATGTAGCCTCATCCAGATGAAACTGAAAAAGAACCCCCCCCCCCCTGCAAAACCCTGGGAGATCAAAATCAGTTTTCGTGGAATAACCTGGCAACTGTTTCAACCAAGAAGACCAACATTTTTTTATTCATTGGGCTTGACAGGGTGTACAAACTCAGTTGATTCGGCAGTGTGTTTTGAATGAGAAAGTCATTATAATCGTATCAAATTTGTCATGTAGGACCACTACTCCAACCTCTTGGAGCACATTATGTTTTGTAAACTTTGTTTCATAGGAGGAGTTATAATTCCCAAAAATTACATTTTGGCTAATAACTACAAAACAGGGGCGTCGCTAGGTTGTGTAAACATTCAGGGCTTTAGCCCAGAAGTTAGTCTTTTTTAAGGAGTTCGGGTTTTCAAAAATCGAACTGATGAAAATGCAATTTTAACGTTGTTTAAGAATGAAAAAAAGCAAGGGCAATTGTTATGACTCACATCAAATAATTATTACAGGATAGCCTGTAAGGACTTATGGAGTGAGAAAGCTTAAAAATATTCGTGTTCATGGGATAGAAATCCGTGCATATTTGGGAAATCTGTGCATAATTGGCTGTAGTTGAGCATCAAATAAATATCTGTAAACTCTCAAATTAGTCGAGTTGTACATAAAATGTATTGTGCGTATTTTATCCATCAGAATACAAATTGAAAAGTTACGACATCAATAATTACGATCACAAAATGAACATTTACGATTATGCTTTCTGCAGTACGAATACGAATTCACAGGCGCAACTTTACTGTCAAAAATACGTCATCACTTCACAGGCATTATTTATCGAGCACAAGAAGCGTCCATCGAGATCAATCGCATGTGTCAACGCTCTGCGGCTACTTAAGTTGTAGCCGAGAGAGTAAAACCAACTTTGGTGATAGCACCACAAGTTGCTACAACAGCTGACGGACAGGTGGGTTAATTACAATTCATTGTAAAAAATATACTTGTCTTGTCACATTGGATTCTCTGTAACAGAGATGGGAGCAAGTCCCATACATGCAAGTCTCAAGTAAGTCACAAGTCTTAGCCCTCAAGTCTGAAGTAAGTCAAGTCATCTCTATAGGAGGATCAAGTAGGCCTAAGTCAAGTCCAAGCAGAGCTTAAGTCAAGCAAGTCAAGTCGAGTCACGAGTCAAGTCATTAGTTTTTTCAAATGTCTGTATTCACCAAACCTGTTTTTCAGAGTCAATATCTTTTTTTATGTACGCTAACAATTTAATGAATCAGCTGAAAATGAATGAATCTAAAACAGCTTTTTATTACTTACACCACATGAAATAATCTCATTACTGTATGTGAAAAGAAACAATGTTATTACAGCACACTTCTCTCACATGCTTTCTGTAACAGCTAAAACAAATAGCTTAATATTAAACTTTACACATTACATTTCTCCACACACACACACACACAATATCCATCAGTTATTCTCTTTTTACAAGGTATTGCACTTGCAAAATAAGAGATTAGACAGGGTCTTATCTGAAAGCCGAGCACGATGGGGTCTCATAATGATTCCACCATGGTTGAAGACTCTTTCCACTGGTGAACTTGAGGCTGGCACTGATAAAGCCTTCATTGCAACAGGAAAAAGAGCAGGGAGGACAGCCCTGTTTGCATCCCAGAAGAACAGACAAGGCTGCCCACAACAAAGAGAAAAATAGTTATTTAGCTGTGTCTCTGGGTTGGTGGTTGGGTCCTGCTTGCGACGTTTTCTGTAGCCTGAGAATAAGCCAGTGCTGTCTTCTTCCGGGTTTTCACTTTCCTCCTCTTGGAATTCAGGCCTCTGGGATGTTGTATGAGGTTGCACCTGACATAGAATCAGATCTTTTTAAAATTAAGATAAAAAAGGGCGAGCGCAATTGTATGACAAATTGAACATCCACAGTGATATGCTTGCAAGGTCATCTCTAAAATGTATTATAATACTAATAGACCTGTTGTGAATTACATTTTCCTAATTTGATAATGGTGATATGCCTATGCCTATGTTTGCAGTTGTTTTTCTTCCCCTCTTGTCCTTAGGCTATGTTATGTTAAATCTAATTTTGTGCCTCAACTAGCTCTTTCTTTGACCATACGTGTTTGCATCAATGAGCTTAATCACAAAAACTGCCATATTTTAATATTAGCTAAAAAACAAAAAGTAGTAACGTCTTCAGTGAAATGTTAAAAAATATCTTATCCGGCTATTATATATTATTTAGCATGATTAGTTTACCAGTAAGCGCTAGCACTAGCACATTTTGCAATAGCTAGCATCATAAGTTAACTTCTTCAATGAAATGGCGCAAATCTAGTTTACCAGTTTACAAGCTTACACTAGATTTACTTGTTTCTACTTTGAAACTTTAATATTATAGATCTTACTTGATTGCATGTAGTCCTTTGGCTGAAATGTGTGGCCTCAGTAGTCTGTATTTGTTGTGAGCTCAGAAAAGTAGCTTTAGCTCTTCAGAATTCTATAAGTTATTGTGCATGTGATAGAGGGGTGCAAAATGCAAATGCCCCCCCCCCAAAGGCACTAACTGTAGCCTATAATAACTACCAGCCTTAACATGTCTTCTCCATTAGCACAAATGGGCTAATATTACTAAAAACTGACAAGAAATACAAACACTGTCCAACATCTTTCAGGATTTACTCAGTTATATCCACAAACCAAAATCGGTGCAAGTCTGCAATTCATTGTATTATGCTAACTTTATCCTATTGTTCTACCATCAATGTTGTTCCTAATAAAAAAACATTTAAGATAAATAGGCTTATACTGCTAGAAACACAGTAAATACACACAATGACCCAAAACATTTTGGTTTTATCCAGTTTAATTCCCAAGATGTTGACGTGCAATTCAGTCATGTTTCACTCCTCTGAAATGCAAGGTTTTCCAAACTGTTTTATCACTGGCATTTCACACCTCTGATCAGGGGAAGACGCACATGTCAAGTGCTAGTATGAAGGGTCGGAAATATCGGTGGTCACATCTTCACGCAACAGCAC
This sequence comes from Setipinna tenuifilis, assembly GCA_030347295.1. NCBI lineage: Eukaryota > Metazoa > Chordata > Actinopteri > Clupeiformes > Engraulidae > Setipinna > Setipinna tenuifilis. The sequence continues at coordinate 8,313,114 of CM059274.1, forward strand.
AGCCGGCAAGTATGCTGAGCCTTAAAGGGCTCCTTCCGCTAAAAAAACCCACTTTGAGTAGCTCTATTTACAATGTGGTGGGTCACAACAAGCAGTATATGCACACAGCACTCCAAGACGTGAAATTCGACCCTCATGGGTTCACTGGTCATTGAAGGGTCAACCTACTATAGAAATACAGACACGAGCGGATCAGAGCAGGCCAAACCTATCTACGTCACTAGGTCGTAAGCCTCGCCCAGAGCCATGTATGGTACGCCCACAGGCTCATGCCAGAGGAAGAACAGTGGACAGAAGCTAGGTGAGCAAAAGACAGCAAATTTGCATCATGGCAGAACAAGCACACTCCTGTTTTGTTTGCGGCAGCAAAACGGTTCCTATGTACCACCTGCCCAAGGAGGAAGAGGAAGAAATGGCTGGAATTTATCTTTGGGTCACAACCAGCGTCATATCCCAGTTCGTTAGTTGTGTGTGCCAAGCATTTTAAAGACAGTGACTTTCGCTAATACAACAGTGGTTTTGCGACGAAGTTGTTGATAAAGCCTGGATCCTTTCCGTCAATAAGATCAACCACCACTCCACACGCGGTAAGTGAAATAAGAATTCTTTAATCTAAAGTTTTCGTGGTAAAAAATTATACATATATAGCTTCTGTGTTATGATGCTTTAGCCTACCATTCGGATACGCTCTTCGACAAACGAATCGGAATTGGTTGTTCGCCTTCATCTTCATCCTCGTCTGATTTAGGGTCGTAGACGTATGGTTGTATCTCCGAAGACATTTTATTGAAGACATTTTATTGAATCCACAAACTTTACGGACTTTCTATCAACATATCGCTGCGGGACACTCAGCTGGGCGTTTCCTTTCCTCCCCCCGCCCCCCCCCCCCCCCCCCCCCTCCTTGTTTAATCCAATCTGAGGTGCCTTATTGACACGTCATGGATATTCACGAGGGACACCGGAAAAGCCAGTCATTCAACCACTAGGCCTGTTCTAGCTTACAGAAAACAGCGTCAAGCAAGAGAACTAGGACATAATTTTTTACAGAGATGATGCACAATGCATTCAACCATAGTGGCGACACAGCAATATGAATAAAAATAACGATAGAAGTTGACCTTTAAAGATGCACCCTGGTTCACACTAAAATGTACAACCACCCCAAAGGCCCAGTGTGCTACACTGCTATCAATTAAGACTTGCATACTATTCTGGCCCTCTTTCGAAGCATCTGTTTTTATGGCAGCATATAAATCACACAAGAGAGATCAGTGGCAATGATGACAAATACGTTAGCTGTCAGAACAAACTTTAATAGTGAGTGATTGAAATATTACACTTGTTACACATGTCAAAATGTCTCTCTTAAATGGAGCTACAAACATAAGATGGAAATTTAAAAATGAAAATAAATAAATAAATAAAATACAAGGAAACATTCTTTCTTTTACAATCCTGAGAATTTATAACCAAGCTGATTTCATGGATATGTGCATAGAGTGGTGTGATGTTTTTCACATGATTGGTCATTGTTGGGTGAATGACTTTCCTCATCAGGATTATCTATCTATACTATGTTCGATCGCTAGATGTCTTTCCACTCTCTACTTCTGGATGGGAAACATGTTCTTTTATTTTCTCTCATCTTTGTGTGTTATAACCATGGTTAAATGATGGAAATCATTTTAACGCTCTTTACTTTGTATTGCACAAAGTATGTAGAACAAAATGCAGCCAAAACCATGCAGCCTTCAACTTCCAGCCCAAGGGTCCCTTATCTTGCAGTGACATGAAAAAGACCAAACAAAACAACACAAACTTGCAAGGTTTCTGGGGTCACTACATGTAAGACACTACTTGAACAAGTTTGTGTAGATTTTAGTCAGTAAGTTTAAAGGAGTTGTAATGTGATATTTTTCAGCTTACTTTAGAAACATTTCCCTGTTCACTATCTACTTCACTGTTGACATGAGGTGCAAGACTAAAAGGTTTAAATCTCTTTACGTTTGACATTTTATAGCACAGCAACAATCTGGCTAATTAAATTAGAAAAAAAGAGAGGTGCACATGTAACCCGCACGACGAGGGAAAAGGCCTGTGCTTGTGCGGGAACAGTCTAATTTTACTTCTGGGTTCTAAGGAGACTGGTTTAGGTTATGGCTAGACCACAGTCAATTACTCACCCCAAACAACACACAGCACTCACTGATATCAGGATAATAATAAATATTTATTTACACAATATATATATATATATATTAGTTCTATTTAATATCTAGTCCTATTTATTATCATATGTTATCATGTAATACTAAGTTAACGGATTATATAATCAAGTGTTTAATGTGTATGTGTGTGCACGTGTATGTAGACAGACCAAATCAATATACTGTTCACATTCAAAATATCAGAGTCAATATGCCTATTAAGTGCCGGCACTATTTATCTAGATAGAAATTACAAGAAATTCACAAAAATGATAAACAAAATATTAAAGAAAAACCCTCTATGAGATCTCAAAATAAACTAAATAAACTAAATAAAATAAGTCCAAATGAAACGAGTGCACTCAAAAAAAGGAATTAATTTAAAAGGAATGGTGATGCCGGATTCCAAGTCAGTCCGGGAAGTTCAGTCCTACCACAGTAGCAGGGGCAGTGGAACGGTGATGATGGGAAATGATGACTGACTGGGGGAGTGTGAGATCGCAGGGCTCCAGGAGTTCCAAGTGAAGATGAAGATGCAGGGGGGCGTTTCCCAGGTACAAAAAAAACCAGTCTGCACAGAATCATACAGGCTATTCAATTACTATTAAATTCTACTTCATTTAATCACTACAGTAACCTTTCCTTATCCGTGTTATTGCTGTCATTACAGCAACATACAAAACAAAACAAATAAAACTTATTCTTACAGTAGACTACGTAAATTCAGTTACCGGAGACTGCTGCGTTGCTAGACCTACATGGTTGCTTAGGAACCATGCTAGCCAGAGAGCTAACTGTCCAGCAACGTAACTATCACTGACCCATACTAATAAAGATATAAGACACTCAAAAAAACCCCTAAAATACACACAAAAACCTACTAGACCATAAGGTTGAAGTCCATTCAGGGTATCCTGACTGGTTTTAAAACTATTGTCATGTCAAATGAACATGTAGGAAGCTTATAAGGCTCATCGGGATCTATTAACAATAATCTAGTTTAGCTGAGCGTATTAGTAGCAGTTACAAACATTAATAATTTGCTCACCAGGATGTCGGGTATAAATCAAGCTCACCGACGATCTCGGGACTTGATTGCAGTCAGACAGAGATCTATATTAAAATAAGGAGTTTAATCTATTTGGGCTAATTCGTTGTATTATATATGGGAATATTATTAGGGCAGTGACTCACCAAAAGGAAAGGAATCGAGTAAAAGAAAGTTATCGAAGACGGGGATCAAGTATTTCTCGTATCAAATTCAAGTGTCGTAGCCAAAAGGAAAGGAATCAAGTAAAAGAAAGTTATCGAAGACAGGAATCAAGTATCTCTCGTATCTAATTGAAACGTCGCTGATCTACCGCATCTGATTTCATTCAAAAACATTCAACTGAAAACATTCCATTGCACGCTCTAGGGGTCACCAAGGAATTCTCCGCACAGCTGATTTCTCAGCACAGCTGATCTAGGGACTGTCTGAAAATGACATGGGTTACATTCTCCCCCTCTAAACCGCATGAGTCTCTGCATGCGTGTTAAGATTACTTAGTGTGCCCTCTAGAGGACTCAGACATTTCTGCCTAGACTCTCGAAGAAGGAGGCAAGAGCTAGTACCAAGGGTCTTCCCAGTTCTCCATAACACAGTGTTTCAGGTGGACGTCTTTCTCTGGTGGATCTTCGAACTTCAGCAGATTCTCTCTCAAGCGAGTCAACAGGTTTAACATGGGGTATCTCATCCATGGGTAGCACAGTCTCTGTCTCTTCTTCATCAGGTGAGTTTCTCTGAAAAGGTCTAGTCTGTGGCACTGCATTGGTGTGTGGAGATGGCCCATTAACAGGTTTTCTTGCAGGTGAGCATCCATCAACAGGTTCACTTGCAAGTACTGTATCGTTGACTGGAATTCTCATATTCTCAACTGTCTCTCTCTCAGGTGAGTATATGACAGGATCAGTGAAGGGCACTACATCGCTGAGTGGACTTTTGAACTGACGGACCTTGGTTGGACACGGGTTCAATCCAGCTGAAGTGGAGGGTTCTGGAGGATACTGTTCTGGGATGTTCGGTGTTGTTTCTCTGGCACCTTCCATTCTGATGAAGGCCGTTGTGGAGATCTGAGGGAGCTGTGATGGGTAGCATTCTTCTTCATCACTGCTGAGTTCATCACTGCTGCCACCAACACAGTCATCATCTCTGTTCTGCTGAGCTGTCCTTATCCTGGATCGTAACCTCCTTGTCGGCAGGTTGACTGCAGGTTCAGGTCCAGTCTCGTCAACAGGCAGGAAACCACAGGGCAGGAGGAGATCTCTGTGGAGGGTGCGGTGCGGAGTGTCACCCCTTTCCTGTCTGATGACATAGACTGGACCGTCACCTATTCTCTTCACCACAACATGGACTTCTCTCTCCCTCCTGGCTGGCTCGCCAACTTTCTGTAACCCGCACGACGAGGGAAAAGGCCTGTGCTTGTGCGGGAACAGTCTAATTTTACTTCTGGGTTCTAAGGAGACTGGTTTAGGTTATGGCTAGACCACAGTCAATTACTCACCCCAAACAACACACAGCACTCACTGATATCAGGATAATAATAAATATTTATTTACACAATATATATATATATATATTAGTTCTATTTAATATCTAGTCCTATTTATTATCATATGTTATCATGTAATACTAAGTTAACGGATTATATAATCAAGTGTTTAATGTGTATGTGTGTGCACGTGTATGTAGACAGACCAAATCAATATACTGTTCACATTCAAAATATCAGAGTCAATATGCCTATTAAGTGCCGGCACTATTTATCTAGATAGAAATTACAAGAAATGTAACCCGCACGACGAGGGAAAAGGCCTGTGCTTGTGCGGGAACAGTCTAATTTTACTTCTGGGTTCTAAGGAGACTGGTTTAGGTTATGGCTAGACCACAGTCAATTACTCACCCCAAACAACACACAGCACTCACTGATATCAGGATAATAATAAATATTTATTTACACAATATATATATATATATATTAGTTCTATTTAATATCTAGTCCTATTTATTATCATATGTTATCATGTAATACTAAGTTAACGGATTATATAATCAAGTGTTTAATGTGTATGTGTGTGCACGTGTATGTAGACAGACCAAATCAATATACTGTTCACATTCAAAATATCAGAGTCAATATGCCTATTAAGTGCCGGCACTATTTATCTAGATAGAAATTACAAGAAATTCACAAAAATGATAAACAAAATATTAAAGAAAAACCCTCTATGAGATCTCAAAATAAACTAAATAAACTAAATAAAATAAGTCCAAATGAAACGAGTGCACTCAAAAAAAGGAATTAATTTAAAAGGAATGGTGATGCCGGATTCCAAGTCAGTCCGGGAAGTTCAGTCCTACCACAGTAGCAGGGGCAGTGGAACGGTGATGATGGGAAATGATGACTGACTGGGGGAGTGTGAGATCGCAGGGCTCCAGGAGTTCCAAGTGAAGATGAAGATGCAGGGGGGCGTTTCCCAGGTACAAAAAAAACCAGTCTGCACAGAATCATACAGGCTATTCAATTACTATTAAATTCTACTTCATTTAATCACTACAGTAACCTTTCCTTATCCGTGTTATTGCTGTCATTACAGCAACATACAAAACAAAACAAATAAAACTTATTCTTACAGTAGACTACGTAAATTCAGTTACCGGAGACTGCTGCGTTGCTAGACCTACATGGTTGCTTAGGAACCATGCTAGCCAGAGAGCTAACTGTCCAGCAACGTAACTATCACTGACCCATACTAATAAAGATATAAGACACTCAAAAAAACCCCTAAAATACACACAAAAACCTACTAGACCATAAGGTAACCCATGTCATTTTCAGACAGTCCCTAGATCAGCTGTGCTGAGAGATCAGCTGTGCTGAGAAATCAGCTGTGCGGAGAATTCCTTGGTGACCCCTAGAGCGTGCAATGGAATGTTTTCAGTTGAATGTTTTTGAATGAAATCAGATGCGGTAGATCAGCGACGTTTCAATTAGATACGAGAGATACTTGATTCCTGTCTTCGATAACTTTCTTTTACTTGATTCCTTTCCTTTTGGCTACGACACTTGAATTTGATACGAGAAATACTTGATCCCCGTCTTCGATAACTTTCTTTTACTCGATTCCTTTCCTTTTGGTGAGTCACTGCCCTAATAATATTCCCATATATAATACAACGAATTAGCCCAAATAGATTAAACTCCTTATTTTAATATAGATCTCTGTCTGACTGCAATCAAGTCCCGAGATCGTCGGTGAGCTTGATTTATACCCGACATCCTGGTGAGCAAATTATTAATGTTTGTAACTGCTACTAATACGCTCAGCTAAACTAGATTATTGTTAATAGATCCCGATGAGCCTTATAAGCTTCCTACATGTTCATTTGACATGACAATAGTTTTAAAACCAGTCAGGATACCCTGAATGGACTTCAACCTTATGGTCTAGTAGGTTTTTGTGTGTATTTTAGGGGTTTTTTTGAGTGTCTTATATCTTTATTAGTATGGGTCAGTGATAGTTACGTTGCTGGACAGTTAGCTCTCTGGCTAGCATGGTTCCTAAGCAACCATGTAGGTCTAGCAACGCAGCAGTCTCCGGTAACTGAATTTACGTAGTCTACTGTAAGAATAAGTTTTATTTGTTTTGTTTTGTATGTTGCTGTAATGACAGCAATAACACGGATAAGGAAAGGTTACTGTAGTGATTAAATGAAGTAGAATTTAATAGTAATTGAATAGCCTGTATGATTCTGTGCAGACTGGTTTTTTTTGTACCTGGGAAACGCCCCCCTGCATCTTCATCTTCACTTGGAACTCCTGGAGCCCTGCGATCTCACACTCCCCCAGTCAGTCATCATTTCCCATCATCACCGTTCCACTGCCCCTGCTACTGTGGTAGGACTGAACTTCCCGGACTGACTTGGAATCCGGCATCACCATTCCTTTTAAATTAATTCCTTTTTTTGAGTGCACTCGTTTCATTTGGACTTATTTTATTTAGTTTATTTAGTTTATTTTGAGATCTCATAGAGGGTTTTTCTTTAATATTTTGTTTATCATTTTTGTGAATTTCTTGTAATTTCTATCTAGATAAATAGTGCCGGCACTTAATAGGCATATTGACTCTGATATTTTGAATGTGAACAGTATATTGATTTGGTCTGTCTACATACACGTGCACACACATACACATTAAACACTTGATTATATAATCCGTTAACTTAGTATTACATGATAACATATGATAATAAATAGGACTAGATATTAAATAGAACTAATATATATATATATATATTGTGTAAATAAATATTTATTATTATCCTGATATCAGTGAGTGCTGTGTGTTGTTTGGGGTGAGTAATTGACTGTGGTCTAGCCATAACCTAAACCAGTCTCCTTAGAACCCAGAAGTAAAATTAGACTGTTCTCCGCACAGCTGATTTCTCAGCACAGCTGATCTAGGGACTGTCTGAAAATGACATGGGTTACATTCTCCCCCTCTAAACCGCATGAGTCTCTGCATGCGTGTTAAGATTACTTAGTGTGCCCTCTAGAGGACTCAGACATTTCTGCCTAGACTCTCGAAGAAGGAGGCAAGAGCTAGTACCAAGGGTCTTCCCAGTTCTCCATAACACAGTGTTTCAGGTGGACGTCTTTCTCTGGTGGATCTTCGAACTTCAGCAGATTCTCTCTCAAGCGAGTCAACAGGTTTAACATGGGGTATCTCATCCATGGGTAGCACAGTCTCTGTCTCTTCTTCATCAGGTGAGTTTCTCTGAAAAGGTCTAGTCTGTGGCACTGCATTGGTGTGTGGAGATGGCCCATTAACAGGTTTTCTTGCAGGTGAGCATCCATCAACAGGTTCACTTGCAAGTACTGTATCGTTGACTGGAATTCTCATATTCTCAACTGTCTCTCTCTCAGGTGAGTATATGACAGGATCAGTGAAGGGCACTACATCGCTGAGTGGACTTTTGAACTGACGGACCTTGGTTGGACACGGGTTCAATCCAGCTGAAGTGGAGGGTTCTGGAGGATACTGTTCTGGGATGTTCGGTGTTGTTTCTCTGGCACCTTCCATTCTGATGAAGGCCGTTGTGGAGATCTGAGGGAGCTGTGATGGGTAGCATTCTTCTTCATCACTGCTGAGTTCATCACTGCTGCCACCAACACAGTCATCATCTCTGTTCTGCTGAGCTGTCCTTATCCTGGATCGTAACCTCCTTGTCGGCAGGTTGACTGCAGGTTCAGGTCCAGTCTCGTCAACAGGCAGGAAACCACAGGGCAGGAGGAGATCTCTGTGGAGGGTGCGGTGCGGAGTGTCACCCCTTTCCTGTCTGATGACATAGACTGGACCGTCACCTATTCTCTTCACCACAACATGGACTTCTCTCTCCCACCTGTCTGCGAGCTTATGTTTTCCTCGAAGATTCATGTTCCTCACAAGGACTCTGTCTCCAGCAACGAGTTCTGCTGCTCTTTCACCACAACATGGACTTCTCTCTCCCACCTGTCTGCGAGCTTATGTTTTCCTCGAAGATTCATGTTCCTCACAAGGACTCTGTCTCCAGCAACGAGTTCTGCTGCTCTGACTTTGCTGTCAAATCTGGCCTTGTTCTTTTCGCCCATCTTCCTTGAGCTCTCAGAAGCGAGGGCATAACTGTCTTGCAGGCGTTGACGAAGGCCCTTCACATAGTCTGAGTGCGACTTGAACCCATCTTGGTTTGGCTGAAGACCAAGGAGAAGATCAATGGGGAGTCTCGGCTGCCTGCCAAACATCAGCTCATATGGTGAGTATCCAGTGGTGTCGTTCCTGGTGCAATTGTATGCATGGACTAACGGCTTGACAAAGTCCCTCCAGTGATATTTGTCCTTTTCTTCCAGAGTACCAAGCATGCTTAGGAGGGTCCTGTTAAACCTTTCGACGGGGTTGCCGCGTGGATGGTATGGCGTCGTCCTCACCTTCTCTGTGCCAATGAGTAAACACAGTTCTTTTATGGTACGGGATTCAAAGTCCCTTCCCTGGTCACTGAGTAAACGGCTTGGAAATCCATAATTTACAATGAAGTTGTCCCATAACGCCTTGGCAACTGTGTTGGCCTTCTGATCTTTTGATGGAACTGCAATGGCATACTTTGTAAAGTGATCTGTGATGACAAGGATGTTTCTGATGTCTCTGTTGTCAGGTTCAATACTAAGGAAATCCATGCATACAAGCTCAAGGGGGTAACTAGTGTGGATGCTTTCCATGGGAGCAGCATTCTGAGCATGGGCTTTCCGCCTCACACACCTCTCACACGTCTGGCACTTCTGTTCAACAGACTGGAACATCTTCGGCCAGTAAAACCTAGCACGAGCAAGGTGGAGAAGACGCTCAGTGCCAAGGTGGCCAAGTTCATCATGGAGACCATGCAGTGCTCTGGCCCGATGCTTACTGGGTAGAACCAGTTGATGGATCTCAGTGCCTCTATCCAAACATCTCCGGAACAGCACTCCATCTCGAAGCTCAAGCCTTTTCCATTCTCTGAGGAGTAACTTCGTTTCCAATGACTCAGAAGATGTCCCTTTGAAGGTGGGTTTCCGCTTGCTCTGGACAAATCTGATCACACATCTGATGGAGGGGTCTTCCCTTTGGGCCTGATACCAGTCACTATGAGTCATTCCAGGGATAGTGCCTTGTCCTGAAGACTCAAAGCAATCTGGAACGGCAGAAGCATCAACGGCCAAGGACTCAGCAAGGATGGGGAGTTCTGGCAGCAAACATCTGTCAGCTGGGACGATCATGGAGTGGCGCTGGCATACAGCAGAGAGCATTTCACCAGAGATCAACTTGCTTTCCTCGTTTAAGATCCGTTGCTTCATCTCCTCAATCCTTGCTTTCTCTTCCCTGAACGCCTCATCTTCTTCAGATGGACTCTGCGGCCTCCTGGACAACCCATCAGCATCTTGGTTGCTGATCCCCGCCCTATACTTGATGGTGAAGCGGTACGTGGACAAAGCAGCCAACCAGCGATGACCTGCTGCATCAAGCTTTGCTGATGTCAAGACATAAGTTAATGGGTTGTTGTCAGTAAGAACTTGAAAGTCAGTGCCATAAAGATAATCGTGGAATTTCTCACAGATGGCCCACTTTAAAGCCAGATACTCTTGCTTATGGGCAGGGTAATTCTGTTCACTTCTGGACAGCCCTCGGCTGGCATAGGCAACGACTCGGAGCGTTCCATCTTGTTCTTGGTAGAGGGCAGCCCCAAGACCATCACGGCTGGCATCAGTGTGGAGGACATAGGGAAGGTTGGGATTGGCAAAGGCCAGGATAGGTGCTGAGGTCAATTTGTCTATCAGACTTCTGAAGGCAACTTCACATTCTCGCGTCCATTCATCTCCAAAAGGCAGGGTGGGATTAATGAGGGATTTTGTCTTTTCTCTTTTGTAGAGCTTTCCTCTCTTCCTCGGTGGCACATATCCTGCTGTTAGGCTATTCAGTGGCTTTGCTATTTTAGAGTATCCTTCCACGAATCGTCGGTAATATCCAGCAAATCCTAAGAAACATTTGAGCTCCTTTCTGTTGGTGGGACGGGGCCATTCTTTTAGTGCAGCAACTTTACTTGGATCTGTATGGACTCCTTCAGCATCAACAATGTGACCAAGGTATTTGACAGAGGTCTTGAAAAAGTGGCACTTGTCTGGGGACAATTTCAGACCATATTCTTTGAGGCGATTCAACACTTTCATCAATCTGGACTCATGCTCTTCTAGTGTCTCTGAAAAGACGATAAGATCGTCCAAAAATACTAAAACTTCGTTCAGGTGCAGGTCCCCGACACACTTCTCCATAAGTCTCTGGAAGGTACTTGGTGCGTTTGTCACACCTTGAGGCATCCGGTTGAACTCCCAGAAGCCTAGAGGGCAGACAAATGCGGTCTTATGCTTGTCCTCCTCCGCAACCTCAACTTGGTAATAGCCCGACTTCAGGTCCATCACAGAAAACCATTTTGCACCGCTGAGTGCAGAGAAGGTGTCTTCGATGTTGGGAAGAGCATAAGCATCTTTCACTGTTCGCATGTTCAATTTTCTGTAATCTACACAAAGTCGTATCTTCCCATTTTTCTTTTTGACAACAACAATGGGTGATGCATATGGACTCTCTGACTCTCTGATGATCCCAGCATCTAGCAGTTCTCGGAGGTGTTGCTTTACAGCTTCTCTGTCGGAGGGGTGAATGGGCCTGGGTCTCTCTCTGAAGGGAGTGTCGTCTTGAAGGCGGATGTGATGCTTGACGGCAGAGGTATGGCCATGGGACAAGTCATCAACAGCAAAGACCTCTGGCATGTTGTTCAGCTTTTCTGTGACTCGTCTTTTCCACTCCTCTGGAATAGGGGAATCTTCAAGGTCGAATTTCAATCTGTTCTGAGACTGAGAGGCATCAGGTGTTAACTGTTGTGGTACAGAAGGCATCACATACTGTGCAGCCATCAATTGAGCTATCACTTGCCTTGGACGCAGCGTGACACCCCGGTCAGTCACATTCCTTAGGATGATGGGAATCTTGTTTGAAGATCTGTGTGGAATCTCTTGAAGGGCACTCTCAACAAACACACCACCTGGTAATGACAACCCTTCTGGGGACTCAATCACACATAGGGGGTGTGAAGGGTTCTTTGTCATTCTGACATTACCAAAAACGGACACTTTTCCTCCTGCGGGGATGGAGATGGAATGGCGCCCATGCAGCCTGATGTTACAGGCTGAATTCTCTTCCTGATGACTTAGGGCAACATGCTGAAACAGCAGGACACAGTCACTATTAAGGTCGGATCCTTGCAAGAACTCTGGCCCATGCTTCTCCATACCTTCTTTGTACAATCTATCTAAGACATTGGTTCCAACCAACAGGGGAATCTGGGTGTTGAAGTGACAGTCTGGAACAATGAGGACTAAAGAGGAGACCTGCTCAGCAACGCCAGTAATATTGCTCGGAAAGGAGATGAGGGCTTGGATGTAGCCTTTATAGGGGACATGTTGACCACCTGCACCTTCTATCTGGAACAAGGCTTGGATGGGCTGGATGGGGATGAAGGACAAGTTGTTCATGTAGAATGTCTCCGAAATGGTGGTGACTTGGGATCCAGTGTCGAGGATGGAGTCACACTTTATTCCTTCAATAAAAACAGAGGCAGTGCATCGCGGCCCTACAAGTCCATGGGGGAGGAACTGATCATTCTGACATGGATGTTGATGGTGATTTTCCTTCCGGTGTGTTCTCTTCACAATGGCACTGAGAGGTTTGGGACTCATATTCTGGCACTGAGCTCCTGAACGTCCCGAAACAGGAGCTGTGACTCGTTTAAAGGCAGGGAGGAAACTGTGTGCAATCTTCTCTGAGCTTCACGTTTTCTTTTCAGCTCCTCATTCTTCTGGTGGACCAAAACAGGGTTGGGGGCACTCGAACAGCGAGCAGCAATGTGGCCATCTTCACCACATTTAAAACAAAACCAAGGCTTTGGGAAGCGAGGAGTTTCACGACGAGGCATGGATGCATTTGTGATCATACAGCTGGCTTCAACTGGGCTCATGCTTGGCTGTGGCCTCACATTATCTCTGGTGGACAGAGTGGCAACCTGTTTGCGCAGCTCTGATATCTCATTGCGCAATTTCTGTGTATCATCATGCTTTTCTTCAACAGGTGTTTCAATGCTGTTGTAACAGGTGGGTAAGCCATATACTGTGTGGGCGTGTGCCATAGCTTTTGAGCTTCCCATGTGTTTCTTCATTCTGTCCATCTTTGCTGAACGGCGGTCTTCCTCAGTCCTAAGCGAAAGCAGCAGCTCAGGAAAAGATGGTGGATTGCTCCTTTTCTGTTCTAGCTGGAGTCCAATCAGCAAGGAGTGGTCCCAGCACCCTCTGCAAAACTGCCTGAGTAACTGTCTGTCCGACTCTTCAAGAAGGACTCCCCCTCTAGAAATGACCTTTGTGAGAAGAGTCTGAAGTCTGAACAGGTAGTCTGATGGCTTCTCTCCAGCATTTTGGCTTGAATTCAAAAACTTAGCAAACAACTCTTCTCCATCTTCCACCACACCGAAAGCCGATTCAAGATGATTCACATATGCGTGGGGGGCTGAAATGGTCCCAAGTGGCTTGACCATATCAGCAGCTGGGCCAACCAAGCTTTCCAAAATCTTTCTCACTTTTTGTGAGTCAGTGACATGGGCATCACTCAGAAGCAGCTCAACTTGACTCTTCCAGGCATCATAATCTACTTCGCCATTGGGCTTTGGAAGTCTTCCTGAGAAGGTGCGGACTTTGCTCTGGCCTGTGTACAAGGGTGCTGAATCATTCCTGATGACATGCTCTACAACAACTCTCTGGACACTGGGAGGATTTAAGACGTCACTGCCAAGGCTCAGTGGACTATGCACAGTTGAGTGATTACTTGAAGGAAGGACTGAAGGAGGCCGACTGTTGCATTGCGAGCCCATACTATGAGCAGCTTCAACATTTATGCCACTCTCAGTGTGTGACATGGGGCTGCATCTTGGGGAGGGACTGCTGAGCATCTTCTCTGAAGTTTGTGACTGAATGCGCCTCAGTTCTCTTTCCAGGATGCTGGCATATCCCGAGGTGGCACTACCACCTATGGCACCTAATTCTTCAAGGTACTGCTGTGCTAGCTCTTTGCCTAAATTTTCTTGGCATATGTCTCTAACTGTTCTAACATGCCATAAAGTGGCTGGATCATTGGGACTGGGTATATGACCAAGGGTATCTGGGTTAATCTTAGTTATTGAGTTTTCCGAAGCATAGACTATTAGTGCTCTACCATTGGGTTGACCAGGCTCATCAGGAACTCTAATGCACTTTGAAATCTTGCCATTTTGCTCAAAGAAGCTAATTATCATTTCCTCAGTGCTTATTTTATCTATACCTACTACTACCAGACAGCATTGTCCATGTACTTCATAACGGTTGCAAAGATCCATATTAGACTAAGGTGAGCTCTTATTTCAAGTAGCTAAATAAAAAACTTAATGAGGTGTGGTTAAGGGGTGTGGTATGTGGTCTTAAACGCTAGTTAACCAATCTCCTGGCTGGCTCGCCAACTTTCTGTAACCCGCACGACGAGGGAAAAGGCCTGTGCTTGTGCGGGAACAGTCTAATTTTACTTCTGGGTTCTAAGGAGACTGGTTTAGGTTATGGCTAGACCACAGTCAATTACTCACCCCAAACAACACACAGCACTCACTGATATCAGGATAATAATAAATATTTATTTACACAATATATATATATATATTAGTTCTATTTAATATCTAGTCCTATTTATTATCATATGTTATCATGTAATACTAAGTTAACGGATTATATAATCAAGTGTTTAATGTGTATGTGTGTGCACGTGTATGTAGACAGACCAAATCAATATACTGTTCACATTCAAAATATCAGAGTCAATATGCCTATTAAGTGCCGGCACTATTTATCTAGATAGAAATTACAAGAAATTCACAAAAATGATAAACAAAATATTAAAGAAAAACCCTCTATGAGATCTCAAAATAAACTAAATAAACTAAATAAAATAAGTCCAAATGAAACGAGTGCACTCAAAAAAAGGAATTAATTTAAAAGGAATGGTGATGCCGGATTCCAAGTCAGTCCGGGAAGTTCAGTCCTACCACAGTAGCAGGGGCAGTGGAACGGTGATGATGGGAAATGATGACTGACTGGGGGAGTGTGAGATCGCAGGGCTCCAGGAGTTCCAAGTGAAGATGAAGATGCAGGGGGGCGTTTCCCAGGTACAAAAAAAACCAGTCTGCACAGAATCATACAGGCTATTCAATTACTATTAAATTCTACTTCATTTAATCACTACAGTAACCTTTCCTTATCCGTGTTATTGCTGTCATTACAGCAACATACAAAACAAAACAAATAAAACTTATTCTTACAGTAGACTACGTAAATTCAGTTACCGGAGACTGCTGCGTTGCTAGACCTACATGGTTGCTTAGGAACCATGCTAGCCAGAGAGCTAACTGTCCAGCAACGTAACTATCACTGACCCATACTAATAAAGATATAAGACACTCAAAAAAACCCCTAAAATACACACAAAAACCTACTAGACCATAAGGTTGAAGTCCATTCAGGGTATCCTGACTGGTTTTAAAACTATTGTCATGTCAAATGAACATGTAGGAAGCTTATAAGGCTCATCGGGATCTATTAACAATAATCTAGTTTAGCTGAGCGTATTAGTAGCAGTTACAAACATTAATAATTTGCTCACCAGGATGTCGGGTATAAATCAAGCTCACCGACGATCTCGGGACTTGATTGCAGTCAGACAGAGATCTATATTAAAATAAGGAGTTTAATCTATTTGGGCTAATTCGTTGTATTATATATGGGAATATTATTAGGGCAGTGACTCACCAAAAGGAAAGGAATCGAGTAAAAGAAAGTTATCGAAGACGGGGATCAAGTATTTCTCGTATCAAATTCAAGTGTCGTAGCCAAAAGGAAAGGAATCAAGTAAAAGAAAGTTATCGAAGACAGGAATCAAGTATCTCTCGTATCTAATTGAAACGTCGCTGATCTACCGCATCTGATTTCATTCAAAAACATTCAACTGAAAACATTCCATTGCACGCTCTAGGGGTCACCAAGGAATTCTCCGCACAGCTGATTTCTCAGCACAGCTGATCTAGGGACTGTCTGAAAATGACATGGGTTACACACACATCAAAAGTTTAAAGTAGGTGCTGGACTCAAAAAAGGACTAGAAGAACATGAATAAAAGTCAGCACAGTGAGAGCTCTCTACTGGATAAAAGGTTTAATCACCACCAGTGTAACGTTTCGGGCCACAATCTGACAAAGGGCAATGTGGCCTAAAATGAGAGCTACATGGGTAAATACACATTACAGGCATAGTCTAGGAAATACACAATTGCAAACAATTAAAGAAGTTGCAACAAAGCTGAGTACCTGCATAAGAAAGCACACACGTATATCACAAGTATAAAACAATGTTTTATACTTGACTTGAATCAATTTCATGGTTGCTTTTTCCCCCCACCTTTTCTTCTTTCTTCTTCTGAAACACATTGTCATTCTGTTTCTTCCATGTCACTGTAAAGTTTTGCTCAGGATTCTGTTTGGACAGCTCATGGTGAATCTAAAACAAAAGGCAAAAATAAACAAAACATAAAATCATTCCTGAATACAAATGGATAGGCCTCACTGTAAAAAGTGCTAATTTGAACCAACTTTAAAAGAAATGAAGGCAAGAGGCTGCATGGATCTTTTATACATCCGTTTACCTGAACATTGTGATGTATATTCATAATGTGCATGGCATTGTTACATCAAGCACATGTAACAGGGACTGTTGCACAGCTCTTTTTTTTTTTACATCATTTAGGCAAAGTGTAACAATATGTAACATTATGTGCTTAGACTGTACCATAGGCTGAGGGTTAGTGTTGGGCATGTACGTACAGTGTAAGTACACTATATTACATGTTACATGTAGATACACTAAAAAAGGAACCGTAAAATAACCAACGTAGGTTCTATACTTCAATAAACAGTGCACTGTAATAACCTGATGTAGGAGTACTTCATGAACAGCTGGATTTTCTTCAAAGTTGTAAGGACTCCTTATCTTGATCCTGACAATCAGCCTCTTCAAGGGGGGGGGGGGGGGGTGTAACAATATGTAACATTATGTACCGGTACTTACACTGTACTACAGTATTAGGATTAGGCTTAGTGTTAGTTATGTACAAGGCAAGTAAAACCTGATTTTTGTTCTCATTATTGATTTAAGGAGGTTTATATGTGACAAATATACAGATGCGTAGCTTGTTAAAAGGCAACACAGGCAACTGCTTGTGGCCCCCAGGCCACCGTAGGTCCACCAAGGGCTGGCAAACTTTAAACTGCAGTAGTGGCAGTACAGTTTTCAATGGAGGTTGTGGATTTTTTGATTCAGGCCCTGATAGACACTAGTAATCACCTCTGGAAATATAAAGATATTACCCTGATTCTCTACTGTGTGTTGGTTCTCTGCTCTTGTGGCTTATTTAAACAGTATAATTAGATGTGGCAAAACAGTAACTCACAAAACACTCTGAGAGACTGCCATTGTCCCCCACGGGGTGTATGATTTCAACACGAGAGGCCACATTCAACATATGCAAACACAATAAACAGCAGCAATCATTTCAGTTTCTCAGACCCACACAACTCTGGCAAGGGCGGCACCAGGGCTGGCTGTGACAACAAAAGGCCTGTGCTAGCAGCAGCATGTGTATAACCATTCTAATGAGGTCACAATTACATACGCTAATGAGCACTTGTCAGTTTTACAGTATGGCTCGTTCTTGTTGCACAGACAGAATGCGAGGAAAGCATTGAGCCATTGAGTTTAACAGGCAGGCCATTAAGTTTAACCAGAGACAATATTTTTTTTCACCTTTATGTATTATATTCCTGTGTATGTGTGTTATGTAGATGTGGAGTATAAACACCTCTTTCACTTTATTTGTAATATTAATAAAAGCAGAGAGCTGACAGCCTATTTTTTGATTGGCAGCACCAACCAGACACTTTTCAAACAATTATTCTAACCAATTATTTTAAAGCCAGACAGCAGGACACAAGTATGCCCATTATACAGAGTTAGAACCGGTCTGTAGCCCTACAAACACTAAACATATTGTATTCATTTCTGGAACATTCTGTGCACAAGTCTGGCCCAGGCTAATATATAGCTAATTGACGCTGACACCTACCTCATAGCAATAAAAGCTGACCCCTTTCCCCACCACAACAAACTCTCTCTCTATCTCTCTGTCTTTTTTTCTCTCGTATACAGGGACAAAGCTGAAATGTATACAAGAACAAAGCAGAGGCAGCTACTAAAAAGGCCAGACTGAAACTGACGATCCAGCAAGAGACAAAAAAAATGTGTGTGTGTGTGTGTGACAGAGTGAGAAAGTGACAGAGAGAGCAAGAGAGAGAGAGAGAGAGAGACAGTGAAATATTTTATCCCCTCAATTCACCTGCGCCTATTCAAATACTGTGTTTATACAACACCTGCGATCCCTTGTATGATTTGTGTAGGCTTATTACAACACATTTGACTGACTAATTTGTGGTATAAGGAGTAGGTGCCTTGCTTTCATAAAAGTGTGGAAAAGAGACAGAGAGTTTACTTTATCCATGCAGATGTATCCTTAATCAGATGTGTGATTTTGCATCAACAGGTCAGGTCAGCATAGTAACACAGACAACATGTCGACGGCAAAAAACAAATGCTGTGCACATTTTCGACTAAAATTTATTTAGAGAAAAAAACTGAGTTGAGGATGATGACCAGATTGGTCCATTGGACCATTACATCTGTGTCTTTCAAATGCCTTGCATACCTAGTGTGATATAGGTCATCTAAGGCTCAAAATAAAGGCTATGGAAAGCACTAGAACTCAGAGCATTTTTTTTTTGTATATCGATCTTCAAATACATGTGTGAGCCCTTCAGAGAGGTGCACTACCATGTGTCTTATATCATTTTTATCAGCAGAACCTAAGCAACATGCAGAACCTAAGCAACCTTGCTGTTTTTTAACCAACTATATGAAAATGGCAGGGCAATAATCATGAAAAAAAAATCCAATTCAGATTTTTCTAAATAAATAAGCAAAGACAATGTCAAATATACAGATTAAGAAGTTTTTATTGGCTAAACCTGTAAACAGTAAACAGTAAAGTGTTCTCAAATAAATTAAACCACAGTCCTTGAAATAAACCTCACCAAAGAAGTATACATTGCCATATAGCAGCAGTCTGTTCCAGGCGTTTTCAGAATATGTCATAAGTAATCCATGAGGTATGATGGCTGTCACACACCCTAACATATTAGTGCAAGGTTATTTACAGATTCAAAAGATAAATAAACACTTATTTTAGCATATCTCACTTAAATGTGAAATATAATGTTCAAAAGTAAAGAAATACTGTCATAAAGCAGCAACCTGTTCCAGGCGTTTTCAGAATACGTCATAAGTAACCAATGAGGTATTAATGGTTGTGTGTTGAGTTATTTTGAGGGAACAGCAAATTTGCACTGTTATATAAGCTGTACACTGCCTGGAATATATGGAAAGATATAATAAAAAAGTACAAAAATGTTAGGGGTGTACTCACTTTTGTGACATACTGTAAATGAAGCTACTAATAACTTTAGTGCCGTCTTGTAATATAATATATTACCTTTAACTGATTGGTACTGATTGGTACTTTTTACAGCAAGGCATAAACAATAGAACAATATATTGAACATTGTGTGTGTGTGTGTGTGTGTGTGTGTGTGTGTGTGTGTGTGTGTGTGTGTGTATGAACGCTTGTGTGTGTGTATGTGTGTGTGTGTGTGTGTCTGTCTTACATATGCCACTCCCTGAAGCAGTTGCGACTCAGCTGCAGGCAGAGAGGCACATTACAGGCCTCACATTTCCATGGCGTGTCAGTCCTGATGCCTCTGTCGGCACAGAGCTGGCATCTCCTGCGGCCGGCTGTTGCCCTGTTGGAGTTGTCCCCCAGCACCTCAGAGCAAGGCACAGGAACGTGGGTGGTCTGACGATTCAGCTGTGCCCCTGCCCTGTCCACCTCGCACAGCTCTTTCACCAGCTGTAAAATGAAGGCCTTGTGGGACAAGGCCCTCTCCTGGTTGGCCTGAGCCAGCTCCTGGTGCAGAATGAAGGCGTTGGTGCTGGCCATGTCAACACAGTGGAGGAAGAGGGTGCGGTATGGCTGGCTCACCCTCCTGTGGCTGGAGTAATACTGGATGAGTTGATCGCTCCTATCAACTCCCCCCATGTGCCGGTTGTACTCCACCACAGGAGTGGGACACGGGACCTCGATGGTACTAAAGGCCCCGTCACGGCTCCTCACCTTCCTCTTCACAGTGTCGCCAGCGAATGCAGGGTGGATGGTGGAGCACATGGATACTTCCCTGGTGTCCATCCACTTGACGAAGACAAGTGGGTCGTCCCTCACCCACCGGATGGTGCCACGGGGTGTCTTGCTAGTCATGAGGCCACGGCTGGGAGGACACCCCTTCCTCCCCTCCCTGTAGGTGCCACAGGCGCCGAACTTCATCTCGTGTAGATCCTTGAACAATGTGGGACTTGAATAAAAGTTGTCCAGATACACGTGGTAACCAGTGCCCAGATAAGCAGGCTGGACAAGGTTTACCACGGCATCATAGGACAACCCTTTATCAGAGGTCCCACATTGTTTTCCGGTGTACACTCTGAAGTCCACCGTGTAGCCGTTGCAGGAGTCTGCCAAAACAAAAAGCTTTATGCCCCACCTCGTTGGCTTATTCCTCATAAATTGAGTGTAGCCCGTCCTGGCCTTGGTAGCCACCATCCTTTCATCCACAGCCAGCTCCCTTCTTGGATGGTAAGCTGACTTGCAGGCCACTCGCATGTGATCCAGCAGGGGCTGTGCATGATGGAGGCGGTTGTGGTGGAGTGTGCCCCTCTGGAGGTCATTGATGTGGTCCTCCTCTAGGTCACTGAGGTGGAGGTTCCACATCAGGGCCTGGAAGCGAGCTCTGGGCATCACGGATCTTGGGAAAGTGAGGCCCAGCACAGGATCAGTGGACCAGTAGTCTTCCACACTTGGAACTTTTACGAGGGCCATGTGCTGAAGCAGCCCCAAGAAATGGAAGAACTCCTGGGCGTCCACATCCACCCACACATAACTCTTATCAACTGTGTTCACGGCGGCATACATGTTGGTTTTGTTGCACAGCTCGCGAACCACAGCAGAAGAAAAAAAAAGCTTAAAAAGATCAGAAGGACTGTGTTGGACGGTGGTGTCGACCTGTATGCCTGGGGCTCTCAGTGGCCTGAATCTCAGAGGTGGTGGAGATGTCAAGATGTCAAGATCTTCCTCAGTTCTCCACTCCACTGGCAGAGATGTCTGTCCAGCGCCAGTAGTCCTTCTCCTCTTCACTGGTGGCTCAGAATGGTCACCTCTAAAATAAATAAATAAATAAAACACTCAGCTTTTTTCTACATGTAAAGCAACAAAATTGGCTGTGTGCTTTGAACACTAGACAGCTGTCTGTCCAACATTGTTCATACCTAACTATTACAGGCCTACCACATTAGGAGTGCCTTCAAATGCTATTTCAAGTAAACACAGGGCTATCCAACCATGCAGTGACAATGAAATATTCAAAAAAAAAAAAAAAAAGTACATTACATTTGGCTACTTGTATGACATGTATCTTTTTTTGTTTCTTTTCAAAAATGGCCTACACATCAGGTGTGGAAAGTGAAAAAAGTAAAAGTGTATCCAACTATACTCAGCCTCCCCTAATCAATACAGTTCAAACAGTAGGCCTATCTGCCCAAGCTATATCAGTATTATATAAACACTATAACACATAGCAGTAAACAAGGAAGAAATAAACTACCAAAACAGTTTATCAAAATTTAGTGGCACATCGTCATGTAGTACGTCTGCAATACTATTACACACGACTGTCACCACTTGCCTCTCAGTGTATGAATCGGTCACTTGGCGAAAACAAATGTCACTCGCGGGAGATACCCTAATATATTTCAGGCAGAGGGGATTTGCGTTTCCAATAGCCTTAGGACAATCGGATGTCTGTATGTAGTAAAGTGAATGTCAAAACATTATTTCGCTATCAAACTTATAAACAACTTACTTCGAAGACGGCGCAGCAGTAGCAGAAGAAGTAGGCGCGATGTTCTCCTCGTCTTCTTCAGAACTTGACTCTGAGGCGTCAGACTCAACTTCAAACTCAACTTCAATGTCGTCCCACATCGACAATACCTCATTCACGGTAAAACGCCTAGCGCTACGACTCATGATGTTGTTATTGAATGTTGTTGAATGAATAAATGAATGGACGGGTGGATGGATTGATGGGTGTGTGTGTCTCAAGTGACGACGCTACGCTAACGACGCCGACTTTTCCCGCCTACTCAAGACTAAAGTTTGTTTCCTGTGGATTGACCACTTCCCGGCTATGGTACATGGACTGTCAAGCAGTATATAGATCAGTGATCCCTCACATGAACGAATGGCGTCGTCTGTTTTGGTTCGGGTATGCTTTTTCAGAGCGTCTTTTTTTTTTTACAACGCACTTCTGCTATGACCCGCCTCCACCGAATTTTGATTGGTTAGCCCGCGCCGAATTGTGATTGGTTCACGCCCTGCTTTGCGCAGCTTGTCTTACCTGGAAAGTGACCGCGGAAAACTGCCTTCTGCTTTCTTCGTGTCTTTGTTTTTTTTATACATTATATAGGCCTACATATAAATGACGCCAGTGATTGGTTCACGCCCTGCTTTGCGCAGCTTGTCTTACCTGGAAAGTGACCACGGAAAACTGCCTTCTGTCTTTGTTTTTTTATGCATTATATACATATAATTTAATGCTCTACAAATAAGCTTATTGCACAATTAGTAGATCCAAGTCGTAGCTCTGTTAGGTACTTGTCTATTATCTGGGAGTACTGGTATGAGTCCCTTCATTAGCTTCTCTTCTCTCTTTTTTTTATGTTGTACGTATATGAATGTGAATTGTATTGTATATTTGTTATGTATATTTGAATTGTATTGTATAATTGTTGTTTGTATTGTGTTTCCCCTGTGGGCCTTGAGCCTGTAATAAAGTTAATATAAATGACGCCAAAAAAGCAAACACTTAAATAGCCTAACTGCTAAATGTAAACTAAGCAAAATCGCTAAATAGTGGGAAAAGAAGGCTACTTCATGTTTAATCTTGCAATAGCAGCCTCGCGAAAAACTACTTTCGTCGTTTCTTTATTTTCATAAATGACTCCCAACAAATCAAACACGCTAATATGCCTATCTGGTGAATGTAGACCAAGCAGTCGCTAAACATTATGGCACAGCACTTGTCTTTCGTTTCATTAATACGTCATTGGTATTAATAGTAACCACATAAAGGGAGGTACAGCAGACATTAAAAGCAGCCGTTCTGCACAAAAAGAGGCAATGTGGAAAGCCATGAGAGTAAACAAGTAGACATTGTATTGAGAGAATATATAATATATATTTAAATTAATGTCAGAGACATAAGTCAACAGAACTGGGGGGGGGGGGGGGGGTATGTATAATACTAAATAATATTTATACTATATTGTATTTATATGTTACTTCAAAATGATTGTTGATCACTTTTAATGATGGGAAGCGTTGTTTGCCACAGAGTCTGATAGTCTGTGTCGCTTTTGAGTCCTGGGACGACCACCACAGAGCCTTTTCTTTGAGCCATGGCTCTTCACCCGTCGAGCTATTGCAGTTGGTTGGCATGGGATCACCGGCCCTGGTCTTCTTGCCGCCCTTCTCAGCGATGCTGCTCTTCGTGGTGGCGCTACAGTAGTTCTGCCAAAGCAGTACATCGCTGACTCTAGCCGAGACGGGTTATTGATCATCTTCATGTATTGGCTTGCCATTGCTGCAACAGCATTTCTAGAATGTTTGTCCTCCGAGCGTCTGGCTAGGTCCTCCACCATTTGCTGCACAAGGTCATTTGTGCCTGTGGAGGGAGATACAGTATATATATATTTAGTTATTAATTAACAGAATGTATGCTGCACACTGTTCTGTTATCTCTCTCATATTTAATGTATCCACCACTACCAACATAATTTTTTATTCACTGTAGAAATGTTATTGAGATTACTTACCCGCTTCCTGGTCGCTGGACTCAGCATGGTCCGCAGCATGGTCCGCAGCAGTGACACCTGCATTCTCCATCGACAGATCAGTTGAACTCTCTAAATACATGCACACATACACATCGCTTTTGAGTAGCATTGGCGGATCTGTGTCTGTGACCTGGCCAGAAACGTGATTATGTGCTTTATTCACCGTTATTGAGATTACTTACCCGCTTCCTGGTCGCTGAACTCAGTATGGTACCGTCTCAGTGGTTGCATGAACTCATGCCACACCGAAGTTGTAAAATGAATCATTTGTCCCCTTTACTTTGCAACTGATAAAATAGGAAGAGCCTTTATTGTCTCCTCTTAAATATTTGCAATCACTTACTCTGAGTTTGTTGTCTTGAGAGGTCAAGCGGCTGAAAAAATTCGAGGGATACTGGAACTGTAATACAGAACAGAATGATTACTTATAATCTACACACCCACACACTAGGGCTGTAACGATACACCTAACTCACGATTCAATACGCATCACGATATTTGACCCACGATTCGATACACCCCACGATATTATTATTTATTTATTTTTTTAAAACCATGATTTTATTTTTTATTTTATTAACCCAATAACCACCATAGCGCCCTTTAACGCCCGTCGTATATTCTCCCATTGCGCCCGACAACAAAATACACCTGTAACTGCGAAAACTGACGTTGCTGAACTATAAACTAAGTTTAGGAACCACATTCTGAGAAAAATGGGGCCGTGTTGGCACTGCATATCGGGGCTCGACTTCTTGCATTAAATTTTGGAATCCTTTGTCGTCGACCACGGAAAAAGGCTGCCTATCTTTGGCCAAAAATATCCCAATAGCCCTAGTTATTCGTTGGGCACGTAGGTTTCTTTGCTTCACTTAAATTGATGTCCGGATGGCACAGTTTTATATGTGCTTGCATGTTTGTGGTGTTACCCGTCACCTGGTTAATCTTTTTGAAACACTTACGGCAAATGATATGTGTCCTGTCAGTCACGCGTTTGCCATTCTTATATTCCACAGGGTATCCAAAATATTGCCAAACTGCAGACCTCAATGAGCTAGAGGGGTCTGCAATTTCAGGCGACATATGATTTGAGTCAGCCATGGTGTACATGTGTTGTCCCGACTCCCGTCAGCTTTCTTCACTAAGGCAACGCATTTGTATCACGTGCCTGACATCTGATCACATGACTAATTTGGCTAAAATAACTTACAAGGAAGTTGAGAAAATAATTATAATTTGAAACTTGAATGAATCCTTAACACTTAACGTAATGTTTGCTGACCCAAAGGGTAAAAGAGCTTTGAAGGAAATGAAGTAAAAAAATAAAATAAAAAAAAGAACCTTGAAGGGCATTTCGTGGTTCTGTCTTGTCTGTCGCGATACAACAAGGGGGCCTGCGCACCGCGGTGTCTCGATTCGATGCAATATCGTTACAGCCCTACCACACACACACACACACACACACACAGCCCAACAAATCGCACACATAAACAATATCACATGCATCATGTCAGTGGTTGCACATGAATTTTGTAAGTACACTGTATGGACTTGAAGATTTTAACTTTTCGCACTTACCACCTGATGACAGCTGTAGCAGTTCCACCTTCATTTCAGGTGTTAGCGGCAGGAGATTAGTGGTAGGGAAACCAAATACCTTCACCACTGCTGCCTGGTGTTTGCAGGGTGCTCCACTTAATCCCACTGGACAAGAACATACCTCCAGCTCCATATCCACTGAGTACTCCTGTCCAGTAGTTACACCTTTCACCTGAAAACTTTGCTGCCCAACCTGTAGAGAAAATAACACAGAAACAGTACACTGACACAGAAAACCAGTTAACAGGCATCTTACTAGTTGCAGAGAAATATGACTTCAACACTCACCTGTCAGATGCCTTAATGGAAGACTCGTGTGGGAGAAACTTTGATTTTTGTAGAGCCTCCCAGCGTCCAAGGGCAACATCGGTCAAGCGGGCAGTGTAGTAGGTGTCCATCCGAGTTGTGATCAGGTCAAAGAGCTGTGGCAGGTTGAAGGCCTTGGACCTCTGGAGCAGGATGTCTTTTAAAACTTGCATGGCTGCCTCGACGTAATTATTTGTATTATTTCCCCGTGTGAGGAGGTTGGCTCGGTAGCAGAGAGCCCAACTCTCACGACGACTGTACAGCCTTCGCAGGTACACGAGTAAATTCTCGTACCTTAAATGAAAACGTGGCAGTAGAAAATAAAACATGGGGTGTCAACAGAGCAAAATCACATGAATCCAGACACAGTATTTACAACACTCTGGAGACCACAAATTGTTCAGTGATCGGGGCTCAGTGTGTTAAGTTTTGCTGATGGCCTGTGTAATTTAAACTCAACCTTAACTGAACACTATAACCATGCTTATAGTATATAGTATTGGCAGTGATATTCTATGGGTAACAACACTGCACAAACCTCACTGCAATGGAATTTTCCAACACCTGCTGGAACAGGTGCTCCACTACTCCTTCCTTTGCGTAGAGCAGGGGTGCTCAATACGTCGATCGCGATCTACCAGTCGATCGCGAGGCCAATAGTGGTAGATCGCATACAACTTTGAAAAAAAAAAAAGTTCCCTGTTCGTCCTGCACATGCTAGTTAGCTGATGGCCCGTCACGCATCCACCGGCAGACAGCGACCACCCAGCCATTAGCGGGCTATCTCCAAACATTTGGACCCATCAACCTTTGCGCAGGAGCCAGTTGATGGGCCAGGTCGCCCAGCAGATGTGGAAGGACATCGGAGATTGCGAGTGCTTCTCACTGCAGTTGGACGAATCTAAGGACGTGAGTGACACAGTACAGGTGTGCATTTACATTTGTATGGTGTTCAGTGACATGACTGCAAAGGAGGAGCTATTTACAGTGATTCCCTTGAAAGAACATGCGCGAGGAGAGGACATTTTTCAGTCGTTTAAAAACTTTATCGACAAAACTCAGCTCCCACCCGCAATGGTTGGTCGCGTGAATGGGTTCATTGCCAGGTGCAGACAGGACGATGCTTTTCCAGACTTCGTGAATTACCACTGCATTATCCACCAACAAGCATTATGCGCGAAGATGCTGAACATGAAAGAGATCATGGACGTGGCTATTCCGCGCACATCTGGAGATGAAAGTGAAAGTGGACATGCAGAATACAAACAGCTGAATGACGAGCAGTGGCTGCTAGATTTGGCTTTTTTAACCGATCTGACAAACATGCTGAATGACCTTAATCAAGAGCTGCAAGGAAAAGACAAAACGGTGATCGACATGATCAGCTCAGTCAATGCCTTCAAACGAAAAATGAAACATCTGTCCTCAAAGCTTCAGCGCCATGACTTGGCAAATTTCCAGAACCTGCAGTCAGAGTTGGAAACGCAAGGGAAGGCCTGTGCGCAACTAAGCAGCGCACGCTACACGGAGCAGATTGACAACTGTCTGTCAGAGTTTGACAAACGTTTCCAAGACTTTTCGTTACTCGAGCCAGTGGCTACATTCATGTGCTATCCGTTTCAGGAAGATGCCGACATTGATTTACTTGCGTCAAAAATCGCAACACTGTTTCACCTGAATTCTTCTGGAGTGGAAGATGAGATTTTAACTCTACAAGCCGACATTGAGCTGAAGGCCAGAGCTCATGTATGGAATGAATTCCCTGCCAAAACGTCTGTACTCGTAGAAATATCTTGTGCTTGTAAAAAGAATTTGTGTACACGTGGAAATATTTTGTGCTTGTAAAAAAAATGTGTGTCTGCGTGAAAATCTGTTTTGTCTCTGTAACAAAGTTTTGTGCTTGTAAAAAAAATGTGTGTCTGCGTGAAAATCTGTTTTGTCTCTGTAACAAAGTTTTGTGCTTGTAATAAAAATTTGTGCTTGTAAATATATTTTTTGTACATGTAAAAATCCACAAGCACAGATTTTTTTTACGAACACAGATTCTTTTTACGAACACAAAACCCAAGTGTGAAATCTCTGCCAAAACTTCTCAGCCAATCACCAAACGTCTTACTCACCGGCCAATCAAGTTGCCGCCTTTATTTAGAAACGGCGAGGAGGCATATTTTCCGGACACTGATGATCATATCTGCTGTGTTCCATGGGAGACGATGCGGGAGCAATGGTACGTGAATTCTATATGGAGCCATGTACAATAAAGTAGCCAAGTTAACGGCGAACTTGCTGCAGTTGTCTGGTGTTTTTAATCGGTTTTCAGTTTAATCAGTTTTAAGACAAGTTCTAAATTACATTATGAACAGGCGTGCTTGAAGTGGGCCGCGGTGTTCCGATACCTCTTTTCATTTCAGGGGACGTGAATATGCAGCAAGTTCGCCGTTAACCTGGCTACTTTATTGTACATGGCTACATATAGAATTCACGTACCATTGCTCCCGCGTCGTCTCCCATGGAACGCAATGGGAAAATTATAGACCATACCCTATATCACCCAATGTAACCGGTCACTCTGCGTTGTTGTGATTGATTATGTATGTACAGTGGGGAGGAGAAGAAGGACTGACGCCGACTCAGGTGATCTGATCCACGTTTTACTCAAGCGTTCTGTAACATCACAGACAATACACACGGGGCAATGGGGCTTAGAGTTGTCCTCCTTCACAGTCCTCTTCCCCAGGGTTACAGTAAACAGGGCCATGTTATACAATTCAGTACAACTAACACAGTATACATTTTGGATATACAAGAGTTTTAAAAAGATCGCTAGATTAACATTTAACTACACATGGCAACATATGGTTTGGCTCATTACATTCAGTATGACCTGGCTAGCTAGCTTAGCCAAACTCCGCTAGCAAAACACGTAAAATTAGCTAAGTTGCCAGGGTACGGTATAGTTAGATCAGCACGTAAGACCATCTAGTTATTCGGACTGAACATCCAGGCCCTTTTCTCAGCGGCTGCACAATCAACGGCAATGTGCAATTCAAAGTCTACAAGTAGAGCAGTGGCAAAGAGCTTAGATTCCTTATCTATCTTTGCTCTTTCGCAGTGGTGCACAGTGCACTGTGCGTTGCTCAGCAACCAAGACGCCAACTGGGACTATTTTCTGGAGCGGAGGAACAATCGAATAAACAATCAACCCAAATAAAGAAAATAATATATATTTTAATCATTTTGTGTAATTATTTTTGTTACCGTATAAAAGCAATATAACACTCGTGATCGTGAGCCTGCGGCTTCGTGCCTGCGGCGAATCACACCCGTGAGGGTATTCCACAACAACCTCACTCCCAGATCAATGGATAAAAAAATCGACCGGATCTAACTATTGTATAATGACCAGTGAGTAAGACGTTTGGTGATTGGCTGAGAAGTTTTGGCAGAGATTTCACACTTGGGTTTTGTGTTCGTAAAAAGAATCTGTGTTCGTAAAAAAAAATCTGTGCTTGTGGATTTTTACATGTACAAAAAATATATTTACAAGCACAAATTTTTATTACAAGCACAAAACTTTTTTACAGAGACAAAACAGATTTTCACGCAGACACACATTTTTTTTACAAGCACAAAACTTTGTTACAGAGACAAAATAGATTTTCACGCAGACACACATTTTTTTTACAAGCACAAAATATTTCCACGTGTACACAAATTCTTTTTACAAGCACAAGATATTTCTACGAGTACAGACGTTTTGGCAGGGAATTCATTCCATATTGTAATAAAAATTTGTGCTTGTAAATATATTTTTTGTACATGTAAAAATCCACAAGCACAGATTTTTTTTTACGAACACAGATTCTTTTTACGAACACAAAACCCAAGTGTGAAATCTCTGCCAAAACTTCTCAGCCAATCACCAAACGTCTTACTCACTGGTCATTATACAATAGTTAGATCCGGTCGATTTTTTTATCCATTGATCTGGGAGTGAGGTTGTTGTGGAATACCCTCACGGGTGTGATTCGCCGCAGGCACGAAGCCGCAGGCTCACGATCACGAGTGTTATATTGCTTTTATACGGTAACAAAAATAATTACACAAAATGATTAAAATATATATTATTTTCTTTATTTGGGTTGATTGTTTATTCGATTGTTCCTCCGCTCCAGAAAATAGTCCCAGTTGGCGTCTTGGTTGCTGAGCAACGCACAGTGCACTGTGCACCACTGCGAAAGAGCAAAGATAGATAAGGAATCTAAGCTCTTTGCCACTGCTCTACTTGTAGACTTTGAATTGCACATTGCCGTTGATTGTGCAGCCGCTGAGAAAAGGGCCTGGATGTTCAGTCCGAATAACTAGATGGTCTTACGTGCTGATCTAACTATACCGTACCCTGGCAACTTAGCTAATTTTACGTGTTTTGCTAGCGGAGTTTGGCTAAGCTAGCTAGCCAGGTCATACTGAATGTAATGAGCCAAACCATATGTTGCCATGTGTAGTTAAATGTTAATCTAGCGATCTTTTTAAAACTCTTGTATATCCAAAATGTATACTGTGTTAGTTGTACTGAATTGTATAACATGGCCCTGTTTACTGTAACCCTGGGGAAGAGGACTGTGAAGGAGGACAACTCTAAGCCCCATTGCCCCGTGTGTATTGTCTGTGATGTTACAGAACGCTTGAGTAAAACGTGGATCAGATCACCTGAGTCGGCGTCAGTCCTTCTTCTCCTCCCCACTGTACATACATAATCAATCACAACAACGCAGAGTGACCGGTTACATTGGGTGATATAGGGTATGGTCTATAATTTTCCCATTGCGTTCCATGGGAGACGACGCGGGAGCAATGGTACGTGAATTCTATATGTAGCCATGTACAATAAAGTAGCCAGGTTAACGGCGAACTTGCTGCATATTCACGTCCCCTGAAATGAAAAGAGGTGTCGGAACACCGCGGCCCACTTCAAGCACGCCTGTTCATAATGTAATTTAGAACTTGTCTTAAAACTGATTAAACTGAAAACCGATTAAAAACACCAGACAACTGCAGCAAGTTCGCCGTTAACTTGGCTACTTTATTGTACATGGCTCCATATAGAATTCACGTACCATTGCTCCCGCATCGTCTCCCATGGAACACAGCAGATATGATCATCAGTGTCCGGAAAATATGCCTCCTCGCCGTTTCTAAATAAAGGCGGCAACTTGATTGGCCGGTGAGTAAGACGTTTGGTGATTGGCTGAGAAGTTTTGGCAGAGATTTCACACTTGGGTTTTGTGTTCGTAAAAAGAATCTGTGTTCGTAAAAAAAATCTGTGCTTGTGGATTTTTACATGTACAAAAAATATATTTACAAGCACAAATTTTTATTACAAGCACAAAACTTTGTTACAGAGACAAAACAGATTTTCACGCAGACACACATTTTTTTTACAAGCACAAAACTTTGTTACAGAGACAAAACAGATTTTCACGCAGACACACATTTTTTTTACAAGCACAAAATATTTCCACGTGTACACAAATTCTTTTTACAAGCACAAGATATTTCTACGAGTACAGACGTTTTGGCAGGGAATTCATTCCATACAAGAACTACTCCATGCTCCTTGCTCCAGAGCCACCTCCACACTGCTTGGAGCAGGTAGAAAGTACAGAGGAGCAGTGTTGCACCTGGGAAAAGTTTCTGTAGGGCACCCCTCTCTGCTCTGCTGTCATCGGTGAGGAAGACGGAAGGACCAACTAGGCCTGGGCAAAAAAAATCCAATCAAGTTTGCAAGTCAAATCGATTCTAAATGATAGAAAATCAAGAGTGTCTAGACTAACCATTGTATAAAGCTTAATATGTATCCAAGGGACTAGGGACTGCGGGGAGAGACCCAGTTTCACCTGGGGGTGGCGTATTCCTTTAAAGGGGAAGGTTTAAGTGGATTACAGGTGGAGAAGGTGTTTGCTTCCCACTGAAGAAGGAAGAGAAATTGTTTTCAAAGTTCAAGGTGCTAAACGTAAAATCTTCAGAAGGTTTACATTTTCAAATATATAAGTTGTGGATATAGAGTTTGGGGCCATTCATGTACAAGCCACCAGATAGCTTCTAAGAGTTATATAAAGCAAAGTAAAGTGGCATAAAAATGAAATAACCTTTTCTGTTTGTATATAGTTTTTTTTAATGTCACAAAATTACGTAACATACGTGCCAACCACGTTATATTTGTTGCTCAAAAGTGTAATTTCAGTCAAATTAATGGCTTCAGCCCCTAAGATAATTTCCAAAGACTGTTTTTATTTCCCTGGTAGAATATGGAAGATTATCTTAGTGTGGCAAACCATGTAGGACTGGGCTCAGGTCTTGGGACTGGGCACTGCACACCTGCTCTTAACCAAAGGCCTCCAACTGCACAGGCTGACTGCTAGCTGCTGGAGAATGGAGTACACTTTCATCAGCCCTGGTTGACTGGAGAGACCTTCCCAGTGCTACTGACCACTCTTGCTTAGTGGGCTTCTCTGGAATCTTTCATACAGCTTCTCTGGCTTATAGGGCATCTGTGTTTCTCTACCCTTCTGACTTATTGAAAGTCACCAGCTGTGTGAGAGAGGGATATTTTCTATTAAATGTGTAATATGAGTTAAATTGCCTTGTCATGTCAAGGGGAGATTGCTTTATGTGCTTGTCTGATTGAAAATAAGCTTTGTGACCTGAAATGTGCATTGCCCCTGGTGTGTTGTTATTTTTCATGCAAGCCTTTTGTAAGACAAGTACACTGGGATATTTGTAGAAAGAAGCACCTGAAGACAGAGACAGACATCTTGGGTTCAGAAAGTAAAAGTTCTGCCACATACTCCTTTCAAACAGTTCACTCACCCAGGTGATCCTAATTAACTCATCTATTCAACCATGAGTTAATTAATGAAAGCCCCTATGTTAAGTTGGCCAGAAGAAATACATGGCAGAACCTTTACATTCTCAATCTGGTTTGTCCGCCTCTGCTGACCTTCAGGGAGGACATAAGCTTTGCTTTTAAGAAGTTAAAATAATTGCTTCTAACAAATATATATCAAATTGTATTCGTACTGTGGGTCGCTGCCTTAGCTGCCACTTGAGCTCGTAGGATATTTGTATATGCATCTCTGTCATATTATTTTTTACTGTAAGTTCAGGTTTTTAGTGCCTTTAAGCACTACCTTGAGAATGTGGAAGTGAAGGTTTGACTTTTTGATTGTAAATATTGATTGAAAATAGACACTGTCCATATGTTTTTATGGATTTTTTTCTCTACCGCTCTGCTTTAGCATCATTTAAAAGTTCCGCTATGACGTCAAACCCTGGAGACGGTAACTATGTCGAATGTTTATGTTATGGAACTTTGATAATCTTGGTCAGTTCTTTCTGAACACCACCAAAAGCGGACTGTTGTGATTTTGCTCCTCAAGATTTTAACTTTTTTGATCGATTATATCGATTTATTTTCTATTATTTGTTTATTGTTTACAATTGAATATTATATTATATATATTATCATTATTTGTATTTAAGATCTTTTCAATTTATCGTTGATCTTTGGCTTTGGTTGAAAAAAAGCTAGTTTGCTAATTTTAGCTAATTAGCTCGTTTCAGCCAGCTAAAATAGGTGAGTTATACGTTAATTATTAAAGCGAGCTAGGTCTTAGTTATCTGGTGACTTAGGCTACCCTTAGACTTTTTTATTTTCTTAGGCTTTTTATTATTATTATTTTCTGGTACTGTTAACTGTGCTGGAGATGGAGGTCAGTCCTCCTAACCGCTTTGTCAGGACTGGCGTCAGACCTGCTCAGCGAGCCTCGTGGGCACGCTGCTTTTTAAGTTGTTGTACTGGAGAGAAGGAAACAGCTGAGATGGCTACCCAGACGGAGTGGGAGACCGTCGAAGTGGCCACTCAAGCTGTTCCCTTGGTAGCCGAGGCTGGGACCCAAGCTGCTTGGGAAACGGCCGAGGTTGGGATGCAGTCCGACTGGGAAACGGCTGAGGCCGACACGCAGTCGGATTGGACTGATGGTAAGGACCAAAGCCTTCTGACATTTACCTGGCAATTGGTTGAAATGGTAATGGCTATTAGCATTTTAACTTTAGGTGAATAAAAATCCTGACAAAGTTTATGTACTTTTGTCTTGTAGCGATCCTGCTTAGGATGAGGATGGCACCTGGGATGGTGAGCACTCCTGAAATGTCCTTACTTTGATAAATAAAACATTGTGCTTTTGCCTGAATACAATGCAGTCTAGCTGTAACTTACCTCTTTGCTACTTGGTCTTCAGGGTGCTGATGATGGAAGACTGGTGCTATATGCGGTATTTATCATTTCTCTAAAATGTATTTCAAATCTATTGTTTATAATGTGTTTTTTTAGTATTAGTATAAAAACGTCTGCTAAATAACACAAAAACATACACATTTATGACTATTTTCTATGCTGTTCTTCTTGTGCTTTTCTCATTGTTTTTAAGTTCATTTTTACTATTACCTAATATATGTTTTAATGTTCTTTTCTGGAATTGCAGACTCGGATTGTCCAGAACACTCGTCAGACGGTGGGTTTTGAGCAGTCTAACTGGTTCCGCAACGGTCTGACGGTGAGCAAGCAAACATAAAAGACATGTTGGCACCCTTTAGTCCAGCTGCTATCATCTGTGTGGTTTTTACTGCACCTGTCCACTCCTGCTCATCTGTTCACTTCCTGTGTGTAGCTGGTGGAAGTAAAGCTGAAGTGTGTGGAGAAGCGCCAAGACTCCTACAAGAGGCAGTGGTGGCAGCTCACCAACCACTTCTACGTGGAGACCCCAGAGGTACTCTATTCAGCAAACAATCTGACTTAAAAGTAGGTCATGTCTTTTCTTTCTTACCATTCAGCTGTTTTACCTTCATTTTAGGGAGGTCTTCTCCAGTATGCTGTGGCAGACAGGGTCACCTGCATTAAGGTAAAGATAGTTTCGCTAGAGATGTGTTTTACCATTATGGATCTTTTCTTCCCAGTCATTCCTGTGTGGATATGCTACATGAGTGTTATTCAGGTGTTCCACATTTTGTGTTGTTTTTTTTTTTTGCAGTGGTACTGTGGCAGCATCAAAACCGTGTCATCCCACCTGGAGGCGGAGGGCCGCAGATATTTGGAGATGGACGGAGTCCTGGTACGTTTCTGACTCACACACAAATGTTTTGTACTAGAACACCTTTTTTTGCCATATTGTACATTTTAGTAACTTAATGCTGCACCATGAATCTACTGAATAGATGGAGGAGACGTTGAAGATCAAGAAGTGGAAGAAAATTAAGGCAGATGGAACCATGTCCTCTACAGACCGGACCGAGAGCGTCAGGGTGCCTGTTGTGTTCCCCCCTGCTCCTCCTCCTGGCTTTGGTCCCAATGATGCTGCTGGGCCAGATGCTGATCAGGGTCCTGATGCTGAGGCTGCTGCTGGTCCTGAGTCTGCTCCTGGTGCTGGTCCTGAGTCTGGACCTGCTCCTGGTCCTGACGGTGCTCCTCCTGCTGCCTCTGCTTGTGGTCCAGACAGCATGTCTGGATCTGAGGCCGGCCCTGCTCCTGACAGCGCCACTGCCTCTGCCTCTGGTGCTACGAGCTCTGCTCAGGTAATGTGAATCACTCACTCACGCTTGTTCTACTCCATGACCTAAATCCTGTGCAGTTTGGAGGTGATGGCTTGTTCCTGCCAGAGATGCTCCCTTGTTAATCTGATGTGTTTGTGGATGTTTGCTCTGGCAGACTTTTGGAGATGCCAGCCTGCTGCCAGAAGCTGCACAGGTTCCCTCCATCTAGTAAGTACAATGTTTGTAAGTTTGGGTGAAAAATGCAAAATTCCACATTGACAGGTCATATGATTTTGTAGGAGACTTTTAATGCATTTCATTTTTTTAATTAAGAAACACTAACTTTGGTAGTATTTGCTTCTTATGTATTTTTTGTGACAAGTCTGAACCCCAAGTTAAAATTTGACAATAGCCTTAATCTGCCAAAAAACGTTTTGTATTCCCAGCAACCTCTTCCAGTCCACGGGTCTGGAGGATTTCTCCCTCAGGCTTGGTGGCCTGAGAGAAGCGTTTGCTGTGAGTACTCAACATCCTTACACACAGAAGAAGTTTCTAAGGCAGAGACTGAAATGTACTTACTACTTCCTTGCATTGCTTTCCATAGGTCCTGCTTGGCAGAGATGACACTGCCAACTTCATCACGGTGGCAGGGTCAATGATGCTGCGTACCTTGGCGGCTCTCAATGGGAAGGTAACAATTTTAGCATGTGTTTAGTCCCATGGGACTAAATGTGACACTTAAGACTAATCCAATTTATTTTGGGTGACTGGATGCACATCAGAAATGTATATCAAGCAAGACTAGGGCTCACTGAACAGATGCCCCCTCTTCTCCCTCTCTTCCAGGACACTGGTCTGTTCCAGCAGGCTTTTGACCAGCTTGTGGCCTTTGCACAGAGTCCCACCCACACTATCAGCAATGAGCTGATGGAGGTTGGGGTATGTCACCTTGCAGTACACATTGGCCGACAATATCAGCAGCTAACCTCATGGTTCATCTTTTTTTCAGACTAAGAGAACTTTCAACATTCAAAAGTTTCAGTGTCTTTTCACTCTGAATCAGTTACATTTGCCTTTTTGTTACGTCATACATAGTCATATCATGAAGGTTCCTTCTACTTACACTGAGTTGATTCTTGTCCATGGAATCGTTTAACATGAACAACAAGAATACAAACAAAGACAAACAAAAATCATCATTCAATTCATCATTCAGATCCCCTACAAAAAACTGGGTTTCTATTGATATTGGTGACGTATTTATGTTTTCTGTTTGTTTGTGTGTTTTTAGGTTCACAGTTTCAACTTCCTTGACGTTGTGTTCGAGATGGTGTTTTTTGGAGAACTTGAGGGGACTCATGTGCGGCTGGTCCCTGTAAGTCATGCGTGATCTCATTGTGTTTTACCCACATATTTACTCGTCAGTTCAGCCTACTAACTCACCTCTCTGTCCTCTCTGCTGTAGCGGGAGCAAGGTGGGTTCCTGGATCATCTGGGGGCAGTGATCCAGGCCTTCCTGCCCTCTGAGGCTTGGCCACCCCAGGCTGCCAGGTGCTGGGAGCTGCTGCGGGTAAGTACCTTCTTCACTAACCGCCTCCACAAAATGCATTTTTCTGTAGCCTGTTTAATTGAATTTACTTTATTTATTTCCATGCTTTCATCACAGGCTGACGTTGTGACCTTCCTTGTGGAGATCCTCTCCCTGGACCTGAGGGTCTACCAACATCCCCAGGACCTCGCAGAGTTGGTCTTCAGCTCCCTGGAGCAGCGTGTGGAGCAGCTGCTGGGCAGGATGCCTGCTCCATAGTATCCTTTTTAGGGATTGGCTTTAAAGGGTTACTCTGGCATTGATGCATTCTAGGATGTTTTTATGAAGAGGCACAAGTGAAACTTCCAAACTTAAAAGCAAAATTACATTAACAGTTGAGAACTGGGTTATTGTATCTGAATGCTTCTGCATTTAAGGCCAAATGCCATCTATTTTGCATGCTTAGGGAACTTGGCATCCAAATTAGTATTTATATAACACTTTGAGTTGTAGTGTTCTCAGGGACTACTCATGGACTTTAGCAATGAGACAACAATGTTGATGTGCACAGAGTTTAACTAAGAATGGTTTTTGAACACAGCACTTTACTTTTTCCTTTGTGTAATATAATGTAATGCCAGAAACATTCTTCCTTAAAAACCAACAGTGTTGTCGGTGCTCAAATTTATATGTTGGAATCCTGAAAATACTACAACTAAGGTGTCATACTATGTCATACCTTCTTGTTTTAGGTTATTTGCACGCATCTTGCCAAGTGCCCTTAGCACGCTCGATGAATGTGAAAGTTGTTAAAATTTAAAAATCCAGCGGTCTGGGTGATGTGGCCTTGAGTTTATAATGCGTATTTGAACCACAGATGGTACCTTGTATAATACAGGATAAACTTTAGTACATTAATTTCATTATTACAGTTTCTGATTGGGACATATTGTCTTGGCGAATAGATTGCAGAAGTTAGTTGTTTTCTAAATTCTTGGAACATTTCTGAACAGATGAAACAAAAGATTCTTTAAAGGAATATGCCACCCCCAAGTGAAATTGAGCCTATTCCCGCAGTCCCTGGAATTGGATAAGTTAGCAGAAGTGTTTTCTAGCAGACCCAGCCATTGTCCCAATCTGGCAGCACTAACATTGTCTTAGTTTTTAGCATGGTCACTGTAATCTAGTGTTGTCAACTAGCAAATTATGGCAAAAGTAAATCAATTCACTTGATTTTTTTTTGTAATCACTTCTCGTGAACTGTGCATTAAGATGACAATGCAAATCAACACGAAGGCATTGACCAAGTGGCATTTAGATGGGGGACTGTATTCCGTGCAAGCACAGACAAAGTGCCGCTGAAAAGCAAAGACACCACGCAATAGCTGGAAAACCCATTCCTTGATTTTAGTCAACACACAAGCATGGAGTTGTTACTGGTAGGCAGTTACAGTGTTTAGAAGTTTGTTTTCTCATATACTGAGTAAAAGTAGTTATTTTTACTATGGTGTCTTTGCGCCTTTCAGCGGGGCTTTGCCTGTGCTTCTGCGGAATATAATCCCCCACATAAATGCCGCTTGGTCAATCCCTTTGTGCTAATTTGCATTGTCATTTGTGCTTTATCTGAATGCACAGGTCACGAGAAGTAATAACAAAAAAATTAGACTGAACTGATTCAATTTTGCCACAATTTGCTAGTTGATAACACTAAATTACAGCGACTATGCTAAGGTAAACTAAGGTCAGTGCTGCCAGATTCGGACAATGACTACGTCTGCTAGAAAACGTTTCTACTGACTTATCCATTTTCAGGGACTGCGGGGAGAGACTGAATTTCACCTGGGGGTAGCGTATTCCTTTCAGAAGATTTGTTGTGCAAAATGGTAGTCAATGAAAAAAAATGTAGAAACTTTTTAAAAGTAGCTTCCAGGTAGTGTAACATGAAAACAATGCAATGGGACATTTAACATAAAACATAACCCTTGTGAATAAAAATGTTTTTAGTCATTTTCTTAAATAACTCAAAATCTATATATATTATTTTAAATAAAAATGACAACAGATGTATTTAGCACACACAAATAAAGCCCAAAAATAGTGTAAAATCAGCAATAGTTAGAAATAGTTTTAATGCCCACTGCAAGCCGCTGTCCCAAAATGGAGGTCTTTTTGAAAAAGCTGTTCAGACAGCATTTAACCGTTTTGGGCTTCACAACTTCTCCAGCAGCTCCTGTGCTTACGGCATACGGTGGTGACTATGGGCCTGCCCTGTAGGTGTGGCCTTTCCCTGTTTAAGTTGTTGTTGCACAACTTCTACTCGTTATTGTTGAAGTGCGTTATGAGGCTGGTGTAGGTTTCCATCGTGCAACTTGAACACAGTATTGAAGTATTGAATGTGTTGAAAAAAAAAAACATGAATATATTTCTGTTTGGACTATTCACAGAAATTTTGTACTATTAAAAAAAAAAAAAAAATATCACACACTTAACATATTGCTGAGGTGCTAGCAGCTGGAGTATAACTTTAAAAAAAAGAACACACACACACAAATCACCGTTTATTCCAGTTCCATATAAGAATTTTTTCTCAATCCTAATGACGTTTTGGCCCTAAGGCCTTCTTTAGATGTGGTCCAAGGACGAAAACAGACTTTATTTTATACTACTTACCAATTAGTGTCCATCTGATACCTCTAAGCACATGGCTCCCTGTTTAGCCCCAGCACTTTTTACAGACATTTTTCCAAACCCCAAAAGCATACTCAGACTTGTAGCTGAAGTTAATGACCACTGAGAAAGAGCATGTGCTTTCTTCTGCCATTTTACCTTATTACATATAACTTTATTTATAGGCTCTAAAAATGTGTTTATTTTTTGTTTGATTTTGAGTTAATGCCAATGCCAGATCAAAATTGACTGAAAAAAATGTTAAAACATTTCATATTTATTCACAGCCTGCTGTGTTGGTCAGTAAATGAGGTGGATTTTTAAAAAGAAATTGTTACACAGTGGCATAATCTTTCTTTCTCGATCCCCCCCTCCCCCACACACACACACCGCTGTATTTGTCTCTGTCTCACTGCAGGTGGTGCTTGTTATCCCCTGGTTGGTGCCATCCAGTAGGACCAGAGGACCAAGAGTCAGAACATGGCTGCCTACATGCCTAAATGGCAAACATTAGGGAGGGGACACCTGACGACATTGGAGCCAGGAATACAATATACAATGTAAATTTCACAGACTCCAAAGTTTACGGACATCCAAAATCAGCCCAGTCTTATGGACATCCATATGAACAGTTTGCCATTATGGGTATACCAATTCTGTCCCCACTGACCAAAAACACATCTCACATAACTTTCAGGAAACTTAAATCCACAGGCCACTCCTCTCTCCTCCACCCCGAGTGCTACCATTGCTCAATCTTGAAGCGGCAAGTGCACTTCCACCCCTACCCTGGTCAGCAGCTACGACACACTCTTCTCTTGCCTTAACACCATTGCAGTCCTAAAGACCAAAAATGTCTCCTTCACGCGCTCTGCCTCCTTGTACACTGATCAGCTCTGAAGACCCAAAGCCAAAACCTCAATAAGAACAACTCTGCATTAAAACTATCCACCTGGATGCTTAAAAAACTCCATCTACAACACTACAAACCAGCTCTCAACACTATCCACTCCTACAACTGCTCTGGTATCCAGTCTGGCTCCAACAAACCAAAGGCACTTTTTTTTTACCCCTGACAAACTCCTCAAGCCAAGAGAAACCATTGCCAACTCCTTCACCACCTCCAACTGTAACTCCTTTCTTTAATTCTTTAAAAAGAAGATCGCCAACATCCATAATTAACTGCCCCCCTGCCCCTTCTCCACCGCCTCCCTACATCTCAATTCTTCCTCCTCAACCTCCAGTTCTCCCCCTCTCCTCATTCTCCAGCATCACCGAAGCAGAGCTATCCTCCATCATCACCAGTATGAAATCTTTAACCTAAAATCTTGTCAAGGTCTGCCTCCCCCACTCTTCCCACTTATGACCAACATTATTAACTGTCCACTGGATCTATCCAAACTCCTCCTAAGATTGCTGTCATCTCACCAGGTTTGGGGCTGGATTTACAAACAGTGTCTTTAGATAAAACCAAAGTAGATTCTTTATGAAAAATGTTCTTTCACAAAAATATTCCTAAGTGATTTTACAGATCAGTCTAGTTTTCTCAGTTTTTTTTACTTTAAAAAATCCAATAGAATATTTTTATGGTTTGAAAATTATATTAAAACCCATTTGTACCACTTCAGGACTATCTTTTATATCATGAGCACCATCAACAACAAGCGAGCCACCCCCCCCGCCACTCCACCATAAGCAATATTTAACTATACATTCAGTGGGTTATTATAGTTATAGCCATTGGGTACGTAAAAGGTACATTGAATGTTAGGCTACCTGGGAAATGTAAAAAAATTTAAATTAAAAAAAAAAAAAATTAATACATTTAGACACTTTAGCTAGCATCTGGTGCAGGGATATCTTAAAGTTAAGACATAATTCAAAAATAATTTTAGAATAATTTTAAAGCACATTTATTTTTATTTTTTTCCTAAGAAGGTTTTGTGAATCTGGCCTCTGGTCTTGATCCTGACACCCCCAATAGCTTCCGGCCCATTTGACACCTTCCTGTTATTGTCCAAAGTCCTCAATCGAGCTGTTGCAGCCCAAACTCATCTCAACTCTAGTAACCTTTATGAAACTTTACAATCTGGCTTCCTTTCCAAACACAGTACTGAGATAGCCTGTCTAAGGCCCACCAGAGATATTCTCTTTGCTGGTGACTCTGTTCTATCGATCCTCATCCTTCTCGACCTTGGCACAGCCTTTGACACCATCAACCACTCTCAATTCACTCAGAATTACATTGGATATGTGGCAAAGCCCTCACCTGGTTTATCTTGTATTTCTCTAATAGACAACACTACATCTACATCAACAATTGCAAAGCCCCCTCATCTCAGTCACACATGGTGTTCCCCAGGGCTCAGTACTTGGCCCCCTCCTCTTCCCCCTCTACATTCTTTCCCTTGGACCGATCGTATGGCTACATGGACTCAAATTACATGGCAATGCTGACATCCAACTCTTCCTCTCCTCCAACACCATCACATCTGCCATGGATCTCACCCTCTCAGCTTGCCTTAGTGACCTTAAATTATGTATTCAAAAAAACATTCTCCAAGACTGCAGTACATCTGAAATCATCATGACTGGTCTAGAGTCCATCACACATCTCTTCCAGAACTTCACACTGACCATCAATGGCTCCCAAGTAACCTGCTTCAACTATGTGTGTAACCTTGGAATCATCTTTGACCCCACGCTCTTCTTCTTACCACATGTCAAAAATGCCACCAATACCTCTGCGTCTGCAACATTGCAAACCACCTCCTCTCCTTGATCTTTACAACAACTAAAAACACTTATGCAGGCCCTCATCACCCCCAAGTTCATCTACTGCAACAGCATTCTCTATGGTCAACAACCCCCCCAAACAATATCTACAATATATTCTGCTGCCGTCTGCTCACCTTCCCAATAACAATACATTACCCCAGTTAACTCAACTCAGGAGCATGTTCAAAACACTCCTCACCTTCAGAGCCCTCTACAACTTTGCCCCTCCTTACCGTTCTGACCTCATTTGTTTCACCTCCACCCGCTGCATCAGGTCCATTGATGCAGACCTCTTATCAACTTCCAGGACCAGACTCCAGACCTCCACAGGGCTAGAACTCCATTCCCACCCACATCAGTCACAGACCCTATCACCAGTCTCTTTTATGTTTCTATTTTAAACTATAGGGCATGAAAGGTCGCACTCAATTTCCTCTTTTTCTTTTTATTCTTTTAATTCTTTTAAACATTCATCGCAGGCCGGGTTACAGACGTTTCGGCTGCTGGAGCCTTCCTCAGTGTAACACTTCCTGTTTATTTC
This sequence comes from Setipinna tenuifilis, assembly GCA_030347295.1. NCBI lineage: Eukaryota > Metazoa > Chordata > Actinopteri > Clupeiformes > Engraulidae > Setipinna > Setipinna tenuifilis. The sequence goes on from CM059274.1 coordinate 8,356,155, forward strand.
CTGGACTTTTTAAAAACAACAACCTCCTTGTCACCTGTTGCTAATTACTCATTAGGGCTGGCGCGATGAGCGCTCCACCACATCAAGCTGTCACGCTGCCATTAAGTGGAGCGCTCACCGCGCCACCTCCTGGAGTAGGTGAAGATCTATCCAAAAACATTGATAACCCACATCACAAAAGTGGAATATGTATAGAGAAGAAACCATTCTGACATCCAGCATAAAGATTGAAAAAGGCAAAGCAAAAGGAAAATAACAACTGCATATGAAGTTTGAGAGACGTCACAAATTGGGAGAGCCGAAAAACACGCAGCAATTAGGCCTATAGAAAACAAGTCAGTTCAAAGTCTTCGTTCATGCCATTAGGAGCCATGGACTGTAGGTGGTACATCCAGAATGACTCTCTTTGTAGAAGTGTTCTGTCCACGTTACCCCCCCTACGTGGTATGCGTACTTGCTCTATTCCTACACATTTCAGCTCCTCCAACTTGTGATGCATCTCCATAAAGTGTCTTGCAACTGGTGAAGTTATATCACCCCTACGGATGGCGGATTTATGTTCACTCAGTCTAGTCTTGAAGTCTTTCCTACATATGAGAGCTGACATGGGCATTGTAAAAGATAAATCACCTTAGTAGAATTACATGTAATCAAAGAATCAATTTTGTATGTTTTACCGGTCTTGTGATTTGTAAAACTGTTTGTCTTCTGTATATGCGGACAAGCCGCGCATTGTCTACACGGGAAACATCCTTTTATAAAAGACTGTTTCTTATCTTGTCGGACCACGTCAGATCTCACAAGCAGGTTGCTTAGATTCCTAGAACGTTTATAGGTGAACAATGGGCGTGTTGCAAATGTATTTTTCAGAGAGGGATCTGTGGCCAAAATGTGCCAGTGTGAGTTGACTATACTTTTTATCGGTGTAGACAGCGTGTTGTAAGTTAATGCGTAGTTTACAGAGAAAGGACGCGTCTGTTTTTTTGACTTGGTCAGAAGGTCTGTTCTCTGTGAAGCTCTGACCTTGTCGTAGGCAGTGGATAGCCAATCGTCGGGATAACCCCGTGAACGGAAGCGCTGTAAAAGTACCTCGGACTGGTTTTCGAATTCTGCATCTGTAGCGCAGATGCGACGGATTCTGTAAAGTTGGCTAAGTGGCAGTCCCCTTTTTAGTGGCACTGGGTGGTGGCTGTCTGCACTTAGTAGTGTGTTTTTGTCGGTGCTTTTCCGAAAGACAGTGGTTGAGATTTCTTTGTTGTGTTTTGATATTGAAACGTCTAAGAAGTGTATTGACTCCAGATCCCTCTCGGATGAAAATGTAATGGTCGGTAATTGAGAATTCAGAAAACTGATGAAGTTAAGGAGTTCACTTTCACTACCCCCCCAGATCATGAAACAATCGTCAATGTACCGTAACCATACTTTGATGAAATGTGTAAAGGGATTCTTATAGACAAAATCATTTTCAAATTTCCCCATAAAAAGATTGGCATAGCTGGGAGCCAGTGGAGTGCCCATTGCAGTGCCCTGAATTTGTAAATAATTTTTACAAATTCAGTTTTCTGAATTCTCAATTACCGACCATTACATTTTCATCCGAGAGGGATCTGGAGTCAATACACTTCTTAGACGTTTCAATATCAAAACACAACAAAGAAATCTCAACCACTGTCTTTCGGAAAAGCACCGACAAAAACACACTACTAAGTGCAGACAGCCACCACCCAGTGCCACTAAAAAGGGGACTGCCACTTAGCCAACTTTACAGAATCCGTCGCATCTGCGCTACAGATGCAGAATTCGAAAACCAGTCCGAGGTACTTTTACAGCGCTTCCGTTCACGGGGTTATCCCGACGATTGGCTATCCACTGCCTACGACAAGGTCAGAGCTTCACAGAGAACAGACCTTCTGACCAAGTCAAAAAAACAGACGCGTCCTTTCTCTGTAAACTACGCATTAACTTACAACACGCTGTCTACACCGATAAAAAGTATAGTCAACTCACACTGGCACATTTTGGCCACAGATCCCTCTCTGAAAAATACATTTGCAACACGCCCATTGTTCACCTATAAACGTTCTAGGAATCTAAGCAACCTGCTTGTGAGATCTGACGTGGTCCGACAAGATAAGAAACAGTCTTTTATAAAAGGATGTTTCCCGTGTAGACAATGCGCGGCTTGTCCGCATATACAGAAGACAAACAGTTTTACAAATCACAAGACCGGTAAAACATACAAAATTGATTCTTTGATTACATGTAATTCTACTAAGGTGATTTATCTTTTACAATGCCCATGTCAGCTCTCATATGTAGGAAAGACTTCAAGACTAGACTGAGTGAACATAAATCCGCCATCCGTAGGGGTGATATAACTTCACCAGTTGCAAGACACTTTATGGAGATGCATCACAAGTTGGAGGAGCTGAAATGTGTAGGAATAGAGCAAGTACGCATACCACGTAGGGGGGGTAACGTGGACAGAACACTTCTACAAAGAGAGTCATTCTGGATGTACCACCTACAGTCCATGGCTCCTAATGGCATGAACGAAGACTTTGAACTGACTTGTTTTCTATAGGCCTAATTGCTGCGTGTTTTTCGGCTCTCCCAATTTGTGACGTCTCTCAAACTTCATATGCAGTTGTTATTTTCCTTTTTCCTTTTGCTTTGCCTTTTTCAATCTTTATGCTGGATGTCAGAATGGTTTCTTCTCTATACATATTCCACTTTTGTGATGTGGATTATCAATGTTTTTGGATAGATCTTCACCTACTCCAGGAGGTGGCGCGGTGAGCGCTCCACTTAATGACAGCGTGACAGCTTGATGTGGTGGAGCGCTCATCGCGCCAGCCCTAATGAGTAATTAGCAACAGGTGACAAGGAGGTTGTTGTTTTTAAAAAGTCCAGGAAATAAACAGGAAGTGTTACACTGAGGAAGGCTCCAGCAGCCGAAACGTCTGTAACCCGGCCTGCGATGAATGTTTAAAAGAATTAAAAGAATAAAAAGAAAAAGAGGAAATTGAGTGCGACCTTTCATGCCCTATATTGATCGATGACCACAGGGACGCACCAAATAAGAAAGAGCGCGGTGTTCCAAGACCAACTTTCTATTTTAAACTATTAAAATTATTGGTGGATTTTGAACTGACATAATGTTTTTCTTTTTTCCTTTACCACACTTGTATAACTAATTTAGAACTTGAGTCCAATGGGTCCTGTTTATATTAATACATTGCTATGTAATGACTAATAATTACTGTGTAATCTGCATAGCCAAAGAATTTGTTTAATAATTCTTGTGCATACACCTGGAGTAATGTGGGACTGTTGTGATAATTAACAGTGTGTGAAATAAATTAACTTCTTTATGGGGTTCATTGCACAAATAGCTCAGGCTTTGTCATAAAACTGAATTTGTAATGTAATATAACCAGAAAAGCATTCATGAGTGACATGCAATCCAATATGGAAAGCATTCAAGTTTGTTACACTGTGTTCAACAAGAAATGCACACTTAACACAAGCAGTTCAGAAGGTTTTTTATTAGCTAATTTAGAGACTCCAGACATCATGAACATTTTATAAAAAGCTGAAACAAAGAAAATAGTTTATTTTCAATGTTTTTCAGTATTTGGTTTTATTTTATTTAAGTTGAGACAAACCTGTGATAAAAGAAATGCAGATTTGTGAAATGTATATATGTGTTTTATCCAACTGTAAACATCAAACTTAATACCCAATTATTACTTTTAAACCTGTAATATTAAAGGATGGCCCTTTCTGCATAGGGCAAAGGATAGAGGATTCATGTGGAAAGTGAGAACCAAGAGGTGGATAACTCACACAGAGTCAAGAAGCAGATAATTCACTATTTCTACAGGGGTTTCTGCAGTGAGTGTTGGACCACCATGTACCTCTCTAAATACAGGGTGTGTGTGTAAAGAGGAAGGTGTAAGTGAATTAAAGGTAGAGAGGGTGTCTGCTTCCCATTGGTTAAAGAAGAATGATTGTTGTAAAAGTTAGAGGTGCTTAAAAGCAGTATCCTTAAATCTAAATATATACAGTATATCTGAAAAGGAACATGTAGATATCTTGGACTGAGGTGAATTATAGGTATCTTGAATGGGAGTTATGACTAGTCAGAATTGAATTGTTGATATCTCAAAGTGGAATTACAGATAGCCTATCTATTATTTAGTTGCATATAGTCGTAATTCACATAGTGGATATCTGCGACTGAATTGTAGATGTCTAATGATAACCCCCATACAAATGAATGGCAAAATTGACATCATATGCATTAGGAAGATGTCTTTGTTGATATCTGAAATCACAATTATGGATAGGAAGAATGTAGTTAAGGATACCTGAAATGTTCTTTTTGACTAGGCAAAACTGAATTAAATATATATGCAGTACATATTCAGTTTAGCTGTTACATGTTCAAAATGGCTTGCCATACACGTAAGGAGCCTTTCCACGTTTATGCGTTTAATGCCATATGGCCTCCAGCAAGGATTTGGGTCTCCGTCTAAACCTACTGTCTATGGTCTAAACACAAACACCAATCAGCCCGCCCTGGTGGTCAAATACCGTTAGTTTTAAAAGATTATGTTGCAGCCCATACATATAACAACTAGATCATTTGTACCACTCACTTACTACAAGGCAAAAGGTGAGATAGGCCGTCCTGAAAACGGCCAATATCTTATCAGACGCTCTCCAGGCGTTGGTTACCCAATTTAACTGAAGTGTCGCATCACCTAAGGAACCAATCCACGGCAAGCTAGGTTCTCGCGGAGAGATGACGGCAAGGTCGGTGTTTCGACAGTGAGAGTCGGAGAGTGAGAGCACACTAGACACCAGTGTAGTCACGATGGCAACCTCGGTGAAGTTAAACACGGGAGCAGAAATGCCCATCGTCGGTCTGGGTACTTGGAAGGTATGGGAAATGTAAAGTGTGTAGTTAGCCGCAGCAAGAATGTTTAGCCGCGTCGATGTAACTCTAGAGGAGAGAAAAGTTTCACTGTCTCGACTCTTGCTTCCCAAGTCGCGACTCTCATCTCAAAACCAACACATTTAAAACGTTTTCTTGCGGTTTTACATCAAATGAATGCCTATGCAGGTATTAGACTTGGGCAGTCATGGGCGACTGCATGAGAAATGTTTGCAAATGCATGTCGAGATATGCTAAATTAGTTATGCAGCTGTCATGTGGTCAGTGTTTCTGCGAAGAGTTAATGCACTAGTATGGAGTTGTCGCTATTTTTAATATCCGGCCTGTACTTTTACAACATAAACCTGCCAGCATTTATACACTACGAATGCCAGTTTGAGGAGCTACATAGCATCTTCTTCTTCAATGGCTGGATAGTAATCTATGATGTGATATGCTTAAAGGCCATCGATGATATGGCAACTTCAGGGAAAGTTACTCAGAACGTTTGGGTTGCTTCCGCAATCTGACTGATGGGTGCGTCTTGGTCTTGGTTTTGAGCACTGTGTGTTTGTTATGTGTTCTCGTGTCGGAACAGTCCCCACCCGGTAAAGTTGAGGAGGCGGTAAAATCTGCTATCGCTGCCGGCTACCGCCATATCGACGGTGCCTACGTCTACCAGAATGAGACGGAGGTGGGAGAGGGAATCCAGGCAATGATCAAGGACGGAATAGTGAAGAGAGAGGACCTGTTCATCGTCAGCAAGGTGTGTGTGTGTGAGAGAGGGAGTGCCCACGGATTTGACCTTGTGGTGTGGAGTCCTACCCAATGTCTCTGTGCAGAGATGAAAGTGTTTAGCTATAATGTCCTACAATGTGTTATTGTCACGTGTAATGAAACACTGACAGCAACATGTACAGTGGTGCAATGGCAATTCTGTTGAGCAGTCTAAACTGCAAACTGCGTGTCATCTTGTTTTTTGGGTGAAGTGTGGAGTGATATCTAGTAGTATCGTAATGTGTTGTTTACCTGTGACTGCTACCACCCAGTTGTGGTGCACCTTCCACGACAAGTCTGCTGTGAAGGGAGCTTGTCAGAAGACCCTGAGCGATCTGAAGCTCGACTACCTGGACCTCTACCTGGTCCACTGGCCAATGGGCTTCCAGGTCAGCATTACACACAAACACAAACACACACACACACACACACCCACACACACCAACACCAACACAAACAACCTGTAGCCTTGCAGCATTAGAACACATGACACAATGTGAAGCTAGTGCCTGTGTATGTGACTGTGTTGTTATATGTGTAATTGCATGTGTGTCTGTGTGCGTGCATGTGTGTTTGCAGGCTGGCTCTGACCTGATTCCACTGGGAAGTGATGGTTTAACCCTCAATGATGACACCAACTTTGTGGACACCTGGGAGGTTAGTTAAGCATCACACACACTCATGCGGACACACACACACACACACACACACACACACACACACACACACACACACACACTCACTCACTCTCTTGACTATGTCGTGTGTAGGCCATGGAGGAGCTGGTGGACTGTGGGCTGGTCAAGGCCATCGGAGTGTCCAACTTCAACCGCCAGCAGCTGGAGGCTATCCTGAACAAGCCCGGCCTCAAACACAAACCGGCCAACAACCAGGTAATACATACACACGCCACACACACATACACACACACACACACACACACACACAGGTTGAGGCCATTCTGAACAAGCCTGGCCTTAAACACGCACCTACCAACAACCAGGTAACACACACACACCAACAGGGGCTGGCCATTCTGAACAAGCCTGACCTGAAACACACACCTGCCAGCAACCAGGTAACACACGCACACACACACATACATTAAGGCCATTCTGATGAAGCCTGGGCTCAGACACTGTAATGGGACCATTTATTCCAAAGCAGACCTGCTACCCTGAGGCGTTGTCCAGTCAGTGCTAAGTGGCTGCTAAATGTGTTAGCCCCACCATGAGACAGGACCATACCCAGATAATTGACCTCTGCGGCTGTGTTTGCAAAGGGCATGTACACACACACACACACACACACACAGATGATGGGCCTCTGTGGCTGGCTTTGCAAAGGGCACTCTCTCTCTTAGAAACACACACACACACACACATACACACACACACACACACACACACAGATTATGAGCCTCTGCAGCTGGCTTTGTAAAGGGCAGAAAGTGTAATAGCATTAAGCTCCCCACTGATCCCAATTCAGTCTGACAGATGCCCCCTAGGAAACAGAGCCCTGTGCTGTGCCGCCATCTTGGCTCCAGTTGCCCTGTGTTAGTGCCCTGTGCTGTGCTGCCATCTTGGTTCCAGATGGCCCAGTTGCCCTGTGTCTGCAGCTGTGGTCTGCAGGCAGTAACTCTGAT